>CM067170.1:98392056-98435369 GCA_034093135.1 Erigeron breviscapus | reverse complement strand
TCACACAATTCAGTATCACTATTATCTTCCTTGACATGTAAGTTTAGATGGATTTTGAACGGGTGCATACCGTAGCCACTAGTCAACATAATAGTAGTAACCAATATAGGAATAAATTAAAATTAGTGTCAGTCTTTACTCTGCGATATACATGGGGAGATCAATTTAAATTTGTGACTGCGAAACAACATATAAATAAACAAATATAATAATAGTAGTAGTAGTAGTAATATACGGTATCTATGATTTGTAAATAACCGATAATATGCTTTGCTTAAGTATGACTACTAAGAAATTATAAAATTCCTTGACGAAAATATAACTATGTCAAAATTGGGGATCACGATACATTAAGTTATTAAGTAATATGGTATATGGCAAAGAGCTGTAACAATAATGATGACAACGATAGCGATAAAGATTGTCAATAACCTATAGGGCCGGAATTCTACCCACATTTATATGAAAGAAAATGATAAATTACTATACTGGAGTTATTAACTTATTTTGGGATAGAATTTTTGCATATATTCATTCAGGCTTCTCATATATTAGACATAAATCTGATTGTAAAGTTATAGGTTATATGCTTAGTTTGGAGGGTAAAAAAATAAAATAAAATAAACTAAATAAATAAATAAATAATAATTTAAAACTCAAGCATTAGGCCATATAATTTATTATTTTTATTTTTAGATCCAAAGGACATGAACTTGTTCTCACATATATTTGTTTCAATTTCAAGCTAGTTAAGACACGGATGACAATTAGAAATAAAATTGATAAGACCTACTGTCTAAGCATGAATAAGATTTAAATGAAAATGAAAAAAATAATAAAATTAATTACGTTATTAATTTGTAATGGTCATGTTAAGTGATAATATTAGTTAATGAATATTTCACTACATCATTTTGATATTATTGTTAGTAGCAAACTTTATAAATGAAGTAACTCTTGTGCTCATACATTTATTAAAAGATGGTAGGTCGCGATCACCCCGCTTGGGTTAAAATGCAATCGTTATAAGATTTAGGATGGGTAATATATTTGTGAATCACCTGAAGACAAATGTCAAGAATCGACTAATTGAAAAATATGTTTTTGTAGTATTATCTTCAGGTAAAGTTGACTTGTAGTAATAACTAATTACATAGCATTACAGTCTAATTAAACACGTACCTAGAGTGAGATGTCCGGAACATGTACACGAATTAGGATACCAACTCATTTTGACTTGGATGGGTCGTAATTTGCTAGCATTCTGTATCCCTTCTAGAGATAGTATATCTTTGGGAAATTTTGCTCATTAGAATACAAATTTGAATAAAAATGAAACCGTTATATGTAAAATAATAATAATAATTTTGTTTCATATAGAGGCATATATACTAGTCGTGTAATCTGTTTTAAATTCGAGAACGAATTTTTTTTAGGAGGGTAGAATTGTAATACCCCAAATAAAATATCTATATAAATATAAATTAGAACTCATTAAAATGTGGTCTAGTTGTTATGATACGAAAGCTAAGAAAAATAATGATATGATTAGATAAGCTAATAATGAGTCTTATAAAATTCATATTCATAGTAGTAATAATAATAAGATAAATAATGACTAGTACTAAATAAAAAAAAAACTAGTGAAATTTGTACTTGTAACACTTATGAACTTGAAAACGTAAATGATTTATGTTCATGTTATTTAATCAATAGATTTAAGACTTTTAAAAGTGGGGTAATGAGCATTAACATCATGACTCTTTGTATGGGATATGTGGGGGTAATATATTACGTGAGATGAGAAGAAAAGAATGGGCAAAAGCTAGTAGGAAGTTGAAACAATCCATTTAATTATCACGTGGAATCTTCAAACCAGTATACTTGTCATTTGTTTTACATATTCCGTCTTTTGAACATACATACTTTATTGGTGGCATATCATGAAAATCAGTATATGATTGGGGTTGTGAGAAAGAGGAAATCAAGATAGTATAAGGATGGGGTTGATTGTCAAGGATTTTGTATAGTGTATGGCTACAAGTATCATTATTATTGGTAAGCCTTTTTATAAATTTTACACTATAAATTTTATAATATTTTAGACATATGATCGTTATTTTTATTTTAAACATAATATTCTTTTAGTTTATATAAACTGTTATAATCTCTTTCATCATATCTGCATTTTTATTAAATTTATATACTTCAATTCGTTTGTTTATTTTTTCAAAAATAAATTCGTTTGTTTATGGGCTTATGTTAAGAATTCATTAACGTGTATTCTATATATATTTTTGCAAATGTTGATGTCAATCAGTTGGTATTGTTTTAAAGTTATTTATTCAAAATAGTTTGCAAAATTTGTTTCATTTTATTATTATTATTTTATTTTATATAAGATTTTAGTTGGTCTTGTATAGATTTTGTTATCAAAATGATCTCATAATTATGGTTTATGTTGCGATAAATAAAACGAATTGAAAGCTAATAAGACATCTTAAATATTTTTTTTTCATGAACATTACAGTGTATAAAATTCTAGTTTATTTGAGTCCATGGTGATTTTCGAGTAAGCAAGAAGTGGTGGATCATAATATGGCTTACAATAACTAATAATAGCGGTAAACGTAAAGGAAAAATGCAAGTTAAAAATGAAATGAGTTCGTTATATAAAAAAATCAATAACCGAATGAAAATATATATAAAATTATAACGGCTATTACGTATACTTCCTATTGAACATATTTTGTGTTTATAATTTTGTATTTGTTAGATTCGGTTTGATCGTGTTCGTTGGTGGCTCTTGCGTTTTTGAAACTGTTGTGATCGGAAATAAGGTACGGATATTCTAGGTGGTATTAGGATTCCTTCCGGTAAAATCTTTCTTCTCAAAACTTTGTTTGAATAAGGTATTATTTATATCTATATGTATATATATTATTTGAAATATTATTTGTTTGTCAGCCTTTGTATAAGATTATGATTTCTCCATTTTGATGTACTAACGATGTTGCCTTCATAATTGTGAATTAGGAAGTCATAATATTTTATTATCTATAGTTGTGTCAAAACCATCTCTTGAAACCCGATTCAAAAACTGTCCCGAAAAAGGTGGGTTTGTGTGATACATTTGATGCGATAATTTGTACAAGTTTGTCCCAATCTGTACACTAATATGTCCCTTGAATATTCGTTGGCTCAAAGATTAATACAGTCGCATTATGTGATTCATGATATATCCATCGAATATTTTTTGACCCGATAATTTAATACAGTCGCATATTATGAGTCATGATGATTTCGTTAAGATTTTGTATGAATTGGGTGGACAGAGATGTTGTTTTAAGTCAATATTTAAAAATGTCTCAAGGTATATATATTTTTAGTTATTTACTAGTCCGAAAACTAATTTTGTCATTTGGAAACATATTCGATATATTTAAGCGTACAAGTCGGTCAAAACGGTTTCTTAAGATGTGCAAATAAGAGCAACCTATCCATGGAGGTCCCATGGGCGCGTTATTGTGACACCGATGACGTGGCACCGGCCGTAGCGGTGTATTTGATTTGATCTACGGCGTCTCCTTTTGATGACCACCGAGTGGTTATGCGCACTTTGATATTATATTTTGATAGGAGGCGTATGGATCGGTCCTAGACATTTTGATAAGTTTGACGGTGGGCGCTTATCGTAGTGTCATACGAGGCGTTTCGCACCAAAAATGAATGATTAGTGGAGTAGCTACCCTATGATTTCATTCGGCCCTTTGATAAGTTATTTGTTTTGGCTCTTATGTGCATTATTTTATGAAGCTTGGTTTTATGGTATACTTTGATCAGATGATATATAAGGTATTTTTGAAACTATACGTATGTGTACTTTGATTTGAAATAAGTTTGTTAAGGTAATAAATTTGTTTTTAAATATACGTCTCCGCATTTCATATTATATTCCTGCTTTTGTCATATCCGTTCACTGAGCTTTTTGCTCAGCCGTATTCCTTTTTCTTTCTTATACGGCAGGTGATCAAGCGGGACTTTGGGAACGAGAGAAGATAGTAGATAGAAGTGGACTTAGCACCCTCTTGCTTTAGAGTTTTGTTTCAAGCTTTAGAAGTATTTATTTTGATTTGCCAGGTTGACTTTTGGTTTGACTTTAGTTTGATTTTGAATAAGATTAACGCCCTTTTGTCCTTTAAGTTCCTTTGATATCATTTTGTATTGTTCTGTAAGTTTGGGGGCGTTACAGAATGGTATCAGAGCATAGGTTCCTTCTTGTAGAAACTTAGACCTAAGTTATGACCTGTGAGATTGGGTAGATTTTGGGTTAGGTTCGTTGATGTCTAACTAAAGTTGCTGTTATTTCAATCACAATTCAGTATCACTATTATCTTCCTTGACATGTAAGTTTAGATGGATTTTGAACGGGTGCATACCGTAGCCACTAGTCAACATAATAGTAGTAACCAATATAGGAATAAATTAAAATTAGTGTCAGTCTTTACTCTGCGATATACATGGGGAGATCAATTTAAATTTGTGACTGCGAAACAACATATAAATAAACAAATATAATAATAGTAGTAGTAGTAGTAATATACGGTATCTATGATTTGTAAATAACCATAATATGCTTTGCTTAAGTATGACTACTAAGAAATTAGAAAATCATAGTAGTAATAATAATAAGATAAATAATGACTAGTACTAAATAAAAAAAAAAAACTAGTGAAATTTGTACTTGTAACACTTATGAACTTGAAAACGTAAATGATTTATGTTCATGTTATTTAATCAATAGATTTAAGACTTTTAAAAGTGGGGTAATGAGCATTAACATCATGACTCTTTGTATGGGATATGTGGGGGTAATATATTACGTGAGATGAGAAGAAAAGAATGGGCAAAAGCTAGTAGGAAGTTGAAACAATCCATTTAATTATCACGTGGAATCTTCAAACCAGTATACTTGTCATTTGTTTTTACGAGGAGTGTAACACCACCAGGCAAAAAAGTGTAACCCCACCAGAGGCATTATTAGCGGCGACGTCGCCGCTAATACTGCACCAGAGAGAGTATTAGCGGCGACGTCGCCGCTAATACTGCGGGCCCCCCATGTCTGTAATGGTAAATCTGGCAGAGAAATTAGCGGGCCCCCTGTCAGTGTCAGAGTATTAGCGGCGACGTCGCCGCTAATGCCTTGTCGGGTTGACCTTTTTGCCTGGTGGTGTTACCTTGTGCATTTGTTTTACATATTCCGTCTTTTGAACATACATACTTTATTGGTGGCATATCATGAAAATCAGTATATGATTGGGGTTGTGAGAAAGAGGAAATCAAGATAGTATAAGGATGGGGTTGATTGTCAAGGATTTTGTATAGTGTATGGCTATAAGTATCATTATTATTGGTAAGCCTTTTTATAAGGTATTATTTATATCTATATGTATATATATTATTTGAAATATTATTTGTTTGTCAGCCTTTGTATAAGATTATGATTTCTCCATTTTGATGTACTAACGATGTTGCCTTCATAATTGTGAATTAGGAAGTCATAATATTTTATTATCTATAGTTGTGTCAAAACCATCTCTTGAAACCCGATTCAAAAACTGTCCCGAAAAAGGTGGGTTTGTGTGATACATTTGATGCGATAATTTGTACAAGTTTGTCCCAATCTGTACACTAATATGTCCCTTGAATATTCGTTGGCTCAAAGATTAATACAGTCGCATTATGTGATTCATGATATATCCATCGAATATTCCTTGACCCGATAATTTAATACAGTCGCATATTATGAGTCATGATGATTTCGTTAAGATTTTGTATGAATTGGGTGGACACAGATGTTGTTTTAAGTCAATATTTAAAAATGTCTCAAGGTATATATATTTTTAGTTATTTACTAGTCCGAAAACTAATTTTGTCATTTGGAAACATATTCGATATATTTTAGTATATAAGTCGGTCAAGGATTTCTTCCGGTAAAATCTTTCTTCTCAAAACTTTGTTTGAATAAGGTATTATTTATATCTATATGTATATATATTATTTGAAATATTATTTGTTTGTCAGCCTTTGTATAAGATTATGATTTCTCCATTTTGATGTACTAACGATGTTGCCTTCATAATTGTGAATTAGGAAGTCATAATATTTTATTATCTATAGTTGTGTCAAAACCATCTCTTGAAACCCGATTCAAAAACTGTCCCGAAAAAGGTGGGTTTGGTATAATACATTTGATGCGATAATTTGTACAAGTTTGTCCCAATCTGTACACTAATATGTCCCTTGAATATTCGTTGGCTCAAAGATTAATACAGTCGCATTATGTGATTCATGATATATCCATCGAATATTCCTTGACCCGATAATTTAATACAGTCGCATATTATGAGTCATGATGATTTCGTTAAGATTTTGTATGAATTGGGTGGACAGAGATTTTGTTTTAAGTCAATATTTAAAAATGTCTCAAGGTATATATATTTTTAGTTATTTACTAGTCCGAAAACTAATTTTGTCATTTGGAAACATATTCGATATATTTAAGCGTACAAGTCGGTCAAAACGGTTTCTTAAGATGTGCAAATAAGAGCAACCTATCCATGGAGGTCCCATGGGCGCGTTATTGTGACACCGATGACGTGGCACCGGCCGTAGCGGTGTATTTGATTTGATCTACGCCGTCTCCTTTTGATGACCACCGAGTGGTTATGTAACATCCCGAATTCTTATGACCAATGGAAATTAACCTTTATTATAGTTTTAATATTAAAATAGTTTCCTAGTATTTTATTTTTAGATACGGAGTTAATTTAGTTGGAACTTTAGTGGATAGCGAGTATTTTACCCACCAAAAATATAGGGTGCATCAAGTGAGGATGCCAGCCAACTCCCTCCTTCTTGTGAGTCATATTTCCACCCCAATAACTCTTCTCTTCTTCTCAATCCTTTTCTTGGAGTGTGAAATTCTAGTTCTCATCTAAATCTAATAATCCTTCTATTGATAATAATAATAGCAATCAAGTCTTCAAGCTTTTAAATTGGGGAAAATGGGATGCTTATGTGTGTATATGTAGAAAATTACATGAAAGGAAGAAGGAGATTTGTAATTCTTACATTTTAGTTGCTATTGCTCAAAGGTATACTTTTATTTCTATTATAATTAAATTAGGGTTCATACAAGTAATCAATTTGGGGTTTTGATGAAATGGGTCATTTAAATCAATTTTAAATTAGGGTTCTTGAGTTGATAAGAATTGGGGGTTTTCCTTATAAAGGGTTAATGACTTGAAATCAAGCTAGGGTTGTAATTAGGTTGCATGATAGACTTTGATGAATGGAAGTAAGAACAAAAATCTGGACAGATTCTGTCCCTGAATTTGAAACGAGTTAAACACCCCCATGTCAGAATTTTCACTTGTTGAGTCCTAAAAAGAAAATGTAGTTTATTGTGTTAAGCAAATTTTGCCACTGGAATGGGTTGAAAATACGAAGTAGAACTCCAGTTATGAATTTTTGAATTCAGTAGCGTCATGCTGATCTTTCAGCAAAAATGATTCTGTGTCAGTTTTTAAAACGAGTAAAACTCACGTATATGAGTCAAATCTTGTGTTGGTCATTGAAGATAAAATGTGCTAAAATGTGTTAAGAAGAAGTGGCCACTGGAATGAGGTCAAAATATTGTGTAGAACTCAAGTTATGGTCATTTGAATTCAGTAAGGTCAAAGCTGTTTAACAGCAGCAGTGTTGGTTTTTAAAACGACCAGAAGTCATTTGAAGGACAATTCACATATTGGTCACTAAAGATAAAAGGTAGGTATATGTGTCATGTAAATTTGGCCTCTGGAATCAGGTTAAAAGAGTAAGTAGAACTTGAGTTATGCTTGTTTGAAGTCATCCTTGGTCGAATAATGAAAAGGATACTTTTCGTATAAAAATGAGTTTGGCCTTATGATAATGATGTAAGAGGCGAATATGTTGTAAATCGAACTAAGAACAATGTGAGACTATAAAAGATGGGTTTGGTTCTAAGATACAATTGAATGTGGCTAAGTGACCTTGTGTGTGTTTGATGACATTATATGTATTTGTGAATTATTGCCAGGTTGAAGCATAACTATTGTGTAATTGCGGTTTTGATGGTTTTTGATTTGTGGTCGCGAAGGAGGTGAGTACTCTTGCATACCTTTATGTATACGTTGGGTCAATTGACCACATCATGTTGAAATGTGATATTCATGTGTGGTATTGATTTGGCTAGACCCGGGTGGGGTCAAATGTTATGAGGCCTAAGAACCTCCGGGGCCTAAGAACCCCTATTGTTGTTTGAGAAAAGGCCTAAGAACCTCTCGGGGCCTAAGAACCCCGATATTCTCTAATGGATCCATTTATGTTGTTTAGCGTGCAAGGTGAGTATTATAGATATGACACGACGGTGTCATAGTCTATATGCAACAGTCCTTGTGCATTGCCCTCCTTCATAGGTATAAACGTATGCAAGATTATTCACTAAGCTTTGCTTACTTTTTAGTTGTTTACCCTTTTTATAGGTTGTCCCGGATGCGGAAGAAGTTAAGTAATGTAAAGATTGAAGTTAAAGATGCTTTTGGATATTGATTGCTTTAGCTAAATGCGGATAATGGAATTGGTAATAGGACCCATAGTGACCCCTTTGAACTATCGGCTCTTTGTACTCTTGTTTTGTCCTTTTGGAAAATTATTATGATGTCTAGGGTTAGACTCGAGTTTTTGGGTATTTTAAATGGGTCGTTTTGTAGTCGTAATGTATTGATTTTGTTTAAATGTGTTTTGGAGAACTCATAATCCGTAACAGGTTTGGATGATGATTTTACGAATGGGTCATGCCGAAATTTCCAATTTTGAATGTCGTCTTTTGTAATGTGTCAACTTGGGTAATTGACCCGTTTCGTTGTAAATGCTACACTTGATCAAATAAAAGCTTTCGGGATTTTAAATCACGTATCTTTAACTCATTTTAAAGTTGGGTAAAGGGATTTAAGGTTTGAATATGACTAGTAAAAGGTTGTGCAAGATTGAAGTTTGGATTATGATTTTCACAAGTTTTAGACCTGCAGGAAAACTGCAGGCTGAGGTCCGAAATATCCCACTGCGGCGCAGTGGGAGTGTTTCCACCCCACTGCGGCGCAGTGGGGAAGTTTGGTCGTCTGCTTCCGTAACTTCCCACTGCGGCGCAGTGGGAGGTGTACACCTCCACTGCGGCGCAGTGGGGGCTTATAAAAAAAAAAAAAAATCTCTTATTTTCCTAAAATGAGTTCGGGTTCTTTCAGGTTATGCGCACTTTGATATTATATTTTGATAGGAGGCGTATGGATCAGTCCTAGACATTTTGATAAGTTTGACGGTGGGCGCTTATCGTAGTGTCATACGAGGCGTTTCGCACCAAAAATGAATGATTAGTGGAGTAGCTACCCTATGATTTCATTCGGCCCTTTTGATAAGTTATTTGTTTTGGCTCTTATGTGCATTATTTTATGAAGCTTGGTTTTATGGTATACTTTGATCAAATGATATATAAGGTATTTTTGAAACTATACGTATGTGTACTTTGATTTGAAATAAGTTTGTTAAGGTAATAAATTTGTTTTTAAATATACGTCTCCGCATTTCATATTATATTCCTGCTTTTGTCATATCCGTTCACTGAGCTTTTAGCTCAGCCGTATTCCTTTTTCTTTCTTATACGGCAGGTGATCAAGCGGGCTTTGGGAACGAGAGAAGAGAGTAGATAGAAGTGGACTTAGCACCCTCTTGCTTTAGAGTTTTGTTTCAAGCTTTAGAAGTATTTATTTTGATTTGCCAGGTTGACTTTTGGTTTGACTTTAGTTTGACTTTGAATAAGATTAACGCCCTTTTTGTCCTTTAAGTTCCTTTGATATCATTTTGTATTGTTCTGTAAGTTTGGGGGCGTTACACCAGTTCTCAATAAGGTTGCCCTCTGGGTTAATATTTATGATTTGCCAGCTGTTATGTGGACTTATGATATTCTTAGCCATCTGGTCAGTTCTATTGGTGTTCCTATTGCTGTTGATAGATATACTGCCGAGATGTGTGAAAATCAGAAAGGTAGGGCAGTTTTTGCTAGAGTGTTGGTTGAGTTTAACTCTTTGAGAGATATTCCTATGTTTGCTGAGGCTGAGATTTTGGATTCTGTGAGAAGGTTCAGACTTGAATATCATTGGTTACCCCCTAGGTGCTCACATTGCAAGATCTTCGGGCATAAATTTGATGATTGTAATGTGAGACCAAGGACACAGAAAGAAATGGAAGCCCGTATAGCTTCTGCAGCTCCAGCATCACAGGTTGGTCCATCAGGGACCAAGGATAGCCCAAACAGGTTGATCCAGTAGATAATCAAGCAGATGATGGGTTTCAGAAGCCCAAGAGACGGAAGAGGAAGCCCAAGAAGGCCCCCTCTTTCTCTATGCCTAAGCCCAAGGTCATGTATGTCCCTAAAAAGACAAATGACTCAAAGGGTAAGGCTTCAGCATCAGGTCCTTCCACTGCAGCTACTACAGATTCTTCTGCACCAGTTAGATTTCCTTCTGCTGCAGCTACTATTCCTCAGAGACCCTTACAGATTCATACAGATACACCTGCAGTTCCAGATACTCGTTCAGATACCCAGGCAGCTACAGACCATGACTCTATCCTTACTCCTCCTGCACCTGCTCTCGAGACCCGGAACTCGTTTGATCCTCTTTGTAAGATATATGTCACTACTAGAAAAATAGCCTTTAATGACACCTAAATTATGACACACGCATTTTAATGACAAGCAAAAACGTGTGTCATAAAAATACTGTCATAATTTGTATAATCTGAAGGGTTTATAACACGCAATTTTTAGTGTCATAAAAAAGTGTAGTGTAACACGGGATACACTTTGTTTGCGTGTCATGCTAAGTGTCGTCTTATTTTTTTTAAATCTTTTAAAGTTTATCCATATGATCGACCAGTTCGAGATGTTGTATATCCCCGAATCCCCTTTCTGCTACAAATCCAAAAATCTAAAATCCAAATCCTCTTTCTGCTACAAAAATACAATAATCCAAAATCCAAAAATACAATAATCTTTACTGCTACAAAATCCTCTTTGCTGCTACAATCGAAGCCCTAAAATCGAAGCCCCAAAATCGAAGGGTTCCAAAATCTTTGGCTATTTCTTTTGGTTTTATTTGTGATGATTGAATTTGTTGCTAAATCTGAGAAATCTTTCATGGTTTTGATTGTGAGAATTAGGGATCGGCGATTCTAGGGTTTCTTTCTTATTTTTGGGATTTTTTTTAGGGTTTCATCGGATCTAGGGTTTCTGTCTTGAAAATCGGGTTTAGTGATCGTGTTTGCTGTTGGTCGATTGATTAAATTCCGCTGCTGGTTCTTTGCCATTGGATCTTTTCTAAAGGGGTTCTTGGTCGACATTATAGCACTGTAATGTATTAGTTACTGCTATACATACATATATATATGTATGTATATATTGCTAGTGCTACCATTTTTACCATTGGCTTTTCACTGTTTTGGTTCTAGTCTCGAATTTGATGGCTCTATTGTGGATTCCGATGGACATAATGATTCCAGATCCAAAAAGCGGTAATTTTTCGATGTTTCTTTAAGTTTTTATGCCTTGTATATATATATATATATATGTATGTATCTATGGTTGTGTATTGGTGTGCTTTTGGTTAGATATGTAAACAAGGTTTATGGTTGTGTATTGGTGTGCTTGGATGTTTGATTTTTCGTGTTCTTTAAAGGTGATATTTATGATTGTGCAAATTCCGATATCAGATTAGTAAGCTGTAGAAAAGCAAACTTTAGGATATAGTCTTGTGTAGTGGTTGAATGTGTTTGTGTTGTTATACTCAAATGATCAGCTGAGTGTTTGATAATCTTTAGTTATTGTCGAGAAATAAAATACGTAAAATGACTAAAAAGAGCATTCTTGCTAAAATAAGCGGCATGTCTTGTGTGGTGAAGTGAAAGTTCTCAAATTAGGTAAATAAAGGGTTATTGATTGATTTTATTTTACACTTTGGGAATTCTTTTTTACTTAGAATAGTTCACTTTGTGCTTGCCTTGTAGCGTTTGGCTGTAGCTAGTATGAAACTGATTATCTAGAGTCGGCTATTTGACCTCTGTATAATCTGAACAGACTCTGTTTATACATACATTAAAAACTGATTTATCTTGATATTCCTTTAGTATCGTCCTGTGTTTTGATTCTGTCATTACACCTTGACTTATGTTCAACAGGGGAAGGTCTGAATCTTGCAATGCTACAAGTAGCAAAGTGTGCCGAGAGAAATTAAGGAGGGATAAGCTAAATGACAAGTATGCTGTTTTCTATCACCGGGTCTTTCCAATTACATATCTCGTTTGTTGCCACTTTAGTGTTATGGTGTGTGTTTTAGGTTTGTTGAATTGGCTTCAATTCTTGAGCCTGAGAGGCCCCCTAAAATTGATAAGGCTGTTATTTTGGTTGATGCTGTCCGAATGGTGACTCAATTACGGAAAGAAGCTCAGAAGCTGAAAGATTGTAACACAGATCTTCAGGAGAAAATTAAGGAGCTGAAGGTAATCCCTTTTTTTTTCCGATCTTCTGTATTGGGTAGAGGTGATGAAGTATGCACATTGGGTAACGGGTCAAAATTCATAACAAGTATTTTTGGTAAACGGTAAAATAGGCAAGTTGGCCTGAAATTTTTATCTCACAGAACTTGAATTACTAATATAAAACACACTGATTTGTAAGGAGTTGTGCATTAAAGTTTTCTAAATACGCCCCCTTTGAGCAATATAACCTGTTATTTTTCATGCTAATTAGCTAATATTAATAATCTTTTAGAGGTTAAATATAACTGGATTTGACCCATTTGCAAGTTATAAGTAAATGGGTCGAAATGGCGGCCTCTAGTTTTCGGGAATCTGGCAATTCGTTTCTCGTGTTTTCAAGTTGCTTTTGGCTGACTTGTGTAGACTGAGAAAAATGAAGAGAAGCTTGAGCAACAAGTAAACACCATGAACCACCCGCAACCTACCTTCATGGCTCCACCTGCAATCCCTGCTGCGTACGTTGTAGCAGCTGCCGCTGCTCGAGCTCAACCTATGGGTAACAAGTTGGTTCCGGTCATGAGTTACCCAGGAATGGCCATGTGGCAGTTCATGCCACCTGCTGCGGTTGATACCTCACAGGATCATGTGCTCCACCCACCAGTCGCCTAATTTGGCCATCATTGCATGTGCAGGCAGTTTGTGGATTTAAGACTATGCTCTTTCTATTCTTTATCATGAAGTTTTTGCAACGTCAATATATTCGTTTGAACATCTCAATTCTAATTCTTTTTCAACTATCTTATGTTATGTGTGAGTTTGCATTGTTTTATGTTACGTTTTATAAATGAAAGTTTGATATTTTTTGTTTTTTACCCGGTCGTTGACCGGGTATTGATCTAGTTTTTAATTATTGATCACACAAGTAAATGGTTAAAGTTGAATTTAATCAAAATAAACATAATGATTTTGAATTGCTATAAAACAAGGATTTACACTTTGTATGGTCTGCAGGTTCGGTGTTGGTGTCAGGTATTGACCAAAGAGAGGCACGTGATGGGGAGCACCAAGCGGCTGCATCAGCAGCTTTGAGTTTCAAATAATCAAGCTGCCCATAGAACTTTGCCTCAGAGCAAAATTGGTTACGATGTGCGGGTAGTTCCCATTAGGATTTCTTCTCTGCCACCTGGACCTGCACCATATGGATCAACTGGAAGTTCTATGAGTGTAGTATATCACTATATCCACTGCTAGGTGTTGATCAACTGGAAGAAAACTCGTTATAATAAATATAATGTTTGCAGACCATACAAAGTGTAAATCACGTAATCGGGTCAACAGTGGTGGAGCTATCTAAAGTCCAATTCCATATTCAAAATCAGCACCAATAACGGACTTTCCATTAAAGGCGGCGACCGAAGGTCTTCGTCATCTAGATCATTAGGAGTTGAAGGACCTTCTTGTTTATTTGTTGGCCCTATTGAAAGCGCCAGTCAAGAAACACTTGAAGCCCTGTATCGTCAAGTATGTATCTATCTATCTCTATTTCTATATCTATATATCTATATCTATATGTGTATTTATAATGAACATTTTGAAATTGAAGTATTATTGTGTTAGGATATTGATTCAGTAGATGTTTGTTGAAGCTTGTGTGGAGCTAAGAGCAGGGCAGGCGCACAAGGTATGGAAATTGAAGTAGAATTAAACATATAGGATAGTAGTTAGTTAATGATTAGTTTATTGCATTTCATATTGATTGATTATCGTGTAAGCTTTCTGGCCAACAATTGAAGCCATATATGTTCTGTTTTTCTAATTGTCTGCAGGCGCAAGGGTTGTCTTTTTGCACGATGAAAATGAATCAGAAAATTGTGGTTACTTTTGTGCTAAAGCACAAATTTGTGAAAAGATGGAGTCATCTGCAGATCCATGTAAAGGAAAGGTTCGTTTGTTATGGTTATATTAACTAGCATTGCAGCTCAATTACCTCTCCATATAATGTATTAATATAATTCAAAACATTACCTGCAGGGTGGTAAATCAGATGCCTCTGGTTTTGATGACTTCCCATCATCACCCAAGTCTCCTTATGCTCCAAAGTTTGATCAACTGCCTGCTGATATGATGACGATTATTACGATGCATAAGTTGATGAGTTTGTTGATGACTGGTGGTGGTCAAGGTGGTGCTAGAGTGGTTCAGGCTGCTTTACATATTGGTGAAGCCGTTGAGCATGAGGTTAGTCCTGTTCATACTTTTTTCTTTTAATTCATTATAGCACATTTAGTATTGCATCAGGAAATATTATTTGGGTGTGTTTAGATTAATTTGACTTTCTTGTGTTGAATACTTTACTAGATAGGCTAAAGTATGATATTTAAGTAATCAGAGCATGGAGTCTTTTTCTGCCGTTCAGTTAAATAGGTTTAATTTAATGCTTGATAATCTTGTTTATAATCTATCTGATTTATTATATGCTGTCACAGTTTTCCCAGCTTTGGAATTCATCTTGTTTTCATATGTAATTATGTATATATTTTTCCTGTTCTTCATAAAAGTGCCGGGAGAGCGCAAATTTTAAGTTAAGGACTTGAAGTTATTAAGTTTGAACAGAAGCTATTAGTTTCAACTTTGGAGACTGTTAAACCCAGAATTTTACACATTTTGAGCTGAAAGGAAAAAATTAACATGCTTTAGTTTTTTCTTATGTTCTTGAGTTGGATAGGAAGGGAAAAATGATATAGTATGGTCTTTTTATTCATGCTGATATGTATCAATTTGTGATATTAATTGAGGAAAAAGGTGAATGTTTTAGTCAAAAAGAATATAATTCTTGTATTTAGTTTTGAATGGGTTGATTTAGTTTGTATTTTATCTCTAACTGGTCTAATCGGCCAAATCAAATACTCGTATTGAAAAGGGTTATGAGTCAAATGGCTCCTACGGGTTGCAGGTATATATCTTTTTTTGATTACTATGGGCCAATGTGTCTGTCTAATATTTAATCTGTTTTATTTTGCAGCTTACATGCCTTCTCCTTGTCATATTGAGCTGACTCTATCTGAGAAGGAAGAACCCGTCAAGAAAGAGGTAGGTTATGGTTTTAATTGATCTTTACTTTCATTTTATTTATTACAAGTACTTGACATCAATATTTTTTGCTAACTACTCCCAACCATTCTGGATTGTGCTTGTGCAGCCTGAGAGTCAGTTGGCTGCAAAAAAGACCAAGTAGATTATAGCATAACACAAGTGGCAAATCTGCTGAATTTGGCAAGTTGTTTGGTACTAGAAAGAGCCTTTATTTTTGTTCTCGTTGTCGTCTGTGAAACATCTTTGAAGATTTCTATTAATGTTCTACTTATGAGATTCTACATACATGAAATTAGAGACAAATGTGATTCAACTAAGCTTTTATGTGTTAGGCCTTTTATGAAGTTATTTCTGAGGGTTTCCTTTTTATTGCATTTACAAGGTCCCAACTTGAAACGCATTGTTTTGATATATATGAAATGCGCTCTTTTGCTATTTGTGTATTTATTTGTATTATGAGCTAGATTAACTGTTATTTAATGTGTGGATATTAATAATTTTATAAAAAATATTTTTTTTTAAAAAAATTGAACCATGACACGCAAATACGGTGTCATAAAATAATGTCATAAAATGCGTGTCGTAAAAGGGTGTCATAAAAGCGTGTCATAAATTTATGACGCTGAAAATGCGTGTCATAAAAATTTATGACGGGTCGATTTATGACACCAAAAAGCGTGTCATCTGACCCCTTTTATGACACGCATTCGGTGTCATTAAAGGTGTTTTTTCTAGTAGTGTTGGGGCTAGTACTTCTGCGCCTATTGGTCCTACTGATAATGATCTTGAGTCTGATAGCGATGAAGTGCTTTTTGATGAAGGTGAAAATACTAAGTTCATGAAGTTATTTAGTTGATGAAGATTGATTGCTAGCTTTGTTTTCTTTTTTTGTTTATATTGCTAGTTGGATTGTTCTTGGGTGTCCTGGGTCTGTCCAGCCACTCAATTGATTTATTTCCTGCATCACGGGTCCTCTTTTGGGGGGGGCCCGTGAGGGCATTTAATATGTAAATGTTCAAGTCAACTGGCATTCAGCCATGTTGCTTGTTCTTTCTTTTATAAATTTTCTAACCAGGGGTAACGGCCTTTTCCGAACACTGAGGCTAGAACGGTTTCCCACATCTCACATTTTACTTTAACATTAGGTACAATCGTTACCTAATTAGTCCCACGTCTACTTTTGCATTTAATCCCACTAACGTGTACAACTCATAGCAATTCCCACGTGTATCTAGTGAACTAGACATGTCATACTTAAGTCCCACATTCAAGCCATCACATATCAACATTAAGGCATATCAACGACATTATCAACAACACATATCTTAAACATATCATGGCAACGTAATTATAAGCATCATACTTCATATGCACATATTTACTTCTACTTTAAACATCATATCAACATAAATCATTTCAACTTGCATACATTGCCACATAACCTCCCGCATAACCCGAAAAACCCAACACATATAAGATAATCCGATTAAGAGGTTGATAATAGAAAACTACATTTTGTTGTGCCTCCAGCGTGAGAAAAGTCATGTATCTTACCTCAATGGAGTACTCAACAATCACAATCGAGTTTACCGTGCTTGACAAGTGTTCCCGACAACCTAAGGTACAAGAACGATTGAAGTAAATCAACTAGAGACTTAAAAGTACCCTAAACCTTTCTGATGTTTGATCTCGTCGAGGGGAAATAGTGACCTCGTCGAGATTGAACTCCAGACCCATACTAGCCATACTGATCTCGCCGAGACTGATGACCAGATCAACAATTTCCATCTTTAACCTAATTCGACTCCCATTCGACTTTAACACAACTCCAGGCCTTATGAACATCAAATACACTTAAATTAAGACCAAAATCACTTATTGAAAACACCAATTGATCCTCGAATCATTTGCATACACGAATCCCTCTTTTGATCATCAAAACGACTCAAAACCGCATCGTTTTATACAAAAACATAATTGAACCCATATGGATCTAATTAAACACCTGGGTTTCCTTTATTTACATATAAATAACATAATTCATCTTTAAAGTTAGCAACTTGATTTAGTTAACCACTCAATTAGCAATTTAATCATGAAAACATCGTTTTTAACCGAAAACGTCAAAATCGGGCAACCCCAACCCTTATGGTCGACCCTACAGAGGCAAAACCAAATTGAAAACTTAATTAACATTCAATGAATGATAATATACCTGTAGAAATGATTAACGGATCGAAAGCAAACGAAATCCCTTCCGAAAACCCCCAAAATCGACTAGAAATTGAAAAGTGACCTAGGGTTTTCTGTGTGTAACTTTTGTAAAGGTTTGGATCTGATTTTAGGGCAACATGGTCGTGATATAAGCCCCTCATCTGCTGGAACAAGTTTCAAGACTTAACATCTAGGCCCTTGTACTTTTCTTATAACACGTTTCGTAACTTAATTGCTCGTTTAACGCATACAGGAACACTTAACGACCCTTACTCCTATCGGAAACACTTTGTAACTTTATTGATCAACTTTTATTATTCTTTTCATCACTTTAATCATATTGCACATTAACACATTAATCTTACATTTCATATATTAAATACTTAAGCATTTAATCACGTAATTCATTTAAGGCACATAACATGACATAACCTAACGTTGACTAACGGACAAGTAAAACGTCAAACATAAAAGGTTTGGGATGTTACAAGAGTTCACATAGACACATCCGATGGTGTTGGCAGAGATGGAAATAATCCCACTGGTAGCATTTCTGTGACTGTTAGGGATGAAACCATCATTGCAACACCTATGGATGATGACAATACTTCTGAGGGCAATTCTGATCCTGCTCAATCTGTTTCTACTGTTCAAACTCAAAGGGTTGATCAACCAACTATCACTAATCTTAGAAGGACTTCTAGGACCATTAGAACTCCAAGGAATCTTGATGATTATGTGCTGACTAATAAGACCAAGGCCAAACATCCTATATCTAATTTTGTGTGCTATTCTAGACTGAATGCTGAAAATGCTTGCTTTGTGTCTAATTTAAACAAATTGCATGAACCATCTTCCTATTTAGAGGCTATCAAAGATCCTTTATGGATTGATGCTATGAACTCTGAAATGGAAGCCTTATACAATAATGGCACATGGGAATTGACTGACCTTCCACCAGGTAGAACACCTATTGGATGTAAATGGGTATATAAAATCAAGTATAAGTCCACTAGTGAAGTGGATAGGTATAAGGCCAGACTTGTTGCTAAAGGATACTCTCAAAAGGTTGGTATTGACTTTAATGAGACCTTCTCCCCTGTTGTAAAAATGGTTACCATTAGATGTCTTGTTACTATTGTTGTGTCTAATCAGTAGCCAATTTACCAAATGGATATCAATAATGCATTTTTGTATGGTGATCTTGAAGAAGATGTTTATATGACTCCACCTCCAGGTTGTCACTCTGACTCTAACACTAAGGTATGCAAATTGATCAAATCCTTATATGGCCTTAAACAGGCACCTAGAAAGTGGAATGAGAAACTAACAAGTGCTTTAATTGAACATGGTTTCTGTTGAGTCCCAATGTTCTTGGATTAAAGTCTGTAAATTTGGTGATGACAAATCTGACTTATAAACACTTAGAAGTCTTTTGGTTCTTGTAATCTGATCTGGGTCAGACTAAGCTGACACAGCTTACGATCTGTCTCTGACCCAGATCATGCTTCATACTTTGTAATTGTAAAATCTTATGGAAGCAAGTGGTATTCAAGCTGCATCAACAATGTGATAGCATTCAGTCCAAGTCGAAGAGGAGGATTGAAGATAGAAGACCAAGCTGTTAGTGGAAGACAGCTTGGGATTAGCAGTCAGCTTGGAAACACTTAGGCAGATTGGTGCTTTGACAAACGGCCCAATCTGTGTCTGACAATCAAGTGAAGATAACAACCTGGATTGAAGATAAAGACAAATGACGTGACTATGAAGAATCCTAGGATCCAGGTTGGTGGTTGGTTTTACATATGCGTGTCCATACTCTTATTGGTTGATGAAGAATGTGCGTCAGTACGTGGGGGACCACAAGTACTATGAAAGGCACGATTGATTATTCCTTTATCATCCACTGAAAGAAGAATACGTGGCTGCAACGGACACCAAGTGAAGGAGTGCTTTCGCCTATAAAAGCCTCATTCATTGATTGCATATGTGTGGCATTTCCTGAGAATCATTCTTCCAACAAGTTTCTCTGCTCTTATACACAGCTTAGTCTGTACGAGATCGGCTTGGGCTGATTCTCTTGAGCTAGAACTTATTGATTGTAGTTTGTCATTTCAGAGGTTGTTTAGATATCTATAGGCTATCTTTATTCCGCAACAACCTTGTAATTCTTTGTATAGATTATTTCTTAATAAAGGATTACTTTGAAAACCACAATCTGTGTTCAAGAATGTTTTTGTTTCTTTATTGCTTTACTGTTTTAATGATTCCTGCTCTTTACTTACTTGCTTAATATATATAAACTGAATCTTAAAATGTTTTTTTGTTAAAAGTTTGTAAAGATTAAGGAAAGTTGTATTCACCCCCCTCTACAACTATTCTGTGTACAATATACTTTGGTATATTGATACACCTTGGGACGTATCAATTGGTATCAGAGCAGGGGTTAAGAATTAACTTAACTTGATCCTTGCATATTTCCCTTAATAGTAAAGCATTATGTCATCCTATATTGATAATGGTTCTTCAACCCGGCCACCCATGTTTGATAAAGATGATTTCAGTGGGTGGAAAGGTCGAATGTCTTTGTTCCTTGAATCCATCGATAACAATATGCCTGACATCCTTGCGGATGGTCCTTATGTTCCTACACAAACCATTGTGGTAGAAGCTGTGGTCAGGGAAGGTCAACCAACCATTCCTGCCACAGTCAAGTCTATTGTTAAGGACAAGGCAGATTGGGGGGATGAGGATAGGAGGTTGGCAAACTTGGATGTGAAGGCTAGAAATTTCATTGTCCAAGCTATGCCCAAAGACCTTTACCATTCTATTAAAATGTGTTCTACAGCTAAGAAAATGTGGGGTACATTGACTGTCATGTTTGAGGGTTGCTCTACTTCCATGGAATCTACAATCACTACCTTGACCAGGAGGTATGAGAGATTTTTCTCTTTGACTGACACTCATACCCACTTTAATGCTTTGGTAAATGATTTAGCTGTTGTTGGAATTGTTAAGAAAAATGAGGTTTTAAAGAGTAAATTTCTTGATTCATTACCACCTAAATGGAACAACTATATTTCTTCTGTTAATTTAAGTTCTGTTTATCATGATCTTGATCTCCCTGGACTTTTTGGTTTGCTTCATAACCAAGAATGTTCAGAGGCTGAAAAGTTAATTGCTATGGGTGATTCTTATAGTCAGCCTGCTACTGCACTTGTTGCTTCTATGACTGAACACCCTAGTTCAATTAGTAATGAGATCATTCCTTGTGTTAATGATGATATTCCTGATATGTCTAATTCTAACTCTGTTTGTGCTGAATCTGAATGTGATGAATCTGATGGTGATGAGCTAGCTAATGAAGTAGCCATGTTGGCTGAAAGGATCAGAAGGAGATCCTTTAACAAGTTTAAAGGAAAAGGAAAAGGTGGCCAAGCTGATAAGTCCAAGAAGCCATTTGACATGTCCAAAGTCACTTGCTACAAGTGTGGCAAGACTGGGCATATGGCTGGAGATTGCAGATCTAAAGAATCTACTCAAGCTGTGCCAGCCAAAGGTGGAAGAGGTGAAAAATACTCAAAGCTCAAGACTAAGTACAAAGCCTTGAAAGCACAAGTAGCTAAGCTGACTGAGAAGGTGAACAAAAGTGAAAAGAGTCTGGTAGCCAAAGACTGGGCTGAAAGTGCCACATCATCTGATGATGAGCTGTATAAAGATGTCAAGTGTTTCATGGCTAAAGAAGCTACTCAAAGATTTGCTGAAGATCTGGTGAAAATACAACAGCAATCTGAGTCAGCTCACCAGGCATCTAGTCAGACTGCTCCACCTGAGGTAATTTCTTTTTCCAATCTGTCTGATAATGAGAAACTGTCCAGACTGAATAGACTTGGTGATGAGGTTCTGCTACAAAAACACTTTAATCAAGAACTCAAAAAGGAAATACATGTTTTGAAACTTGATAACAGCTCTAAAAGTCACACCATTGAAAAACTAGAATCTGAAGTTAAAGCTCAAAAACAATTAAACTCCATTTTGGTTAAAGAAGCTAAAACTGCAGAAGAAAAGTTTTTAAAGGTTAAACAAATTACTGAATCATGGTGTATATGTTCCAAAAGAGTTGCTAAGTGTGTAAATGACCAAATACCTCATCAGATCCAAGCTATTTTTGATGGTGATTATGATAGGGCCATAGCCATTGCTGAAGTCTGTGCTATGGAGCCTTGTTATCAGCCTCCTTCACCACCCAAAGTCCAAACCAAAGGAATGAAATCTAAACTAATTAAGTTGGTTCAGAAATCTGGTATTGGGTTTAAAGATCCTGAAACCATTGGTCAGACCATTGCTGAAGCTGTGTCTGAAGCTGATAAGGTTGTTGAGTTAAAACCTGAAGAAAGTCTTGACTTGTCTAAGCTGACCATTACCAAATCTGAATCAGATTCAAAGACTAAAACAAACAAGGGTAGTTTAAAGAAAAATAAAAGAAAGGTTAGAGATCATAGTGTTCCTAAAGAGAAAATAAAGCTTTTAAAGAGTAAGAAGTCTGGTTCTCAAGGAAATGAGTCACAAACAAAATCTGAGTCTGTTTCAAGTAACACCAAGTCTGACTCTGACAAAATGATTTCAAAATATGTTGAGTCCAGAACTGATAAGGTTTCAATGGAAGCAAATTTTCTTAAGAATGTGTCTGATCCAAAAACTGTTGATCAAAGAAAATTGAGAGCTGAATGTAAGAAATCTGGAATAGGCAAAGGTTTTGTTCAAAAGGAAACTCTAAATGTTGCTAGAAAGAACTTTGAATCTGGTAAAGGACAGACCAAGCAACAATGAGTGTCAAAATGTGATAAGAGTCTAAGTTCAGTTACCCAATCTGAGTCAGACCAGAAGGTCAGCTCTGGTGAACCCATCTTTGGATGGGTTCCCAAAAAGAACTAATCTCTTATCATAAATGCAGGGCAGTCATGACGATAATACCTAGCACTTGGACAGTGGATGTTCCAAGCATATGACCGGATGTAAGTCCCTGCTATGTAGCTTTAGGATTCGCGCTGGTCCTAATGTTACTTTTGGAGATGACTCTCAAGGAAAGACTGAAGGATTTGGTATACTTTCAAATGGCCCCCTTACTTTCAGAAGGGTCTCATATGTAAATGGTTTGAAGCATAATCTGATTAGTGTGAGTCAGTTGTGTGATGCTGGTTATGAAGTGAGATTCAGGTCTGATAAGGGTATTGTTCTTGATTTAGAAGGCAATGTGGTTCTTATTGCAAAGAGGGACGAGTCTTTGTATTCTTTTGACATGAGAAATCCAACTGTCACAAGAGAAGTTTGTTTCATGTCAAAGACTCAAGGTGAGCTGAATTGGTTGTGGCATAAAAGGTTGTCTCATATGAATTTCAAAGACATCAACAAGCTGTGTAAGAAAGAGTTGGTGTCTGGTCTTCCAGTGATAAATTATGAGAAGGACAAGCTGTGTGGTGCTTGTGAGAAAGGCAAGCAACACAAAGCTACTTTCAAGTCTAAAACATGCTCGACCATTGATAATTGTTTGGATCTGCTTCATATGGACTTATTTGGACCAATTAGTACTCCTTCATTCACTGGAATGAGGTACTCCTTGGTAATTGTTGATGAATATTCAAGATACACCTGGGTTTTCTTTCTTAAACACAAGAGTGAAGCTGCTGACAACATTATTCATTTCATCAAGCAAGCTGGAATTCTCTACAAAAGGCCTGTTAGGCAATTAAGGAGTGATAATGGTACTGAATTTAAGAATATCACTCTTAATTCTTTTTGCAGTGAAAAAGGAATTTCACAAGTATACTCAGCTGCCAGAACTCCTCAACAAAATGGTGTTGCAGAAAGAAGAAACAAAACTCTTATTGAAGCTGCCAGATCCATGATGGCTCAAAACAATGTCAAGTCTCTTTTCTGGGCTGAAGCAGTACATACAGCTTGCTTTACCCAGAACAGATCTCTTATTGTGAAAAGACACCAGAAGACTGCTTATGAATTTCTTAGGGGGAGAAAACCTGAAATTGGTTTCCTAAGAATGTTTGGGAGTCCTTGTTACATTCTGAATCAGAAAGACCATCTTGGAAAGTTTGATGAGAAAGCAGATGAAGGTATCCTACTTGGATATGCAACAATGATGAAGGCCTACAGAGTTTACAACAAGAGAACTAAAACAATTGAGAACTCTGTTAATGTAAGCATAGATGAAGGTTGTTCCAAGCCAGATTGCTCTCCTTCTGAAGATGAAGATTACAATTTTGAAGAACTGGCTGTACCTGAGAATGAGCCTCCAACTAATCCTCCAGTTGGAGCTGATAATGCTCAAACTCAGGGGGAGCAACTAATAGAAGAAGAAGAAGGTGTTCCAATCTTTGAAAATGCACAAGCTGATCCTACTCCTGGAGAAATTATTCAGAATCCATTAAATGACTCTCAAACTGGTTCAGATTCCTCCATTCCAGTCCAAGCTGATCAGCCTCTTCCTCAAGCTGATCATGCTGGACCACCTAATCTGAATCAGCCCATTGTCCTAGTTTCAAATAGTTCAACTCATGTTACCAGATGGACAAAGAGTCATCCAATTAACCAAATCATTGGTGATCCTCTCCCTGGTGTTAAAACAAGAAGAAAGGCAACAGGCAATTTCTGCATGTTTGTCAATTTTGTAAGCAAGGTGGAACCAACTGAGGTTAATGAAGCACTGGCAGATCCTTCTTGGGTAGATGCAATGCAAAAAGAGTTAACACAGTTTGAAAGAAACAAGGTTTGGGAACTTGTTCCAAGACCTCATCACAAGACTGTGATTGGAACCAAGTGGGTCTACAGAAACAAAATGGATGAAAGGGGAATTGTGACCAGAAACAAAGCAAGATTGGTAGCTCTTGGTTACAGACAAGAGGATGGAATTGATTATGATGAGACTTTTGCGCACCAGTGGCAAGATTAGAGGCAATCAGAATGTTCTTGGCCTTTTCTGCTCACAAAGGTTTCAAAGTCTATCAAATGGATGTGAAAAGTGCATTTCATCAGGCAAGGGTATTCTCTTCAAAAGGGATAATGACCTCTCTCTGAAAGCTTTTGTAGATTCTGATTGGGCCAAGAAGGTTACTGCCAGAAAGAGCATCACAGGATTCAACCTCTTTCTTGGCAGTTCACCCATCTCTTGAAAAAGTAAAAAACATGGCACTATATCTAGATCCTCTGCTGAAGCAGAGTTCAGAGCCCTGGCTGCAGTTTATTGTGAGGTCATTTGGGTCTTGAAAATCCTAAATGACTTTGGCATCTATAATAACTCTCCTGTTCGAATCATGTGTGATAGCAAGGCTGCAATAAAAATTGCAGCCAACCCTGTTTTTCATGAAAAAACCAAACATTTTGAATCGGATCTTTTCTTTACAAGGGTGAAAGTTAACTTGGGAATCATTGAGATTTTTAAGATCAGTTCTGAAAATAATATAGCTGATCTCTTTACCAAAGGACTCCCACAATTGCAACATAAGTCTCTATGTCAAAAACTTGGTCTTTATGATATCTTCCAGAATTAAGTTGTGGGGGGTGTTGTCTTAAGCAACTTAATTATTATCTTAAAATGTTTATTTGTCCAGGAATATAAGAGGCTACCAATGCCTTAAGACACTCAAGAGAGAAGGGACTAAAGCTGGACAAAGAAGGATTGCTCTTGTTATATATGGCTGCCTTTATATACCCTTCTCCTAGGGTTCTTGGATCTTGAACATTCCCTCTGTATTCTAGCCGTTGTCACATCACTTTCTTGACGTTAGAGTGGGGGGAGTACCTCCCCGCCCCTCCCCGCCCCCTTCCCGCTTTTTCTTCTCCTCCCCGCCACTCCATAATTGCAGGGAATACCTCCCCGCCCTCCTCACCCTTTTCTATTTTATTTATTTTCTATTTATTTTTATTCAAATAATAACTAAAACTTTTATTTAATAAATTAAAACTAATACAATATTAAACTAATACAACAAAATAAAACACGAAACTACAATCTAAAACGAAACGACAACACAATACATAAATAAACTAGCGATGGATGCCCGGGACGAATCTGCCATGAATATGGTCAATGAGATCCATCCGATGATCTTCGTGTACGCTTGAGTCCTGTATCTCTGCTAGTCGAGCATCTGACGGCTATGGCGCGACCGGGGGATCTGGAATATAATCAGGACATAATGCGTGGTCCTCGTCTTTTAAATTCATGTTGTGAAGAATACAACACGCATACATGATCTTACGGATGGGGAGTTCATCCATTTGTCGTGCTGGTTCTTTAAGTATCTTGAAGCGTTTTTTGATAATACCAAAAGCTCACTCCACATCCTGCCTTGCAGCCTCCCGTGCCCTAGCAAATCGAATCCTTTTCTCACCGGTTGGATGGGGAATGGTTTTGACAAACATCGCATATCTTGGATAGATCCCATCCACGAGGAAATACGGGTACTTATATTCGGTTCCATTTACAGTGAATGGAACGACTGGTGTTGTGTCGTCTTCATAGTAATTGAATAAGGGAGATTGATTCAACACATTAATGTCGTTGTTTGAACCGGCAACACCAAAGTACGCGTGCCAAATCCATGTATCATGTGACACCACTGCTTCAAGCATTATTGTCGGCCCCTTATGGTCACCTCTCGTGTATTGGCCACGCCAAGCCACCGGACAATTCTCCCAAGCCCAGTGTGTACAATCAAGGCTCCCTATTTATACATATATATCCGAAACTATGTAAATAAAAATATATATATATATAATAAATAAGTATATATATATAACCGAATTAAATAATTATATATATAACCGAAATTAATAGTACATGTATACCTAACATGCCGGGGAAACCATGATAAGACCCGTGGTGATCAAATAAATTTTGCACGTCATTACTCGTTGGCCTACGCAAATATTCATGTCGGTACAACTTAATGATCCCATCACAAAAAGCATTAAGGGTGTCACGTGACGTTCTTTCCGCCATGTTTAAGTACTCGTCTAAGCTGTCGGGATTAGTTCCGTATCCTAATTGGTGAATAGCAGATGTGCATTTCTGTAAACCCGAGAACCCCATCCTCCCACGACCATCGGCCCTCCTTTAAAAATATTCAAAGTTGCTTTCCATATCTCTAGCTATCTTCACGAACAACCGTCTGCTCATCCGAAACCGTGTTCTAAAGAAGTCTGCATCAAACTTCGGTTCTTCAGCGAAATAATCTCGAAAAAGACGGTCATGTGACTCAATACGATCGTCTATGTTTGTATACTTTCTTGAAGAGGAGGCAGTATCGCGGACCTCTTGATCAATCGCATGATGCGCGATTGTGAAAATGTTAGCTAGTCGTTCCCCCTCATCGGAAGAACTCGAGTCCGATAGCAAATTTGGGGGTGTCGGGTCGGATCCAAAAAATAAAGGGTTGTTGAAGAAAGGGTTCATGATTGTTGTTTGTAAATATATATGTATATATTGAAAGAATATATGGTTGTTGTGATGTTGTTGCTGCTACTAGTTGAAAAAAAATTTGTAGAACATATATAGAAGAAGAAGGGAAGAAGAAGGAAAAAGGAGAAAAGACAAAACTTGGTTTTAGCCGTTGGATGTGGGCCCCTTTGGTTTATTCTTTTTTTTATTTTTTATTTTTTGTAACCGTCATAAAGCGGCAGTAAAACCGGCACCACGGTCCCCAAAACACTCCCCACCCTACCGGTACCGGTCGGACGGAGCGGTGTTCAAATAGGTACCGGACCGGTACCGGTTCCCTCCCCGGGGCACTCCGTCCGCCCTTATGGCACTGCTACTCTTGTATGATTGTTTGAGGGTTTTGTTCCAAATAGTTTAGGGTTTCATTTATCTGCTCTTCTTATTTTATGTTATGTATTAAAACCTCTTTTATTTATAATCAATCAAGCATTTAGTTATATTGTTTGAGCTGGACCTTTATAATTTGGTACTTGGGTCCAGATTATTGTTGGGGCTGAACATTTGTTCAAATATCGACAAACATATCAAGTAAATACCGTAATACTACTTTATAAATTTGTACATTTTAACATACTTCTCCAACTTTATTTATATTGATGAGTATTTTTGAAGTTACATAATATATGTTCCCAAAGACAAAAACAAGATATCTTGTGGGTTGTCACAATTCTATGAGCGCTGGTTACCCCCTAAGGTGTTCTTGACAGCACCAGTCGCGCCCTCGGCTAAATTGGCTGCACCCGTTGCTGCACCTTGTGCTAAACCAAGCACCCCACTAGCTGCTCCCCCGGCTATGTCAGCTGCTCCATGAGCCATCGTCTTCACCGAGTCTCCTGTCTACATCGCATATATATGATACATATTTCACTTTCAAATTTATACTAAGAAACTGGTATTCAGTTTAATTAAACGATATTATGTAAATAAACATGAAAGAAGTATATGGAAATATGTCGTGAATATAATACCTGCTCCAAGAAACCGGCACTTTCTTTCGTTGCGGCATCTCTATGCAACTGTCATGATCAAAATGATACACCATCAAGTCAAAACGTACAGATTATTCATATAGATACACAAATACGTACGTCAAACAACCTTTTGTATGCTGCATTCCTTTCCTACACGTCTTTCATCATTGATTTTTGCAAACGTTTATTTTATGTAACACCATTATTGGTAGGGAAAAAAAATTCCATTATAGCAAATAAATGGAGAAGATTTCTCTTGTTCAGATTAATTAATGTTAATTAGTTTTTGATAGATTCAAATGTAAATGACACAAGTTTATATATATTTTTTTAAAGGCAGAACGGATAAATGGCTAACACAACTTTATAATATGACACAATTCATATAAGAGTTTTGATTTGATTTGTAATATATCGTTGTCTTTGTCTTGTAAATATGGTGATATTCCTAGCTAGCTTATTGAATTGTAATATATACCTGAGATTGACCGGTGGCAGCCTGTGCGTCGAAGGTGGCTTGATTCTGTTGGCTTTCCATGTTTATTTTTGTGTCGTTGGATTGATGATCTCTCGATTGCAGGGTTAAGTTTGTTATATATTATAAGAGGGTCGGTCGTGTATTTATAGATACTTCAAGAAAAATAATTATTGCATATAAAATTGGAAGGACGGGCCAAAATGCACGGTTTACAACGGTGGCATGCCTTAAAATAAGGCATGCACTATTAGTTAACGGAAGCAATATATGATAACATTAATGGCTCGTGATTCATGAAATTAAGCTAGTATCAGCTACACATGTCAAATAAGCAGCAAACGTACGTACGTGTTGCTTTTGTGGCAGTTGAGGTGTGTGTGTAAGCATAAATGATAACCGATGATGACACTTCTTTCTCGATCTGCATTATCGATCGAAAAACCTGAACATCAACAATATAATTAATCCAATGTTATATTTTGCATTTCTATTCATGAGACATAACCTAAATGCTATTTTCGTGGCCATTTTTCTTGACTTTTTCCCCTCCCATCCTAAGAGTGACATTTGAACCATATATGTGGTTACTATAAAACTAAATTCGAGATTCTATGAACTACAAAAACATATACTCATATGTCGACTTACATTCTCATCTTTCCAAAAGTGAGACCATTTTACATTTGAAAGTGCAACATATTGGTTACCTGATTGCTTCCAATTAGAGATGACTCTTGACATATATTATAATGATGATGCTTGAATTTTGAAGAAGCGAGCTTTTGGATAACCTGTATGTTGCAAATTTTCTATGATGGATCTATGTTGTAAATGACCCATGTGAGTCAAAAGACCCACACTCTTTGTAATTTGTATAACCGGAAAAACCTCATTGGAAAAGACAAGTTGTTACTAAACTTAAAACCCGAAAGGCCCATCTAATAAGTGATCCAATATATATAAACCAGTTGTTGAATTTAACAATTTGTTTGGGTTCATTAGTTTATTATGATCACCCCTACGTTTAAGTTTTTCTTAACATTTGATGATTGCTCCGTCTATCATTCTCCTTAATTCACCTGTAAGGCCATTTCGTTGGTTCCGAATATGAATCTAAAATCTATCTTATGTTATCATCGTTTATTTACAGGAAAAATTTACTGATGTCTTTTGTAGGGAAAAAAAAGCTAAAACATGACTGTACGACTATACCTAGTACTATCAATTTCAGGCATTGAGTTATTTATGTAACAAGTGATCGAACTATTCAAGTACGAGTAAAAGAGATGCAGGAGTAAACAACAAAAGGCCATTTATAATCTAAAGTCAATATTACATTACAAATCTTAATGATATCCCAAAACTCGAACTGTTGTACAACAATTCCCATCTATCCCCAACACCCCGGAAACCTTTATTTTATAAAAAAAAACAAAACATACAAAACAACGTTATATTATATATATATGTATACCAACCAATCTCCACCGAAGCCCCTCTACATCTCTACTTATTTCTCCCAATTCAAAATCTTGTGTACGTTTCTTGTCATTCTTCGGTTATTGTTTTCCCAAATCAAGTCATTCTTTTCTCAGATTCCAAGCCTTGAGTTTAGCCACTGACAGACTTCTTCCATCTCTTTAGGAACTGTGTAATGACCAAGCCTGCAAAATGACACTCAACTTCAGTTACATTTCCTATAAGGTTTAGATCCAACAGAGGTCGTAATTGTAAATTTATTTTCATACCCTTCATAGCTTTTGAATGTAACATATCGGAAACCAGCTGAACTCATCATCTGGGAAGACCTCTCTCCGTATGTGTGTGGGACTACTTCATCACCTAGAAGGCACCATTTACATATATCAGTGTAAATTAGAGGTATTAATTTTGGTCCAGTTACTTATGGGATAATTTGGTTCACATTATAGAACTGGTGTCTATAATGGGTCTAATGGGTAAACATGATAAATACGGAAACGGGTCGAATTTGTCCAAAGTGTATAACATATTTAAAGCCTCCTACATATACGTGTAGAAAATTAGATACTTATTGAGCTGATATTCTAATCAAAGTTGACACACTAATTGTGCATAAGAAGTTCATTTTGGACAAATAATGTTTCTGACCTGAACCAACTTGGCCCATTTCATAAATGACCCGTGGGAACCCACTCCATGACCCACCCACTTTCCACCTCTAACAAAGTTGGTTGATATCTGGCTAATTATGTAGAAATTAACATCAAGTTTGAAATAATTACTCTGTCCATGACACATCAAAATAGGCAGTGAAGCAGCACGTCTTGCAGTATCATTTGATCCTCCTAATCTGTTCCTCAAGTTCCTGCATTCATTAATTCAACTACTTCAACCTTATATCATGTTAAGTATCCACCAAAACGACAAAAAAAAAAGGTTTTTGTATTTGCAACTTACCTTGCACCAGGAAGCCATCCGCTTAATCCAACTACAGCCTTTAGGTTAATCGGGTAAGGGTTTCCATTTCCGTATTTTCCTTGAGCAAAACAAGCGGCAGAGTAAAGTGCACATGCAGCACCCATGCTGAATCCTCCAATACCAAGTTTGACTGTGAATATAATAAAATTTTCCCCATTATTATAACTTTAGATGACTTAAAAACATTTTACGAAAAACAAAAGAAAAGTATTTGGGCAGGGTGAAATTACCATCAGATGGCTCTGTTGATAGCAAGTTTGCTATGTGTGCAATTGACGCATCTAAACCTTCGACATCATTTGGACCATCTTCCGAAAGCTCTCCATCATCAAACCCTGTAAAGAACCCGAGGAACATGGATAAGTATCATATCTTTACTTGAGTTAAAGAAAGTGTTATGATTTCAGCTTTTAATCATAAGATATTTACATGCAGCACAAGGGAATCCTCCAAGCACAGTCACCGGGCGTGTAGGAGCAGTTGGGCATATCCATTTAATCTGCAAATATGTAACATTTTTCAGCTTCTATGCATACCATTTTTATAAAATATTAAGAGCAATAAAAGAAAATAGGCTTACATTTGGAAGAGGGAGGTTGTCCAATAGTTGTGACCAGCTGCAGTAATAAAAAGCATCAAGATTTTGTGTTAGCCACCATAATACTATATAATTCAAAAAGATAAAAAGGAAAGAAAAAAAAACATGAACATCCTAAACTTATGACAAGGCCCAAGATTTTAACATATTATGAATTTACCTCGAACCATTATCGCCAAGACCATGCAACCAAACAATGGTTGCTTGATGCCTTGCTCTTGGTCTCACAACATAAGTCCTTCCAAATTCAACGCTTCGTCTAGCTGTTCTACTACCTATAATTCATTCGAAACTTTTATCAAACCTATCGGTCTTCAAGTATCACCTAAACATAAATAATATAAAAAAAGAAATCAAGTTTAAGCTTACCGGAACTCATGGAACCACTTGAGTAACTCATCTTAGACATTCTCAAAATACTTGACAATAAATGCACTAATCAAAACACTCTCACCGGCTTTGTTATTACTTGTATAACCTGAAAATATGAAGAAACTGGTTTGTTGTGGCAGTGTTGATTTATAGGCAAAAAAAAAAAGAATAAGAACAAGTGAATATTCAAACACTAAGTATTTGCATATATGTGAAACCAGCTGCCTAAACTCCAAAAAGAAAACACAATGGCATCCATGAAAAGAAAAAGCTATAAATCTTTTTCATAATGAGAAGAAAAAAAAGCAAGAATCAAATGCAGAAAATTAAAGAGCACAAAATCAAGACACCCCACTTCAGGAAATAAGATTAAGGGCCCAAAAACATTGTTACATGAAAAGAATCTATGCTTTCTGGTGAATGATTATAAAATTTGTTTGAAAAAAATAAAAATAAAGAATATTTACTTGAAAGATGACAAGGAACAATCTATTTTGGTAAAAAAAACTGAACCTTTTTTTGGGTGTGTTTTCAAATGTTTAATCATTAGTTTATATGGATACCCATTATCTTAAAAGTGAAGTTTCAAGTGTCTAAATTATAATGATTAGCATATGTAACTTACAAATATCTAACCTTTAGTTTTCAAGATTTACATCAAGAACACTACCAACCTGAAATCCAAGGTAAGACATAATTAGAGTTTCTGTTTATTTATATCAACGATACTCAATCCCGTTATGAATAGGTGGCATATAGGGTAAATGCCCAGGAACCCCTTTGTCCGTAGAAGAATTTTTCCTATTAAACTAGCGACCCTACAACGCTGCCTAGTAGTGGACCCCATAAACCGTGGCGGGTTGAATATGTGAATAGGTGGCATATATAGTCATATAGACAATCTTATACTTATCGAGACCTTAGAGTTTTTGTTTGTTTATGTTAAGTTATTTTATTTTATTCACGTAACTGGAGCAGAATTTGAACTTCAAAGGGCATCTTGTGTGTACTTTTTTTAAAATATTTTTGGGGAAAGGTTAGGTAAAGCATGTGTATTTTAGGGAGAGATTATCTAAAACTCAGGGGGGTTGTGTATGTTTATCAAATTCAAAGGTTTAATTTGTAACATTTTTTAACATGGCCGTAACTAAGATAGGTAAAGTCATGCAGTACGGATCATTTTCCCAATATTTTTAGGCTTTTAAAATTTCAAATTCCTATTGATTTCATTGCCCACTGCCACACATCTTTCTGCCGAGTTTTGGGTACATTCCCCGTGCCCATTTTTTGGAACTACTCTAAGTATTGTCCTTTTTCTTTGTCATCATTTTTTTTTATCTTGTTAGAAAATAATTACCTTGGAGAAAAAACTATGTGTGTTGAGACTTGAGAAGTCAATGTTTTGGGCTAAGGATGAAAGGAGTTAAAACAAAGAAGATTTCACACTTTCTCTCGTTTTATTGCTAACCCAAATTAAGGCCAAAGTTTTGATTCATGATAACTAATGTTCCAGTTATTAGTATATGAAAAACTAACCAATGACATTGTTTTGACTTCATAGAATCTCTTACGGATAACTATATTCAATGTTAATGCTTGGGGCATTATGTTTAGTTAATACATTTTTGTTGACACTTATTATGGAAAGAATATAATGCGATATATCATTCTTTTTATTGTCCTTAGTTTAACGGTTAAGAGCACACAAGAACGATATAGGAAGGTTTTAGATGTCACATCAGTATTATATTATTGTCTTATATCCCTCCGTCCCATATTAAGTGTCCTATTTTGACTATTTGAGTTTTTTTCTTTCAACTTTGACCATAAATATTTTTATTTGTATTATATAACACTTGATATAACATATATGAGTTGATTGAGTTTTAAATGTATTTTTCATTGATATAACTTTCACCAACTAATATATAACACAAACAAAGATATTTACGGTCAAAGTCGAAAGAAAAAGACTTGACCAGTCAAAATAGGACAATTAAAATGGGACGGATGAAGTATCATTGTTGATACAATATTTATATGAGTGATTCATTTAGAAAGTATCCAAACTTGTTTTAAAAATTTGTTGTGAGGTCTCAATCGAAAACGTTCCTATTGTGTGAGACTGTGAGAGAGTAGGAAAGAAAACGAATATGTATTCCATAACCTTAAATCAAATTTCTAAACAAGTATACTAAATTGAACACTAAGATCACCAATTCATACATTGTAGAACCAGAGTACAAACAATAAAATAATTATTGACAGTAGCCTACCATAGACTAATAATATAGGTTATGTAACATAATGAAGGACCAAAAATACGTTTGAAATTAGTATATATATACAAAGAAGGACGGCTTTAGGAATAGTGAAGCAAGCTGCCTGCTGCGCAGCAGGCTGTCAGCCTGCTTGCTTTTTTTCCAATAAATTCATTTTTTAACTATTTTAACTGATATGTTGTTGCGTATCGTACGTTATTTATATCTTTTTAGCCTTTTTTCTCATTCATTTACCTAACGCTAATCTTTCATTTATTTTTTCACTCATTTAGTAGTATATTAATTTGTAATCATTTTTATAAAGGGTCTTTCTAACAAAAAAAAATAATATTTTCCCGGTCAACGTTCAGGTAATCCTCAGCTAACGACTATAACGTTTACCTTTTATTTGTTCTTTATTCATTTACTAATATATTAGTTTGTACGGGCGTTTCAAGGGTTTTTTAAATAATAAAATAGTTGATATTTCCATGGCCAACGACTAAATAACCACATGACACTATGATGCAGTATTTTTTTAAATAGTCTTTTGTACTACTTTTATTATTCATGTTGTTTTTTTTAGATTTATGATACGCTTTTGTAATGTGCGCTTATTTTTACGTATGTATCACCGATCTTATACACATTGCAAGTTTTACGTATCGTTATGTTTCCCGGGGCAACGCCCGGGGTTAAAAAACTAGTTAGAAAGATATTCTATGAACCATCCGTAAGAAAAATACCAAACGTGTGAAACTAATGGGTATGGAGAGAATTAATGTTAATTAATTAATTAAAATTTAAAGATTATATACTCGTACATTTTTGACGGTGCTCCTTTTCTCTCCTTTACGGTGGACTTCATTAGCAAGAAAAGATTATAAACTTTAAATGTTCTTTCTTTGTTAGATGACTTATTTTTTTAACACATGACAACATATGCTGTTGCCACTAACTTTGTCAACTAACATACAAAAACTCCCAGATCTTAATTTAAAAATAATGCAAGCATTAATTTGGATACTTAGGATCAACCCTATTTATCTCTATCTCTATCTCTACTTCATTATAAAGCATTTCTATTTTTTCAACTTTAAGTAAGTGAAAACCCCAAAATACCCCTATCACTTATTCATAATACTCTTAGAAGAAATCTCAACCACTTATCTTTCTCTCTACTCCATAAATCATTTTATTCCTCTAATTCATTCAAAAACTTTTATCTCAAAAACCGTACATCGATAAATTATAAAAATTATATGGGTGTTCTTAAAATTTCATGTTCTTTCATTAGAGATGTCATTCGATATACTTTCGACGAATTTTTAAATCCGAGGGCGAAGCCCGGAAGGCTAAAGGCATTTGGCTATCACCCCCACCATCTCATCGCCGCAACGCGCATGTACTTTGTCTCGTAATAAGAAAATACACAGAATTATAGGTAAAAACCTACTTATATTTAGTACTACTCGTATAATTTAAAGCAAAAAAGTGTTTTCGCAATACCACAATATTTGAATAATCAAATAACAAGATTGTTAGCAGATAAAATAATAGCATTAAAAAAAGTTACAAAAACATAACTTAAATAATACTCGTAATAGTCTAATTTTCTCTGGCAACTAGTGCAAAAAATCAACCACGAATTGCTTAAAACAAAATAGCATGGTATCTACGCACAAACAGTATGTGGTAGTACTTTGGATAAACTAGTATGGTGAAGGAACCCCTAGATTTCCGGTACCATAAAACACCATATGTATAAGGCTTGAGGCAAGCCTCGAATCCGCACCGCATGAGTTTTAGAAAGAGCTTATCATGTAGACAGGCCAATAATGATCCAATTTGATATACATTCACCATACCCGATTGACAAGTTTATATTGGAAATTGTAGGTGAGTGGATTAAACCAATTAAAATAAAAAAAATTTCTTAATTGAAAATCATTGTATATTATGAAAATCTTCAAAAAGTGTATTTATTTGTGCTATATGAATTTCATGCATCAGTTTTATCTTGGTCAAAATTTTAATTTATTTATTTTACTTTAATACTTATTTTACAATAATTAACCCCTTTCTCGTTAATATGAAACAAAAAGTACTAAGATGATAAGAATTCTATTATAATACATGTGAATGCATTTTATTAAAAACATTAGATGTTGAAACTAGTGAGAGAAGCCCAAAGAATCCGATTCAACCTAAATCAAAAATGGAAAAGTTACGGAATTAACTTTAGCTACATGTTATTATATGCGAGTAATATATAGGGGTTTAACTTCCACCACCGGGTAGCCACGTGTATTTAATTTCCACTTATGGTGGATCTGGGTAAGTTTTTTTTCCTCTAGATTTTTGTGACAGAGGTTTATAATCAAGGAGTTTAAATTGGGAATCTATTCGCGGACTCAGTTAAAACAACGTAAGCTAAACCTCCTAATATTCACGAGTAATTCACACTTTCAATACATATATATAGGACTAGTGATTTTTTTTTACTCTAAATTAGTGAATCTCATCAATAGGGTAGAACTTTTAGGAAACATATACGATTGAAATACAACTTAATATACAAAGCTATATAAAGTTATATTCCTTTTAATTTTATTTTTTTTTTGAAAGGTGAATTTCGCTTGAAACTTCGTGTCGCGATTCGACAGCGAGAGGTCTAGCATACGTTGTCTTAACCGGGTCCGCGCTAGAGAGCTCTCTCGAAGTAGAAATGCCTATTTCAAATACCCAATGGGGGGAAAACCTCCTACTAATCCGCCCGAAGGCACGACGATTAATAGGGGTAAACCCTGCCCCCTCAGACTTGAACCTGGTATACCCAAATCAAGCCCTCATAGAAGGACTGCCTATATCTTAAAGTTGGTGGAATGTGGATTCGAACCTGAGACCTATAGGTCATCAGGGGAACACCAAACCACTACACCAACTCATCATTGATTATATTCCCCGTTTAATTAGTCGTTCATAAACTAGGAATAAGAATATGTTAAATCAACACTTTTGGCATTAACTCATATCTATTTCCCAATTTAACAAAGAGGATTCCACTTATAAACACGTTATGAGCTTAGCGTAAAACTCTTACAGCTACATTCGTTATTTAAAGTTCAACATCTATAGTAGATGAAGTTAATAATCTTAATGTGTTACTTTATCATCTCAAGTGGCACATCGGGCGTACATTTGTTAGTTAAAGCTTTGATCTTCCAAGGTGTTTCGATATATAAAAGACATAACGGTTTGTGTATGTGCAATTTTAGTTTCAATGGTGGCTGATTTGATCTCGGTGTTGGTGGATGGCGAGGCTAAATATGAGCGATTGAACGGTGAGAAAACCAAACTTAAAACCATGAAAATTCTATATAAAAAAAAAACAGACAAACCAAACATCCATACCAAAGTAAAAATCCATATTGGTGGTGTAGTTTTTGGATGCATATAAAACCCGAACCAAATTATATTAAACATTACCGATAAACTTACACCTTCGTACTTCGTATACAAGTATATCCTTAAAGACAATAGATTTTTAGTTTGATCGTTTTTGGTTTGAGCACACGACCCAACCGGGGTATCCCCTGACTATTTTGAGCCCTTTCCACGTCCTCAAAATGTTATGCATGCTCAAACCTAAAACGCTTACATGAACAATAGAAAACCTGACAACTAGCTATCTGACCTTGTTGTGAACTGGTCAGATAATTTGACAATCCACTTTACATCACATTAAAGTTCTTATCATATGTTAACAAATATATATATAGGTTTAACAATTGTTCATGAAATATAAAAGAAAAGGTGATGGCACATCAACGAGTTAACACACGTCCTAAAATTTGTACGTTTTAGACCATAATCCAATTCATTCGATCCTTCCAGTTTATCACCCAAACATTCTTTTTGCATCTAATTTTTCTTTTTGCCATAGCTAGCTGTTATTAAAGTAAGCATGGATGAGTCTGAAAGGTACAAATAGTGTAAAGAAGGGACAAAATCAAACGTGTGTCGCTGCCATGAAAAGGTCGTGTTTAAAGGAACGAAAGGGCGTGAATATGATGCCACATACAACATGAATACAGGCATGTAGATGTTTTGAAAATATGTATATATATAAAGGGGTCATATTCCTTCTGCAAGGAATATATATATATATATATATATATATATATATATTGCTAATTGGTTAAATGTTGAAATTTTGCGTCATGCAACTGTTGCCATCAAGAATATTTGTTGTGCACGTACACACACGCGTTTTTGTATCATATTATAGTGTGCATGATGGTTGCATTCACGTGTTCTCTTAGGTTTGGCACCTTATAAGATTGTGATGGGAATTTCTGAATAAATTTTATAATTTGAATCTCAACTCACCTCATGGTCCTCATTTACATTGATTATTCTAGAATATGCTTATTATTAGATGACTGTAATTTCTTGACGTACAGTGAAAATATATACTCGTAGTATATTGAAACTATTACGTTGCATTAGGGGAGGCCTAAAGGGGGACAAACCCGATTCCCGGACAAGACACACTTTTAAAGTGGACACAATTTTGAATTTTTAAATATATATTATTATATAATAACTTATAATATGAAATATATATGTATAAGTAAATATGTATTATAATCCATTTAATTAGTTAATATTATAATTTTGTTATGTATATATTTTATTGTAATAAGATCAGTTATCATTTGTAAAAAAATTTGTTTATATATTTGAATTCGCTAGAGGTTAGGGTCATTTTTCTCCGACTCGGTCTGGACCCTTCAATTATTGGGACGGCCACTGTGTTGCATAATTACAAAAGTTTGCACAAAAGATGGGTTAATGTTTCGACCTCGTTTCTGATTCAAATGAAAAACAGTATGCAACTACGTTTGCAATTTGAGTTTCGGTTGTAGTTTATTCTCATTTGATATTCATTTCCATTGTTCCATTTTGATAGACAGACAAATCATCAAGGACTAAACATGCGGCCAAGGTAGTTGCTAGTGGCATGGGTTCAAAACCAAACAGGTAAAGAATTGGTTAGAGCTTTAAACATAGAAACACTCGTCGTTTATTGACATTTCGGTTGCAGGCTTAAACGTTTTATGTTTGGTTTTATAATTAAATTATAAAACTCCATCATTTATCGCCTTTAAAAGTATGATTTAAAAAAGAGTCCAAACAAAAGCCCATCATTTATCACAGTTTGGCCGTCTCAAAAATGAGCCAAAAAAGGTAGGTATTAGCACTTAGCAGGACATTTAAAAAAAAAGAGAGAAGGAATTACTACCTCAATGTTGTGGAATTTAGTGACAGGCAACCTTGTGCTGATGAGAGCCTGCACTTAAAGCCATTGAAAATATTCCCTGTTAGAACCGAGTTAAGATTTATGGTCCGTATGGAGACCATAATTCCGGTTGATGATGACACATCCAACAATCTGAAAATTCAAAAAGCTAAGAAAGAATATATGCTTCATATAGGGCCAAAAATGACTCGTGGGTAAGACACAGAGCAAATTAAAACAAAATACGAGATAAAATTATTTGAATCTTGAGTGTGCAGAGCATACTTGAGATGACTCTGTCCTGTAATGTCACCAGATTCTTATTCTACTACATGAAGATGGAAGTTGTTGCAATCAGTGATGTTCATTATCGTCACCGTGACAATCTGGAGGTCCTCCTGGCCCGCCACTACCACTTCCAACTGTGAATCATGAAGATGACAAGTTATCAATGTTAATCATTGAACTTTTGGATATCGTTTTTCTCGAGTTTCAAATTATGTAAGGTCGATATGAAGTAATGGTTGATTTTTCTCAAGTTCAAAACAGATGGTTTGGCCCAAACCACTCTCTGTCCGAGATATATGATGTTTTGAATCTTCGACCCATTTCATTTATGATAAAGCACACGGAGCATGCATGTGGTTCACCTTTCTTTAGCCAATCAAAAAACATCATGCCCATCCTCTTTCAAAAAGATTTATAATATTTGTTAATCAACTGCCAAACAACACAATATCAAAACTAAAATAGTTATATGGTGTAGCAGATAAAAGATTTAGCAGTTTCACACAAAAGATTTAGCAGACTCACCACCTTCTGCACCAAGGCATCCAATGATCTCTGGTCATTATAGTATTATACAGCTTGAGCACGGCAGGTGATTCCTGCAAGTGATTTTTAATTTAACAACACAAGATTACATTTGCAGGGAGTGAAATGAAAAAAAATCTAAAAAATATAACCCTTCAAACATGACTACATGAGAAAGGTGGCATTTAACAAAGAATAAAACAGTATAGACATAAAGTCTAAGAAATAATAAGAACTAGCGTTACTAATTCCCTACGAAATAGTGTCTTTCTTATCACAGGAATAAAGATTGTATTATCCCTAATTCCCTATGTGGACACATATTATGTGTTCTAAGATAACAAAGAACAATGAACCTCATCGAAAAATTAAACTTCTAAACTTAATGCGAAAAATCAGTATAAACATCAATAGCATTATAGCAAAGCGTAAAAGCATAAACATAATAAATCAACAACATAAAGAGAAACAGAATCAGCAGCGTATGCGGATAACTTTATTAACTCAACAAACTAACAGGACAACTAACAAATATTCTATAATGAGTAATGACAGAATACCACTAGTACGTTAGGACTAGTTTAAAAATCGTACCATAACCAGCTACTACGGTATTGTAACAACAATCAGGTCACTCAGATATAAAAACCAAAGGAGCTCCAACATTAGAGGAAAACAGAACACTATCACTTAATACGAATATTTTCCATTTATTCCTAGAAATGCATTACATTTTCTCTATGTAGTGAGGGTTGCGGCTTTATGAGTCGTAGTACAAGTGTCAAGTGTGTTAAGCAAATTAAAAGAGCATGAAGTGAAACGGTTTTTAGTTGAGGTAAAAGAGGTATATCATGGCCATAAACAGTAGAGGGTCTTTTTGTTCATTTTATCTGTTGGATTATAAGGTAGCATGCACTCTACATAAAGCGAGAGAAGTCATCATGGTAAAGATCATATTGGTATGGCATGAAGACATCCCCATAATGAAGACAAAATAATTGTAATCAACCCGAGAAACACTTAAGAGGCACCTAGCACTTGGTAATATTCATATCTATTGTAATGTTATGGAATTACATTGAGAAAATAATATGACAAGACATATTAATAGAACGAATTATGTTACTTTTACATACTTCCCTCTCTATACAGAAGTTTCCATTGAATTCAGATGCGAGTGTCCACTTCTGCCGCGTGTCTATTTTAAAATCGATACAAAAGAGTATTAATATATGTCTAGCAGTCCAAAAAACTTGACTTTCAGATTGGAGTGTATTCATTTCAATCAACTGCAAGTTAAGAGACTAATAATGTTGAAACTTCTGGTCATCAGAAAACTTAAAAATTACATTATACCAGAATTGACACTAATCTCTACTTCTCTAGTCAATGAGAAATATATACGTAACAAAATATGGGACCGTATAACAATGATTCAGTTTGGTCATTACATAGATATCACCGGATAGATGGTCTTGTTCATTCAAATAATAGTTCCTTGGCCGACAAAAACTTCGCATAATTCACCGTATCCAACCATTCAAGTCAATAAAATACTGGCCGTCAAACTTCCCCAAAACGAAATCAAACAGTCATATCATAAAAGATATCAACATCATAGCTTTATACAAACACCAGCGTAATTTAATGTGAATGATAGCAAAAACGAAATACAAAGTTTTCAAGTAAATTAAGGTTATACAGTAGTAGTTACCCCTTATTACCAAAACCATCAACAAATTTGAAGCTCCTCAAGCTCATTGGCCGGTCACAAATCACAATAGGTATTATATCTTTAATTTACTTTTTAATTACACTTCCTACCAATTAACAACACATACATCACAACCATATACATACACATATACATATACATATCAAAGCAGAATTATAAATTAATAATGTCTAAATGAGATGAAAAAAAGTACCTGTTTCTAGGGAACTATGACGATAGATAACAGCGGGGGAGGTACCGGAGAGTCACCGGCGATGGAGCAATTATGACATAATTTAGATCTCTAAAAAAGATCGGCAAATACGAATTTGAGAAGTCAGCCGTCGTCTCCACATGCTTGCACACATTCACTGTTGGTTTGTTGATTCCTGGAAAATTCTAACTCCGTTTAAGGAGCTAAACGCGAGTCAGAATTTTGGGGACAATTGTTATGCCTGAGATTTTCACCTCCAAGATCTTCGTGGTCCAAGATCTTGGGGCTCTAAGATATCTGACCGTTATTACTTTGACTTAGTAGTACAGGAACAGTAATAAGTTGTGCTATAATACAAACGATCTTAGTCGTCTAAGAGTGTGTGAAACTGATCAGATCACCTCAATTTAGGGTTTCTAATCGTTTATATATGTTTCTTAATGGATATTGGGCCTGCTGGGCTTTGTTCTTACGAACTTAGCAGCCCAGCCCTTAAAACGAAGGAAAAAAAAAAAAAAAAAAAAAAAAAAAAAAAAAAAAAAAAAAAAAAAAAAAAAAAAAAAAAAAAAAAAAAAAAAAAAAAAAAAAAAAAAAAAAAAAAAAAAAAAAAAAAAAAAAAAAAAAAAAAAAAAAAAAAAAAAAAAAAAAAAAAAAAAAAAAAAAAAAAAAAAAAAAAAAAAAAAAAAAAAAAAAA
>CM067170.1:98378201-98391056 GCA_034093135.1 Erigeron breviscapus | reverse complement strand
CGAGTCAAAATTTTATTCTCTTTGTGGACATCCTTATAGTGCTTCCGTCTCCGGCTCGCTGCACTCTGATGATGTCGCTACCTCATACTTATGCGATTGGATGCGTGATGGTTATGAACTGCCAAATGACTGTGACACAGAAAGTCATCTTCCAATGGGTCAAACGCTGCGGCATAATAATTTCGTATCCCACGACGCTCAATCCTCAATATATTGTGAGTGGCGCTACTCTACACAAAGTGTTGCTTCTGCATGAATCAATTGACGCGCGTTCTTTCATATGGGACATAGTTTCTGTTGGTTACATTGATTAATCTAGCTATTTTTTGGTTTGTTGCAATTGTTTCGTAATTATCACTGTGGTTCTTAAAAATAATCAGATTGATAAGCGCCAATTCGGCAGATCGTTTATCTTCTTGAAATTCAAAAAAGCGTATGCCGGTGCCCGATGGTAAAATCAAAACGGCACTACAACAGTCTTCTCCGCTTTTTCTTCGTTTTATTTCGTTCGCGTTCCCTGCGTATTTGCATCCAGTCAGCTTTTGTTTGTAAAATTGTCTGCTGGACCGCCTGGAGTAATTTATACCATCATAGTGCAATGGCAAGTACTTTGAGATGATAGCCAATTTTGGACGCATTAATATAACGAACGACAGACCTACCCTCCTAGAACTTCTAACCATCATCTCTGACATAAAATTGGACACAAATAAAAAATTGGCACAATAAAAAACATACACATGACACTTTACGCAACGCAAGCTTCTACTCTGGCCGCAATGTTGGCTCAACTTCTCGTTCTTCATTGGCTGCCGTAGCAAGACCAATCTTGGCTAACACCCCGCTCGTTCAACATTCAGCCAATCCGCCCACAAAGCAGAGGATACCATGAAAATGATTTTGATTTCGACGCATTGATGAAAATCCCTACATTTGTTGGATCGTTTGATAAGAAGGATTTGGACGTTTGTATTGGTTTTTGGTTGGTGCACCTGCATGTTGTGATGTGCTTAGAGATTGAGTCTCAAAGTTTAGTGAAAAGGTATCATTGAAGACTGTTCATTCATCGACTTTCGGCTTTGCGGTATTGCACTCGCATCTCTTCGTCTTACATGACTGACGGGTAAAGGGTATGACACTGTAAGAAGCAGGAGCAATAAAACACTGAAATTGCCAATGGCTCAGTCTACCACCTGTCAGCTACATTTGCTCCATGTTGGCAAGATGCATCAAATCTTCTATTTCGCGAATCAAGAAGAAGAGAGACGAAACTGGAAACACAAGGCAGGTCCATATTGATGTAATTCCAGTGTTACCACCTGAACTACTACTGCAAACTTCCCCGTCGGATCTGGCGCAGCATAATATCGGATGTTTTCAGAACAAGCAATACATAAAATAACTGAACAAGATCACTAGTTGTGATTACCGATCAGTCTCACTTCTTGTTGAAGTCGCAGAGCTTTTCTTTTCTTCTTTTCTACTCTGTAATTCATATCATATATGCACTCCATATTAATAACGTTTTTTCTTTTTTGTGTTATCCGGTGTACCATTTTTTCCCAGATAATTCATCTGAGATCCCAGTATGATCTCATCTTCCACAGCCAAAAAAGGTAGGTTTGAGCACAGCTTCGTGATGCGGAGTATTGGCAGTGTAGGGCGTGCAACGTTGAATGCTGGATAACAAGGTGCAAATCATCACAAGTTTGAGCTTGAGGGGATACAATAAAGAGTTTCATTTAGGGTCATGTGGGCAGGGTCTGATGGCAAATCCTTAAATGCGGGCGTGAGTCGGAGCGTAATTTTTGGGCTGCTTTCTGACTAGGAAAGCTTTTTTTTTTTTTTTTTAGCTGTTTTCCCCGGCAAATGACATTTTTTTTTGGAGCAAGATAAATCTTCTTGACACGAAATTTTATCCTCATCCACTTTTCTGAGAAAGAATCCTCTCCGTTTCAATCTGCCGTAGAGCCTAAGAGGCCTCTTTTGATGCTCTTTTGGAAAGTACACACAACATATAGATTAGTCAAGAACTTCATCATCATTAAAACGCTGCAACACCTATAGCTTTTTGACTTTTGGATCAATTTGTAGGGAAGCTAAACGGGGTTTGAACTTAGACCGACACCTTTCACCAGTCTCTTCAATCATTTACAGACCGATTCATACCGAGATAGACATCATGTCAGTGAAGCAAGGAAGCAAAGATAGCGGCTGCCAAGCTGAAAACGTTGAAGCACAGCTGCGAAAGTAAACGTCATTGAAAGTCGTGAGAATTGCAAGTTCATCAGAACGTGTTGGCTAAATGAGAATAAGTTGAAAGGTGTTTGAAAGAAGTGTGGCTATGATCACATTAGGAGAATAGTGGCTTCTTTCTAACAAGAAAGAGCTGTCAAATTTCACTCTTAAAACACCAAAAGAACAAGAGATTGGGAACCTTTATCAATGGCTTACGAACAAGACTTTGATACGATTGCAAGCTCAATTTCAAGAAACACGGTAGCGGTAACGAATTGATACACCCGTTTTTTGAATGAAGGAAATCTTATCAGGAAAATACGGAGAAGATTCGAAGCTAATCTATGAATTTCCAAGACAAGGTCGGTGAATTGTGCGTTTTACGTTACGATTTTGACTTAGTCGTCGTTTTGCATCTATTTTGTTGCATGAATCCAGCTGAATATGGAAACATCAAAAGATAATCACAAAATCGCAAAGTTTACGCACGTGGCATCAACCTGCTATGTCAAAAGGACGTTTAGAGAATTTATGCACGGCGATTTTTGACATCGCAGGACATATGATCCATGGTACCAGAATTGCAGAGATCTATTAATCACATGCGAACTTTTGGCGCTCTAGTTTTGGAGAGGATTGTACTATACAAACTTAATCACCGCACGCGCATCTAGATGGTATATTGCTGTTGTGTGTGGGCCTGCGGACAAGATCGAACAATCTCTAGTGCCGTAGACAATTAGGACAGAGTCCTTGGGATGAAGTCAAACGATAGATGGTAGTCGATAACGGTTTGGAGAAGGTGTTGCAGTGGATCAATTTTTACTGTACGTTGGACGAAAGGGGGACGTGATTTGCTAGAGCAATTGCAAAAGGATGAACGTTTAGGGTTCACACAAAGAAAGCAAAGAGGGTTTGTCGGACGTGGAATGATTATTTGATTATCTTGATGTCTTTTTGGCATTAACGGAAAAGAAATGTCATTGTATTTAAAGTTTACACGTGGATTGATTATTATACAGGAATTATTTATGAAGCAATCACTTCTGCTCTGCACCCCTGATTTTCTCATCTAATCCTCCCACAGCTGAAGTGAAGGAGAATCATGCTCATGTAACAGGTCCAGCAGAGAAGAGCAAATCCAACAAGGATGACGATGAAGTTGATGAAAGTAAGATTGGTGTAGGATCAATCGCAGCTGGTGTTCGAATATGATAATTTTTGTAGACAATTTTTTCTATTACAAAAAGAGGGAAGGTGTCCCATGTGGTCCGTATCAGTATTGGTGTTGAACGTGTTTTGCCATCTTGTTAGCCCGTTTGAAAGAACCAACAATCAAAAGTGTTCAGATGTTCGTAGCAAAGATGTTGACGTTTTTCATTCTGTGAATGGGAGGAGATGGAATATGTTGGAAAGAAGCGAATGAGGTAGCAAGATTTATGGGAACTCAGGAATTAAACAGAATATATGTACAAAACAAAACCCAAAGTACCGCACAATGGACAGCAGTCGAAAGAGATGGAGTTCCATTGGCGTGATGATTGCACCTGAGAAATATGGTAAGGATTGATCCGATTACAGAACCAAAAGAAAAGAATTCAACTGAAGGCCGGAAAGTGAGAAGTTAAATTAGAGATATGGTAGCATATATTCGCAAAACTGGCCGGTTGAGACAGGATCCTTGATTCATCTTTTTCAATCATGCAATCAATCATCCTTTGTAGCACAATCTTTTTAATATTGGCCTGTGGTCGTCAATCTAGTGACTCGAATCGTCATAAAATCTTTTGAAAATATGTACCGTAACCGAAATGGGCGTTATACTACCGTAAAACTCCGAGCTTTTTTCAGTTCCCTAGGCAAATAACCAGCAGAATCATTTTCCAGAAATAATCAATTTCAACACCTCCAGGGATGCCATTGAAACGGCAGACCGCACTTTCATTATGATAATCGCGCGACTGAATTATGCAGTAAACTGCTGGTGCTTTTTGAAGTGCAACTGAATACAAGTGTCCGGCCCTTTTCTGGGCTTCTTTTTTTCTGCTTTCTTTTCTTTTTTTTTTGGTTAAAATTCACTTTCTTTTCCCTTCTTTGCCACACCGTCCCATCACCCTCCTCTTTTTAACCACGCCTCCAAACATCTCTGTGCTTCTGTGCTAAACCACTAAGGCCAGCCAACGTTAACAGCATTTGTTCTGCTCCTGACTTTTCTGAGCCCCCTAAAGACAAAATAAAAAGAAAATCTTCAGATTTTTTCTTAAAAGTCAGTAAAAAGTTTTTCCCTTTGTCTCCGTTTCACAGCTTGACAATAATTTTTGTAACGGTCAAGGTTCACAACGACCAGTAGTTCTGGAACAACGACAACAAATAATGTGGAACACCGGCCTGAATTTGGGGGTTCCAGCATCAAACTTGGAGTAGTAGCAATCCGATGTGGTGTACCAGCATCAGATGTTGGAGTAACCAGCTCTAACTTGGTACAAAGCAGCAACACAAAGCACTTCCCGCTTCTTACACTGATATGAAATGGGCCTTACCATGTCGCCGGAGAAAAAGACGACATCAAAGTGCATGTTTCGTCAGATATCACATCATTTAAATATAATCTGCCACCACCCAGCCTACTCCATACATACCGTACTTCGTGTGTGAACAGCCACAAGACATGTTCTTTGGAGCACACACCCCTTGCTAATCTGTGACATATAGCTGTGGGCTCTGCAACCGACCATCGCTGACAGCTACACGCATTCGGGATTATACATCTTAGCTATATATCTGCGTGAGCTTACAAACTATTATAACTCACTAGATTAGAAAGTGGTTTATCACTTCGCGCGAGTGTGGAAACCAAGATGTCCAGCAACAGTTTTTATTGCCAACTCTAAAAGATGGAAATGGTTTAATTATATTCGTTTTATACATCAATTGGGACATTTCCTAAAACTTTGGCAACTTCGATAACTTTCAAATTTTAGACAACTAGTATCCATTGCAAAACTCCGCCAGGTGGCCGTATTAACCTACTATGGAACAGTACAAGCAGGGCCGTCCTTCTGGTCCTATCAGCCAGGAGTAACAGTACAACAAGTGCAACGGGTAATGGAACAACTACCGTGTATTGCCAAACGGTCATAATGATGCTTCAAAGTGTATTCATTCCCCTTGTCTTCTATTCTCTCGTATTGATGTCGATCATCTGCCACCATGATCTAGTTCCATCTTGTCTTTTTCAAAAAACTACGCCACCCCCCTTCTTCTTTGATCCTTTTATTAACCATTCAATGTTGATTACCCCCCGCATTTTGTTTCAAACTGGCTTGAATCGAAACAGCGATACTCCTTATGAATCTCTCAGTGCCATCATCTTTTGTAAAGAGTGTAAACCAATGACCTCCAAAGTCGTCACACTACTCTGGAGCAAATAATCTGTTTGGCAGGTAAAGCAATGATTTTGAGCAGGCAAAAGGAAAGAGATAGACAAATAAAGAAAGAGAGGATGAAAAGCGATCCCCGCAGCAAGCGAGAGAGAAAAAACAGCAAGTGAGTAAAATCGATTCAAAAGCCACGTTCAGAATGTTGCAAACGAATAGTAGCATCAAGTCCAGAAAAAGTTCTTCCGTTTCCTTATCATCCGAATCAAGTATATGAGATGAATTGAGGATCATATGACACGTTTTGGTCTAAAAGCCAAATAAGTATTTTGCCAAGCTTTCATTGCAAATAGAAGGATGGGAGAATGGAAAATTTTCTTGATAATGATTCTACTACAAATAGATCATTCGTTGATGGGGAAGGAAATAAAGTTGATTGAAGAATGCGGATTAATCAAGGTAGAAAAGCTTTATTATTGACAGATGTATTTTGCATAAATGGTAATTTGTATCTGTGTTTGATGATTCAGAAATCACGTCTAACACGAGATGGTGAAGACAGAACCAATCACACTCCGCCCCGGAAGAAGATGTTGAAACTTTCCGAACACAATCAGTGATCATCACGATTTTGAGCTCTTGTGGTGGTGGAATAGATGCGTTCATCATTTGTTTTTACGCATTCTTGTTGCTTTTCGTAATGCCATAAAAGTATCGATGGTGTTCTTGTTTGGATGCATGTGGAAGTGGGTGGAGGTGAAGCGGTGTAACTTGCGAGGCAGTAACGGTATCCGGATTAGAAGAAGACCTTTGTGAAGAACTGTAAGAGAAGAGAAGTTCTGGACACTTCAGTTTGTTTGAAAGTCTTTGGGAGTTAAGGTATGCAAAAATCATAAGCATCAACGATGAAGAAGAAATTCATATGCGAGTACCTGTATTGTTTTCGTCTGACGCCATTGTGATGTTTGATCACTTTGCCTTTTTCTACTGCAACGATAATGTCAACAGATACTGCGTGGTTGTTGAAATCGTAGGGTTATTGGATATTAACTATTCGGATGCTTTTGGGAGTGGCACATCTTTTCCAATAAAGAGCCTTTCTAACTGGCGAAATTTTCCATGCATTCACTGACTGGTGGTAAGAGAAATTCACTGGTGTTGCAGTATATACGATCGCGAACTAGATTCAGAGGTCGACAGGGAACTATTAGGAAATGATTTGATGAAGGCCCTTCTACCTTGTTGATCGAAAGTGCTTCTTCATTTTACTAACTGTTCTTTCCTTTTCGTCATCGAACAATAAATCATCTTTTGTAGGGGCAGTGAATCAGGGGGTAGGTAAGCAAGATATGGGAAGCAGTTGGTGGGATATGGTGGTAAACATGATCTTCCACCACGAAAAACTCTTGACATTTCATGCATTTTCAATTACGGAAACCAAACTCATCATTTTAGTCATGCGATGGTCTCAAATCCTAATCGATGTCATTGCTACCGACGGAAAGAAAAGATGCTGTTTTTGAACATCTCTCTCATGGGCAAAGAAATAATTAGCTACATATTAAGCAACAAATGCATACACGCAGACGTTCCACGGCTACATGGGCCGGGCCTACTCAAGATTCAATAACGCGGCTTACAGGTAAACAACACAAAAAGGGTTTAAAATTACATATTCCACGCGTTTACTCACGCTCGTGCTCATGTGTCATGTAGCGTTTTCGAGTTACATACTGGAGGAAAGCTCTACTTCGCATCACAAATACCTTCAGGAAGGCTCAAGATAAAAAAACATATCAACGGAAGATGCAATAACAATAAATACTATTATACTTAGAGCACGAGAATTCCCCTAAAATAACAGATCCAAGCATTTTTTGTCCGTTGAGGGGTTGTCGTGCGATTCAGCGGGTCATCCCTGATGCCTCCTAGATCTGTATGTCACGGTCAACTCTAAGAAGAAGGAAGGATAATATGATTATTTTGAGTTCTCCTTATTATTTCACTAAACGTCTTACGATGTTCACGATGGGACATTATCAAAGAGCCAATCTTACGGCTCCGCAACGCGCAATACGCCCACAATGCCAATACACAGCACTCACATCGACAGCTTGCATTCCCTAACAGTTATTCATAAACTTTCATCAACATTTGCAATCAAGATGTCACTTATGCGCATCCAGAAGTACTAAGAAGGAGACGGATATGGGATGATAAAGAATTATGACCTCAACATGTCGAAAAACCGCCAGAAGAAGCGCCAAGCAGACGTGAACGAGTATAAGCAAAAAAATTCAAGACGTGAAAGAGAACATCAATTGAAATGAAGACAATTTTCGAATCAGAAAAGAGTTTATTACAACAAATGAGACGCATATAGTCTTCACACTTTCTATAATTTTGGTCTTTTTTATGATGATCATATATACTTGGCAGATCAACTCCAACACTTTGGAAAGTAGAACATTCTACCAATCAAAGAAACGCTACAACGACTGGTCAAAATTATCTCATCAATTCGAAAGACGGAAAATCCACCTTTGCCTCGACCTGCTCCCGTTCGTACCGAGAAGATAGAAGTGAAATCACTCTTTTCAAAAAGCCACCCAAAACAGTTCCTCGACCTGCCAAGCAATACCTATGCAGAATTAGAAAGATTCGAACCTTGCTGCTGTAAAAGTTGGAGAAGAGGGAAATGCATTCGCAGGATAAACAATAAGGCCAACGCAATCATACTCAAGTTCTTGTCAACAGGACGTCAAGCCACCTCTACCCAAAACAAAATCAAGGACAGTCAGATGGGCGTCTACTCTTGGCAAAAGAGTATCAAAACGGCTTGACAAAGGTAGGAAAAACCACTAGATTCTGTCTTTCCCGACTTATAAATTCTGAGAATTTTTTCGTATTACACTTCTGCTGAAGTTGTGGTCATGATAAGTATGTGGAAGCATTTATGCATCAGAGAAATGCTTACCTCTCGATCTTTTAAAAAGGGTGATACGAGCTTGGGATTTATTCGATGTGGGTTTGCCTTACGCAATCTCGTTCTGAGTCAACATGATTTGCCCCATTTTTTTTTTCCTTTTTCCCATAGCAACGCGACAAGACAATATGGCAAGCAAGGTGTATATCAACGAATAGAAAGGAATGCAAAGGATTAAGTAAGTGTGTCGAGAAAAAGAACGTGAATAGTCCATCAATTGGAAGATTTAGTTTTTCCAAAGGAAAAAAAATTGGGTAGGCAGTTGAATATGAAGCAAAATAATAGATATCAAAGTATTTTCAGTTCAAGCAAGTATGGTGCAGCCATTGGCTTGTGTCCATTCGTATGAGCTTCTCTTCGAGGCAATCCGACACGCATAGAATCCAAGAGCCCCTCTACAGTGCTATATGTGACGCCGTGAAGCTTGTGATTTGATAGGTTGGATGATCGTTCGGCTCGCTCTTCCTGTCGTGCGTTTATCCAAATTTGACCGTTCGGCAATAGATGACCATTGTTCTGCTTGTGCAATGCTTCCGGTTGCTGTCGAATCATTCGTACCTCCCCAATCGGATTTACATAAGAATCGATACCCAAAGCTGTCTCAAGTATTCACACCAAAAACACTTTCACTGTTAGGCACGATGGCTGGCGCAGCTGCTCACTGTCAACAAGCAGGTGATGCTCATCTGCTAGAAGTCTGCACTGGAACTGAACGTCTTCGGCAAATTTGAAAGGTGATGCTCCGCCATACGAAATCGTCGACTGCGATTTGAACGCCTCCAATAAGTAAGAAACCAATTTGTAAAGCGTTGCATCTAAATCAGTGCTGTGTTTAATTTCGTAACCTGTTTTGGGGGGGGGGGGGGGGCCAAACAAAGAACTGAGACAGAATCTTATCGAACAAAGCTGCTGCTTCCTCTTTCTCCACACCCTGCATCTCTAGCGATTGCGTTTCGATCCTTTTTGTGGAGGGAAAATTGGAGTTTGCAATGGAAATGCTGTTTGCAATCCGCTGATGACACATACTGCTCCAATCTTGTTCATGCACTCTGAAAGCGTGTTTGCTGCGTCTTTTCGCGGCCTCCGGCAGGAGGACGAAGCTTATTGATAGCCAACAGGGCAGGCACGACACCCAAAATGTAGCCACTGGCAATCTTCGACATGTTGTCCCAAGAATTTGAACGAGTGCAAGCAATTGTCGTTCGGCAAGGCAGCTCGTTCTGCTTCTCCGCTATATGAATTGACTTTCTTTAGTGGTGAACATCGATACTGAAAGAGCCTCTAATGGGCTCTCCTTATGTTACGTAGTTGCGACCAATCCGCGGCTTGTTGCCAGACGTACAATGCGGCAGAGATAGAATGAGTGAAACCAGTAGCCTCAATGCTCAGTTGGAGCCCATTTATATCTGACAATGATTCATCCCTCGTTGAATGGTAGTCTTTGGTGTGCTTCGCTTATAAAGAATGCCAAGAGAGCTTCTTCGAATATGTCGATAACCCATTGATCAGGCGATGCCAAAGGCTTGCAGTTTGATGTAGAACTGAGGGCGAGATTTGGCGATCGTGTACCAGAAGAAACGCCTTTGCTTTTGCACTGACCGCTTGAGCTCTTTGCAAGTGTTGATCAATTTAACAAAGCATCCTGTAGCATCGAATGCTCTCTTTCTTCGCTTCTTCTTTATCGTGTATTTTACAGCAGCTCCTCTTTAGTGCCTTCTGTTTTGTGTATTTCAATGGTATCAAATTCTTGCAGTAATTTCTTCCGCTAAAATCGTTCATTGATCAGCATAATACACTGGTACCCAAAGATCCCACAGCGCTACCAAGGAGGTAAAATCGAATCTTTCCTGTCATGGTGAACCCTTCTGAACAGCGAATCCGAGTCAGATTGTTGCCGTATCTGATGTCGAAAGACCGATCATGTGATTTTGCCGCTTAAAAAAGGGAATGATATGGCACGTAAGGTGTTGAATGCTTCCTCCTCTGTTGGTCCGGTCCAGTGTCGCCAACAAGATATTCAACCAAGGGATTCCGTTTGGAATGATGAAGCGATATGCAATGCTGTCCCAGCTGTCTAATGCTTGTTTACCCAACAACACCAATCCGTGTTGGCCATTGTCTGCCTGCACCCGATTTGCCGGTTAAAAAGTATCCACAAGCATCAACAAATGCCATTTGACCTGGGGAAGCTCTCCGTTATGAATGGATAGCATGTATGTTTCCCATTGCCAACACGTTCCCCCCCCCGGAAAAAAAAGTTTTGTTTTTAAGTATTCTTCAGAAGGGGCATCTTCTCCTGTTTGGTCAAACCAAAGTTGGGTACATTGCGAGAATTGACTGGCTTTCTCTGTGCTGCAAAGTCGTTTCTTGCCTTGCTGAACCTGACTCACAATCTTTCCAGCTTCGCTTGGATATCCTACTTGCGTTGAAATTCCTGCATCGATATTTTTGTCCAAAAGGGAATGGTAAAATCTGGTTAATAAGTTGCTGGGTTTAAGATGCGTAATGGATGCATCAGATCCAATTGCACCAGCCAAAGCCCCCAAGCCATCAATCGTATACGATTTTGATTTCCTTGTCACCTCCTTGTTTCGCTAGCAATCTTTGCAAATGCAAATAAGAATGGGTATTGACGAGGACTTTCTGCATCGGAGAGTGGAGCAGAAGTCAAGTAGTTGGATAAAGCAAAAAAGGTGAGCAGTGAAAGTGCAGGATGTCAAGATCACGCTTTCCCGCATTGGCTGTTGCAGCACCTTGCAAGCGGCATTTAGGATAAACGACAGCAGATGAAGCGAAATAAGTGGATATCACGATGAACATTCTGTGTTTATGATCAAGTCTTTCGTGATTTGCCAATGTGACATTAAAGATCCTTTTGCTTTATCAGCAGCTGTCCAGAACCGATACACTTTGGATTCGGCAGTTGCTTGTGTTTCCAAGTATTTTCCCACTTTGTAACTTTTCAGGCTTTCGATTGGCCCATAGTAAGTCAACTTGACTCAATCGTTACGTTATGCCTTATATTCCGGTCAATGCTGCCAAACTCTTTGGTGGAGGATAGCCATTCATCGGATCATTGCCCGATGGTTGACTTTGGTATGACAAAAACAATCTTTCAGATTATCTATTATCAAGCAAATTGGCGATTAGAATAGCGGAAAATGATCAAGATTGAAACGAACAAAGCTAGCTCTGAGTCCAAACAAAGGATTGACGCCTAATTGGATGGTAAAAAAAGGGGTCACTCAATCTTTAAGGTCCGGCAATATTGCAATACCCAAGAAGCAATGACGAAATGACCTGATTGTAGCGTGAAACGAGTGAAGAGCGCAGGGACTCTATTTAGAGTGGATTGTCGATGATATCGAAAAGGAGGGAAGGGGATACGAGATGAGAAGATGGATCGACATGTACGGCCGCAGCGCTCATCGCAAACGTGGGGTCAACTTTTTACAACATTTGAATGCGCTCACCGCCTCCATTCACATTTTCAAGATCCACTCGCCCAAGCTTTAAGAAGCCGTGTTTTTTTTTTTAGGGCAGCTGTTCAGAATTCACAGGCAGAGGAAAGAAGGGCCGAACTGATGACTTTTTCTTCTTGTTGAATCAAGTCGGGTACAAGAGCGGGGAGGCTTTAGCGTGGATTTTGATATCAAGATCGCGTCTATAGCTCGGCTCAGTAACACGTTTGAAGGCTTTTTGCCAGTAAGGTTAGCTTTCACTTCGGGCATTTTTGACAGGCAAGCACGTCTCTTCTCACTGGACGCGAGTGCCTGAATATGAACGAGCAGATCCTGACAGAAGTAGGTGAAGAGCTTAGTCAGCCATGGTTAAAGTTCCAAACATCACATGATGGTGAAAAATGAACTTCAGCATAAGAATGAAGCTGAATTGAGCAAAATTCGTGTAAGCTTGCACAGGACGGCGGGCGCCGCGCACGTATATGTCGAAGGCACAAAAAAAGCCCGAAATTCCTCGCTCCCATAAAGTGAAAGCGCATACATTCGGGTTCTTGCATTTCATCCGGATCCGACAATGCTTCCATATTTGGCCATAAGTACTTTGCGACCATCATCAAAGGACTCATAAACATACAAAAACAGCCCAAAAAATGATCATGGAGCAAGCGAAAGAGAAATCTTCACGGCCTTTTTGGATAATAAGAAACGAAAGTCCTTCACGGGAAGAGAAAAGCAGGGTGTAGTAGCAAGAAAATATATATCCAGAGAAATGATTTAACGCCACAGTAAAATT
>CM067170.1:98260544-98377201 GCA_034093135.1 Erigeron breviscapus | reverse complement strand
GCCACAACATGGACCGCCAAGAAAAGAAGCTCAAGAAGAAACGCTACACAATTGTCAAGGTTAGATGGAGTGCTAGACGTGGAGCCGAGTTCACGTGGGAGAGAGAAGATCACATGAAGTCGAAGTATCCGCATTTATTTAATAATTAGGGTTTTGTTGAATTTCGGGACGAAATTCTTTCAACGGGGGAATAATGTAACATCCGTGAATTTTTGACCCGTTGACTTTTTGTGTAATTTGACAAACAAACTTATCGAATGAAGTAATTTGGGCCCATCTGTGATTTTATGACTAAGCGGTATGTTAGTCGAGTCGTTAATGTGTAGTCGGTGTTTAAATGTATAACGTTTGTTCTATGGCTTGTGGGAGAAACGGGTCGGCCCGTGGGTAGTCCAAGACCCACCAGCCACCCATGACCCATTTCTTCCCCCCTTAACCCTTTCTCCCCTCTCATTTCTTATCCAACTATCTATCTATCTTCTTCCACTTTGCTCTCAAGCAAAAGACCCAATTCATCTTCTACACCATTTCTTGCATCAAATTAGTAGTGAATCGATTATAACACTAGAATCATCATCATCTATACCACATTATCGCTATATCAAAGAATCAAAGGCCAAGTTCTTGCATTTTATCCATTTGACCTAATTTGGGTTTGAGCTCAAGGAGACGTTTTGGTAAGTCAAATTCAACCCATTTACTTCTATTTATGTTTAGTAATGCATTTCTGGTCATTTTGAGTATTGACATGTCCTAAATCGGCTTGAAATGGAATTTGGGTCAATTAGGGTTTAAATTAAGGTTTTGGATCGTTTGGATCGTTGATGATGTTACGGATGGAAACGAGGGTTTGGGCAAGTGTATTTGAGTACTAAAATGTCATATGCATCTTCAAAACGAGTCCATAAGTCTTAAATATCGAATTAGGGTTTTAGTTCTTGGTTTTTCTGCACTTTTAACCGATTCTGGGCTGATCTGCTGTATGTAACGGCCGTTACATATTGTAACGCCCGTTACACTATGTAACGCCTGTTACATGGGCCGTTACAGTGACTTGGCTTGTGATGGAGTTAACGGCCGTTACTTTTGTGACGCCCGTTAGGGACTAGTTTTGTCGAACATTTTCAAACGTCAATAACTTTTGAACCGTAAGTCCGTTTTAGACATATGGCCTATCGTTGGAATCGTGTGATAGTCTATTTTTCTGTGATAACATCCATTTGGAGTAAATCTTTGCCCATTTCTAAAAATGTCGAGTCAAAGTGTTATGCTTCACACTCGGTAATGTTAAGGAAGTAATTGTGGGTTCGTGACTCGACCTAAACCTAAGGAATCAACTTATTTATGATTATAAAGTTGACATTATGTTACATGACATGCTTTGATAGGTTGTGGACGCGTGGGGCCTTATACTCGCAATTAATCTTTTATTAATTTGATTTAAGCTTCTTTGCCGATCAAGGTGAGTTTCGTATCTCCCTACTCGCTTGAGATTCGGGCTGAAAAGTGTAAACCTGGCGTGTTTACTTGCATTTATTGATTGATTGATTGATTGTATTGGTTGTTGGACTGATGTGACGTTTCTTTTCGTTTGATTGGTTAAATTGGTTTGAGTATTGAATTGTTGAGATGATTATCACATTTGAATGACTTAGTTTATGGTTGTTAAGTATCTAGTAATAGTAGGATAGATGTACATACATGAAAGTCGGTTATGCCTTCGTCGGGTTTTAGATGTGGTGGGAAGGCTGCGGGTGACCCTATACATAAGCATCTGAGACTCGAAGGAAGTAGAATCCTCTGAAGTATATGTACGTATAGTTGGTTTAAATTGTGGTTAATGGCTGATGATGATGAATGGTGATTATTGGTTTATGATTGTCGATTTGTTGATTGATGACTCAGGATTGGCGAATATTGATTATTGATTCATATTCATCGTATATCGATTGTTGGTTTACGATTTATGCATTTACATTTGGTTGTAAGCATTGCATACATTATTGTTGGACCCTCGGCAGGGGATTGCCGGCATCCTGGTGCATAGATGTATGCACCCATTTTGGATGTAGACCTGACCCCGAGTATATAGACATATATATCTCGATGATTTTGAGATACAGCCTTGTCCATTGCGATGGCAGAAGGGTATCGTTGCATACGTGATTGAAGGTCACGCTTGGGATAAGCATGTTTGCTTATTCATACATTTGGCACTTGCATTGTTACGCATATCATTTGTGCATTCTCATTACACATCTTCTTGTCTGGTGTAATCTTGTTGTTGGGCGATGTTGTGTTATGTAGAGGCTCACTGTAAGTCATGTCTAGCCTCTATTCTTATATGTCGATTATTGATGTTGGTTCTTTACGAACCATTTCTACGAACTCACCAACCTTGTGTTGACTATGCTTAGTACACTTTTCAGGTAATCAGGTTCCTCCAAGGCATGGAGTTTGACTGATTTGTTTAGCTTGCTGTTGAACCCGGACTTGGACTGTATGGATCAAGGATTCATTGGCCTTCTGTTTGCATTATACTTAGGATCGTTTGCCATCCTTGAATGTGGTTTTGTTAACTTTGATGGCTATTTGCTCCTGTTGTATTATGTTGTCTATTTTGCTTGTAATGGATTCACCGAATTCTTAATTGCATTTAGTTGGTTCTATTGTAATCCCACCTGGTGCTATGTGATTTCCGTGATATTCCGAGCCTCGGCTTGGGGTGTTACACTAGGGGTTAATCTTGCATGGAAAAAGGGGTTTGAGAGATGTTTTAGACTTGCTGGCGATTCCCAACTGGTGTGAAATTAAGGTGTTAATCTCACGCCACCAAGTGTATACTGTGTGTTTGTGTGTGTTGTTCATTGGTCCTAGAAGTAAGCCAATGAAGGGGTATTTATAGAGGCCAAGGGTAGGTCAGTGTGTTGGTCCCCAACCATGACGTCCATCCTGCAGGTAGACGTATACATTGGTCCCAAATCGTGACGTTCGTCTTGCAGGTAGACGTTTATTCGGTGTGTCTTTTTGTACGTAAGCATTTGTCCCTTGTGAGAAAGAGACAAAGTTGTCTCAGAGTTTGTTAGACGTCGCTATCCCTACTGTGGCTCATGTCAATCCATACCTTGCGTCATGGAGCTTTGGCTTAGGAGTTTGGCCGTAGCTTCCTGTCATAGAGCTCCAGCCTATGAGTTTGGCCTTGGCTGCGCATAGCCAGTAGCTATGCATTCAGAGGGCTCCGGTCTAGAGGAACATGACCGCAGCTTATGTTATTAGTTGATTGGCATTAGTGGTTTTTGGTTCGTTTACTAGCATTAAAGGTGATTAAGCTAGGTACGTCATCAACTATCCAAAAGTAAGTTAATGACTCTTTTCAAAGAACAAATAGATAAAAATGAATATCGTTGAACGGGAAACATACCTTTGATATCATCCAAATTGACAAATGTAGGATGCAAGAGGGCAGCAGCTTGTATATAAGCATCCTTTGCTAGCTCTACAACCACCTTAGATATTAAAGACTATAGATTCATTTCAATCAGCCATGTAACTGAAGTAAACAGCATTATATATCAAACAATTTAAAAGTTACTGAAAGTCTTCATAATCGAGTCTTACCACCCCAAGCAGCCCCAATTTTTGGTATACCCTTCCCTCGGAGAGCCTTAATAACTGGTTTAGCAAATTCAACTGTTTGCTTCTATAGAAAGAAAGAAAATAAGAACTGCCATTTAAGTTTTTACACGAATAAACAATCACAGTTTAGGCCTTTAGGGACCAAAATTAAGCAGCATCTTCTATATAAGTATCAAACTAGCCCAGCTTATGCTGAGGTGACTTGCTACACCATTTTTTGTATATCAGCTTTACATGTCCATTGAATTACCATTCTAGATCATTGTCTGATAAAGTTTAACGCATAAACCATCTTTTGCTTATCACATAGATGATTGGATTCATCCATCACAATTACCAATAAGGTTTCAACTATCCCCTTTAGAAAATAATTTACCATCTTTATTGAAATTAATATTAGAGGCCACTTATTTATGAAATGGGTCTTTCATGTTATGTTTCATTTTTAACGTTTGTCAAACGGCTAATAAAAAAGTAGTATAAGCTAAAAGAATATGGGTCAAATGGCCCAGAAGGTTCATTTCTAAAGTGAAATTTAGTATTTTTATTGGGTAGAACTGCTTAAATAACTAAATAATATATCTATATTCAACTTGTAAGAAAATGGGTAAACTTGGATTTTAGCTAAGATATTTGATTTGTTTAGTCATATTTTTATTTGTGAGACTAATTTAGTTGATGGTCACCCCATCTTGTAGCTGACTGCCACGTGCCACCTAAAGTACCCATCGACCTATTTTCCAGTTTGCTTAGTTTCTGACCTGATTTGATATATCTGGTTGTTTAATATTGGAAAATTTATCAGAGATGCTGGATATTCATCTTGCTTTCGTAAAGAGGCTGGTTCACATGGCCGTGACACTTTTGGAATTTTCCGCGTCCATCCGTTTGAGAAAATCGAACAGTTCTGCATCACCAGCCCAATTGCTAATGATGATGAAAATTATTGGAAAATGCATGTGGAGATGATAAAAAACTCTGAGGACTTCTATCAAATGGTAACACTTCTTTTGTTACTGTGACGCTTATAATTTGCATGTGTGCTTCGTTAGTAGTTTTATTCTTCCTCGTGGGCCAATTCCCATTTTAATATCTACTTATGTACAGAACACACCCTCTAATACAAGATATTGCTATTACATTTTGGTACAGTGCATACATAGTTGGCCAGTTAAAACATAAGTTTAGTTTGAGCATGGAATCATGAAGCCTAATGAAAGTATGAACAAGTAGGCAACATTAGTCTAGAAATTCTATTGAATATAATGACAGACTTATGAATTAGAATAACCTTTAAGCACAAGATGTCTTAAGCCCATAACATAAAACTAAGAAACCTGGAATGAAAAGAAACATTACTTTGTTAATAAATCTTGATGGGTCAAGTCAGGTTATGGGTCATGGGTAGTCACAGCTGGATAGTCCATGTTAAACTAAGTTTATAGAAAATGTTTTTGTGGCCGGACCGGACCGGCCGGTTAACCCGGGCGGGCCGTGACCCGGTATGTATAACGGTCCGGTTCATGCTGTTAGTTCGAACTTGCAATGGGCCGGCCGGTTGGTCCTGTAACCGGCTGTTGGGCCGGTAACCGGTGGTTCCGGTTCAATCTTAAAAAAAAAAACGTAGCCAACCTCTCAATCTTCAGTCTTCACAACTTTCACAAGTCTTATTCAATTCCTTTTCCTTTTCACTTTTCAAGAACCTAAATGAGTAAATCATCAACAATGGAAAATCCCAATTTTTTTCCAAAACCTAACTCTAATTAATTTCTTTCTTCAAGTCCTTCCAATCGAATCTTCACCTCTTCCAAGCTCTCAATCTCTCATTAACTTTTAGTGAGAAAGTTGGTTGCTGCTACCATTGTTTATGGTGATGGTTGTTGAAAAGGAAGATAGAGATATCAGTTACGAGTATATGAGAAGATATATTTGTGGTAAATTGGTAATGTAAAGAGTCTCTTGTAAAGATGAGTCATATGCCACACGTCAACTTTTTGTGGTTTACAAACCATTGTATGCTTTTTTGTTTTATATATACTACTCCCTAGTTCAAAATTGAATTTCTAAGTGAGGTCCCTGTTATGGGACAATGAAAACTGACTGTTATGGGAATTTCTAAGTGAGGTCCCTTTTATGTTTTGCTCTTAAATCTTAAATGTTTAATACTCTAACTTCTAAGTGATTCTAGTGATCTTTTGAACGATGAATGGTTGCTTTTAGACTTCTTTAATTATTTGGTATTTTTTCCGAATTTTTTCCATATTTATTATTATATTTTTAATGTTTCCGGTTCTCTAATCCGGTCCGACCGATCCGACCGATCCGACCAGTAACCAGTAAAGACGCCGGTTCGCCTTCCGGTCCGGTTTTGAAAACATTGATAGTAAGTGTGAGTGTTTGACCAAATTCCATGGTATTTGAATAGTGTTTGACCAAAAACTAGGGGCATATTTTATCCCGACTCGGTTTGGGTACTCGAATTTTCAGGGCCGCCACTGCTTTTATACATATAGTGTATACATACTTAAACTGTCTCTGTCCAAAAAAAAATAAAAAAATAAATAACATACTTAAACTGTCTGTTTTAAATTATAATTATAATTGTGTTCATTTCTATCGTTTTCCTCAATAAGAATGATGTTATTTACTTAATATATCTCGTCAAATTTCTTATTAAAAGATTATCATGTTTAATTGACTTAATCAAGTGTCATTTGAGAGATTTTTTGTTTCAATTTTACTTTATAAGAAGTTGATATATAGATTTAATTTTGTGCAAATACTTTACTTTATTTTTTTAACAGCGAGTTAGTAGTTGGCGGTTAGCATTCAAGACATCACATTGACATCCAATTTGGCAGTATGCGGTGCTCGAACCACGCATGCATAGGATGAAACCCATGACTCTCGAAAACCCCCTAATAATCCACTCCTACAAATGTAGAAAGTGAGATTCGAACCTGATGGACTAACCCATTGGCGCAAATACTTCACATTTAACATTAAAAACAAACATATTTCATAAAGATTTCTTTAAGCCATAAAATCCTGCAAAGTTTTGATTCGTAAAAGAGTGCTAGACAATTATCTAATCACAAACAAATAGTAAGACGTAAAACTCCTTATAAATCCATATTTGTTCACAGCATGTAAGTATGTCCATACTAGTTTATTTTTGGGTGCTTGTCATTATTTAAGGATTCTTTGCAGCATGTTTGTCCAAAATAATGGGTAGTGATTCACTTTTATGTGAAAAATGCAAAAATATGTAAGGATATTTGTATGATTGAAAATAATTAAAAGATTTTAAGGATTGATGATGTGATGCCTAGAAACGACTTTAGCATTGGAGATAGTGATAATACCAAGATTAATCAATCGGTTTTTGAAGAGAATTATCTCGTGATCATGGCTGGCCAACACAAACCGACGTTTTTGGCCACGCCATAGCAGAACGTCGTCGTTTAGGTACTTGACACTCATTTATAATTTGTTAACCAAACTGTTAAAAATGGTTCAATTTTGTATCAGGCAGCCCACAAATCCACAATACCCCTTCTTGAAAATTGAGTCGACACTTTGTCCAGTTGGCTCAGCTGAATATGGGCTTGTAATAGTTGGTGAGTTGACAATGTGTCCCCTCTTTGATTTTGTACAGAACTAATAATAAACTTATAATATCTTTCAATTACTAACATTTTTCATCCATAATTTACAAATAGTCAATATAAAACGATTAATTAAATCTCTCATATTTAAAAGTTTTTATCGAAATTTCTTAACTAAAAAACTAAAATTCTCTATTTGTTGCCGTAGGTAGTTTATCCTCTAAATTTGATATAGTAAAGTTGATAACTAAATTAAAACAAATAAGTTATCAGTTTCAATAACCTGCTACTCTTTTTTTTAACATAAAAGATTATATTTCGAATGTCTTGTTAATCGTAAGTTGTCATTAACATGTATAAAAAAGTTATATCTTTTTGTCATTAAATTCAAAAGAGGGGTTTTTTGTATATAAAATATCATTTTTTATGCATGTTGGTGAAAGGTTGTTATTTACAAAATCGTTCTTTTATATCTACATTAATTAAATATTGATATTCCGAAATCGTATGAAGCAAAAAAATGTTTTTACTAACTAACATAGATATTAGAGTACGTCTGCCCCCGACTAATAGAAAGTTTGTATTTTCTTTTTAATATATCTTTTTAGTGTTCGAATTATTACTCGCATTATATATACAAAGTACATTGATAATGATGTAGGACAAGCCCGTTTTTCACATGAATCACGACTCTTGAATTCAAATCCCACGATTTAATTGAATACAACTGTTGAAATTGTCAGCTACATCAAATGATTATTGTATTCGTATTTTTGTGTGCTATGTACTTGTATTCTAATAATAATAACGATAATTTATAACTTACTTGTGGAAAATTGCATACAAATATGATACTTATCTCATGAGACTCTTAGGGTGGACGGAGTGGTACCGGCACCAATCCGGTAGCGGTCCGGTACCGAGGGGAACACCGTCCCGTGGTATCAGTACCGGTTGGGTGGTGACCGGCATGGAGACCGCTGTCCCCGTATCCCTCTCGAATCATTCGACCGTTGAAGTAAAAAAAGAAAAGGGTGGGGGCCACATGCAACGGTTATCTTCTCCTTTTATTTTCCTTTCCTCTTCTTCTTTTCCACCATTTCTTGTTTCTGTGTTTTTTTTTCCAAGTAGCAGCAACACAAACAAATAATACAACAAACATACCAATCATTCAATATACACAAATGGCAAACATGAACCTAAGGGATGTTAAGATGGCGATGCAAGCCCACATGGTCAACCATGACAGACACCGATCTAAAGTGAACACCGTCATTCAGAGTGTATCTGACGAGAAGGCGGCTTACCAAGTCGAAATCAACCGAATAGAAGCTCCCGATCGGGCTCAGAACAAAAGTACTTACGTGTGTAAAGGTGGTTGGTTAAAAGGATAATTAGTCATATTGATGTGACTTTATCCTTGTACTTTAACCAATGCATTTAATGACCTTGTCGGTTCATTAAATACATGCAACCATATTTGTACGGCACAAATTCACTTGTGAATTTGTTTGCCTATAAATACAAAGTCATTTCCTTGTTAAAATTACTTTTTAGCAATTAGGTGAATTTGTCTAAATACTCTCGATCGTAACAGGGATATTTCACAACTTTAAGTATCTCGATCTAAAGAGTTTATTTAGCAAATATAGATCATTTGTAATTCATAGGTTGTTAGGATACTTACATATTTGTATTATCTTGATTCCGCACAACCTTGTATTTTATTTAACATCATAAATAAAATACACTTGAAAAATTACATTGTGTTCCACCTTTACTTTATTTATTGCTTTAAGTCTTGTATTACTTTGTTTATATACTTGCATATATATTCAAGTAATACTAGTCCAAATCTAGTGCTTATTAGACTTGTTGTATTTTACACTATTGGGTTAAACCATCAAGTGAGAGACTTTACAATTGGTATCAGAGTAGAAGGCTAAACAAACTTGCCTAGATCTGCTTCTTTGATGGCCAACCCAGAAAATACACAAGGAGGTTTTAATCTTGGTTCTGATCCTAATATTAATGATTAAAATAATGAACCACCACCTGTCATTAACACTAATCCACCCCCTCCTCCTCCTACTCCTGCTTCTCCACATGTACATGTGCACTACTCAAACAATCCTGTTCCTAAATTCAGTGGGAATAGTGATGAATTTGGTACGTGGAAAGCTAGGATGATATTGCATATCACTGGATTGAGAGAAATATGATGAAAATTTTAAATGAAGGACCTTACGTCCCCACATCACCTCTCAATGCTCTTCTTGATCCAACTGGATCTAGAAGAGGTAGGGAAAAGAGGGAAGAACATTGGTCTGAAGAGAAGAAGAGATTGGTAAATTTAGATACCCTCCTCAAAAACATGATCCTCGGGGCTGTTCCAGAAACCCTAATTCCCACACTAGTTCTTTTTCCCAGTGCTAAAACCATGTGAGATGAACTAGTGAACCAGTATGAAGGAGAAGATGACACCATTGTCACCAGAAAGGTCTCCTTAAACAAGAGGTATGAGTCATTTTTTGCTCAGCCCAATGAGTCTCTCACTGGTACTTACACAAGATTTATGAGCATTATTAACCAGTTGAGAGGACTGGGGGTTGAGAAAGACAAGGATATACTTTTGGAGAAATTTGGTGATATATTACCCACCAAATGGTCTCACATGATCCTGGTCTTAAGACAAGGTAAAACTCTGCAATCTCACACTCTTTCAACTTTATATGGAGCTTTCAGATACACTGAAGAAAATCAGGCTCAGAGAGTTGTGGCAGAACAAGATGCCTATAACCATGCCTCCAGTAGTTCTAGTGTGGTTATTCATACTGAACCACAAGGTACAGCACTAATATCTTTTGAGAATGTATTTTCTATGAAGAAGATGGTGTCTGAATCCATGGAATCTGGAGAATCTAGTCTTACCTCTCCAGACTGTGATGAATCTGAAAATGACCTGGTTGCAATGATTGCTAAAACGTTTAACCGTTTCAAAGCAAGAGCAAATAGGCCATCTGGACAATTTGCATCCAGTACTTCTACTGATAAGACCAATCTGACATGCTTTAAGTGTGGCAGAAAAGGTCATTTCATGAAAGATTGCAAGTCCAGTCAGTTTGTATCCCAGCCTGGTCCATTTTCTTCTAATAAAAAGCCTGATGATAACTATAAATCTAAATATAAAAAGCTTAAGGCTCAAATTGCTCTCATGGCACAACAAATGGAAAATAATAAATGCATGATTGCAACAACTGAAGAGAAATGGGTTCCTTCTGATGATTCATCTGTTGACGAAGAAGAGGAAAGAGATTGCTGTTACATGGCTCTGGCAGACGAATAGCATCTGGTGAAGGAAGATGTCACATCTGGAAGATGGGTGGACATTGTTATCAAAAAGGTCAGTAATTATGATGTGGAAACTGACACTGAACTAAAATTAGACATTGCTGAAGCTCTTAATTCTTATTTAATCTTTGTTGAAACTGTTAGATCTGACTATGTAAATGGTCTAGAAACAGATTTTTCTGAAATTACAGTTTTAAAATCAAAATTAAAGGAACTTCAAGATATTGAACTGGCATTTCAAGCCCAAGTTCTGGTAACTGAACAACTGATTCAAGAAAAACAAGATCTTGAAATCATTTTAGATAAAGAAAAACTGGTTATTAAATCCTGGCTTGAAACCAGAAAGCCATATGATGCTGGAGTAAATCAATTTCCCACTCAAAAACGTGCTTATTTAGATGGAAATACTCATGTTGCATCATTAATACCAGTAATTGATCGTTTACCAGAGGGATTCAGGCCCATTACCATTTATGATGAGCCTATAACTCCTAAGGCCAATATTTTCCCAGTTCAATCCCCAGAGGTAAAAACTGGAGCACCTCAGGTGACTGCTCTAGTTAAAAAGGTCAATCTGAAGAAACCTTTGCCTCAGTCCTCCTCCAAGGAACCTTCTGTTCCAAAGAAGAAGAATGTCTCCCTACCTAAGCCTAGAGTCCAGTCAACTGGAAAGGCTCAGGTGTCATCTGATGAAAGTATTTGTTAAGGTTAGAGAGCCAGTTTCAATTACTGACTCGTCAATTTCAAAGTTGTAATGCAAGATTAAACAATTTTGAGGGTACTTCATCTGGCCCTAGACAAAATACCAAACCTTTTTCAAAGAAAGATAAATATATTTCTCCAGTTGAGAAAAAGAAAAAAGTTTCAAAACTATCTATTCCAATTACATTTGCAAAAAAATCTATTTTGGAAGAAAGTGAATTCAACCAGATACCTCCAGGGACCTATAAGGGAGGGTCCAGTGAACCCATCAGTCGATGGGTTCCCAAATCTAACTGATATATCTGGTGGATGTGCAGGGCGATCGAAAGAAATTTATCTGGTATCTTGACAGTGGAGCTGGCAGGACAATGACCGGATGTAAGGCCCTGCTGGAGGAGTTCACAATTTCTGATGGACCCTCCATTACTTTTGGAAATGATGGTTGTGGAAAAACTGAGGGGTATGGTGTTCTGAACAATGGACAAGTCAAATTCAGACGAGTTGCATATGTGAATGGTTTGAAATATAACCTGATCAGTGTGAGTCAACTGTGTGATGATGGCTATCAAGTTCTGTTCAATATTGCTCAGGGCATTGTATTCAACAAAGACTGGAAGGTAGTATTGATTGCTCCCAGAAGAGGGAATGTGTACGTGATGGATATGGAAAGCTCTCCTTCAGAGCAATGTTTCTATACTCAAGCTGATGAAGACACAAACTGGTTATGGCATAAAAGGTTATCCCATTTAAATTTCAAAAATATTAATAAGCTGTTTAGAAAACAATTGGCAGATGGGATACCTTCAGTTTCCTTCAAAAAGGAAAGGTCATGTCCAGGATGTGAAATGGGAAAGCAAAAACGTGCCAGTTTCAAGACCAGACAGAACTTTAGCATAACTGAACCACTTCACATGCTTCATATGGATCTCTTTGGTCCAGTGAATGTTCAGACTCGTGCTGGTAAAAGAAACACCCTGGTGATCGTAGATGAATTCTCCAGATATTGTTGGGTGATCTTTCTCAGGTCTAAAAGTGAAGCTGCTACTGAAATCATCACTCTTATCAAGCAGATTGAACTCAAGCATAAGCGAAAGGTGTGTCAGTCAATGGAACAGAATTCCAGAATGCAACTCTGGAGTCATTCTGTACTGACACTGGCATCTCCCAGAACTTCTCCTCAGCAAGAACTCCAGAGCAGGATGGAGTTGTAGAAAGAAAGAATCGAACACTGATAGAAGCTGCCAGGAGTATGCTTGCTGAATCTGGTCTTTCTACCAGTTTCTGGGCTGAAGCAATTGCTACTGCTTGTCACACCGAGAACCGATCTGTGTACATCAAAAGATACAAAAAGACAGCCTATGAAGTCTTAAGAAATAGAAAACCAAATATTGGTTATTTTCACGTTTTTGGATGTCCAGTTTACATCCTGAACGACTCCAGTCAGTTAGGCAAATTTGATGCCAAAGCTGATGAAGGATATTTCTTAGGTTATTCAGCCATTCGCAAGGCCTTCAGAGTCTATAACAAGAGACTGGAGAAGGTCCATGAGTCAATACATGTCACATTTGATGAATCAAATGCAGCAATCAATAAAAAGCCAACCCTTGATACTCCCCCAGTAACTCCAATTGTCTTCTGTGAATCTGATCCTATCAACTATAATAAAGATTCTTCAGAAGAAGTTTCGAGTCATCCTGATCTGGAACCTGTTCAGACTAAGAAACCCTCCAGTAGTACTTCTTTCTATCCTTCAATAAGTTTCAAACCACCCTCTGAACTTGTTATTGGATCAGATGTTCGTACTACTCCCCCAGTATCAGTATCAGTATCAGTTGAAATTATACCAGAAATATCTTCAAATGAAGAATTCTAAACTGAACCAGTACTTCAAGAAATGCCTTCAAATGAAGAATTTCATGATGCAAATCATGATCGTACTGGTTCAGATGAAGATGTTGAAATAGTCTGGCAGGATCCTCATCCTGAAACTCAATTGAACTCTTGCACTGATATTGTTGTCAGTAACAATCCTGGTCAATACTCCAGATGGACAAAAGCTCACCCTATCGATCAGATCATAGGTGACTCCAGTAGAGGATTTCAGACCAGAAGAGCCTCCAGTGATCAATGCTTATATGTCAGTTTCTTATCACTGAATGAACCAAAGAAGATTGACGAGGTTATGGAAGATCCAAGCTGGGTGACTGCTATGCAAGAAGAGCTTCACCAGTTTGAAAGGAACAAGGTTTGGTACCTGGTTCCTTTCCCGGTTGGAAAGAAAGAACCAATTGGAACCAGATGGGTCTTCAGGAATAAGGTAGATGAAGATGGCCATGTCATCAGAAACAAGGCCAGACTGGTAGCACAAAGGTACTGCCAGTCAGATATCGATTTTGATGAATCATTTGCTCCAGTGGCTAGACTTGAAGCGATCAGAATATTCTTAGCATTTGCTGCTCATCATCAATTCAAGGTCTACCAGATGGACGTTAAAAGTGCATTTTTGAATAGAAAACTTGAAGAAGAAGTTTATGTCAGACAACCACCAGGTTTCATTGATGAAAAACATCCCTACTGGGTATATCGTCTGGACAAAGCACTTTATGGTCTCAGACAAGCTCCACGTGCCTGGTATGATACTCTGACTAAACATTTATTGAAAAATGGTTTTAAAGAGGTGCAATTGACAATACCTTATTTATTCTTCATGAAAAAGGTAATCTTCTGATGGTACAAATGTATGTTGATGATATTATTTTTGGGTCTACTAATGACAAAATGTGCAAGAAATTTTCGAAAATAATGTCGACTGAATATGAGATGAGTTTAATGGGTGAATTAACATATTTTCTAGGACTCCAGATTAAACAGACCAGAGATGGTATTTTTATTAATCAAGAGAAATATGTTAGAGATCTTTTAAAGAAATATGATATGAACTATTCACCATCTAAACCCACTCCAATTTCTGCACCACTAACACTGGACTCAGATCTAGATGGTAAACCAGTGAACACCACTGTCTATAGAGGCATGGTTGGTTTACTGATGTATTTAACTGTCAGTAGACCAGGTATTATGTTTTCAACATGTTTATGTGCCAGATATCAGTCTAATCCAAAAGAATCCCATATGCTTGCTGTAAAGCGCATACTGAAATACCTAAAGGGTGTCCCCAGTTTGGGTCTTTGGTATCCCAAAGGCTCAGGCATGGATCTAATGGGTTATTCAGATTCAGATCATGCAGGTTGTAAGATAGACAGGAAATCCACTACTGGTGGATGTCATTTCCTTGGTGGCAAACTGGTCAGTTGGACCAGTAAGAAGCAAACTTCAGTTTCATTGTCTACTGCTGAAGCTGAATACGTGTCTGCAACCAGTTGTTGTGCTCAGATACTCTGGATGAAGAACCAGTTGCTTGATTATGGTATTAAGTATTCAAAGACCCCAATCTTTTGTGATAATACCAGTGCCATTGCTATCTCAAACAATCCAGTCATGCACTCAAAGACGAAGCACATTGATCTCAGGTATCATTTTATTCGTGATCATATTATGAAAAATAATATTGAACTCCATTTTATTCCCACTGACAAACAACTCGCTAACATTTTTACCAAACCTCTGGATGTTAAAACTTTTGAATATCTTGTTGGTGAGTTGGGAATGTTAAACCTTAAATCTGGAACCTTGGTATTCAACGCCTTTGTGTACTATCAGGGATCTTTTATTTAAAAGATTTATAAATCTATAACTGCTTAGATATTGAACGCCCTTGTGTACTATCTCTGCATTAATAGATTTCTGGATCAACATTCCAGGGGGAAGACTGAAAGATATATTTTTGTCCTTAAAATTTGTTTTAATTTCAGGGGGAATTTGTTAATTTATTTTCTCACTGGATAAAATTTTCTGAAATATATCACTGGTACTTTGTAAATGTGTCCCTCTCACTGGTAATTAGATAGGTTGACGTGCATGTTTGAGGTAACCTTTGTCTCCTTGTAAATGTGTCCCTCTCACTTGTCTGTATTAGTTGATGTGCATGTTTGAGGTTGCCAGTCTCACTCAAATGGTTTTCGTTGGTACTTTACTGGAGTGTCCCTCCAGTGTACCATCAGTACATACTTCACTGGCATAATCCACCAGTGATTCTGGAGTGTCCAGTCAACCTCCAGATGCATTGAATTAAGTCATGGTATGTTAGTTATAATATTTTAATACTTGGTCATTGTGCTTGCCACGTAAGCAAACCATTTGAAAGGACAGTTACTGTTTGTCCCACGTGGCAATGATATTTTTCAAAGAAATGATGGTATTTTTACCTTGGGAAGACAAAAAAAATGCAAGTTGGTTACTGTTTGTGGGCTGTAAACCGTCACACATTTATGTGTGATGTGATGTATTTAAATGCGGATTTCAAAACCCGATCAAAATTACATTTTATAAAATTCAAATTAACTGTTTTGAATTCCGTTTCTCTCTCCTATAAATACCCTCTTTCACTTTCATTTGCATTTACTTCGAACATATTTACTCCCAAAACTCTCTAAATTCCTTCATTTACTTTCTTTTTCATTCAATTTCCAATCATCAATCTCTCTCATATTTAATTCATCATCATATCTTTATCAAAACCCTAAATTCAGTTTCATTTTCATATTTCTACCAAAATTACAATGGCACCAAGACAATCAAACTCACCGAAAAATCTTCTTGCTGCTGAGTATGCTCCTGTCGCCGCCGTAAAAAGGGCGGATCATATCTCTCTTGCAGCAGCAGCCATTCGTATTAACATGAATAACTGGATGGCCAAACTCTCCAGTGTTCATGATGCCCAATCCATTATTAGGAGATTAAATACCTTCTTTCTCTCTTGTCCTCTTTATGGTGCATTAACCCTAAATCTTGGGAAGATGTACCACGACTATCTCTGTGAATTTTGGTACTCTGCAGAATATGAAGATGCAACTTCCTCAATTTCTTATACACTTAAGCAAGGTACCAGACCCTTGGTCTTCACTGTTGATACACTCAGATCTGCTCTATAATTAAACTATTTTGAACAGAACGAGATGCCCATTGAACTTCCCTCTGGCATAAATACAAGGGAAGTGTGCAGATTGATGGGGCACACAGACATTCTGGATGAACATGGCCAGCTATCCAGAAAGGGAACAATCTACATGAGCAGGCTGACAGACTCATGGAGATTCTTTTTCACTCACATAGTTGAGTGTTTGGGAGGCGGCTCTGGAGGACTTGACCAGATAAATCACACACATCTCCAGATTGCTTACTGCCTCTGGTTCGGATACAGAGTAGATTTTGCTCAGATTTTCTTTGACGATCTGGTAGAGCGTCTTAAAGTGAAAGGTAGAAAAGCATTTGTACCTTATATCCGTTTCCTTTCACTAATTTTTAAAAGAGCTCTAGGTGACCAGTATGATTTCAAAACCACTCACTTTTCTAGTATGTGAGTATATGCGTGATCTGACCAACCTTAAATCTTCAACAAATGAGGTAAATATTCCTCAGGCCATGCTTAGTTTTCAAAGGGAAGAAAACGACGTATCATCACCAGATGAGCCAGAAGAGGCTCCAAGTGTGGGTCAAATTATTGTAGGACCCACTGGAGTCATCGATGCTGAAATTGTGCCACCAATAAGCCAGGTGGCCCCTGGCCAACAGCAACAAGAAAATGTTGACCCTCCAAGAGAACCAAGAAACACCAGACGTCTTAGGAAAGGAGGTGTACTGGTTGGTTCCAGTAGAACCGAAACTAGTCATCCAGATTCATCTCAACAAAAATCTGGAGATGTCATCAGGGATATGACTGGGGTTACTGGAGCCACACCTCTTATCATTCGAGTCTCAACTTCCACTGCTGGTGATATTATGAATGAAGATGGGTCTTTAATAGTTGAGCAGGAAAATGTTGAGCAGGTTGGTCAACTGGATTTGAATGTAGAAGTTGGTGATCAGTCAAGTGATCACACAGTTGGTGAAACATTTGTTTGGGATGAGGCTGATTCACCCATGTCAGAAGGTAATAATTTTGATACTGACATGAGTTTTCTTGGTGATGATGTAGTGGAAGTAGAACACTTACCAGAAATGCCACCACCTCCACCAGAATCAAATATCCCACCACCAGAATCCGAAATGCCACCACGTCCACCAGAATCATTGATTGCACCACCACCACCACCTCTTTCAATTCCACAAAATTCTCCTTATTTCAATCCTCCTACACTTCAATTTTCACAAAATCAACCTCCACCACTTGAAGCACCATTAGAAATTTCTCGTGTGCTGGACTCGACTGTTGTAACATCTGAAACATCCACTGAGGCAGTCCAGACACAAATTCCTCTGACAATAAGAATGACTTCAGCTCTTGATCCTCCAGGTGGTGTCTCCACTTCTTCTACAACTGAGGTCCAAGGCCTTTTAAGTAAGGTGGCGGACCTGGAGAGATTACTCCAGTCTTCATCCCAGGTTGTTTCTGATTTTAAGTCCTTATTATCAAATAATCTTGCATCCGAAATGAATGTTTTTGCTGGGAATGAGAAGCTAGTATTTGAGAAGCTTGATGAACTGGTACTGGCCACCAATCAAAACACTGAAAATATCAAAGTGGCAGTCCAGGTCTTGGAGGCAAGGCTGGTGAATTCTGTTCTGACTGCAGTGAAAACTGAAATCGCTCAACCACTGGCAGGTCTAACAGAAGAACTTCAGAAGTTGATCACCAGAATCAGTAATTTGGAAAGCAAACCAACTCTTGATCAGGATGCTGTTGTTAGCACCCTCAGTGATGAATGCACCAAAAAGTTCAGACATAGCATGCTGAAAGAGATCATTGAAAATATCTATGGGTCTGTACTTAGAAGTATTCAAGATGGTTTATTGCCCCAGGTGGTGAAGATGATTAATACTGAGCTGCCCAGTTACTTGCCTCAAGAACTTGAAATTGCTAAGAAGGAAGTGATGACTCTCAGAAACACTGTGAATCTCACAACTCCAGTGGCAGGTAGAACATTCGGTGCTTCTGACCGTCACATGTTGGAGCAGTTGTGGAAAGATCTTAAGTCCAGGACTAATGATCCTTCCAAGGGGGAAAATTCTGAAAAGGCTGAGAATGTTATTGAGAAAAAGAAAGAAGTGATTGCCAGTGCAATAGAAAAGGCCTTTGGCACTGAAGCCATTGTGCAGGATGAAGAGGCTGCTGGTACTGATGCTAGTGAGCCCCAGTTTGAAGCATTCCCAGATATCACAACTACTCTAAAGTCAGTAAAAAGAAAGCAACATGTGGTATCTGGAGGAGAAATTGAAACTGCTGGAAGTTCATCAGAATTTCCTACTACTGATGATGACACTTCAAAGAGACTGGAGCAGGAGTGCATAATGATAGAAATTTTTAAGAAAAAGCAAAAGGATGATCTACAGGCACACAAGATGGAAATGGCAAAAATGGGGACCTTTGATGAGTATAATGCTGGCAGGTTGGGCATTCATATTGATGTATACAAAAAGATGAAGGAAGACCCCAGAGTTCATCAATGTCTGGATGCATTGGATGACGTCTATATTCGCTCCAGGTACTCTTTATAAGAACAAACTTATGATGCAGTAACTTATGGTGTCAGTGTAGTTGAACTGATCAGACAAAGGACGGAGGAACTGGTGAACCTCCAGAAGAAGATCAGAAAGAATGCTGGTGCTCTGGAGATAGAGTATAGAAAGAATATAAAAGGCTTGCCCAAACTCACTGCCAAACAGTTAAAGGCAATCAGGGATGCAGATCTGAGCACTTTCATTCCCTTGGATACTTCACTAAAAATAAATCGTGAAGAAATCCAGTCTGCCTTAGAACAAGAGAAGGTATCCAGGGAAACTGAATACATGATCCAGATGGCAAAGCAAAAAGCCAAGTATGAAGACATGATGAAGTTCAGCGCTGATGCCAGAAGGATCATAGCTGCAGAGATTAAATTAGTTGAAAACCATGAAGGCATGACCAGGTTTGATGTAAAGTTAACCAGAGAGGGTAACTTTACTGATGAAAGGAAAAATGCTTCAGTCCAAGCTTTTGGATGGACTGAACTGAAGGAGATAGGCTTAACATTCAAGGGGAAGATTGTTGTGTCTACTGATGTTAAAGCATTCTTGAAGAGGATTGAAAAGATCTGGAAGAGAAAGCAATAGATGGAAGTTGCACTGGGTATGAAACCACCAGAGTCTGTACTATCCTCACCATCACCCAAGAGGAAGGCCACTGAAGATGCTCAAGGACAGACGTCAAAGAGAAGGGCCTGACTCTTTTATCATTTACTTGTACTTGTATTTATCTATCAAAATTGTAACTGTTTATCAGTTGATGTACGTAAATATTGTTGCAATTTTTGATTCACAAAGTAAGTGATCAGATTTAGTCTAAGTTAGAATTAAAGATGAAACTGGAACACTGATGATCTATAAAGTGTTTTCCAGTAACTTAAAATTTTTAGACTAAATCAAAACAAGTGTTTTTCAAGCATACAAAATTGTATAGATAGAAGTTTGAAAAACCTTGCATTATTTCTAAACAAATAAGGGGAATTTGTTAGGTCCAGATTTACTGGACTTACTCCAGACTTGACGACTGGAGTCCTACTGAAGATTTGTCCAGAAATAATGGACCTAACACTGGCTGAACCAAATTATTTTTCAGCTTACCGCTGCCTCTTCCACTTTCACAGCCACGCTTGACCACGCGTTATTCTAGCAAGGCAATGTCGGTGGTGGTCAGCATGTAGATTATCATACTGACCCGGAGGAGGAGTACGTATCTCGTCAACCCGGGGACGCTACCGGGTCTCCTGAAGCCTATCGATACATTCATCGTAACGACGGCGACAGTACTGTGGACTCGGACTATTCCGAGTGTTAGGTTTATGTAATGTTTTTAATAATTTTAGTAATATTATGAAATGTAATGTGTTTTAATGATTTTAGTAGTATAATGTAATGTAATGATTTTAGTATTATTAATGTAATGATTTTAGTAGTATAATGTAATTTAATGATTTTAGTAGTATAATGTAATGTAATGATTTTAGTATTATTATTAAGTAGTTTATGGTTTTAGTAATATTTGTTTTAAATTAAAGTTTTTATTTAGTTGGTTAAAAATAAATAGAAAATAAATAAAATAGAAAAGGGTGGGGAGTGGCGAGGAAGCATTCCGTGCATTTAGGGAGTGGGCGGGGAGGAAGAGAAAAAGCGAGGAGGGGCGGGGAAGCACTCCCCCCACCCTAAATAAAAGCTAGTTCATCTGATCTAAACTTTAAATCATATATATCCTTGATAAACATCAAAATAAATGTATTTGGTTGTACATAAGACTAAAGGGAGTGGTAAGTGTGAGAGATGGGGAAGACTTTGTCATGTGACATGTGGGGTAGAAAGAGTTGCCTTCAAAAAAGGTGAAAATGGGTGAGTTTTTAAGGGGGGCGACTTGTGTCATGTGGCACTCTAATGATGTAATTTGATTTTAGTATTATTATTAAGTAGTTTATGGTTTTAGTAATATTTGTTTTAAATTAAAGTTTTTATTTAGTTGGTTAAAAATAAATAGAAAATAAATAAAATAGAAAAAGGTGGGGAGTGGCGAGGAAGCATTCCGTGCATTTAGGGAGTGGGCGGGGAGGAAGAGAAAAAGCGAGGAGGGGCGGGGAAGCACTCCCCCCACCCTTATATAAAAGCAGTCATCTTCTAAACTTTAAATCATATATATCCTTGATAAACATCAAAATAAATGTATTTGGTTGTACATAAGACTAAAGGGAGTGGTAAGTGTGAGAGATGGGGAAGACTTTGTCATGTGACATGTGGGGTAGAAAGAGTTGTCCTTCAAAAAAGGTGAAAATGGGTGAGTTTTTAAGGGGTGGACAACTTGTGTCATGTGGCACTCCTAATGATTAATTTTTTTTTATATTTATCTATTTATATATATTCATTTTAATAACTTGAGGGTGTATAATGAAAAATTACAAAATACTTGAGGACAAAAGGTTTAAAGGTTAAAATCACAAATAGTTGAGGGTGTAAAATGTAAAAATTACAAAGGTGACATGTGGTATCCACTAATTTTCTTTTCCAATAATCCTCCTAAAACATTAAAAAGGTGACATGTGGTATCCACTAATTCTCTTTCCTAATTTTGCCCCCTGATTTTTCCACAGGTCATCATCTCATAGTTAGGAGGATTATTAGGCTATTTCGTTAGGAGGATTAATCATTCCCTAATAACAAAATAGACAACACAAAAAGACAAAAGTCCAAAAGGTGGTCTTCTTCTTCTTTCAAACCACCGCCGACAACACATCAAAAAAAAACTATAACACACACATACACCACACACACACACACACACACACACACACACACATATATATATATAATAAAAACAGATAAATAAAAAGAAAAAAGATTCACAAGTTTCTCGGTCTTTGCGCTGGTCAAAGCCCCTTTGAGCGAGCTTCACAGGTCGTCGGACACCAAGTTCGCCCCTCGGGGCTGGTGTTCCGAGCGAACCTGAGCGAACCTGTGAAGCTCGCTCACACATATATATATATAATAAAAACAGATAAATAAAAAGAAAAAAGATTCACAAGTTTCTCGGTCTTTGCGCTGGTCAAAGCCCCTTTGAGCGAGCTTCACAGGTCGCCGGACACCAAGTTCACCCCTCGGGGCTGGTGTTCCGAGCGAACCTTGACGACAAATGGCGTTAGTCGCCCTATATTCCGCCTATTCCGTTCGGTCTAAGAAAAAGAATGAGTCTTTCCCGATGGAATCTCATTCAAGTGATAACTGCTTATTTAATACACGAGGTACCTTTAAAAAAAAAATTAATTTATGAGGTTCCCCTAGTTTTTAATCCATTCCATACGTAAATTAACAAGATTGACTGAACTACCCATTTGGGCCACTTGTGTAAACTCTACTTTATTTGTAACTGTCCTTTGTTTCACGGCCCACTAACACAATGAGATAATTGATTGAAGCATTTCAATATAAAAAATCGAATGCAACACACGGTGCAAAAAATAACCGGTTAACCTAACCGACCCGAAAGTTAACCGATAACCGAAACCGGTTAGTAACCGATAAGGTACAAACCAGTTATAGGTTACCATTAACCGCCAGTTAGTAATCGATTACATATTTCAAAACAAAAATCGGTTAATAACCGGTTAACCTATAACCGGTTATAAAAACATAATAATAACCGGTTAACCGGTTATATTATAATATATTATATTTATTCTATATCTAACCCTTATATTATTGACACGCCGCTTCTCTTTCTAACCCATCCAGACCATTTATAATACCAATTCAATATAAATCAATTACAACCACCATCCATCGATTCCAGCCACCACCCATCGATTTATAATAACCCTTATTTTATGTCAATACCCAAAATCCCAAATCGATTCCAACCACCATCCTTTTCTTCATTCAATCATGATCATCACAAAATTCTTTTCTTCATTCAAATCGATTATTAATATTCACAAAAAACACTAACAAAAAAAAACCCAAATCGATTATTCTGAAGTTGCTCAAGATTGATCATTTTCTCCATCAAAAAAAAAAAACCTCACAAAAAAACTCTCAAAAATTACAACTATCTATCTCTTCCTCTCTCTCGAACTCAATAGCTTTACAATTAACAAATGGCTTGTTTTTGTTCTGCTTGGTGCCTTGGTCTGCTTACTGATATTATTCTGCTTACTGCTCTTGGTCTGTTTAACAGTAAGTAGGCTAGTTTCTCTTGAAGTTTGCTACTCATATTTGTTCTTGATAAGTTCCTGAAGTTTTTTCCATAATTTCCAGTAGTCCACTGTCTGTAATTCGAGCAATCTGCCGCACAGGTTAATTTTAACCTATTTTCGGTTAATTGGTAGCGGTTAACCGGTTAATTTTAATCGAAACCGGTTACATAGGTTAGAGTTTTTATATGTCCGAACCGGTTATTAACCGGTACAGGTTAACCGTAATCGATTTTTATTGTTTCAAAAAATAACCGGTTTCGGTTATTAAAATTAATAACCGAAATCGGTTAACCGTTTCTTGCACCTTTACACTCAATGACAATTTGGATTTTTGATTTCACCAAATATGGTTATGTTTATAATACATTTTGCGTTTAGCTATCACATTTTGATACGTTTAATTTTTCTTCTGACATTTTGTTTATTTATTGACTATTTTAGTCTTTTTTTCAATTAATTCTATTCCGTTCGAGTTTAACAACCAAACAAGATATAGAATGACAATAACTCATTTCATTATTGTAGTCATTTCGTTACCACATTCATTTCATTTTATCATTATTCCATCCGGTTCAATCAAACATAAACTTTTACAATTACCGACAAATTAATATTATATAGAGTAAATTACATTTTTCGTCCCTGGAATTGGCACGTTTTTCACTTTTCGTCCCTGAAGTGAACAAATATCAATTTTGACCTTAAAGTTGGCAAAAAAATTTCAATCGTGGTCCTTTGCACAGACGCCGTTGTTATTTGGCCGTTAAAGTATGCACGTGTTAAAAACATGAGGGTAATTTCGTCATTTCCTCTAAATCTAAATCTATAATCACGTCTTCTTCTTTGTTAGGTCGAAAATCGACCAAGTATAATTTGTTCAGAAATAGCTGAAGCTCAGTGAAAAATACTTGTACAGAATTCTGAAGCCATTCAGAATAAGTTCACTGGAGCTTCACTACAGATCAAGATCAGCCCAAACTGAAAGCATTCATTCTGAAGTCGAAGACTGAAGACGGAAGAAGAGAATCATCTCAGAAGCAGAGCCCAGAGAAGATTCTATCTGATGGAAGACTGAAGCATCTCAGTGTAAAGTACTTACAACACTTTACACTGATTACGCGGAAGCCTTTTGACTTTATCTCTCTTTACCCGGTTAATAACATTATACCTGGTAAAGTGTTAGATTGAGTAAAAGGTTGGGAATAAAAGTGTCAAGTCACATCAAGTGACTTTCACACTTAACCTTAAACAAGCATGTTAAGGATTTGTCATTCATATCCTTAAATGTTCCCAACCGTATTTGTAAGGCCTTGTCCACGTCATCATGGACTTTGCCTATAAATACAAGGCTTCTCACAACTTGCAAAATGCTTGAACTTTTGGCATTGCAACTTGTGAGATATACTCTAAGTAATCCTTACGAGTATTTCCAAGTTATTAGATCACTTGTACTTCAAGGTTGTTTAGATATTTTCACAAGTGTGATTATCTTTGTTCCGCAACAACCTTTGTATTTTGTTTATATAAATGAATAAAATACATTGAAAAATACATCGTGTCTCAATGCTACATACTTCAACTTATACATATTATTTATATAGTTTCAGCACTTTTAGTTCTTGCATTTACTTTCAGTTATTTACTTTGTGCTAATATCCATATCTGGATCGCATTCTGAACTGGTCACATTCCTAGTTCAGAATTGCTTGCCAGTCGGGTTATTCATCTTATTTGGGACTCACATTTGGTATCAGAGCAGCAAGGTTGAATTTCTTAAATTCTACAACCTTTGATCTGCAAAGATGTCTGACCATGTTAACACTGATGGCACTAACCCTAACAACAATGCTAATAATTCACCCCCTATTATCAACAATAATATACCTCTGCATAATGTACACGTACACTTTCCAAACAATCCTGTTCCAAAGTTTAATGGGAACAGTGGCACTTTTATTACGTGGAAAGCATGTATGCTGAAGTATATTGCTGGTGTAGAAAGACATCTGACCACCATTCAGAAAGAAGGACCCTTTGTCCCCATGAATGCCTCAACTGTTGTGTTTAATGCCGATGGGACTCCTAGGATGTCACCTAAGGAAAAGGATCATTGGTCTGAGGAGGATCATAGGCTGGTAGATCTTGATACTAAGCTCCAGAATATGATTCTCCATGCAGTTCCTAAAACTCTTATGCCTACTCTGGTCTTACTTGAAAATTCAAAATTAATGTGGGAGGAACTGATGACACAATTTAAAGGCACAAATGAGACCATTGTCACAAGAAAAGTTGCTTTGAACAAGAAATATTGTAACACCCCGACTAAGGCAGAAACACGAAGTGCCACAGAACGACATGGTACAAAAGTTCTAAACGAAAAGACATCAACATTAAGTCTCAAAAGCCATTCAGATTCAAACGATTACATAGTTTAGGTAGACATTTAAAATCCATTACATAACCAAATTAAAATAAAAGTACGATTGTTTGCATTACATAAGTCCAAGCACATTACAAGTAAGCTTCCAAAGGGGCGGTCAAGCTTAGTACCTATTGCTCTATACCTGAAAAGCATGAAGAAAAAGTGTCAACTACGAGAGTTGAGTGAGTTCATAGGTTTTATATTACAACTAGTAATCAGTTCATAACGTAATATCATTTTACAAGTCACATATTATTTTCAAGAATTTCCAAAGTTTTGCCATGCCCAAACCGTATGTTCAATTCATAATATCCGACCATAAACGTCATACATAATACAAGGTCAATGGTAAGACTACCATGACATAATTTGATGAGATAGATCTTGAGCCACTACTAAGACCGGTTATGTCCCAATAATCAAATATATATAGCCCCAAATGATGAGATAATGATAAGCACATGCTGTCAATCACGTGCATAATAATAGCAAAGGGTCGTGCCATGGAGACGACCATAAATATATAGTAGTTTGAGCACCGCGAGGCCGGACTGGCAATGAAGGTGGCCACAAAGGCAGACCAAGCATCCCACCATTACCTATAATAGTGGATGAGGGGACAAATCCTAGTTGCGCAACCCCCTAACTACAGGCCCCTTATTGAGTTAATAGTAGTGTACCGGGGACATCAGTTTGACAGTACTCAAGCTCATCATATAACATACAACACATTGAACATACAACAATTCCCATAAATCATCATTTAATCAATTATAACATTTCCATAAAGAAAGTCATTTTGATATATCATGCTTTTCACCCCGTAAGTTAAACAAATAAAAGTGTTTGAAAAGGGGCTATGACTCACTTGATTTGAGAGTGAAATGGGTTGATGAAACGCGAGTCCTTCTCCTAGATTTGTTGCGCCTCAAGCAAGCCTAAACCATAGTGTATATATTCACGACGTAAGTTCGCGTGACATGAACTAGTGAGCTAGATCATGAGATGTATACTAGTAGACTTGCCCTTCTTTGGCTGTTATTAGTTTATGGAGTTAAAATGTGTTACATTGTTCATAATGTTTGGTTGGAAGATATTTGATGGAGAAAGTCATTTTCTCACTATACGTAATTTAGCATTGTTGGAATTTCGGTATCTTGACTTTGATTGTCATGGTTTCCATTGTGGGTTTTACTCATTCTTGATACTTGTCATTAGTTAATAATTTTCATTTTTGTGAATATTTTCTGATTTATAAGTTTTTATTTAACTTAATATTATTTAATTAATTATTTATTCATTTTATTGATTTATTAATTAAATAATTCCTTAAAAATACTTTTAAATGCCATAATTGTCGTAGAGAATTTCAGCTTGCTTGATGAAATGAATAATGCTGTTAGCAGCTTCACTCTTGTGTTTGAGAAAGAAAACCCAGGTGTATCTTGAATATTCATCAACAATTACCAAGGAGTACCTCATTCCAGTGAATGATGGAGTACTAATTGGTCCAAATAAGTCCATATGAAGCAGATCCAAACAATTATCAATGGTTGAGCATGTTTTAAACTTGAAAGTAGCTTTGTGTTGTTTGCCTTTCTCACAAGCACCACACAGCTTGTCCTTCTCATAATTTATCACTGGAAGACCAGACACCAACTCTTTCTTACACAGCTTGTTGATGTCTTTGAAATTCATATGAGATAACCTTTTATGCCACAACCAATTCAGCTCATCTTAAGTCTTTGACATGAAACAAACTTCTCTTGTGACAGTTGGATTTCTCATGTCAAAAGAATACAAAGACTCATCCCTCTTTACAATAAGAACCACATTGCCTTCTAAATCAAGAACAATACCCTTATCAGATCTGAATCTCACTTCATAACCAGCATCACACAACTGACTCACACTGATCAGATTGTGCTTCAAACCATTTACATATGAGACCCTTCTGAAAGTAAGAGGACCATTTGAAAGTATACCAAATCCTTCAGTCTTTCCTTGAGAGTCATCTCCAAAAGTAACATTAGGACCAGCGCGAATCCTAAAGCTACATAGCAGGGACTTACATCCGGTCATATGCTTGGAACATCCACTGTCCAAGTACCAGGTATTATCGTCATGACTGCCCTGCATTTATGATAAGAGATTAGTTCTTTTTGGGAACCCATCCAAAGATGGGTTCACCAGAGCTGACCTTCTGGTCTGACTCAGATTGGGTAACTGAACTTAGACTCTTATCACATTTTGACACTCAGATTCAAAGTTCTTTCAAGCAACATTTAGAGTTTCCTTTTGAACAAAACCTTTGCCTATTCCAGATTTCTTACATTCAGCTCTCAATTTTCTTTGATCAACAGTTTTTGGATCAGACACATTCTTAAGAAAGTTTGCTTCCATTGAAACCTTATCAGTTCTGGACTCAACATATTTTGAAATCATTTTGTCAGAGTCAGACTTGGTGTTACTTGAAACAGACTCAGATTTTGTTTGTGACTCATTTCCTTGAGAACCAGACTTCTTACTCTTTAAAAGCTTTATTTTCTCTTTAGGAACACTATGATCACTAACCTTTCTTTTATTTTTCTTTAAACTACCCTTGTTTGTTTTAGTCTTTGAATCTGATTCAGATTTGGTAATGGTCAGCTTAGACAAGTCAAGACTTTCTTCAGGTTTTAACTCAACAACCTTATCAGCTTCAGACACAGCTTCAGCAATGGTCTGACCAATGGTTTCAGGATCTTTAAACCCAATACCAGATTTCTGAACCAACTTAATTGGTTTAGATTTCATTCCTTTGGTTTGGACTTTGGGTGGTGAAGGAGGCTGATAACAAGGCTCCATAGCACAGACTTCAGCAATGGCTATGGCCCTATCATAATCACCATAAAAAATAGCTTGGATCTGATGAGGTATTTGGTCATTTACACACTTAGCAACTCTTTTGGAACATATACACCATGATTCAGTAATTTGTTTAACCTTTAAAAACTTTTCTTCTGCAGTTTTAGCTTCTTTAACCAAAATGGAGTTTAATTGTTTTTGAGCTTTAACTTCAGATTCTAGTTTTTCAACGGTGTGACTTTTAGAGCTGTTATCAAGTTTCAAAACATGTATTTCCTTTTTGAGTTCTTGATTAAAGTGTTTTTGTAGCAGAACCTCATCACCAAGTCTATTCAGTCAGGACAGTTTCTCATTATCAGACAGATTGGAAAAAGAAGTTACCTCAGATGGAGCAGTCTGACTGGTAGATACCTGGTGAGCTGACTCAGATTGCTGTTGTATTTTCACCAGATCTTCAGCAAATCTTTGAGTAGCTTCTTTAGCCATGAAACACTTGGAATCTTTATACAACCCATCATCAGATGATGTGGCACTTTCAGCCCAGTCTTTGGCTACCATACTCTTTTCACTTTTGTTCACCTTCTCAGTCAGCTCAGATATTTGTGCTTTCAAGGCTTTGTACTTAGTCTTGAGATTTGAGTATTTTTCACCTCTTCCACCTTTGGCTGGCACAGCTTGAGTAGATTCTTTAGATCTGCAATCTCCAGCCATATGCCCAGTCTTGCTACACTTGTAACAAGTGACTTTGGACATGTCAAATGGCTTCTTGGTCATATCAGCTTGGCCACCTTTTCCTTTTCCTTTAAACTTATTAAAGGATCTCCTTCTGATCCTTTCAGCCAACATAGCTACTTCATTATCTAGTTCATCACCATCAGATTCATCACATTCAGATTCAGCACAAACAGAGTTAGGATTAGACATCTCAGGAACATCATCATTAACACAAGGAATGATCTCATTACTAATTGAACTAGGGTGTTCAGTCATAGAAGCAACAAGTGCAGCAGCAGGCTGACTATAAGAATCACCCATAGCAATTAACTTTTCAGCCTCTGAACATTCTTGGTTATGAAGCAAACCAAAAAGTCCAGGGAGATCAAGGTCATGATAAACAAAACTTAATTTAACAGAAGAAATATAGTTCCATTTAGGTGGTAATAAATCATGAAATTTACTCTTTAAAACCTCATTTTTCTTAACAATTCCAACAGCAACTAAATCATTTACCAAAGCATTAAAGCGGGTATGAGTGTCAGTCAAAGATTCATTTCTCAAAGAGAAAAATCTCTCATACCTCCTGGTCAATGTAGTAATTGTGGATTCCATGGAAGTAGAGCAACCCTCAAACAAGACAGTCAATGTACCCCACATTTTCTTAGCTGTAGAACACATGTTAATAGAATGGTAAAGGTCTTTGGCACAGCTTGGACAATGAAATTTCTAGCCTTCACATCCAAGTTTGCCAACCTCCTATCCTCATCCCCCCAATCTGTCTTGTCCTTAACAATAGACTTGACTGTGGCAGGAATGGTTGGTTGACCTTCCCTGACCACAGCTTCTACCACAATGGTTTGTGTAGGAACATAAGGACCATCCGCAAGGATGTCAGGCATATTGTTATCGATGGATTCAAGGAACAAAGACATTCGACCTTTCCACCCACTGAAATCATCTTTATCAAACATGGGTGGTCTGGTTGAAGAACCATTATCAATATAGGATGACATAATGCTTTACTATTAAAGAAAATATGCAAGGATCAAGTCAAGTTAATTCTTAACCCCTGCTCTGATACCAATTGATACGTCCCAAGGTGTATCAATATACCAAAGTATATTGTACACAGAACAGTTGTAGAGGGGGGGTGAATACAACTTTCCTCAATCTTTACAAACTTTTTAACAAAAACGTTTTAAGATTCAGTTTATATATATTAAGTAAGTAAGTAAAGAGCAGGAATCATTAAAACAGTAAAGCAATAAAGAAACAAAAACATTCTTGAACACAAATTGTGGTTTTCAAAGTAATCCTTTATTAAGAAATATGCAAGGATCAAGTCAAGTTAATTCTTAACCCCTGCTCTGATACCAATTGATACGTCCCAAGGTGTATCAATATACCAAAGTATATTGTACACAGAACAGTTGTAGAGGGGGGGTGAATACAACTTTCCTCAATCTTTACAAACTTTTTAACAAAAACGTTTTAAGATTCAGTTTATATATATATTAAGTAAGTAAGTAAAGAGCAGGAATCATTAAAACAGTAAAGCAATAAAGAAACAAAAACATTCTTGAACACAAATTGTGGTTTTCAAAGTAATCCTTTATTAAGAAATAATCTATACAAAGAATTACAAGGTTGTTGCGGAATAAAGATAGCCTATAGATATCTAAACAACCTCTGAAATGACAAACTACAATCAATAAGTTCTAGCTCAAGAGAATCAGCCCAAGTTGATCTCGTACAGACTAAGCTGTGTATAAGAGCAGAGAAACTTGTGTGAAGAATGATTCTCAGGAAATGCCACATATATGCAATCAATGAATGAGGCTTTTATAGGCAAAAGCACTCATTCTCTTGGTATCCGTTGAAGCCACGTATTCTTCTTTCAGTGGATGACAAAGGAATAATCAATCGTGCCTTTCATAGTACTTGTGGTCCCCCATGTACTGACGCACATTCTTCATCATCCAATAAGAGTATGGACACACATATGTAAAACCAACCACCAACCTGGATCCTAGGATTCTTCCTAGTCACGTCATTTGTCTTTATCTTCAATCCAGGTTGTTATCTTCACTTGATTGTCAGACACAGATTGGGTTGTTTGTCAAAGCACCAATCTGCCTAAGTGTTTCCAAGCTGACTGATAATCCCAAGCTGTCTTCCACTAACAGCTTGGTCTTCTATCTTCAATCCTCCTCTTCGACTTGGATTGAATGCTATCACATTGTTGATGCAGCTTGAATAACACTTGCTTCCTTGAGATTTTACAATTACAAAGTATGAAGCATGATCTGGGTCAGAGACAGATCGTAAGCTGTGTCAGCTTAGTCTGACCCAGATCAGATTACAAGAACCAAAAGATTTCTAAGTGTTTATAAGTCAGATTTGTCATCACCAAATTAAATCCATGAACATTGGGACTCAACAAAGCTTCTTCCCAAGATTCCCATACGTACTGCTTGAACTGACTCATATCACAGTACATAACATGAGAGTAGACTCGAGTTGATGTTCCCATAGGTAGTACTGAGCCTGTAAAACAAACACTAGCTATACACGTGAAAAGCAACAATTTATTGATAAAACCAAAGAAAAAAAGAAAAAGACAAAGATTAAAATTAACCTAGACAAATAAAAGAAAATATTTTTGAATTTTTAAAATTTTTATGGTTTTTCAAATTTTAAGAAAAAGTAAAAACAACCTAAACTAAACTAACTTAAAAAGACTAAACTAATCCTAATAAGACTAAAACTAACTTTCCCGTGTAAACACGAAAAAGGTTGAATTACCCTAACCTAACTATATTCCTAAGTGAATAGTCCCCGGCAGCGGCGCCAAAAACTTGATGAGCGAGATTCGTTAACTTAAATTCCTAACAAGTTTTAAATTTATTTATTACAAAGTAAACAATGTCTTCATGGTTAAGGAAGGGATAGTATTAGGACATAAGGTGTCTAAAGCAGGAATAGAAGTAGATAAGGCTAAGATAGATGTGATGGCTAGGTTACCGGTTCCGGTTAATGTCAAAGGAGTTAGGAGTTTTCTAGGTCATGCAGGGTTTTATAGGAGATTTATTAAGGATTTTTCCAAGATAGCTAGGCCAATGACCAGACTTTTAGAGAAAGACGTTAGGTTTGACTTTGATAGGGATTGTATTTAGACATTTGGGAAACTTAAGAAACACCTTGTAGATTCCCCTATAGTAGTATCACCTGAATATGCATTACCTTTTGAGATAGTGTGCGATGCTAGTGATTTCGCCGTAGGAGCTGTGTTAGGTCAAAGGATAGATAAGCATTTTAGGCCGATATATTATGCTAGCAAAACCCTTAATGAGGCCCAAAGAAACTACACAACTACAGAGAAGGAATTGCTGGCGGTAGTCTTTGCCCTAGATAAGTTTAGGAATTACATAGTGTTACATAAAGTCACCATATTTTTAGACCATTCAGCCATTAGATACCTCATTAATAAGAAAGATGCTAAGCCTAGGTTAATTAGGTGGGTGTTACTGCTTCAAGAGTTTGATTTGGAGATTAAGGATAAGAAAGGAGCAGAAAATGTAGCTGCAGATCACCTTAGTAGATTAGATAACCTAGATGAGGAGGAACCTGATTGTGAAGAGATAGATGAAGCCTTCCCAGAAGAGAATTAGATGAGGATAGAAGTAGATGATAAGGAGGATGCACCTTGGTTCGCTGACATAGCTAATTACCTAGCTGCAAGAGTTTTGCCGTTGCATTTAGACTATTACCATAGGAAGAAGTTCTTTCCAGACCTTAAGTATTACTACTGGGAGGAACCATACTTGTTTAGGATGTGTGCAGGCGGTATGATTAGGAGATGTGTGTCGGAAAGTGAGAGTAGGAAGATATTAGATGATTGTCATTCAGGACCCACAGGAGGACATTATGGCCCGTCGACTACAGCTAGGAAGGTATTTGAGGCAGGATTTTATTGGCCTGGAATTTTTTAGGAGGCCAAGACTTTGGTTAAGTTATGTGATGCATGCCAGCGCCAAGGATCGATCACCAAGAGAGATGAGATGCCACAGAGGAGCATACAGGTTTGCGAAGTATTTGATATTTGGGGAATAGATTTCATGGGACCATTTCTACCTTCTCATAAGTTTAAGTACATTCTAGTAGCAGTAGATTATGTGTCAAAGTGGACAGAAGCTAAGGCTTTACCCACTAATGATGCTAAGGTAGTTGTAGATTTCCTTAAGAACCTGTTTAGTAGGTTTGGAATGCCTAAGGCTTTGATTAGCGATAGGGGTAGTCATTTTGCAAATGCTCAGTTAGAAAAGGTACTTAAGAGATATGGAGTCAGCCATAGGTTTTCAACAGCTTATCACCCTCAGACTAGTGGTCAAGTAGAAAACACCAATAGGGCACTTAAGAGAATTTTAGAGAAAACAGTTAAGGATAATCCTAAGAATTGGGCGAATAGGTTAGATGATGCACTTTGGGCATTTAGGACAGCCTATAAGACACCCATAGGAACCACACCTTATAAGTTAGTATATGGAAAAACGTGTCATTTACCATTAGAAATAGTGAATAGGTCCCCGGCAGCGGCGCCAAAAACTTGATGAGCGAGATTCGTTAACTTAAATTCCTAACAAGTTTTAAATTTATTTATTACAAAGTAAACAATGTCTTCATGGTTAAGGAAGGGATAGTATTAGGACATAAGGTGTCTAAAGCAGGAATAGAAGTAGATGATAAGGAGGATGCACCTTGGTTCGCTGACATAGCTAATTACCTAGCTGCAAGAGTTTTGCCGTTGCATTTAGACTATTACCATAGGAAGAAGTTCTTTCCAGACCTTAAGTATTACTACTGGGAGGAACCATACTTGTTTAGGATGTGTGCAGGCGGTATGATTAGGAGATGTGTGTCGGAAAGTGAGAGTAGGAAGATATTAGATGATTGTCATTCAGGACCCACAGGAGGACATTATGGCCCGTCGACTACAGCTAGGAAGGTATTTGAGGCAGGATTTTATTGGCCTGGAATTTTTTAGGAGGCCAAGACTTTGGTTAAGTTATGTGATGCATGCCAGCGCCAAGGATCGATCACCAAGAGAGATGAGATGCCACAGAGGAGCATACAGGTTTGCGAAGTATTTGATATTTGGGGAATAGATTTCATGGGACCATTTCTACCTTCTCATAAGTTTAAGTACATTCTAGTAGCAGTAGATTATGTGTCAAAGTGGACAGAAGCTAAGGCTTTACCCACTAATGATGCTAAGGTAGTTGTAGATTTCCTTAAGAACCTGTTTAGTAGGTTTGGAATGCCTAAGGCTTTGATTAGCGATAGGGGTAGTCATTTTGCAAATGCTCAGTTAGAAAAGGTACTTAAGAGATATGGAGTCAGCCATAGGTTTTCAACAGCTTATCACCCTCAGACTAGTGGTCAAGTAGAAAACACCAATAGGGCACTTAAGAGAATTTTAGAGAAAACAGTTAAGGATAATCCTAAGAATTGGGCGAATAGGTTAGATGATGCACTTTGGGCATTTAGGACAGCCTATAAGACACCCATAGGAACCACACCTTATAAGTTAGTATATGGAAAAACGTGTCATTTACCATTAGAAATAGTGAATAGGTCTTATTGGGCAATTAAGAATTGTAACATGGATTTAGATGAAGCTGGGAAGGAAAGGTACTTGCAACTTGATGAATTAGAAGAACTTAGACAACAAGCCTATGAGAACTCTAGTATCCATAAGGAGAGAACAAAGGCATGGCATGATAGGAGAATTAGGATGAAAGAATTCAAGGAAGGTGATAAGGTGCTTTTGTTTAACTCCCGCTTTAATCTCAAATCGCCGAAACTCATATCAAAATGGGCAGGACCATTTGAAGTCATAAAAGGCTACCCGTCAGGACATGTAGAACTACGTAACAAGAGTGGGGGTAGTTTTATAGTCAACGGGAAGAGAGTGAAACACTACTATGAGGAGGATAGCAATAAGGACGAGGGCATAGAATTTGGCCCTTATGTCGTTGATGAATGAGTAGTGAAGGAGTCTAGCTTAAGACTCCTAAATAAATTAAGTGCTTCTTGGGAGGAAACCCAAGTTTTGTTTTGTTTAGCTCTTATTTTTCTTTTTCTAGTTTAATTTCGTATTTGCTATTCATTTCATTTTTAGGTTTTAGCTTGTTATTTCCATTTTAATATTTTGATTGAAGTGTGCAGGAGTATTTTGTCTTGTAGTCTGAAGGAAACCAAGCACTTGGCCAAAAGCTAAGTGTGGGGGAGTTCAAACATCAAATCATTGAAGAAATCAGACGTCGAAACACGTACAGGAGTCAAAAGCGCCGCTAGGAGACCTCCAGCGCCGCTGGGAAAGCCACCTGGGCTTCCCAGCGCCGCTCACACCTGCCAGCGCCGCTCATCAGTCCAGCGCCGCTCATCACCTGCCCAGCGCCGCTCACCAGCTTGCCAGCGCCGCTCACAGCTCCGTTCTGCACATCAGATCGCGAAAAATCAAAAAATAAAAATCAGAAAAACCCAAAAAATCCAAAAAAATCAAAAATCCAGAAAATACCAAAAAGAAAAGAAGATGGAAACGCATCAATGGATCGCCATCAAATGGAGACGACGCAAGTTTTTGAAGATTCAATATCATTCAAGTCGCTCTGCAAATGCCATCTTCAACAACAATCACGCAACATAAGCCCCGGAAGTTTCGTTAATCCTTTTACTTTTCGTGTTTTTCCTATTACCCTGTTATGTTAGGTTAAGTACAACGAGGACGTTGTACAATTTAAGTGTGGGGGGATGGAATAGGAAAAACCCGTGGTTTAATTGCTTGATTTATCACAAGTTTTCTACTACTTATTTCATGCAAATTTAAAGTTTTTCTTGTGTCGGAAAACCATTTTGAGAATATAAGCTTTGCAAGTAGACAAAAGATGACGATAACTAAGCAACATTAGCTTTGGTAGATGAACGGTTAGTTAGGACTGTTAGTTTAACTATAGATTTGTGGCTGTTCATTCTTTCAACTGGATTACAGCTTAGACTAAAACTGTATGCGATTATGTTTCCCATAGCACATTTAACCGGAATTTAATATGCCTAGCAATTAGAGTTTTCTAGTCATTAGTATAGGTGTATTAATTGGACTTAATTATATACGTGCTTGTGTAGGAACTAGTTTAGACGTATGGTCCGCCTTAATTCTTACACTATTTAATGTGAACTAGTTGCATGCGGAGTAGGAGTATGAGTCATCTGGGATCTCTGTCTATTGCATGAATAATGTAGTATCTTAAGAAAGGAAATCAGTAGATTAATTAAAGAGTTCAAAGAACTAATAACGAGTAAAATCTATACGCATCAAGTTATGTCGCTTTGCGCGTGGGGAACCACCGACCTGTCACCGCTGTCTTGATGTAAGGTATAAACTCTAACTATTAGTTGAGTTATGTCGCTTTGCGCGTGGGGAACCACCGACCTGTCACCGCTGTCTCAACTATTAAAGATGATAATATCGTATAAATGCTTTAGTGTTTAGCTAGTGAGCATGACTGTAGTGTGAGAGTATGTCTAAGTAGTGACTCACAAGTACACAAACGATGAAATGTAAATGCCTTGCTAGTAGCTAGTAGTTCTGATTGCTATACAAACCTTAATTAAGTGCTTAACTAGTCAGCAGAAAGGAGTAAGATTGAGTTGTAAGACATGTGGAAGTATAGAACTGTTTTAGAGGTATTAACACAAATAAAAAGTTAGCTTTTAGTTTTGATTGACCAATTATCTTGCCTCTAGCTATAGCTTACTGATTTTGTCTAAAGCTTTCTCAAATCATTTTGCATGACTAATCTTTCAAATGTTTTAATGAAGTAGAATAACTTTAACACTTAAGTTGTCCGCTCATCATTGTTTTATTTTCTTGGACTATTTGCTTGAGGACAAGCAAAGACTTAAGTGTGGGGGTATATGATGAGCGTCCATTTTGTGATTATTTCCCCGACTATTAGGCCGCATTTTAATGTCTAATTGCGTCTATATATGTGAACTTTTGGTACTTAATGAGATTGAATATTTATACAGGTTCACAGATAATGCCACATATTAAAATCGATTAGATGTTGCATGGAGCTACAGTACATGATATATGTTATGGACTATGGGTTGTATTCACTTGGATCCTTTAAAAATGGTGGAAACCAAGGGACTAATCCAAGCCCTTGGATCAAACAATCATCAAAATCCAATCAAACATGATTGGTTACTCCGGTGAAATTACTCCGGCGACATTGTCCAATCATATTTGATTGGTCAAGCCAATCAAGCTTGATTGGTTACTCCGGCGAATTACTCCGGTATTACTCCGGCGATATTGTCCAATCATATTTGATTGGTCAAGCCAATCAAGCTTGATTGGTAATCACTAAGACACTAACGCCATCGAATCTTCTCCGGCGACTTCTCCGGCTAATCAATTTCGTTTTCGGGTGGATACGGAACGGGCCAGAGGCCCTCATCCGTTCTAAACTGACCATCAAGGGACGCATATGGGAATGGTATGGATTTGATGGGCGGCGATCCAAGAGATGGTGGAATGTGATTTTTCCAGCGACACTGTGATTTTTCCGGCGAGCTCGAAAACAGTGTTTATTGGCTAGGGTTTGTGTGGAATGTGTTTCTGAGTGCTTTGGTACAAGTTTCATGCATTAATTCGAAGAAACAACAAAGCTATAGTGTTTTTAATTTTTCCAGTGAGTTTTTCATGTTTTCCGTCGAGTATAGATCGGATTAATTTCTTGTCATGGTTTGTTCGCGGTGTGATTGTGAGTGTTTTGGTGTAAGTGTGATGTTCTAATTCGAAGGAACGAAAGTTTTATCGGCGTTTGAAGTTTTCCGGCGAAGTTGTATCGCCGGAGAAGGAGGAGGAGGAGGTGGTGGTTGTATCGCCGGTCAGAGATAAAGGTGGAGATGGCGGTGGTTCAAGATCCCGTCGCCGGAGATGAGATCGTCGCCGGAAAAGCGGGGGAGAGAGAGAGAGAGTCAGATTGTGTGTTTAGTGTGTGTGTGTGGTGGGGGGGAAGGAGACGACGGGAAGGGAGGGAATATAAAGGGTTGGGATTTATTTTTGAGGGGATAATCCAATGGCCAAGATTTGTCCCCTAGTTTTCAAGGAAAATTTAAGACTCAAATGAACAAAACTCTATGGACTATATATATTATGGTGATGGTGTACGTGGACAGCAGCAACAATTATAGAATTAGAAATGCAAAAGTGGTGGTGGTCTCGTGCTTTTGTCCAGCCGAAAAGAAGAAAGCAAAAGCCCACTTGGGCCTTGACTTGCGTGAGCCCAAGAAAAGAAGCAAGGAAAGAGATGGGCTTGGCCCCTTTGCTGGTCAGCTGCGTCCAAAAGAAAAGAAGAGGGGCTCGGCCTCTTTTTGGTTTGTTAGGCGGTCGAACAACATCAACAACTATATATTATATATATAGTCTTTACACAGCAGCCGCGGAGAACAATCAATATACAATTTCTCAATCAATCATAATTAAAGAGGCAGCCGGCCCTTTGGGTTCCAATCGAACAAAACAGCCGCAATTAATTATTATATATATATTTCCCGTGCCACTGGCACTGTAGCTTTTACTGTAGCGGCTACAGTGCCAGCTACAGTAATATTTTTTATTTTTTTTTTAAATACAGACTAACATATATATTTAGTTTGCGAATACTCAAACAAGAATGCCTTTGGTCGGGTGGTCCGCGCGTCACTTTCTGTGTGAGAGTTGCTTCCTGCCCCCTCCTGTTTTCTATTGTGTTTTTGTTTTACTTTTATTCTTTTTTGTGTATATTTTGTATTTTGTAATATATATATATATTTGTTTTACTTTTTTTTTTATTTTTTATTTTTTTAACTTTTGTAATATTTTGTTAATTTTGTATTTTGTAATATATATTTTTTTTTTTTAACTTTTGTAATATTTTGTTTTTAACATCTTTCTTTTCTTTTAGTTTTTTTATTACTTTGCTTTTTGGGTTATATATTTTGTAACTTTTTTTTTAATAACTTTTTTAAAATTGTTATTTTTCTTTGGGGTTTTTTTTTATACTTTTTGTTTTTAATTTCTTTTTTTCCTGGTTATTTTTTTTGGCATTTGTTTTACAGATTTTTTTTTGCATTTGCTCTCGACCTAAACAAGAACATGTCGTTGTGTTTATGGTAACACCCTTGAAAAATAAATCGAATACCTCGACAAAAAGAGAACAGTTACCCGCGGCACCGCGCGGGAAAACCTGCTAGTTAAGAACAATTCGAAGCAGCTTGAATTAATTATCAAGCAGGTGCGTGTGCGTAAGTCACAGCGGCAGAAGTGACGAGCAGTAATTCGACATCAACAGTTCTTCACCTCTTTAGTTTGGTCTCTCTCTTTTATTATTCCGTACTTTTATTATTATTATTGTTGACAGTTACTTTATTGTAAGACTATATTACTTATCGTACAATTATTATTATGGATTTATTTATCTTAATAGTTGTTAGTAGTATTTGTTTTGCCATGAGTAGCTAAATTAATATGCATCTGTTTGGGTAATGTGATCATGCCAATATAGTGATATTATTTATTTATAGTTGTTGAACCGTTTTTATGTTTGACCTAGTTCAAGTAGGTTGGGGACTTAACAGGAAGCTTAATTAAAGGGTTAGGTGACTTGACAGGAATCTTGACCACTTAGACCGGGGGACTTAACAGGAAGCTTGGTCGTGATTAGTCGTTCAACAATTATAAGTAGTTTGGTAGATGATCTAGGCGGCATGTGAACTGTTTCCAAGTAGATGTATTGTCCTTAACATTATTGTCTTGCATTTACTTTTTAAAAATCTTTTTGTTGTTTCTTCCGAAACAGCCTGCCCCGGTAATACCGGATTCATTTGTCTTTTATTATTATTAGTTTAAGCATCGTGACAAACCCCCCAACAATCTTAGAATTACACCTAGCTGCATTCTTAGACATAGTCCCTGAGAACGATCCTGGTCTTACCGATTTGCTATACTATAAACGATCGGGTCCACTACCCGAGAGTGAGTGTAGTAGAGAAGTTAACCTTGTAATAAATAAATTTAAAACTTGTTAGGAATTTAAGTTTAAACTTCTCGCTCATCAAGTTTTTGTAATTAAGCTATGATGGTGTTTTTATTTCTGCTTTTAAATTTATAAAATTGTTGTACAAGAAATTATCTGAAAACACACACACTTACGAGCAGAGAACCTGGTCAGTGTAGTATAGTCAAGTGATAAGTTACAGGATCGTTCGCAGGGACGTTTGCACTACCTAATCTAATAATATGTGTAATTCTAGCGGTTGTAGGGTTGTCACGATTTTCTATTAAACTAATTAAAAATACTGAAAAGTAAATAGAAGCCGCAACCGCTTATTCAGCGAGAGACTTAGTCTGAAAATAGTTTGAAAAAGCAAATAACAGTAATAAAATTAAAATACTTGTTTGGCATCTCCGATCTCATGGTACGACGAAAATATTATCCTACCCATTTGCTAGACTGTTGGAAACTTAGTCACGGCTCAGATTCTCGTTAGATTCACTTTGCCTAACTAACTAGTGATGTCGCTAGACTCACACTACCCTATAAACAAATTCTTGTTAGATTCATTGTTTAAGCATTAATGACCTAAAGTTCGTGTTACTAATTCATCTTTTAGTTACCCAGCTCTTAAGCCATGGCCAGATAGTAATTATCTCCGGTGACCACAGTGCTCGTTTTCAAGTCAAAGGATCGCGTCTGACATTGTTAAGCATCATGTTCTATTCATCCTAATTACTATGGTTCTGGATCCCTCGGTTACAAGTGAATCACCTTTTACAACTAGTTAAAGACCGACTAGTGTTTTCCATCCTTATGTATTAATCCTACTGTATGATTATAGACCGATCATCAGAATTAAACTAATACATGCAAATATAGAACCGATAATAATATGAAGAATTAGTAAAACATGGATCTACGATAAACAGTAAAACACACTCCAACAGATTCTAACAAATAAAGTAAAACAATAAACGTCTACATGATCACATTGATCCAAACAAGTATTCAGCCTACTAGCTTGACATTATTAAAGGAATAACAAAGTCTGAAAAGATGAAAGACATTGTTTACCAACTGAAAGTAAAATAGAAAGTCTGAAAAGAAGCAATTTATTATTAACAAAATAACCTAATGCATGAAAAATAAAACAAAGACATGGGTTGCCTCCCAAGAAGCGCTAAATTTACCGAGTCTTCAGCCGGACTCATTCCCCAAAGGTCACCATGGTGGGGTCTTAAACGCCCCCACACTTAAAGTGTCGGGCGGTTTACGCGAATAAGGTGAGTAAAATGTGAATCTAATCTTGACCATTACCCAAATCATTTCTTTCACCTTAACAAAAACCACTTTTAAAATATCAAAACCATATTCATTCTTTTCAAATCTCATCTCAAAAATGTATCCTTTCATCCTAACGTATACCATTTCAAGAATACCCTTATGACATGGAACCTTCAAGTATTTCATGTTAAGGCTTATGTCCATCCATTCTAAAGGTTCGGGAGCTAAGGGGTCCGGGGCTAGGTTAAAGAATAAACAATAATGCATAAAATTACTACTAGCCCTAATCTTAACCAATTCAATGCATTCTAAACTATTTAAAGCATAAAAGGTTAGAAAGCTCCCTGAATAACCCGGCTCGGGTTGCACATGATGTTGTCCTGTGTCATTAACTTCAGCTATCATTAGAGTCGTATGCCCTTTATCCGGCTCCTTCTTCCGTGCCATGATCTTCTTGAAAGATATCAGCGGCATTGGCACTCCTGCATACAAATCAAAGGAAAGCATTTCAATTAATAATAAATCAATTAGGTTCTAATGCTTACCTGTTTCACGCTCCGTTTGTTGTAGAAAAATGATCCGGATCTGATTTGACTTCCATTCGCGGGTCAAAACAAAATCAGAACGTGAATGTGCCTGAAACGGGGCTGCCAGCGGCGCTGGTGGTCTCCCCAGCGGCGCTGGTTGCTGTCTGGTCCAGGTTCTTGTTCTTCGATCTTCTTCTTGATTTTTAATCCTTCAATCTTCGAGACCTGCCAATTATTCTCAGGTAAAAATGTAAAATCAAGAATGGGTTTAGAAAACTTACCTGAATGAGTGAATATATAATTCACTTTGTCTCGAGTCGGTGGGATTATAGACTCCCCCACACTTAAAGTGTCGGGCGGCCTAAACTTGAAAAGTGAGAAAACCTCGCCTTGGACGTTCAATGCCTCGAAATCAATGACTTGTTGATACTTCACTCCTAACTCCAAAGGTTCCACCCGTTGCTTTTTAACCATGCTAGCCGAAATATCCAAGTACTCATCATTGAGGAAAGTAGCAAATGCTTCCTCTAGCTTCCTCTTCTTAATCACTAGACCATCTTGTACTCGAATATCGGGTGTCACTTTCTTTAGGGTCAACACAATCTTAATTCCCATGGTTGGGGTAGTCGCTACTTCTTCATCCCATATGACTTCCGGTTTGTCTCCCCATTCGGCTTCATCCCAAACAACTTCTTTATGTGTCTCTTCCTCTTCTTCAAGTTCCTCGTTGTTTGTTGGAGACTCTTCACCCATTGCGTTGTTTCCGGTGTCTTCTTTGCTCGATTCAGCCTCAAATAGATCAATTCCACATTTGTAAGAGGGTCGAGCATCCTCGGCATTCAATGGTTGAGCAAATAACGAGATTTCGCGCGAATCAGAGCTGCCAGCGGCGCTAGATGTGGTCACCAGCGGCGCTGGTTCTTCCGGAACAACGTCTGAATTTTCGATTTCTTTCGTTCCTTCACCGTTTGGCTCCCGTATGACTTGCACTTCATCAACTATTGAGGAAACATTCTCCACATCAACAAGCTTGCTCTTGTTTGGTTCCAGATGTGGTTCTCGGTTATCTCCATTTGCTTCCGATCCTTGACGAACTAGCTTACTCAAAATGTGTCCCAGCTTCATGAATTCCTTCAAGAACTGCTCCATAATTATATCACCAACTTCTGGTCGGGAATGAGAATCGTCCATCTTCGGAAATTCCTTTAAGAATTCGTCATCAGTCATGATATCGGGGTCTTGATCAACACGACTCCTTTGTTCAATCTCGACTTCCTGAATGATCGTCCCCTCCTCGGTGCTTGAAATAGCCCCATCTTTATTGATTTTGCATTTACTAGCGATCTGGGCTTCATCGCACCTTAAAATGAGCTAAAAATGAAGTTTCGCGTAAAACTGGGCTGCTGTCGGGGCTTCCAGCGGCGTTGGGAGTATCCCAGCGGCGCTGGAGACTCCGGAACAGTGTCAGATTTCTCGATCTTGCTTGTTTCGCCTTGCTTTTGCTCCTTTTCGGTCGGGACTGCATCAATGGTTGAGGTAACGCTCTTCACTTCTTGAAACATTCGTCTTGCTTTGAGCTTAGAGATATTTTCCATGATGTTATGAGCTTCTTCATTCCATTTCCCGTCAAACATATATGGGTAACCGCGGTCCCGATGCAACTCCCTTTTTACTAGGTCATCCAAGCCACGATAAAATGATAGAACGAAGTCATAAGTCTTTCGCTTTTCTTCCTCCAGTCTACATGCCATCCTCTTCATACGATCCCAAGCTTCATCCCATTCTTCGTCCGGTAAGCTTTTGAATCCTTCAATTCTACGTTCCAACCGTCGGTACAATGGTTCATCGTTAGGATCTGGGCTGTCGGGACCTTCAATGGTGCTGGGAAAAGGTTCCGTTTGAGACAGAAACTCCCCAGCGGCGCTGGTGATGCCCACCACGGCGCTGGTATGTCCGAAACTGCAGCGAACTTTTCGACTTTGCTCTCGTTGCTTCGCTTCTTCTTCTCGGCGTTTATCCTCCTTTCCAATAGCTTCCAAATTTCTTGAGGATCATTGCTTCTGAAGATCCCTTATTAATAAAATGCCTCCCTGACTGGTTCGTTTAGCCCCATGTAATAGTTGTTTAGAATGGCGCGTGTAGGGGGCAAAATCTTCCCATCTTTCGAGCTATGGTCTTCAACCTTTCCAAGGCTTCCACAAAATCCTCATCTTCTTTCTGTTTGAATCCCTGAAATTGCTCTATTACCTCCTCTAAACCTCGATGTACCTGAAAGTCAAACATACCCGTGAAACGTACCACTTTATTGATAAAAACAAAAAGAACGAAAATTAAAACTAATCTAATAAGCAAATAAAAGAAAAAATATTTTTGGATTTTTCAAAATTTTCAAATTTTTATGGATTTTTATAATAATGAAAATAAAAATGACACCTAAACTAGATTAACTAAAAGAAATAAACTAATCCTAAAAAGACTAAGACTAACTCTTCCGTGTAAACACGAAAAAGTCAAATTACCCTAACCTAACTATATTCCTAAGTAAATAGTCCCCGGCAGCGGCGCCAAAAACTTGATGAGCTAGATTGTTAACTTAATTTCCTAACAAGTTTTAAATTTATAATTTCAAGGTTAACTTCTCTACTACACTCACTCACGGGCAGTGGACCCGTTCGTTCATAGTATAGTAAATAGGTAAGACCAGGATCGTTCGCAGGGACTATGTCTAAGAAAGTAGCTAGGTGTAATTCTAGGATTTAGGAGTTGTCACGATTTCCTATTAAACTAATGCAAATAAAAATAAATAAAAGCCGCAACCGCTTATTCAGCGAGAGGCTTAATCTGAAAATAGTTTTGAAAGCAAATAACAATAATTAAAATAAAATACTTGTTTGGCATCTCCGATCTCATAGTACGACCAAATACTATCCTACCCATTTGCCATACTGTTGGAAACTTAATCACGGCTCAGATTCTCGTTAGATTCACTTTGCCTAAGTAACTAGTGCTGTCCCTAGACTCACACTACTCTATAAATAAATTCTCGTTAGATTCATTGTTTAAGCATTAATGACCTAAAGTTTGTGTTACTAATTCATCTTTTAGTTACCCGGCTCTTAAGCCATGACCAGATAATAATTCTCTCCGGTGACCACAGTGCTCGTTTCTAAGTCACTGGATCGTTTCTGACATTGTTAAGCTTCATGTTCTATTCATCCTAATTACTACGGTTCTGGATCCCTCGGTTACAAGTGAATCACCTTTTACAACTAGTTATAGACCGACTAGTGTTTTCCATCCTAGCATATTAGTGCTAGTGTATGATCATAGACAACCATCAGAATTAAACTAATATATTCAGCTATAGAACCGATAATAATATGAAGAACTAGTAAAACATGGATCTACGATAAACAGTAAAACACACTCCAACAGATCTAACAAATAAAGTAAAACAATAAGCGTCTACATGATCACATTGATCCAAACAAGTAAAAGCGTTTAGCTACTCATCGAGTAGTTCAAATCCACACAAAAGACATAAGAATAATTCATGTTTGAATGTATGTAAAAGAACTAGAAAGATAAAGAAAGAATCAACCGGATGATGTAGAATCACACGGATGATTGGCTGATGTTATGAGGCTTTAGATCTGCTTGAAATACCCTAAAGATGCTCCAAAGTCGACCTAGAGGTGCCTCTGGACCTGCTCTGCCGTTCACGTTTTTTCTGGAGGGTTTTAGGTTGGTATTTATAGGTTTAAGGAAAAACCCTAGCTGGCCGACCTACTCCCAGCGGCGCTGGCAGAAGTCCCAGCGGCGCTGGCAGAAGTCCCAGCGGCGCTGGCTGGCTCCCAGCGGCGCTGGGGTGAAAGGAGCGGCGCTCGGGTGAGATGAGCGGCGCTGGGGGCTTCAGGTTCAATATGAAAGTTGTAGATCTTTCTCTCGCCTTTCCGTGGACAGCTTACTCGTCAGAAACGGAGTCCGTATGAAGATGTTATGCCCAAAATACTAACACATGGTCGTATGCTTCATGTTGGCCTCAAATTCTTCATGTTCCGCTTGCTAGTCTTCGTCCAACAGTCTTGTGGCTTCGTGTTAAGTTGAGTAGAGACATTTGCCTTCACTTGCACGCCTTGTGAACCTATCATAACATGTCATCCCATTAAGTACCAAAAGTTCACATTTCTTAACTCATTTAGACATCAAAACAAGGCCTACTTATATAGGAAATAATCACAAAATGGACACTCATCATATACCCCCACACTTAAGTCTTTGCTTGTGCTCAAGCAAATAGTCCAAGAAAATAAAACAATGATGAGCGGACTACTTAAGTGTTCAAGTTATTCTACTTCATTAAAACATTTGAAAGATTAGTCATGCAAAATGATTTGAGAAAGCTTTAGACAAAATCAGTAAGCTATAGCAAGTGCAAGATAATTGGTCAATCAAAACTAAAAGCTAACTTTTTATTTGTGTTAATACCTCTAAAACATTTCTATAATTCCACATGTCTTACAGCTCAATCTTACTTCCTTCTGCTGACTAGTTAAGCACTTAATTAAAGTTTGTATAGCAATCAGAACTACTAGCTACTAGAAAGGCATTGATGTGTGAAATCTAGTTTAAAAATTTATAACAAGGTCTACCGTTAACTGACTACAACACACTTACAGGCAGTGTACCCGTTCGCATGTAATATAGGTAACTGGCAAGACCAGGATCGAACACAAGGACTGACTGTTGTACTAAAGGTTGTGAAAACTGTGAAACAAGTACAAGTTTGGTTCGTGACCGAGTTGTCACTTCGCGTATCAGAAAACTAAGAAATTAACAAGTAAAGTAAAATACTCAACCGGTGTCACTCGAGAGTATACGAAAAGATTTTTGTTGTAATCAAATGATTAAAAAGCCATCTATGTCGAATCCGCTACACAAGAAGTCTAGGTTGCATATGGTTAAGCTCAAAATTCTTTACATGTTGGTGATAATAATCGTGACAAGACAAAACACATTCGGCGTGCACTCCGTTTGTAAAATCGACTCAATCACCTAATCAACTCAATTTCTTGCAACAAGTGGTACCACCATCCTTATTACAATTCCTTGAACTAACTAGTTTGTTTGATTATTTAAATAACAATTTCATCTTTGTGAAAGAAACGTGGTACCACCATCCGTTAAATCCACTCACCAAAGTAATTTCTATTAATTTGTATCCTTTACTATCATACCATGACCTAGCAAGAGTTGCTCATAGACAAACAACTAAAATAATACTTGCATTCAACTAGTACCACTATCGAAAAACACAAATATCACCAAGGACACAAGATTAAGTAGAAGAAATCACTTCAATAAGATCTTGACAAAATGTTAAGTAAAACCAACTTGAATTCAAAATATTATGCAACCATGACTAATTGTTTCACTTCATCTTCATAGATGTAAGGAGGTTTAGCTACTCATAATGAAAAAGAACAAAGATTCAATTAAATAAGAGAACATAATGTACCAAATATTTAGGAGAATTCCAAATCGAAGTTACAACCGAGCCACAATAAGTAACTATAGCCAAAATTGGTCTTCAAATCTTCAAATGATATTTGGGAAGTAAAAACCCTTGGAAAGCCTTCAAAAACTGCTAGAGAGAAAAAGTGGAGGCTGGAGTGTCCAGATATATCTTTAGGGTTGAGTGGGTGTTTGTATTTATACCCAGGAGAGAGAAAATCCGTCAGACCAGCAATTTCTCGCGCCACGATTTATTCCCTCGCGCCGCGAGTTTTGTCGAGAGCTCGCGCCGCGAGATATTATACTCGCGCCGCGATTTTACTGGTGAGCTCGCGTCGCGATACCCTCTGGTCGCGCCGCGAGTTCCTCCTGGTTTCAGCATTTTAACTTTGTTTTCGACCATTCTTCATCCGTTAGTGCCTTTGGACCATTTCTAAGTCGTTTTCTACCATTTGTGAGTGAAATACCTGCCTTAGACCTGAAATCACTAGCAAATACCATAAAGCACCACAAAATATGTATAAACGGCTATCAACCGTGCCTAAAATGTCCAAATAAGATGTGGGAAATATGTATAAATTGAGACACATCAGGCATTTATATTTCATCGTTTATGTACTTGTGAGTCACTACTTAGACATACTCCCACACTACAGTCATGCTCACTAGCTAGACACTAAAGCAGTTATACGATATTATCATCTATGATAATTGAGACAGCGGTGACAGGTCGGTGGTTCCCCACGCACAGAGCGACATAACTCAACTAATGGTTAGAAGAAAGAAAGAAACAAGTGGGGCAGCCCACTTGGCCCTGTGGTTCGTGCGGCCCAGAAAAGAAAGAAACCAAAGGGGCTGAAGCCCTTGTGCATGTGTAGGTCGGCGAGCAGAATCATTATATATATATTTTATGTGAGTCGAAGTCAGGGTGTGCTGCTACAATTCGACAGCCGCATAACACAATTCATAATACATACAATAATTAATTCGAAGGAGCAGCCGCAATTAATAATAATTAGGGTATAATAATTAGGGTTTTTATTATTAGACGGAGGAAGAGACAAGCAGCCGCAAGTGGAGGAGAAATAGTTGCAGCCGCAGCTTTGTTCGTAACTTCACCAACAACCGCAAGCCTTCAACTTTCGTTTGATCTATCATATTCTTATTACTCTTTTACTTTTATTATTATTGTTAGCATACTCTATTTGCAAGACTTATTTTATTTGACAATTGTTATGATGGATTTATTTATTTTAATAATTGTTAGGTTTAATTATTTTGTCATGAGTAGCTAAGTAGTTTTGCATCTATTTGGATAATGTGATCATGCCGTGATAGTTTTCTATATTAGATTGTTGAACCGTTTCTATGCTTGTCGCATATCCATGTTTATTGAGTCAGACAAATGTTATTAACTTTCATATACAAACTTATTTTACTGATTTGTTTGGGTCGATTTGACGTCAAGGCCTTAGGAGTCATTTAATTTGTTTTGCGAAACATTAATCGGTCTATAATTAATGTGGTCTCTTGACTTATAACTGAGCGGGGGATGGTTAATTAATAATTTGACTCAACTGAACATGTGTTTTATTAAATTGTTTTAGTTGATCCGGCGAACGGAAACCGGATCCGGGTGACTAGAATAGTTAGTGTCTTTTGAATTTAACAAGGATTTAGACTTACATAAAAGATTAAGTCATAGTTATAAAACTCAGGTCTTAATGCATAACAGTGAATCTAACGAGAATTTGTTTATAGGGTAGTGTGAGTCTAACGACAGCACTACTAAATAGTTTGGTGAATCTAACGAGAAACCGAACGTGAGACGAGTTGTTCAACAAATCTAAACTGTTTTCCAAATGATCATGGCATGTGAACTGTTCCAAATGATGCAATGTTTTAATTATTATTGTCTTTGTTTCAAAATCTTTTCGTTGTTTCTTCCGAAACAGCTGCCCCTGGTAATACCGGATTCTTGTCTTTTATTTTTATTAGTTTAAATCGTGACAAACCCCCAAATCCTAGAATTACACCTAGCTACTTTCTTAGACATAGTCCCTGCGAACGATCCTGGTCTTACCTATTTACTATACTATAAACGAACGGGTCCACTGCCCGTGAGTGAGTGTAGTAGAGAAGTTAACCTTGAAATTATAAATTTAAAACTTGTTAGGAAAATTAAGTTAAACTTCCCATTCATCAAGTTTTTGGCGCCGCTGCCGGGGACTTTTAGCTTAGGAATTTAGTTAGGTTAGGGTAATTCGAGCTTTTTCGTGTCTACACGGAAGAGTTAGTTTTAGTCTTTTTAGGATTAGTTTAGTTTCTTTTTAGTTAATCTAGTTTAGGTGTTATTTTTATTTTCATTATTATAAAAATCCATAAAAATTTGAAAAATTAAAAAATCCAAAAATATTTTTCTTTTATTAGTTTAGGTTAGTTTTAGTTTTTGTCTTTTCATTTTCGTCTTTTTATTTTTATCAATAATTAGTGCTTTTCACGGGTATAGCTAGTGTCTGTTTTGCAGGATTAGCATCACTCATGGAATTTAGAGGTTGTGGATCGGATGACGAGTATGTGCCTTACATGGATGAACCAATAAGGACATGCGACCTCACAGAGGAACTGGACGAAATGGACGAGAGGATCAACCAATTCGACAAGAGCATAAAAGAGGAGACCGAACTCTTGTGCATGGACATAAAGAGAGTCAAAGAATTGGGCGATACAATAGAGTTCGTGATTGGGGCAAGGATGTTAGTGAAGAAGATGGAAGCATTGGAACGATTCAAAGAGGGGTTGGCGGAGATAAAAGAAAATATGAAGGACCGTTGTGAAGGAATTCGAAAGGACTTGCAAGTTTCTCAGTCACCCCCCGAAGATGGAGATGGAATACCACATCCGGAACCAAGCAAGATTCATCTTGCTGATGTGGAGAACCTTTCCTCAACTGCTGATGCAGTCCAGGTCAAAAAGGAGCAAGAGCAAGGCGAAACAAGCAAAATCAATGAATCTGACATCGTTCTGGAGCTTCCAGCGCCGCTAGTCCTTCAGGCCAGCGACTCTGGCAACATCCAGCGCCACTGGGAGACTCCCAACGCCGCTGGGATCCCCGACAGCAGCTCAGATTTTCGCGAAAGTTCATTTTTAGCTCATTTTCAAGGTGCCAACGAAGCCCATATTACTAGCAAATGCAAAATCAATCAAGATGAGGCTACTTCATGCACCGAGGAAGGGATGATCATTCAAGGAGTCGAGAGGGAGCAAGAGCATGACGATTCGAGCAAGAGGTGTCGCGTTGATCAAGACCTCGACATCATGACCGAGGAAGAATTTTTAAAGGAGTTCTCGGAGATAGACGATTCTTATCCCCGACCAGACGTTGTTGACATAACTATAGAAAAGTTCTTGAAGGAATTCATGAAGCCGAGAGATATTTTGAGTAAGCTACTTCGTTGTGAAGCGGAAGCAAATGGAGATAACCAAGAACCACATCCGGAACCAAACAAGAGCATGCTTGTTGATGTGGAGAATGTTTCCTCTATAGTTGATGAAGTGCAGGTCATACGGGAGCTAAACGAAGAAGGAATGGGAGAAATCGATAAATCGAAAGCTGATACGGAGCAGCCAGCGCCACTGGTGACCACCACCAGCGCGGCTGGGAATATCCAGCACCGCTGGGAGCCTCCCAGCGCCGCTGGTGGTCCCTGCAGCCCCAGTTCGCGTGAAGAATCGTTCCTTGCTCAACCGTTGAATGCCGATGACGCCTAACACGCTTATAATCTAAAAATCAATCTACTTGAGGCTGAATCGAGCAAAGGAGTTTCCGGAAACGACGCAAAGGGTGATGAAACTCCAACAAGCAACGAGGCACTTGAAGAAAAGGAGGAGACGAATGTTCGTGAAGTCAAGATGGGAAACGTTTTGAGGCTGGAGAATCAATGGGAAAGGATTATAGCATCACAATCAGAATCGAGACCTTCTCACCCGCGTCCGGAACAAAACAAGATCACTCTTGTTGACGCGGATATCATTCCTTCACTTCATCACGGGACAACAATGACACGTGCTACCCAACCACCCGTAGGAGTTGCAGATCAGGTCACATGTCATGTCAAATGCGAGGATTTCTCACCTTTCAAACGTAGACCGCCCAACACTTTAAGTGTGGGGGAGTCTATAATCCCATCGACTCGAGACAAAGTGAATCATATGTTCACTTATTCAGGTAAGTCTTCTGATCCCTCCCTTGATTTTAAATTTATACCTAATGATAATTGGCAGGTCCCGGAGATTGAAAGCTTAAAAGTCAAGAAGGAGATTGAAGAACCGGAACTTGGCCCAGACAGATCCAGCTCCGCTCCCACACTTGGGGAGCCCTGTTCGTGGCTTCAGGATAGCAACCAGCGTCGCTGGGGAGACCACCATCGTCGCTGGTGGCTTCAGATCAGCAGCCAGCGCCGCTAGGCATCCCTGCCAGCGCCGCTGGCAGCCCCGTTTCAGACAGATTCACGTTCTGAGTTTGTTTTGACCCCGAAATGGACTTCCGATCAAATCCGAATCATTTATCCACAACAAACGGAGCGTGAAACAGGTAAGCATTCTAACTTATTTGATTTATTATCTATTGAAATGCTTTCCTTTGATTTGTATGCAGGAGTGCCAATTCCGCTGATATCTTTCAAGAAGATCATGGCACGAAAGAAGGAGCCGGATAAACGGGATACGGCTCTCAAAATGGAGGAATGCGAGGATACTAGTCGAGATGATTTGCAACCTGATCCGGGTTATTCAGGGAGCTTTTTAACCTTTTATGCTTTTACTGGTTTTGAATGCATTAAATTGGTTAATCTTAGGGCTAGTAGTAATTACATGCATTATTGTTTATTCTTTAACCTAGCCCCGGACCCCCTAGATCATGACCCTTTGGAATGGACGGATATAGGCCTTAACATGAAATACTTGGAAATTCCGTGCCATAACAAAGTTTTAGAGATTTTGTATGTTCGCATGAGAGGGTGGATTTTTGAGATGAGATTTGAAAAGAATATAAACGGTTTTGATATTTTTAAAGTGATTTTTGCTAAGGTGAATGAAATGGTTTGGGTAATGACTAAGATTAGATTCACATTTTACTCACCGTATTCGCGTAAACCGCCCGACACTTCAAGTGTGGGGGCGTTTAAGACCCCGCCATGGTAGGTTTAGGGAATGAGTCCGGCTGAAGACTCGGTAAATTTAGTGCTTCTTGGGAGGCAACCCATGTCTTTGTTTTATTTTTCATGCATTAGGTTATTTGTTTAGTTTATATATTTGTGTTATAATAAAAATTGCTTCCTGTTCTATATAAATGTAAGTAGTGAATTATTCAAGTATCCCTGTACCAAGATTCTTTAGGTTCACTAATTAGTTTATGAAAAAGTCGATCGGTCTATAATCGACTAAGTCTACTTGTCTTTTTATGAGTAGAGTGGTGGAACAAGCAAGTAATCGTGTTTTTTCATTTTTGTTTTGTCTTTTCAATTTTGATATTTTGATTTAAATGTGCAGACGACAGGTTAATCATGAGTTTCGTAGATCATTGCAAGTGGTGAGGAGGAGAACATCAAGGAACAAGGTTACACGAGCTCAAAGAGGTGTAGTGACGGCTTGGAGAAGAATCGGTTCGTGATTCAACACTCAAGACGGAGGAAATATGGTTCACATGAAGAGTTTGGCGCTATCTTGGTATTTTGGCCATAACTTTTTCATCCGATGTCCGTTTTCGACGAGTGACTAAGACACGGAACCGGGAAAGAGAGAGCTACAACTTTGATTTTGAGCTCCAGGACTCACCAGCGCCGCTGGGACCACGAAAGCGCCGCTCAGAGCAGCAGCAGTTCTTCCAGCGCCGCTCAGCCCTTTGCCAGCGCCGCTCATAGCTCCAGTGGCAGTTCGAACTTCATTTTAAACCTTGTAAACGCATTCCAAACCCCTCTCAATCACCCAACACTTATAAAGAGCCGCTCAAACTTCCGTTAGCACATCGAGATCACATAAAAAAAAACAAAAAAATCAGAAAAACAAAATCCAAAAAAAATCAAAAAATTCCAAAAAGAAAAGAAGGTGGAGAAGCATCAATGGATCGCCATCAAACGGAGACGACTCAAGTCTTTGAAGATTCAACATCGTTCAAGTCGCTCCGCACATGCCATCTTCAACATCGATTCATGCAATTTAGACCCGGGAAGTTTCATTAATCCTTTAACTTATCGTGTTTTTCCTATTACCCTGTTATGTTAGGTTCAGTACAACGAGGACGTTGTACAATTTAAGTGTGCGGGGATGGAATAGGAAAAACCCGTGGTTTAACAAGTTTTCTACTACTTATTTCATGCAAAAATTTAAATTTTTCTTGTGTCGGAAAATCATTTTGAGAATATAAGCTTTGCAAGTAGACAAAAGATGACGATAACTAAGCGATATTAGCTTTGGTAGATGAACGGTTAGTTAGGACTTTTAGTTTAACTATAGATTTGTGGCTATTCATTCTTCCAACTGGATTAGAGCTTAGACTGAAACTGTATGCGATTATGTTGCCATAGCACATTTAACCGGACTTTAATATGTCTAGCAATTAGAGCTTTCTAGTCATTAGTATAGGCGTATTAATTGGACTTAATAATATATGTGCTTGTGTAGGAACTAGATTAGACGTATGGTTCGCCTTAATTCTTACACTATTTAATGTAAACTAGTTGCATGCGGAGTAAGTGTATGAGTCATCTGGGGTCTCTGATAATGTCTATTGCATGAATAATGTAGTAATCTTAAGAAAGGCAATCAGTAGATTAATTAAAAGAGTTCAAAGAACTATTAACGAGTAAAATCTATACGCATCAAGTTATGTCGCTTTGCGCGTGGGGAACCACCGACCTGTCACCGCTGTCTTGATGTAAGGTATAAACTCTAACCGTTAGTTGAGTTATGTCGCTCTGCGAGTGGGGAACCACCGACCTGTCACCGTTGTCTCAACTATTAAAGATGATAATATCGTATAACTGCTTTAGTGTCTAGCTAGCGAGCATGACTGTAGTGTGAGAGTATGTCTAAGTAGTGACTCACAAGTACTCAAACGATAGAGATATAAATGCCTTGCTAGTAGCTAGTAATTCTGATTGCTATAGAAACCTTAATTAAGTGCTTAACTAGTCAGCAGAAGGTAGTAAGATTGAGCTGTAAGACATGTGGAATTATAGAACGGTTTTAGAGGTATTAACACAAATATAAGGTTAACTTTTAGTTTTGATTTACTGATTATCTTTACCTCTAGCTATAGCTTACTGATTTTGTCTTAAGATTTCTCAAAACATTTTGCATGAACTAGTCTTTGAATGATTTAAAAGTAGAAGAACTTTTTACACTTAAGTTGTCCACTCATCATTGTTTTCATTTTTCTTAGATTATTTGCTTGAGGACAAACAAAAACTTAAGTGTGGGGGTATATGATGAGCGTCCATTTTGTGATTATTTCCCCCATCATAAGGCCGCATTTTAATGCTTAATTGAGTTTATATATGTGGACTTTTGGTACTTAATGAGATTGAATATTATTACAGGTTCATAGAAGATGACTCGGTTAAATGGAGTTTACGAGACACAAGATGGCGAGACGAGACTAAATGCTTGCAACATTAGAGAAAGTCAAAGAAAGTCAATGTGCACGTGTGAGGTGTGAGGCTGTCGAACAACATCAACAATAATTGTGGAAATGAAATGAAAAGTGGTGGTGGTCTCGTTGCTTCTATCCAGCCGAAAAGGAAAAGAGTCCAAGGCCTTTGGGCCTTGTCTTGCATGAGCCTAGAAGAAAGAAGAAAGGAGCAGCGGCCCATTAGAAGAAAGAAAGAAACAAGTGGGGTAGCCCACTTGGCCCTGTGGTTCGTGCGGCCCAGAAAAGAAAGAAACAAAAGGGGCCGAAGCCCTTGTGCATGTGTAGCAGTGTAGGTCGGCAAGCAGAATCATTATATATATATTTTATGTGAGTCGAAGTCAGGGTGTGCTGCTACAATTCGACAGCCGCATAACACAATTCATAATACATACAATAATTAATTCGAAGGAGCAGCCGCAATTAATAATAATTAGGGTATAATAATTAGGGTTTTTATTATTAGACGGAGGAAGAGACAAGCAGCCGCAAGTGGAGGAGAAATAGTTGCAGCCGCAGCTTTGTTCGTAACTTCACCAACAACCGCAAGCCTTCAACTTTCGTTTGATCTATCATATTCTTATTACTCTTTTACTTTTATTATTATTGTTAGCATACTCTATTTGCAAGACTTGTTTTATTTGACAATTGTTATGATGGATTTATTTATTTTAATAATTGTTAGGTTTAATTATTTTGTCATGAGTAGCTAAGTAGTTTTGCATCTATTTGGATAATGTGATCATGCCGTGATAGTTTTCTATATTAGATTGTTGAACCGTTTCTATGCTTGTCGCAGATCCATGTTTATTGAGTCAGGCAAATGTTATTAATTTTCATATACAAACTTATTTTACTGATTTGTTTGGGTCGATTTGACGTCAAGGCCTTAGAGTCATTTAATTTGTTTTGCGAAACATTGACTTATAACTGAGCGGGGGATTGGTTAATTAATAATTTGACTCAACTGAACATGTGTTTTATTAAATTGTTTTAGTTGATCCGGCGAACGGAAACCGGATCCGGGTGACTAGAATAGTTAGTGTCTTTTGAATTTAACAAGGATTTAGACTTACATAAAAGATTAAGTCATAGTTATAAAACTCAGGTCTTAATGCATAACAGTGAATCTAACGAGAATCTGTTTATAGGGTAGTGTGAGTCTAACGACAGACCTACTAAATAGTTTGGTGAATCTAACGAGAATCCGAACGTGAGACGAGTTGTTCAACAAATCTAAACTGTTTTCCAAATGATCATGGCATGTGAACTGTTCCAAATAGATGCAATGTTTTAATTATTATTGTCTTTGTTTCAAAATCTTTTCGTTGTTTCTTCCGAAACAGCCTGCCCCGGTAATACCGGATTCTTGTCTTTTATTTTTATTAGTTTAAATCGTGACAAACCCCCAAATCCTAGAATTACACCTAGCTACTTTCTTAGACATAGTCCCTGCGAACGATCCTGGTCTTACCTATTTACTATACTATAAACGAACGGGTCCACTGCCCGTGAGTGAGTGTAGTAGAGAAGTTAACCTTGAAATTATAAATTTAAAACTTGTTAGGAAAATTAAGTTAAACTTCCCGCTCATTAAATACGTCGTTGATGATGTTGTTGTCGAATGGCCTATTACATCTAGTTCACTAGACTTAAATAGGAATGATATGTCACGATGCACGATAAGGCCTTAATGGCAAATGATATTGATGATGAATTAATGATATGCATTGAGATAGTCTTAATGTCGAATTAATGATGTGTTTAATGAGATAAAGCTAATGACGATATGTGTCGTTATGTGATGATATGTGATCATATGTGACGATATGTGATGATTGTGACGAACTGAGACGAACTCGAGTATAAACTGAGACGAAAAGTGTTAAGCTTAACCCATGCTAGTCCTTTGGGCTAGTGTGCTGAGTAGATCACGAAGGGGTAGTCATGATATCTCCCAAGTGACCCATATTTGTCGATTGAGTATTCCATCTGGTATGATCAACCAACCTGTGACGAATGGATACTCAACCCTATTCTTGTGACGATTAAGTAGCGTAAGCTACTTAACTCTATGTGACGATCAAGTAGTGTAAACTGCTTGACTTTATGTGTAAGTATGATATGACGATGACATAATAAAGTTAATGTGTAACGATTAAGTGGTGTAAGCTATTTAACATTATGTGACGATCAGGTAACGTAAGTTACTTGACTATATGTGTAGATAAGATGTGATGATGTGATGTTAATGATGATAAAGTTGATATGTGACGACTAAGTAGTCATAACTGTAAGTCCCAACTCAATAGATGGTACTACCTGAAGACACCTCTATGTCGATGGTGGAGTTACTTTGCAATATAAGCGCTGAACTGGAGACGACCAGTTACAGTGAGTATATACCAAGTTCTAGATAGATTATTTATTTAAGTGACAATAAGTAAAGAACAATGCAATAATATAAAATACTTGTAAAGTAAATTGGTGAGACAATATGTAATTTTCAAGTGTAATTTATTTATTAACTTTAAATAAATTACAAGGTTGTTGCGGAACCAAGATAATACAAAGTATGTAAATATCCTAACAACCTATGAACTACAATTGATCTACACTTGGAATTTCTCTAAACAATCGAAACACTTAAAGTTGTGAAATGTTCCTTTTTACGATTGAGAGAATATTGCACAAGTTCACCAAGAATATTGCAGGTTTGCAAAGTGTGTGTTGTGTATTATTCTTGTTGTGCAATGACTTGTATTTATAGGAAAAGTTGACATTGGGATGTCAACTTTGGCCGTACAAATATGGTTGAGAACATTTAAGGAATAGCATTTAATTCCTTAAAATGCTGTGTAAAGTTACAGTATAAAGCAACTTTACTCAACCAGCTTTATGTACCTTTTTGTACTTTATACATAGATAAATCCTTTTATCCGTGTAATAGCACATAAAGCATAAAGTCAATTCCTCGTAATCAGTGTAAAGCTTTGTAAGAGCTTTCCACTGATGGTCTCCAGTTTGTAACTGACTAGAATGTCAATTGGGCTTCGCTGCCATTGTCATTCTCTATCTTCCACTTGTTGTCTTCGACTTCAACTGGAATGAATCTTCAACTGGTCAGTTCTCAACTGGAGGAAGTCTTCAGTTGCGTTAACTGTACGATGCAACTGGACTTCAATATATTTCGGACAAATCTTCTTAGTCTCCAGATGCAACTGGAGACTGGCCAGTTTCACCGAAACTGGTCCTAACAATAACAACGTAGCTATATGTGATGGTTAAATTGTGTAACCTACATGACTATACGATATGTATATAGATGATGCAATGAGGTTAATGTTGATATCATAAATGATGATAATAGTTGATGATAAACGAGACGATTATGATAAAGGCACAATATAGGATTTGACATCCTTTTAGACGATGCTTGAGACGATAATGATGACTTAGCTTGATATGTACATCATAGGATTTGATATCCCTTATGTTGATTATTATGTAGATGTTTGTGATTCCGACATGCCTTATATATGATGAGATGAATTTGATGAAATGTTTTAAATGGTGAACTTTTTGTTGAACTAACCTGTTATCTTAATCAGCTTTAATTAGCTGACACTTGTTTCGTTGAAATGTGTTGTGTTTCCCAGGTTAGTGGTTGAAGATTGGTGAGATGTATGTGAGGCTGGGTAGACGATTAAAGATGCTTAGCTACTTGCTAGTGACCTCACCTATTTAGACGACACTTATGAACATTTATTATGATTATCGTAATGTCTTGGGTTTTACAAGACAAGACCATATTTTGACTTATTTGTCATTTATGTAGTTAATGACATTTATTATGATTATCGTAATGTCTTGGGTTTTACAAGACAAGACCATATTTTGACTTATTTGTCATTTATGTAGTTAATGACATTTGTGGATTTCCTTTATTGTTGCTATGATATGGATTCGTAACACCAGTTTTATTAATTAACAATTCTAGTAGGAATTGTAAACGTTTTATTAAATGCTTCCGCTTGTTTTGACGCCGTTAGGCAAAATTTTTGGAAATCCATATTTTATAAACGACGGGTGTTACATGTGTCAAGGAAAGGTGCTAGCTACTTCATCACTTTTACGGATGATTTCAGTCTTATGGTTATGTTTACTTGTTTAAACATAAACATGAAGTCTTCGAAACATTCAAAGAGTTTAAAAATGAAGTAGAGAATCAACTCGGTAAAACCATCAAGATTATTCGTTCGGATCGAGGTGGAGAATACTTAAGCCAAGAGTTTAAGGATATCTAAAAGCTTGTGTAATTATTCAACAGCTTACTCCTCCATATACTCCACAGCATAATGGTGTATCTGAGAGGAGAAATCGAACCTTGCTAGACATGGTGAGATCAATGATGAACCTTACGACTCTACTATTTTTGTTTTGGGATTATGCTCTAGAGACTGTTGTACGCATTCTCAATATGGTTCCAACCAAGAAGGTTGACAAGACACCGTATGAATTGTGGCATGGGAGTGTTCCCAATTTGTCTTACTTAAAGGTCTGGGGTTGTGAGGCACTTGTGAAACGAGATACGCCTGACAAACTTGAACCTAGATCTGTTAAGTGCATCTTTGTAGGATACCCAAAGGAAACGATGGGTTACTACTTCTACTTTCCTACCGACAACACTGTTAAAGTATCTCGATATGCTGAGTTCTTTGAGAGGAATCTCATATCTCAAGAAAACAGTGGGAGGATTGTCGAGTTTGATGAGACTCAAGAAGAAGATGTGTCAGCTTCTGAAAATACTAGCAATCATCAACTTGGGGGGGGGGGATGTTCAAAGAGATGAATCTCATGAACCTCAAGTTGAAGATAATGCGATTCCAATTCGTAGGTCCTCAAGGACAATACATGCTCGTGAAAGATTGAATCTTAATATTGAATCTGAAGAACACGTATTAGGAGACTTAAATGAACCTCCTAATTTCAAAGCTGCATTAGAATCTGACAAATGGCTTGAAGCTGCGAATGTGGAAATGAAATCCATGAAAGATAATCAAGTATGGAGCTTGGTTGATCTTCCACCTAATGGTAGAACCGTTGGGTGTAAATGGATCTTCAAGAAGAAGATGTGTCAGCTTCTGAAAATACTAGCAATCATCAACTTGGGGGGGGGGGATGTTCAAAGAGATGAATCTCATGAACCTCAAGTTGAAGATAATGCGATTCCAATTCGTAGGTCCTCAAGGACAATACATGCTCGTGAAAGATTGAATCTTAATATTGAATCTGAAGAACACGTATTAGGAGACTTAAATGAACCTCCTAATTTCAAAGCTGCATTAGAATCTGACAAATGGCTTGAAGCTGCGAATGTGGAAATGAAATCCATGAAAGATAATCAAGTATGGAGCTTGGTTGATCTTCCACCTACTGGTAGAACCGTTGGGTGTAAATGGATCTTCAAGAAGAAGACTGACATGGATGGAAATGTACACACCTATAAAGCTCTTCTCGTGGCGAAAGGCTATACTCAGCTTTACGGAGTTGACTATGAGGAAACCTTTTCTCCCGTAGCGGACATTAGAGCTATTAGGATTATCTTAGCCATAGCAGCGTACTATGACTATGAGATATGGCAAATGGATGTCAAAACCGCTTTCTTGAATGGTTTTCTAGACGAGGAAGTTTATATGGTTCAACCAGAAGGTTTTGTCGATCTAAAATATCCCAACAAAGTGTGCAAGCTTCAAAGGTCCATTTATGGACTAAAGCAAGCATCAAGAAGTTGGAATAAAAGGTTTGATGAGGAAATCAAAAAGTTTGGTTTTGCTCAAAATCCTGATGAGCCATGTGTATATCGCAAAGCTTGTGGGAGTAATGTTACTTTCCTTGTCTTGTATGTTGATGACATATTGATAATAGGAAATCACATTCCAATGTTGCAAGATGTAAAATCCCATCTTGGAAGTGCTTTGCTATGAAAGACTTGGGTGAAGCAGCATTCATTCTTGGAATCAAGATCTATAGAGATAGAAGTAAACGATTGATTGGATTAAGTCAAAGTGCTTATATTGATAAGATCTTGAAGCGATTCAAGATGGAGAATTCTAAGCGTGGTTTCGTACCTATGTAAGAAGGACTTAATTTATCTAGCAAGAACGGTGCCTCTACACCTGAGGAAGTGGAGCGTATGACAGTGGGATCTATTATGTATGCGGTAATATGCACTAAACCTGACATTGCGTTTGCGCAAAATATCGTTAGCCGATATCAACAGAATCCGGGTGAGGATCACTGGACTGCTGTGAAGAATATTCTTAAGTACATGCGTGCTACTAAAGATTTATTTCTGGTGTATGGAGGAAATCCCGATGCAGAACTCAAAGTAACTGGATACTGTGATGCTAGATTTCAGACTGATAAAGATGATACAAAATCTCAGTCGGGATACGTCTTCGTTTTAAATGGAGGCGCGGTGGATTGGAAGAGCAAGAAACAATCTACAGTTGCTATGTCTGCTACAGAGTCTGAGTATATTGCCGCCGCAGATGCCGCCATGGAAGCTGTCTGGATCAGAAAGTTTATTTCTGGGCTTGACGTGATGCCCTCAAATAACACACCTTTGGATCTGTACTGTGATAATACGGGAGCTATTGTCATTGCCAACGAACCCGGAGTTCAGAAAGGTGCCACACATTACCAGAGAATATATCACTATGTTCGTGAGCAAATCGAATTAGGTGAAATCAATTTACTCAAAGTTCACACAGATTGTAACTTAGCTGATCCTTTTACAAAGGCTTTGTCAAAAGGAAAGCTCAATAAGCATGCCGAGGGAATAGGACTTAAATTAGCTGGTTATATCATGTAAATCTGTTATTGGTATTTGGATAAGGGATATTGAACAATTATTATTTTTATAAATGAATTAAAGTACTTTGGTATGTTTGTTTTCATTTCAATATATAATTGTATCCTATATTTGCATGTTTAATCCATGAATATTTAAATATTCTAAATGTCCGTTGTCGATTAACTATATGGGAATATGGTTAAACTAAGACAAATCTGAGTGATTGGTAATATTCTTAGGAATATTTGAAGATGGTCCTACCAAACTCACATGATATCCATATAGATGCATATCGGACTACCCCACTTAACGAATCATCACTTTATGGATCGGCGTCATTAAGTGAAATTCGTGAAATGGTTGCTTTATTTATCCTTAGACTTGAGATACAAGCAGGTTATGCATGTGTGGATTGCATTTTCTTGATATAGTTCTAACTATCCTGAACCAGGTAGTAACAAAGGGCTATTTTCAGAAATGTAGTGAAACGACATGACTAACACGTGTAGTCAAAATAGGATTTGTTCCTTCAATTTGCAACTGAAGAATGATACCATTTGGGCCCCTCATTGATTAATTAAGATGTTTGTATGCGCATACCCAAATGAACTCCAGATGTGGTCTCGATTAATTTGGTAATCTTTATTAGTTGTAGAAATGAGAAACAGAATCGTTAAATTATGGAATGACTTTGATCCATATCCATAATTAACAAGGTATCTGAAACAAAGGGATAATAAAGACTAAATCATTTCAAAAGATACTTTAAGAAACTATACTTAAATATTTTCGGGAGCATTGGCGTGTTACTAGACGCTAACCAATGTTATTGCCTTTATATAACATGCTCAAGTGGGAGCTGTTGGAATATGATCACGTTAAATAAACGCATGTCCGGAAATCATTTAAGCCTACGGGGTCACACAAAATGACACGTAAACTCTATGTAATTAATTAATATATTAAACGTAATATATTGATTAATATGATCATGAAATGATTAATAAACAAAGTTAAATGTTTAATATATGTTTATTAATTAAAAGAGGAGGAATTAAAGTGAAATTAGGAATTTGTATTGTTTCCTAATTCCACTATAGGGGGCCGAAATTTCTAAGGCTTTTAGGCCTTGAGATTACTTGCCCATCAAGTTGAAAACCCTTACATTTAATCCCTATAAATAGGGCTTAAGGGTTAAGGGTTTTACACACATTCACAATACATTTAGTTGTGAAAAATTCTCTCCTCTCTCCCTCTTTTCTTTCGTTCGACCGAAGCAAAAAAACCCAAGGGGTTCGGGTTTTAGGGTTCGACAATTAGGGGTATTACACAACGGGTTTGTGAGTTCGTGATCGGGTACTAGCATACATCATAGGGGTGTCAAGTGTGCGATCGTAGAGGGGTTTTAATTTAAACCCTAACTAATAATAATTATATTATTATTAATATTATTGGAAGCTTACGCTAAAAGGTACAATATCAATTCCCTACTTTGTTAATTAATATTGTTACATATACGTTTCTTTCCGCTGCGTACTCGTGTTTGTTATATGGTTTATTTGCATGAATCCTAACACTCTCTATTAATTATACTTTTGGTAGCAAGCTTTGAATCTACATTAAGGGAATCGTGTTACACGGTTACTGATCGATATATGCTTAATTAAACTATCGCTTCCAAACTTCTGAAACAATGTGTGGCCACTGATGCAATTTTCAAAATCCAAGCTTGCAGGGGTCTTGATAATTTTTTTAGTTCATAATAGTCATTTAGTGATTCAATTGTTAGTTCTAACATTGTGAATACATACAATTCTTCAAAATTTTCACACAACAATTTCATGCATGTATCTCTCAAGTTCGGTAACCAGCAAGTTGGATCAAACGGTTAACACTTTTGCTTTTGGAGATAGAGGTTAAGGATTTTATATGCATGTCTTGCCAGACCGAGGTCCTTTTCTATCTTAGATAGAACCTGGAAATAACCTCTCTACCTTAGGTAGGGGTAAGGTTGTCTACCTCTCTACCTTAGGTAGGGGTAAGGTTGTCTACATCTCAACCTCCCTCATATACCGTTGTAGTATTGGGACCCAAATCCAGTTGAAAACGGCATTAGGTGTTACTTATCTCAAGTTTGGTAAGTCCTGCTATTCTAGCTGTACCATGAGTAACAAACGATTGTTGAGTTGCCACACAACATTCGGTTGATTTATCTGTATCGCATCTCAAACACCCACGGAAAACTTAAGTTGAAACCAAAGCTTCAAACATAAGCCCAGTTCTAGAGTGCATTTGTACATTTGTTTGTATTGATTAAAAATATCAAATAACATCAATTTTGTTGTCACTCCACTATCCTTTCCCCGTTTGGCCGGAGGTCTTTATATATGGAAGCAGTCTTTTTACCTTTGGGTAGAGGAAAAACTGTCTACATTTTACTTTCCCCATACCCTGCTTTGGTAGGATTGGGTATTGTTGTATCAAATTTATAAATCAATTTAGCGACTGCACGTATGTAAACCGGTACAATCTAACAAAACTATACATTAACTATCATTTTTGATGAATGTAATCATGGAGAATATCACTACAAGTAACACCATTCAAGAACTTTAACATTGTTAGCTTCCTGACATATCAATACCTCAAAGCTTAGAAAGAAAATAATTTTACGATACTCTTGAACAACTTACTACTTTCAAAATGATGAATTTTCTAGCTCCTGCAACACTAACTTCTAGTGTAATGCAAGAAACATAAGTTCAGAAGTCAAAATCAAATTCACTTTTGGGACTTTAATTAGTTGCATTTTAAAGTGTACTTGTGAATGAGTAATGGTAAATTTGATTCTGCTTTTTTTCATAGTCCATTGCAGTTCAAGAGAAAACTTACAATAAATCATTTAATTTTGGGAACTTTTTGTTAATAAACTCCAAGAAACCCCTTCTTATTGGCTCTCTACCACCACACATAAAATACACAATCATGAACACCTTACATGATTATGAACACATGACAACACTAGAAAACCTTACAGGATTATGAATCAACTAATTAAACAATTAGAGAAAATTAAGATAATTAATACTCAAAATCTTGAGAAATTGAACATCTATTGTTTCAAAAACATTGCAAAAATTTGATGAGATATAACAAGAAACATGCAACTCTAACTTCTCTAATTCATTTCATGAATGATATCCAAAAACCAACATGAACTTTGTACCGACCTGCGCCTTTTTATTCTAGTCCTCTTCTGGAGCTGGGAGGTTGAGATCGATCATATCAGAAGATGATGGAGCCTCACATTCCATAGCTGCGAAATGATTGATTGATCCGTTAAGGAAGTGAGACCTTTTGTGACCTCCTAAAGCTTGCCCAGACTTGAACATCCTGAAACAAATTGGGCATTCATGCCCTTTGCTCTTTTTTATCTTTATTTTCTTCTCATATTTGGGCTTTTTGGTTGGAGCAAATTCACCTTCTAAATTGTTTTCCGCAGTATGCTTTTTTGGCACGAAAGCATTATTATTCTTTTTGTGACATGGTCTATGCCCTCCAAGCCCTTGGAATGAACTGAAAACCTTGTTGCAGTTTAAGCATTCATACTTGTTTCGTTTCTTAACTGTTGGCTCGCGTTCTAATTCAGGATTATATGCATCATCATCATCACGGTTTCTTTTCTTAAAAGAATCACTATAACCAAATTCCCTAAACAAATTCCTTCTGATTTCAAGCTTTTCTTCATACGTTAACTCTCGGGTACTATTGTTAAACACCCCTTTTGACTTCTTCTTGGTTGGATCACCATTTTTAAGCAACTCCTCAACCGATATATCAGATTCCACCTTTTTAGTCCCATAATTTCCATTCATACAGTACCCTGAATTGGAATTCTCAAGTTGAAAGCTATCACCATCCACACCACTAGACTTCTTACTAAGTTTCATCTCAATTGAAGACGATTTCGTCTCTAAAACAGAAGAACTATTGTCTGATGATTCCACAACTGAATTAACACCACCCCAATTGGTGGAATCCTTTGACAACATCATCAAACACATAGCAACTTCTTCTTGATCAAACTCATCAATCTCAGAAACAGAAGATGACCCATAATTATAATTACTAGTATTATTCTTATCAGTATTACTAACCAATGTGAAATTATAAGAGAATGGTTTAACTACAATTTTCTTGTACCTCTTAGTCTTGGATCTAGTTACTCGTGTCGGATCTTCAAACTCAGGCTCCTGATCATCAGTATCAGAATAGCTATCCGTTGTCGCCGCCTTCTCATCATGATCATCAAGATTTTGATCAGTACTAGTCCAAGAATGATCATAATCTTTCAAGTTCTTATCTTTTTCAGAATGGCAAGCCATATGACCACACAAAGCTTTTAAAGATTGAAACCCTTTTCCACATTGCTTACAAAATCTCTCATTTGTAAATGGAAAACTTGAAGAATTACCAACTGCTGCCCTCCAAGTCTTTTTAGGGTTTTCTCTTAAGCCATAATTATAAGTACTTGGATTAATATTCCCATTCCCATTCTCGATTCCATTCTCGTTGATCGTCAAACTTGCAAACTTCTCATCAGATTCGGACAAATTTGCAACCGAAGCAGCAGCAATCACATGAGACCTCATATGTCCACCTAGTGACTTACCACTTGGATACTTTTTATCACACAACTTGCAAACAAATCTTTGTTCATCCAGATCTTCTTCCATCTTCAAAAACTCAACAATTCAACACTTACCCAATTGAAATAACAAGAATCAAACACTACCCAGTTGATCGAAATCGAAAAAAATCCAAAAAGAAAAAAAAATAATTCAGTTATAGGACTACAACTACTACAACTAGGGCACGCAACAGAAAGCTAGATTATCAAAGGGTGCGTGTGTGAGATATGAATTAGGGGAAGCTGAAGTATCAGACCCAAAAAGAAAGGAGTAAAAACTTCACAATTAATAAAATTAAAAAAAAATTGATAAAAGAGAGAAGAAAAAATCAAAGATTTAAAAACAAACTATTTCACACAATGACTATTTCTTGATGAGAATTCCATGCATGGAAGGAAAGTACAAATGAAGGGGTGGCATGTGTTATCAAGGGAGTCTAATTCGTTACTTGATGTTATCTCATATATGGTCAACATTTATTTTATTTTATTTATTTTAGTTAAATCCAAAGATTTTCTACACAAAAACATATATATCTTTAGTATATGATCATGCGATAACTATGACTAACAATATACATCTCATTGGTATTTTAGTGGTTAATTTTATTCCGTAAAGTTTGTGACAAAATAAATGGGAAACGATATATATATCTACAATAACTTATTAAATTTTGTGCAAAATGACAAACAAGTTTAGTCAAAGTAACATTAAATGACAAATGTACTCTTGATTACATATGGTCAAATATCTACTTAAAAAAAAATAACCACCCCCAAATGGCTAATGGCTAAGGGGCGTGTTTTTGCACAATATGTATCAAGTTCGATAACTAGCTTAAATATATTTGAGGACAAACGCATATATTTAACTTTCAGTTACCATACGTTTGGTTGAGTTTTGCCTTCCGACCTCTGGGTAATATGAATTTGGAGATCTGTTCTGTGAGTGAGCTTTTTAGCTGAGATCTGGTTATGATAACGTATTCAAGACCCTCTCGTCATCCGCGAGTAATTTACACCTTTCAACAAAAATAAAAATTAAAAAAAGATAACTAGATTATATAATTTATACATATTATTTCATTTAAAACATGAATTGAAATGTTGCTTCTCAATGTGTAACATTAATCCACTTAATAAAAGCTCGTTTTTTTTAAGGAAAAGTCCATAATTTAATATGTGACATAAGTATATACAGAAATATTTAGAATAGTTTAGTAGTTTCTTTTTCTAATAAAGTTTTGAATGTTAAAAAAAAGAAGTAGAAATGAAAAATGATCTAATATAATGTTTAATTGTTCAAAATCAAATTTTTTTGTTTTTAAATAAGGAGATAGATAGAAAGAAAGGAGTCACACGGTGATGGATGATTGATTATGCGGAAAGTGTAAATGAATAGTTGATTAAAAGTTGTACAAAAGTCAGGTGTGAAGTTATAGAAGGAAACAAAATAGAAGAAAGAGATATTATTTTGTTATGAGATGTTAATCATGTTGTTTTTGCCATTAGCGTTGATCTATGTCTCATTTTTTAGTCGTACATTATCAAACGTAAAGTGTTATACAATATATTATTATTAGACATACTTGATGATATACAACATAAAAAATATGGCATGATCGCCTCCTTTTTATTATGTTATAAGATTTTTTTATTTTGTTATTTTTGAATTTTGTTATGTTATAAATAAAACATATAAATAAGATAATTCTATAATTTTAATAAAGAATATAAGAAATAGCATTACACTAATCTTGCAAGTTTGACATAATGCAATTTTTTTGTTGTTGTCATTAATGATGAAATTGATTTTGGTCATTCATAATTCTTTATTTAGTTTGTTTTAAATGGTATTTAAGATGATGATATTGATCTATTAATTGTCAAACATTTGTTTTTTTATTAAAAGTTTACTAAAAGGTTATAATATTATTATTATGTAACTAATTAAAATTATTATTTTAGATTTTATATATATAATATAAATAGAAAATGTCATTAGGATATTAATTTTGACTTGATTTTATAAGTTTGTGTTGTCAATTGAGTTTGCTGGCATTTTAATGACATTATGAAATCTTGTCACATATTTTTGTGATTTTATGCTCGAATAATAAGTTGCTTTCACGTGTCTTTTGACTTTAAACACGTTTGTGCAAACATGTTTAAGAAGCTTTCAATACGTAACCAAGTTATCGAAAATGTTGCACCCTAGTAATTAAAGTTTGACCATATTAGAACTTTTAGTAATTGCTCTTTGGATAAGTTTTTTATAAATTTACCAAAACGAATAAAATTGATCAGACTCTGATAATCTGATATCACATGGTTTTAGACTTTTAGCTATTTACTTTTGAAACGTGATGGTAAGTCTATCACCCGGGCCGGGAGTGTAAAATTCATCTAGATCTACTCATCTACCTCAAATACAAATCAAATACTTAATGGTTATTCTTAAATATATTTAAGATAAGACTTGAATTTGAGACAATTTCTTTATTATTAGACCATTTGGCAGTGGTTGTATAATTTTAGCTAGTTTGTTAAGTTTTTAATAAGGACTGAACTTGGTATGAGTTATTTTTATCTTTGTAAATTAAAATTGATAATGTTGGACATTGGTCCTAGCAAGGTTGTAGAACTCATCGGGATCAGATCGACAAGGTGGGGAGACTGGAGTTTTTGAGATATCGGGGAGATGTCGGATTGGGAAATTTATATATATCAAAAATAATTTATGAATTTATATGTAATAGAATATTAAAAATATCTAGGAAACTTCAAACTTAAACATAATTGTCTAAAAACAATACATAATTCTTCAAATTTAAAAATAACTGTCTCAAATCATTAACATAATTCCTTAAACTTAAACATAGTTGGTTTGTTTAATTGAAAAAGGGTTTCTTTTAAAGACCTTTGAAAAACAAAAAATATAGTAAAAAAATGACTTTTGTTGACCTTGACCGAGTTTGACCGATCTCGACCGATATTTGACCGAGATTCTCGATATTTGACCGATATTGACCGAGATTCCCGATATTTGGCCGATATCCCATGGTTGACTAGTGTTGGCCGATACCACCCATTTCGTCTCCTTGAGCATCTGATCCCGATACCGAGATATCGGCCGATACAGCCGGTATTTACAACACTGGGTCCTAGTGGTATTTGTACTAACATATCAATTAAAAGGTTATTTGGCGTATCCTTGGATCTTGAATAGAGCAAACAAGGTGAGGTGTGATTGAGATAGATGGTCTAATAGGCCTAGTGTATCTTAATTGTTAGCGTTGTAATCTTCATATTGTACTTTGTTTTATTGCTAGCTCCTTGCTAGTTTTGATTCATAAATAATACCTCATATATGTTATTCAAAAAAATTTTAAAAGGTTATGAATTTTAATCTCAATTAAGAGGTTATATATTTTAATCTCACGATAAACAATCTTATGGATTTTATAGTACTTTGTGGGTAATGTGCTTTAAAACAAAATCAGAAAACAAATGTAATCACTAACAGATATGATATAGTAGTTATATATTTTAGTTTTTTTTTTTTACTTTCTTTTGCATATTCGATATATCGAAAGCAAATATTATTATTTGCTTTTGAGTCAACCTGTGAACTAAAAAACTTGTAAGCAATAATTTTACTATAATTCTATAAAGAACGATAAATATGTATGGATATGAGTTATTTAAAGAATATCATTTTAATAGGCAACAAAATTAAGGAATACAAATGTAAGTTCTCACTCTCCCTTCTTCCTAGTCACCACCACCACTACTCTTTCTCGCCGCCATCATCTTTTTTTGATGATGTTTCCGTCTCTAAGCATATTCATAAAAGGAAGATGGCGAGAGTGATTAGTGACGGGGTGATCAGTGATGGAGTGATCAGTGATGAGGTAAATCTACGACATGAGCTTCGTCTTTGGTGGTGATCAGAGACAATAGTGGTGATCAGAACTGGGTGAGAAATGGATGGCTCATATTGGTTAGAGATGGTGGGAACTGATAGGTAAGATTTAGAGTATCTATTCTTCAATGCTTAACATAACTAAACTATTTTGTGTACATCAAACACTTTTACATAAACGAGCATAATACCCGCGCGCTGCGGCGAAATTTTGTTTTAGGAGTGACAATTTGTTATAAGGGTAGATATGGTAACTTAGTGTTGTAGTGTGTGGAGGGGCATTTTGGGAACCATAAATATGCTGAAAGGGGCTTTTTGAGAAAAAAATATTTAATTTCTTAAGACATACCATAAATAAAAAACTTAAAATGCTTTATAAAGGAGTAAAGATAAAGATAAAATACATATTCGTCATTCTCACCACCACCAGCCGCTGCCGCCACCACCACTATTAACCGCCCCTATCACCATCACCGTTGTTATTATCATCACCATCACATCACGCAAACATTAATTAATTAATTGTAAAAATCAAATCAAATATCTATATAATCTAATTCTACTCTATCATAATTTGTAGAGTAATCATAGACAAGCCTATAAAATTATGTCTAAATATATGCTTAATTTATATAATTGTTGATACGTGGATTACTCATTTAAAAAAAAATAAAATATATCATTGATTTTGTCATGTTTAATTATTTTTTATTAGGTATATCTTTAAACGTTTACCATTTAGATACATTAAACATTTTTCCCAATTTCTATTCTTCATTTTAGGTTTGTCCACCCAAAGACCAGGCACGCACAACTATACTTCACTAGTCACTCGAAATTTCAGCAAAAATAATTCCCAAAATTACATCGATACATACAGACAAAAACATATACATACACATCTTCTTCTCCAATATTCCATTTCTGAAAATTCCACACAACACCAAACCTTAACCATGGCGATCCGCCATCTCCTCACACTCTCACGCCACTATCACCGTCCAATCCGATCCTACTCAACCGCCACAGCCACCGCACTCGCCAGCGCGTCAGAACCACGCGTCCCTCCATCACCACCACACCCTAACGAAATGATCTACGACCGTATCTCCGAGCAAGTGAAATCGAAGCTCAAAAAGCTCGAAAACCCTAACCCTAAGTTCCTAAAACACAATTCACCATATCCTGTAACAACTGATCACACATTGATTCTCAAATCACCTGAGACACGTGTCACCACGCTGCCGAACGGTCTCCGTGTTGCCACGTCAGCTAACGGCGAGAATAAGACGGCCACGGTTGGTGTTTGGATCGATTCCGGTGCGAGATTTGAAGCTGAGGGAGCTAATGGTGTGGCGCATTTCGTCGAACATTTGGCGAAAAAATGGGTAAGGAGTATTGGTGAAGAGATTGAGAATATGGGAGGGTGTTTGGATGGTAGTACAGGTAGAGAACAGACTAGTTTTTATGTTAAGTGTATGGGTAGTGATGTGAACAAAGGGGTGGGTATATTGTCTGAAATTCTGCAGAATTCTAGACTCGATGATCGGGTTATTGAACAAGAGCGATCCGAGATTCTTCGCCAAATCGGAAAGGTTTGTTTGGTTGTGTGTATATATATATATTTATATATTGTGCATTGTTTTGTTGATTATGTTTATGTATTATGGTTTGATAGTTATTTTTATTTCATATGGAGTAATTAGTGCTTAGTATGCTTATAGTTGAATTTTGGGTAAAGAAGTGATGAATGTGAAAGAGGGAGAGAAATGTGTGGAGTGTGTTTATTTAGGTGTGTAGTATGTGTTTTGTATGCTTTGTGTTTATATATAACTATATACCGTGCTTTTTCTGGTGGCAACCTTAGATTTCCGTTATCCCCTTTTTTATTAGGGTTACTTGATCATTTTGATCTATATTTATCTGTGGTGCACCCGCTAGCAATTATTTTGTTTGTTTTGATGTTTAGAAGGGACGTTTGGTAATTGGTATCTTTATGGTATTTGGTTAGCGAAATGGTGAATGTGGTTGATCTATACAGGGTTTGTATGGCATTGTGTCAGTTAGACGGGGGAAGGTGAAAATACGGAGAGACAAGTGTCTTTTGCTAGGTTCGTAGTATGTGTTATTTGTGGGTTGTGTTGGTTAATAACCATAGAGTACTATTTTGCTGATTATGTTTATTATATGGTTGTTGGTTATAGTTATCTTTGATGGTTAGTACGAATGTTTGGTAATTGGTATGTTTATAATTGGATTTGGGTAACGAAATGGTGAATGTTCTTGTCATATATAGGGTCGCTGGCATTGTGTTGGGCAGGTGGAACTCGGAAGTGGATAGAGGGGGAGAAATGTGTGTAGTGTGTGTTTTTCTAGGTGTGTAGTATGTGTTTTGTGTGGTTTTTGTTGGTTTATATATTTGGAGACATAAGAAGGTATTTTGGTTAGAAGGATATGGAATAGAAGGTTAAGATTAAACCAGCGATGGTCCAAGAGCTAACATCCCTTTTTTTTAACTTAAGACCATAATTAGGGTCTCCCAAAAGGCCAAAAGTTATATGTTTTATATGATAGTATAAAAGTATAGATGGCAAGATCGCCAACGTTGCCAACGTTTGGTAATTGCCTAATTGATATACTTATTGTAATGTTTTGGTAAAGAAACGATGAATGTATTAAAATCTATATAAGGGATGGTTGGCGTTGTGGTTTGAAAGTTGAAAGTGATTATGCGATATGGAGTAATAAAAACCAAGATCATCGGCTATAGGAAAATGTGCTGTAGAAGATAGTGTTTGGATGTGCGTGCCAATCTATTACTACTTGTGATGTTGAGAATCACCCTTTTAGCTTATATCTGCATCTTTTAGCAGTGGAAATGTAGGGTTCACTACTTAATACTTATTTGCCTATGTGAAAAGAGACGTTGAAGATGTTTTGGTCTATATAAGGAATTAAATAGTGTTTGGCATTGCGTTTTGAAAGTGATATGGAATCATTAAAACTGGATAATGAGGTGTAATGATATGCTCTACAGGAAATGGTGTTTGGAACTTTGGATGGGATTATCTTGTTTGAAGTCGAGATAATTAACCATTCCAGTGTTTGGCAGATATTGATTAGGTTAGGAACTAAGGATTTGCACATATAATATAAATACATTGAATAACCAAGATCAGTTTGATGTATTAACTATCTTTGGATTGATTATTTAAAACTGATAATTTGAGTCCTAAATAATCAGATAATCAGTATTAGTTTCACTATTATATCAAAACATTATGAACTGATTATCTGCGACATGATAATGCAATAATCATATACTCAGTTTGAATACTCAATCCTAAATATCCCGATAGTGGAGGATAGCACCCATATACAGCGACGGCTTTTGCACTTGGCTTTAATGACCAATGAGTCCTGAGAGACTTGTAGATTTTTAGGCTTCTTAAACTGACAAACTCTTCAGAACACTGTCATATGTATGGTTTAAGCTCATGAGTTTATAAAGGGCTATGAGATTATCTGATTATTTGCACAAGATTATCGCTGCTTACCAAATCTGTATGATTATCATGAAAAGATGGTAGATGATTTAAGCAGTCATACAGAAATGCATTAATCATGTTGCAATGTTTTCAACTTTTCACCACATATTCATGCACGTATACTCTGTATTTTGTTTGGAGTCAGAGAAGAGGTCAGTTGAGTAGCATCATAGTCTTGTAAGCACTATAAACTTGTGTAGTGAATTTTTGTTGGGTAAAATGTCTTAAAATTTCTACAAGATCAGAATAGATTAGGATATAGTTGCATGTTTTGAAAGTCGTATGTTTACCAATAACATGGCTACAATGCCAATCATGTATCTACATGATTGAATATGGGGATTCACATTAGCATGTGGTGGCAATTGAAGCACTAATATTGGTTTCCATTCTATAGGTTTGAAAGATTGAGCTAGAATAGCTAATATGTACTGATGTTTATAGAAAGTTATTAATATGTGTGCGTGCGCGTGCGCGCGCGAGTGCTTGCACAAAAAGTCTGAATATCATAAGTGGTTGTGTCACATAGATAGTTTTATTGTAATGTAAATTTTGGGAAGATCTTATCCTTGATCTTTTCATGTATTCTTTAACAATAAACGTGCTACCCATATTTGGAAAGCCTAAAAGAAAATTGAGACTATCATATAATGAAGGAAGACTTATAGTGTAAAATCAAGATCAAGGACAATGGTATTTTAATTGATAACTGTAGGTGATCACTATTTGGTTCTTTTAGGCTTGCTTCGTGGATTTGCAGTTTTTTCTGCTTTGCAGTTTTCTTTTTGGTGTTAATCATAGTAGCTATTCATTTTAAATTTACAACTGTTTTTTACAGGCGAATGAACAGAGCGATGATGTAATCTTTAACCATTTGCACGCTACTGCTTTCCAATACACTCCTCTTGGTAGGACTGTTCTTGGACCTGCTGAAAACATTAAGAAGATAACAAAGAAGGATATTGAAGATTATGCTTCAACCAACTATGCTGCTCACAGAGTGGTACGTATCAACCTTGTGTGTCTTTGAGATCTTTATTGGTCAAACTTTATTAATAACAACTCAATTATTTATACCAGTCTTCTTCTTGTTATACCTTCTAGTTTCTGGAGTTGGCACCATAATGATTGTATGATTATTTGGTTCAGGTTATCTCTGCCTCTGGAGCTGTTAAACATGAGGATGTTGTGGAGCAGGTGAAGAAAACATTTACAAAATTGTCAGCCAATCCGATGACTACATCACAGTTAGTTGAAAAGGAGCCAGCCATATTCACTGGATCGGAGGTGTGTGTTATTGATATAGATTTTTATGGTCCAATGATGTATGGGTTGATATGATTTATGATTCTTCTTTCATGGTTAACTGGGCACAAGAAGAAAATTAGCCTTGAAAGAAACGGGTCAAAATGGGGCCAAGGTGTATTTCACTTCATAAGTTTTCCCAATTAATTTTATTCACTAATTAGACAATTGGTGAAATAATATAGTGGCTTATAAGCATATTTGACAACCTTTCATTTTAAGGATATTAAGGCCTAAACTTTTTCGGTGAAACCCAACCCAACATGTATAATATCAAGTGTTTGGACCAAACCTATTTTCACTCATTACATGCACTTTAGATATTTGAGTCATGAAATCAACAGATCCGCATGAGGGATGACGACGCTCCTCTTGCACGTTTTGCTGTTGCGTTCAATGGAGCATCATGGACTGATCCCGACTCATTGGCCTTGATGGTTATACAAGCTATGCTTGGGACGTGGAACGCATCCACATTAGCGGGCAAGCATTCGGGGTTGGTATACTCTTCTCTAGCTTTCTGATAAAAAGATCTTATTTCTTGGTTGTATAACAGATATACATGATTACAATAAGTTAACAATTGTCCTGGCTTATAGTTCCTTTCATAATTGAAAGTGGGTTGCTTTCCGTTAATTTAACTCTGATGTGTCAACCAAGTTAGCCTGTTTTGACCCTAGTCAAAAGTGTCCGTTTGATTTGTTACCCAACATTTGTGACCTGCCTATATTTCCCCACATCAACTGTTCCTTACCGAAGAAGTATGTCTCTATAATAACATAGATATATATATATATATATATTCGGTATTTATCCCGGACTTGGTTGCCGAAACTTAATGACACTCTTTTAAAACTATCTACAGCTCACAGCTTGTGCAGATGGCGGCAATCAGTGAACTTGCTGAGACCATGATGGCTTTCAACATGAACTATAAAGACACAGGACTATTTGGTGTGTATGCTGTTGCTAAGGTGCGACTTCAAAACCTTTGAAGTTTATGATTATTATTTGGCTGTAAAAGCCATTGATTTCTTGTTTTATCTTTTATGTAGCATCATCTAATGATCATATTTAAGAATGTAAGTGAATGTGTACTTTCTGATTACCAATTGCCGTTGCTCAATTTCTCGTGTTCTTTTTGTAGGCGGATTGTTTAGATGATTTGGCTTTTGCAATCATGCAAGAGATGACTAAACTGTGTTACCGAGTTGGGGATGACGATGTTACTCGTGCTCGAAATAAGGTAATAAGGGTTTTACGCGTGCATTTACTTTATATTAAGAGGTAACACTCTCAACTCGTTCTACTTATGAAGCGGTCAGTCGGATGATTTAATTATTATATACTCAAAAGAAGAATGGGTCAAATGTTGGCGGAGTAGCCTAAACACTATTTTTAAATGCAGTTGTCACACAACCTCTTAAATCACTTTATTCAAAGCTATGTGTATTTACTGAATAATATGTTTCCATGCCAATGTGAAATGACCAAAATACCCTTATTATTATAATTCTTTACCTCTAAGTTTGTGTCCTTAGATAAATTATATTCCTACATTATTATTTTTGAAAATAAGTTTTTGACAAAAGTTTGTGGGTCAACCAAATCGACGCGTCAGTACCCGAACAAAAAATGACCCTGTTTCAGTTTTAACCTTCTTTGAGCTATTGCCGAACCCGTCCATTTTGCCCTGTTCTGTTTCGCTTTAAAATCCTGTGTCTTGAGGTGGTCAATTCAATAAGAGTTCTGATGACAATTGTACTCAGTTGATGATCAGTTTAAAGCTGTAAGCTATATTAATGTTTAAATGTACCACTACCACCCAATAAGGTTTATAATGTTTAGCTGTTGATCTTGAGTCATAATTTATATTTAACTCTCATTTTCAATGTATTGCAGCTGAAATCTTCATTGCTTCTCCATCTGGATGGAACAACTGCAACTGCTGATGACATTGGACGCCAGGTACAGCTGAAGCAGAATATTTGTTTGTTTGACATTTTTTTATTTTGGATTTTAGTGTTTTAAAATTTGCATCACCTCTTTGGAATTGGTGAGATTTTAGCTTCATAATCAACAAAAAACTTTGTATGATTATCAGTTTTACATTTTTCATCTTATTTACTCTTAAGTTGATGCACAATGAACTCTTATAGCTGACTTTGTTTGTTGTTGTTGTAGCTACTTTCTTATGGCCGAAGAATTCCATTTGCTGAGTTATTTGCTAGAATAGATGATATTAATGCTGCCACCATCAAACGTGTGGCCAACAGATTCATATTTGACCAGGTAACGGAGGAGTAATCACCAGTATATACTTTTCTGATTTTATTTAATAAGATGATTAAGTTTTCTTTGTAAAGCTTACAATTCTTAATTACACAAATACACAAATTTGACGAAATTTACTCTGTTTAGAAAGATTTAGTAATCGAGTATTGGATGTTGCAGGACATTGCAATAGCAGCATCTGGACCAGTGAAACTATTGCCAGACTACAATTGGTTCCGTCGTAGGACTTACATGCTCCGTTACTAGAAGCTTCATTTTTCTTTCATTCCTATCTCTTAGAACCCCCCGATGCAATGCTTGTGGGTAAGAGAGAATCATATGATTTTGACAAAGCATGGTTTATTTCTGGCTGAGAATAAAACTAGGGTTTTTTGTATAGCCTTTCTCTCTGTGTATAACTTGTATACCAAATTTACAACCGAGCGCATGCAGTGTTTTTCCTGCCACTTTAAACTGAACATAATTCACAAATCGATTGTTGGTTTGGCCCCTGGTTCAGTTTTGCCACTTTTAACTGAGAAATGAAGTTTACCTTTTTGCATTATGATCATTTGTACATCGTCTGATGAAGGCTGTCTTATTCGGACTGAAGCTCTAAATGGAAAATAAGCATGGAGAATGGTCTTCAGATAATCTTGTAAGTTATTATCAACCATGTATATGGGTTAATCTAATCTAATCATATGTATTATTATGTGTTTTTTAGGTTTATGATAGTGTGATTAGGAATCTTATTTCCTCGGAAGAGATTTTAGGTTCAAAACTCATATGTAACTATCATGGGGATATTCGGTACCTGAGTCGAAAGGACTTGTCATCTTTGGGTAATTAGAACTGGGAAAACTTTTTACATTTATGTTTACGGTTGGTTTCATTTACATATGAGTTAAAAGGAAAGATGGTTTAAGGCTGTTTTCATTTACATACAAGTTTTAAAAGGAAAGATGGTTTAAGGCTGTTTTCATTTACATATGAGTTAAAAGGAAAGATGGTTTAAGGCTGTTTTCATTTACATATGAGTTAAAAGGAAAGATGGTTTAAGGCTGTTTTCATTTACATATGAGTTAAAAGGAAAGATGGTTTAAGGCTGTTTTCATTTACATATGAGTTAAAAGGAAAGATGGTTTAAGGCTGTTTTCATTTACATATGAGTTAAAAGGAAAGATGGTTTACGGTTGGTTTCATTTACATATGAGTTAAAAGGAAAGATGGTTTAAGGCTGTTTTCATTTACATACAAGTTTTAAAAAAATTGATTGATAGAATGATAGGCTTAAAACATGTGCTCAAGATTATCAAATTTACCTTGATTTTCCGGCACTATGAGGTTGAGGATAAAATGGGTTTTAAGAGAGAAAAAGTTGAGAAAAGTTAAGAGAACCCGAAAATGATAAAATCAAATTCATCCATATTCTTCTAAGTTTGATACTTCGTCTTTTTAGATGACCAGATGTATCTTTTCTAAAACTCTGATATATTGGATGTTGCAGGACATTGCAATAGCAGCATCTGGACCAGTGAAACTATTGCCAGACTACAATTGGTTCCGTCGTAGGACTTACATGCTCCGTTACTAGAAGCTTCATTTTTCTTTCATTCCTATCTCTTAGAACCCCCCGATGCAATGCTTGTGGGTAAGAGAGAATCATATGATTTTGACAAAGCATGGTTTATTTCTGGCTGAGAATAAAACTAGGGTTTTTTGTATAGCCTTTCTCTCTGTGTATAACTTGTATACCAAATTTACAACCGAGCGCATGCAGTGTTTTTCCTGCCACTTTAAACTGAACATAATTCACAAATCGATTGTTGGTTTGGCCCCTGGTTCAGTTTTGCCACTTTTAACTGAGAAATGAAGTTTACCTTTTTGCATTATGATCATTTGTACATCGTCTGATGAAGGCTGTCTTATTCGGACTGAAGCTCTAAATGGAAAATAAGCATGGAGAATGGTCTTCAGATAATCTTGTAAGTTATTATCAACCATGTATATGGGTTAATCTAATCTAATCATATGTATTATTATGTGTTTTTTAGGTTTATGATAGTGTGATTAGGAATCTTATTTCCTCGGAAGAGATTTTAGGTTCAAAACTCATATGTAACTATCATGGGGATATTCGGTACCTGAGTCGAAAGGACTTGTCATCTTTGGGTAATTAGAACTGGGAAAACTTTTTACATTTATGTTTACGGTTGGTTTCATTTACATATGAGTTAAAAGGAAAGATGGTTTAAGGCTGTTTTCATTTACATACAAGTTTTAAAAAAATTGATTGATAGAATGATAGGCTTAAAACATGTGCTCAAGATTATCAAATTTACCTTGATTTTCCGGCACTATGAGGTTGAGGATAAAATGGGTTTTAAGAGAGAAAAAGTTGAGAAAAGTTAAGAGAACCCGAAAATGATAAAATCAAATTCATCCATATTCTTCTAAGTTTGATACTTCGTCTTTTTAGATGACCAGATGTATCTTTTCTAAAACTCTGATATATTGGATTTTACTTTCATAATAAAAAGTAATTGTAAAGAAAACATGATATAACATGAGCTACTAAAATGGCAAAATTTTGATATGTCATACACTTTTTTAACGAAAAATAAATGTTACAGTTTCTGATAAATTATGTATAAGCGCGTTTGATAGATTAAGGAAAAAACTTCATCCTTATACATTCAATTGACGACACATGTCTACCATTATTAGTCATTTCTTTCCTCTCATCGTATCTTTTCATTATATCATAATCACAAGAAAATGAAGATTTGTACGCATAAATGCATGAGGAATTACAGTTTCTCTTATCAATATGTTAAACTTTTAGTTATGTTAATTGTGTATATCAATAAGTTAATGTAGCGTATTAACTTTAGAGATGCACCAAATCAAATTTCAACCAAGTGTTTTTAAAAAAGCCGCATCAATGTATTCAAAAGGTGAATTATTACATTAAAAATTTGCATCATCGTGTATTCGTGTTAGGATATATTTTTATCTCATCTTGCTCAGATTAAATTTATTTGATGTGCTACTTCACCACCTACGTATAAAGATGTTAACATGCGTTCATACTTGATTTTCTCACTTATTTTTATTTCGACTTTGGTCATAATCATATGTATAGGATCGAGGATTTTTAGATATAAAATGGATGATAGTTATATTATTTTTGTTTCAGATAATATGTTTAAGAACATGTATTATATGACACAAGACTAGGCACAAAGCGATATTATGTTTGATGCTTTTCAAGAATCTAATTTTATATCGATTCTAATTGAAGTTAAAACTTAAGCAATACAATGCAAGAAGTCAACCTCCTATAAGGATAGATGGAATGTCTGCATGCCTCTATGCACTTCCCATCCAAGTGTTTATTCATTTCCATTTACAAAAAGTGCATGTCTACTTTTCTTCATCTTCTCCTCACTTAAAAAAAAGACATAAAATAAAAAAGACAAAAAGATAAATGAAAAAAATGTGTCAAAACAATAGGTAACAAAATAGACACCATATATATCTATACTCCTTTATAAAAATTATCACACCCCCATTTTTAGAAATAGTTACACAATAGTTACATACGGAATTACTAAATTACCCTTAATAAACACCCACTATGGAAAGAGTTTTTATAAAATACCAAATTTGCTCTTAATGAATTAATTTACACTCTAAACCTTTATTTTAATAATTAACACTTTAAACTCTTATCTTCTAAAAATTTCCACTATCACAATTATATCAACCTACACCACTTGATACCGCCACCACCACCAATAGTACCATCACCGACACCACTAGACCATCTTCCCCACCACCGCCGCCGCATTGCGCGGGTACCATGCTCGTGATCTTTAATTCACTCCCACCCTACAGGCACCTAATGGGTGAGGCATGCAGTAGCTTATTAGGTTAATTTTTTTTTTTGTATATTTTTAATATTTTTATATAAACCTTTGATAATATTAAGAGAAAATATGAAAGATGGTAAATATTTTACCTTTTTTTATGTCGTCGTGGTAAAGAATATAGATGTGAGAGAAGATATGATAGCTTGAAAGTGATTTGGAAAAAATAAATGAGCGTCGTATCAAATTTGAGATACCATCTTACGAAAGTCATACCGATTGCGTCAAAATACGTCACTTGTCTTGTTGTCTAAAAATAAACATTAGCTCGAAATACTAGTTGCTGTTCAAAAAAAAAAAAGCTCGAAATACTAGTTGGAGTATTACCCAAATAAAGAACACAAAACCTTTATAGTGGTAAAGTGAGTTGGGCGTTAATCATGAGCATCCAGGCTTTACATATTCTTGTTTTGCCTTTTACATGTGGTTTACAATTATGTTTATATATTTCTATATTATTATATATGCCTTGAGCTTGGAATATAAGTTTAGACTGTTCTTTTCATAGAAGGGGATTCAAAGATCACCAAGCATGTTCGGTAAGAGCTTTTCGGAAAGTTTAATTTTAATTTTGAACAATAAGCTCTTATTATGTTAAAAGTTTTGTTTGAATGCAACTAACGTTAACTTTTATTTGAAGCAAAAAAACTCTAAAATAAAACGCTATTTGAAGTTATATTATAGAAGCTTTTAATTTGAATGAAACTTTTAATTTTTAAAATTACGCAAATATTTCTTGAAGTTGCAGCTACGACTAACATAACAAACACCTCTAGAAAATAAAAGCGCAAACTAACATCTTTTTTTAAAAAGCTACAACTTACAGCTCCAACAATTATCTACGTTACACCTCTTGAATTTTCACATAACAAAGTAAAAGTTTTAATATAACCAGATAATTTATATTGACAGCCTTGGAGGAGTAAAGGTTGTCATTAAAACCCAAAAAATTATATCAACACCCATTTATAATGTCATCTTCTTTCACTACATAAGTCCACTGCATCCCTGGTTTTTCCCACAGGTCTTGGGTTCGACTCTTAGGAGTGACAAGTCTGTGGGTTTTTTTCCCTGAATCACCTGTAACGGCTTATGGTCTACATCTCGTACTCTAGAGTACGTGCAGGGCTTCACCATTATACGGTGAAGTGTTCCCTGATGTCGAATACCGACTAACTGTTAAAAAAAAAAATAAGTCCACTAACGACTTTTAAGTTTTCAACTTATTTTCATGGTTTTTAAAGTTTGTTGAATCCACTTGCACATGTGAAAAAAAACTATGTTTTCATATTTCAATTTGATTATGAAAATGTAAAAAGTAAATACAACATCACGCATATGTTAAATTTATAATATATTTTATAAGATAAACATATAATTTTTATTTTTGGTTTCTCATAAATTAAAAATAAGGAAAATGATTAATCCTCCTAATATATCTTCTTAAAAATCCTCCTAATAATATGATAATCAAAGGGTGAGAGTAAGAAAGTGAATTAGTAGATTACACATGTCATGAAGTGAAGACATTAAGAGGATTATTATGAGGATTGGTTAAGAGGATATATCATTAATTCATTACTTTACTCCTAAAAATAACATATGAGCAATTTTTGATTCTAAGCTAAAGGAGTATCATATTCATTTTTACATAATAATAATAATAATAAGAGTAATAATAATAATACTATTTTTATCTTTTGCTATTGGGTCTCAGATAGTATCTCGAGTTCTCACTAATTTATTATAAACCTTACGATTTCTGATGAAAATGATTTTAATAATAACAATAATAATAATAATAATAACTTTTCTCTTTGCTGGTATAAGAGCGACTTCCTTTGCACTTGGGAGTTGGGATAGCTTATACAATGACGTGAAGAAGAAAAAGAGGAAGTATGCATCCAAATGTGAGGACAACGGATATAAGTTCATACCATTCGCTTTCTCTACTTTTAGGGAATTTGATAAGGAGGCTTTGGACACACTTTCACGTATTAAGTCTATTTCTAGTAGTCACTCAAATAAGATTAAGACTAGTATTTTTATCTTTAGAGTATGTTTTTGTATTCAAAATAGAACTAGAGTACAACTTATATTTAAAATTCCATCCAATTATTAAATGGAATTATTATTATCAATAAAAAAAAATATTAATATAAATAAAACATACAAATGACACACCACACAAGGGTGGAAAAGTGCGAAGGCAGTCATGCACAATTATTCCCCACAAACAAATTTACTGCTATATTTAATCACTCACAATTATTACTTCAAAAACTTCCCTTTTTGTTCTTTATCTGTCATTCTTTCATTCATTCATTCATTTAGATCCATCTCTTCCCACTTTTCAAAACCCAAAATCCTCACATTACTATGTCTATATCTCTATAACTATACACATAATCAGACTGTCAAAAAACCCAGCAAATTACTCACCTTTTTTCATCCTCAAATTCCAAAATTTCAGCTGCATTGCAATCTGGTAATTTTCTTGAAAACCCTTTTCGTATCTTGCTAATTTAGGTGTAAATTTAAGTGCTTTATGACTACTATGTACTGTTTGGATCAGATCTGTCTCAATTATGTAAAAATCTTGCTGTAATTTATATGTGTTTTGTTTGTTTCTTGATTGTGGGCGTAATTTTAATGATATGATTTCAGGTTGATCTGAAGATTTTGAACCTCACATTTAGGTTACTTAATTTGGAAAGATTTTAGTATCTAGATTTGGAAAAATGATGTCATGATGATGATGATGATACTGTGATTGTGATGGTAATTTCTCTTAAATAGATTGATATATCGAAATTTGCTTAGATTGCGTTTAGCTGGCATTTGGCGCGGTGTCGATAGTACTCTGCAGCTAATAGTTTGTGGGTTGAAATCTCGGTGTGGTGTGTTATGATAGGCTGACATTTTCATATTTGGTGTATAAGTGAAGTTTAGCTAGTTGATTGATACTAGTGGTGTTAGGACTAATAAGTGGAAGAGAATTGAGCGGTTTCAATATGAGAAGACCTTTGTTTAATAAAATTTCTGTTATGTTCGGGCCTAGACCGCCTTGGAGTTGGTTGCTTCTGTGTTGCGTTAGTGTTCTTGCACTTATTGTTGTGTTAAGCTCATCTTCTTTTACCTCATTTGAGTCGGTTACTTTTAGTATAAAGTCGGACATATATATGAATTATAGAAGGTTAAAGGAGCAAACAGCGAGTGATTATTTGGAGTTAACAAATTTGTCTTCCGGGCTTGATAATTTGGAGGTTGGGATATGTGGCAAGGAAAGAGAACATTATGTTCCTTGCTATAATGTGTCTGCAAATCTGTTAACGGGGTTTAAAGATGGTGAGGAGTTTGATCGGCATTGTGAATTATCACAAGACCATGAAGAGTGTTTGGTTCGTCCCCCAAAAGATTATAAAACTCCCCTGAGTTGGCCCGTTGGTAGAGATGTAATATGGAATGCAAATGTCAGAATTAGCAAAGATCAGTTTCTTTCTTCCGGGAGCATGACAAAAAGGTGATTCCCTACTTTTGAGTTGAATAAACAAATGTATACCAGGACGTCTTTATGTTTATGATGAATGCTATACATATTTACTTTGTAAAATAATGACTACCATTTGACGTGCTCCCCTCAAATGTTTATTTAGGTTAATGCTATTGGAAGAAAATCAAATTTCTTTTCACTCAGATGACGGGTTACTCTTTGATGGTGTTAAAGAATACTCCCATCAAGTTGCAGAAATGATCGGATTGGGCAGTGATACCGAATTCCTTCAAGCTGGTGTAAGTGCCAGCTAAAACTTCTTGTATTAATCTCGATTCAATTTGTTGTGAACTTCATTACATCAGCTTTCTTCAACATTTCGTTTATTGTGTTAAATCACACATTTTGCTAATGCACCTTATATGTCACACATTGTGCTCAATTTACTTTCTATATCACACATTGTGTTTAATTTACTTCTATACTGACACAGGTACGCACCGTTCTTGATATCGGTTGTGGGTTTGGTAGCTTTGGGGCTCATTTACTCTCACTGAAACTTATGGCTGTGTGTATGGCTGCGTATGAGCTAACAGGAAGCCAGGTTCAGTTATCTCTTGAAAGAGGTCTTCCAGCAGTTATCGGCAACTTCATATCAAGGAAACTTCCATTTCCGTCATTGTCATATGACATGGTTCATTGTGCACAATGTGGCATCTTATGGGACCAAAAAGGTAGTAGTTATGTTTAATATTTTAATTATTCGATTGCATAATCCCTAAAAAATGTATATCCAGACGTCCCCATATTATGAAAGTTAGCTGTTTAAATTTTGCATATAGTATACTGATCATTGTACCTATATTGATGTTTGATTTATGTAACCAGTATTTTCCGTCTCTAACAGTATATTCTCTTTTCAGATGGAATGTTTCTTATTGAAGTTGATCGGATACTGAAGCCTGGAGGCTACTTTGTTTTACACGGAACCTCATTAAGTACAAAGCAAGGAAGCATGGCCAGCCCCATTGAAAAAGTCACTGAGAAAATCTGCTGGACACTAATAGCTCAACAAGAAGAAACTTTCGTATGGCAGAAAACAATTGATGTCCAATGCTACTCTTCTGGGTGAGGCTCGTAGCATAGTTGTTTGCCACAGGTGGCTTGTTTTGCATTTTTAATATATAAATATGATGTTCTTTGATCATGTAAACATGCGGAGAAATGCAAAGTTTCATATTTAGAGCTCAATCAATACAATCACCCAATTAAAGATCCTTTGGCCTGGCGGTTTTGACGTGACCCAACCACCAAGAGGTTGTGGATTCTAGCCCTACTTGTGCAAATGTGTGTATATTAGTATATGTGGTGATGGTGTGTATGTGTACATATTTGCCTTCCAAAATAAATAATAATACAGGATTAGTAATCTTCACTCAATGTTGAAAATGTCTGATTAATCATCATAAATGTTCAAGTTAAATGATTACTTTTTTCTTTCCAGATTTCAAACAAAGATAGATGATACTTTTAAGTAATAATCATTTGCTTCTGAATTGCAGCAAACAGGGTGTGATTCCACCGTGCGCTCACGAGGATATTCAATCGTATTATCAGCCACTTGCATCTTGTATAGAAGGAACTACCAGCAAACGTTGGGTCCCTGTTCAGAACAGGTCTTCTAGTTTTCAAATAAGCCCTGCTGATCTGGAAATTCATGGAAAGTATTGATCTCGTGCACTTTATTTTCCCCTGTATTCCAAAATATATGCAATGCTTTTCCATTTTTGGCAAAGATCCATTCCAATACTAGTACTTGTGTATCCATTACAGTATATTAATGAGAGCATTTAAAAGAAGCTTCTAAATACTGATATTAATATACTGTGAGTTATGGAGCATTTAGAAATTTGACTAATGATAAAACCAGAGGTGGAAGCATGAGCTGGTTGTGCGGGTTGGGTAACGAGATAAAAAGTGTTTATTATAGAAAATGTAATATTTAATGTGGTTCAAAATGGGGGTATGCTTCACAAACCCTTTTAATGTATCAAATACCATTAGGAAAACTATAATTATTTAATTGCTAATCTAGCTTTTCGAACAAAGAAATTTAAGATGTTTTAAACAATTTAAACACGGTTCAGCTCACTTTTGTGTCATAGACCCCATTTGACCTATTACATCTTAACCCTGTTTATAAGTTTACTCACTTGAGCCTACAGGGGTATAATATAACCTGACTTAACCCACATCTATGTAAATGGCTTGAAATCCCTCTCTAATGTTGAAACTTTGTCATTGAACACTATGCCTAGTAATATGTTGCATTTGTTTTGAGATGGACGGTACATTTAATTTGTTTATAACCTGAATTTTGTTTCACTGTCTGATCTGCTTAATTCTATCTAATTATTAGCATCCTTGAGTTATCGGACTAACTGATATATGTCTATGTTTACAGAAATTCGTCAGGATGAATTCTATGAGGACTTGGAGTCTTCTCGGTTAGCTCTGAGAAATTATTGGTCATTGCTTACGCCCTTGATTTTTTCTGATCACCCCAAAAGGCCCGGGGATGAAGATCCATTACCTCCATATAATATGATACGGAATGTGATGGACATGAACGCACGTTACGGGGGTTTTAATTCCGCATTTTTAGAAGCAGGAAAGTCTGTGTGGGTGATGAATGTAGTGCCTCTTGGGACTCGGAATACACTCCCATTCATACTTGATCAAGGTTTTGCTGGTGTTTTGCATGACTGGTAAGGATATTATGATTGATTCTAAATTTGTATCTAGAGGTGGCTAGACCCGGTGGGTTAGGCAAAATGGGCTCGTTGGCTGATAGACGAGTTATTTTTGTAGCTGTTCAAAATGGGCTTGTTGGCTTATAAATCATAATTGGTTGGGTTGATCTGCAAACACGTGTCCATCTTTTTTAATTATCATGCATATTAGTGTGGATTAAATTCTTTGAATATAATGATTTAAGAGGTTTTCTGCATTAAAAATATATTTTTAGAGTTTTTCAACCCATTTGAGCCGTTTCATTTGGCTACATTATTTGACCCATTTAAGATGAAACAATACCCAAATAAAGTAAATTATGTAAATTTTGAACTTCTTACCTAGTTCAGTAATGGGTAAGTCAGACTGTAGGATCTTCAGTTGGAAGAAGGAAGGGGGGGGGGGGGGGTGGTTATACTTGTTGAGACTTGAGAGTTATCCACAGACATGTATTTATGTCAATTTGTATTACTTTGTTCTGTATCAAGATTTCCCCCTTCAACACTAGTCGATAATCTGTTACCTTTGGTGAAGTTAGCCTTTGACAGGTCACATAGTTTTATGATTAACTTCTGACAAATTTCTTCCAATAGTGCTAAAAATACGGAAATGTTTGTTGAAAAAAGCTGAAATTTAAAATATGTTGTAATGGTGATCTGTGCAAATATGCTGTTTTAGCCTGGAATATGTCTAAAGAAAAAAATAAGTAGCTATTTTAATAGCCCGAGAGGATAATACTAATGAATCCATTATTTACTTTCTATTGGAACATAGGTGTGAACCCTTTCCCACTTATCCACGGACGTATGGCATGGTTCATGCGAATGGGCTCCTCTCGAACCTTATTACAGAGGGTTGCAGCATAAAAAGGTTACTTTTGGAGATGGATCGTATTCTACGGCCAGAGGTACCTATTTATCTTCTATATTGTATCTTCTATCTGTTATATTGTTAAATAAGGATGGGTCTAGTGGGTTGTGCATCGGATCAACTTGAGTAGCTTTTGGTACAGAGCTGGTCAATCCACAAAATCTTTTTTATTCTTTCAAAAAGTTAAAAGGTTTCAAGCTTTGAAGATAATTGTAGAAATCATAGTCACCATATAGTCTATATGTTTAATGAACCAGTTTAAGAGATTTATTGCATTAAAAATACACTTAGAAAAACTTTCAACTCGGTTGACCCATTAGAGATAATCATAATAACTCAAATTAACCCATTCATCTATAAAAATTGGTACCTCTAATTATACAATATAGCTCTCAATGCACTGATGCATATATTATATAATTTACTGAACCACGACTCAAAATTTGTCTATGTTTCAGGGTTGGGTCGTTCTTTCTGACAAGTTGGGTCCTATAGAGAAGGCACGAATGATTGCTACTCAGATACGATGGGAAGCAAGAGTAATTGATCTTGATAATGGCAGTGACCAAAGACTACTTGTTTGCCAAAAGCCATTTGTAAGAAAATGAATACAGGTTTCCCACCTTCCCATTCTACAAAACCTTCGTAACTACAAATAGTATCCCATCTATACACACACCGAGGCGTGCATACATACATAGATAAAAATTTCTCAAGTTTCAACTTGATAATCTGAGCACAGTGTATAAGCGGATGAAGTTCCAAGATACAAAGAAACGCGAGCATTTGCAAGATGTAGATTACTAGAAAATTTTGTTACCACATAGTTTGAGGTCTTTTTGAAATATTCCCAAGGAATTGCAGCAATTTGTTACGCCATATGTTTCGTCTTTCATTCCCTATTTTTTGTTCATTTTTGTAATTGAAACTACATTTTGTACCAAAACAACATCATATGTCAAGAAAAATATGCGTGAAATAGATTACAGCACAACCTTTAAATCTTATGCTCTTTGAGTTATTCATATACGTTACATTATACATACCAGTGTTGTAAATATCGGCCGAGATATCGGATTCCATCTCGGGATCGGGCAGTCAAGGAGACCGGATTGCTGGATCGGGTAAACGCTGGTCAAGGTGGAGAAATCGTTGGATCGGGTCAAATCTCGGAATATCGGTCAAATCTTGGCTTGGATCGGGTCAAAGTCAACAATTTTTTTTTTCCACAAGCTACTAGCCTTTATATTTATATTTATTTATATTTGTCAATTTTTTAAATAAGTTATACAAAAGTTCAAAATTTATGAGTTTTTAATATATTTCTAAATTTTTATTACATATATTTCCATAAATTATTATTATTATTCACTATTACCCAATCTGATATCTTCTCGATTTTTCAAAATCTCTCGTCACCTCGCCGATCCGATCCCGATCCACGAGTTCTACAACCTTGATACATACTAGCTTGACTAGTTGACATGTGTATTAAACTTGGTGTAATATTATTATTCATAACATCAAATGTCAAATATAAAAAGTTTATTTTAGCATATAGAAGATAGAAAGTATGAAGCTAGCAATGTGTATCAGCTTATATATGCTTTTTGGACCGTTTTATTGTCTATTTACAATTGTTATTAACAAGTTAATATTGTCTATTTATGTATGCTATAAAATATTAAGATTAATAGAATACAAAATAGAATTTCTGTTGAATGTATCAGAACAAATTAATACCATTTATTTAGTTGAAAAAGATTGAATTGGGTGTAATAATAATGCAAACGTTTCTTGTATCAAGCTTTTAATTTTTTAATATTGATTTAGTTATTTCTTCATTAGGTGACGAGTTTATTGTTGATACATTAGTTTTATAGGTTGTCACATAATTAAAACTGGTGTCATGTCATCGTTTACAAGTTTTGAGTTCACACAGACATAAGTTTGATTGCCAATGGGTTGGTGGCCAATTGGCAAGGTCTTTGACCTGGGGGTTCGAGAGTCCTGGGTTTCATCCCAAGCATGCGTGGTTCGAGCTCTACATATGTTCCAATTGGATGTCACTGTGGTGTCTCGAATGGTAACTGTTAATTACTAACTACTAACTCGTTGTTAAAAAAAAAACATAAAATTGATACACAACCTAAAAATATTTTAAAATCGATTACATAAATCATAGTAAAACTTGACAAATTTCACAAAAGTATTTTAAAACCGAATATATATCATTGTAAAACCGGGCAAAATTTAATAAAATTTTACCATTAAAACTAGCCTTTCAATGTACACTATTTTGGATTTTTGGATCTCACTAACATTGTGTACCTTAACTTTTTCCATACGAAATGGGCGCTATAATGTTGGATATCCGATAATTCAAACTCAATCCAACGGTTGAGATTTAGTCTTGCCTTTCCTTAACTTGTTCGATGCTTAACCACCTTATATAAGCCCAACCCACCCTTTTCTCTCTTCTTTCTGGTCTTTAATTCCCTTGTAATCCTCCCATACTAATCTTTTTTTCTTAAATCATAATTCAATTATTATAATTTTTGAATCAAACAACCAAAATGTCCAACGAAAAAGAGCGAGAAAACCATGTTTATTTGGCCAAACTCGCCGAACAAGCTGAGCGTTACGATGGTATATACACATATCAACTTATAATCCGCTTCTCAATTTATGTTTATTATATATATGTTTCTGGCTTTTTATCTTTGTATTCAATAGATTTGTGTGATACATATCATTTGTTATTAGATCAGTTTATATATAATGTAGTTTTGAAATTTATTATTTGATCCCTATATATGCGTTTGCATCACAAATAATTACTTGATGTGTATAATGGAATTCGAACGTGTATTCATGTTCGATATAGATTGATACACTTAATTGGTAATCAAACAATGTTATGTCTATCTTTGTTATTGTACACAAATCTATCACGAAGGTCTTCCAATTTAAAAAACAAAAAGAAATTTGTATATTTTTCATTGATATATCTTAGATTGTGGTGCATGAAGTAATGTGTGTACAGATCGCCTCCCAATTCCCACAGAAACTCTTGATCGAATTTATGTCTTCCATTTTGTAATGTTGTAACTTGTAACCAAGCAACCTTTTATTATTTTACCGTACTATATAAATTAACATGATCGATACAAAACACATATTATAAACCTAGGAAAAAACACACACTCACCTAATTAAGTACGTATCAAAGACGACGTGTTGAAGACCAACACAATTGTTTCTCTTCACTTTCTATGTCACATTGGACGGGTATTATGTAAATATATTATAATGATGGTTATAAGTGTTTATTTCATCAATATATTGAGTATTAATGTCTGAAAGGAGACAACATGATTCACTTGATATTGCAGAAATGGTTGAAAGTATGAAGAGTGTTGCAAAACTTAATGTGGAACTTACTGTGGAAGAGCGAAACCTGCTTTCAGTTGGATACAAGAATGTGATAGGGGCACGTAGGGCCTCGTGGCGTATTATGTCATCAATTGAACAAAAGGAGGAATCAAAAGGAAATGAAAGCTATGTCAATCTGATCAAGGGCTATCGCAAAAAAGTTGAAGATGAACTTGCCAAGATTTGCAATGACATTCTTGATATCATTGATAAGCATCTTGTACCCTCTTCCGGTTCAGGAGAAGCTACTGTTTTTTACTACAAAATGTAAGTCCTCTTTTGCCTAAACTGAAAATATATCAATATAATCTTTTTGCGCACTCGTTGCTTGGAAGATGGTCGAATTTCCAAATTGACTCTCTATGTGCTACATTGCTCAGATATTCTTTTGAACTTTTTGACCTATTTAAACATTATTTCCTCAAAAATGTGCTTCTTATGTTGTGTTCTTATATTGACAAATTAAGGAAAGGTGACTATTTCCGATATCTTGCTGAGTTCAAAACAGACGAAGAAAGAAAGGAAGCTGCAGATCAATCATTGAAGGGCTATGAGGCATGCTTTGTTTCTTCATATATGCTATTAAGATGAAAAATTACATTTTATTTCCTTAAGCAGCTAACATATGCTAGTTAACATTTTGGTTAATATCTTTCCATTGTAGGCTGCTTCTGCTTCTGCAAATACAGAACTCCCTTCAACCCATCCAATTCGTCTCGGTCTGGCTCTCAATTTCTCAGTGTTCTACTATGAGATTATGAACTCACCTGAGAAGTAAATTCTAGTATCTTTTTTTTCTTCTTACTCAAGAGTTGGACAATGAATGAGATACTAAACTATCTTATGAGAATTAAATTACAGGGCTTGCCATCTGGCTAAACAAGCTTTTGATGAGGCGATTGCTGAGTTGGACACCTTAAGTGAGGAATCATACAAAGACAGCACCTTGATCATGCAGCTGTTGAGAGATAACCTCACTCTCTGGACCTCTGATTTGCCCGAGGAAGGAGGTACTGCATTGCCTTAATTTAACTATAATTCTCATATATTTGGCGTAACTTCATTGTAGAAAGGAAACTACAATATTGATTTTAGCTAACAAATAAGTGAGGTGACGTGTACACAACAATATTTAGCCATACACAATAATATCATGCTTCACACGGTAGACAGTTGTACAATGTGCTACAAGATTTTGTGTGGCTAAGTTTTGGGCCATTCTGCCAGATATTTACGAAGCAGAATGGCCCATAACAAACAATTTGTTTATATCTAAGATACACCTTATTAACATAGCTTAATGGATGTCTATATAGGATACAACATTTTGTTATAGATATTATGAATAATAGAATTGCTATCATTCACTACAGGAGAGGAAAACCCCAAAACCGAAGAGACGAAACCTCTTTTAGCAGATCAGGTTAGTACCGTATATTTGTTTTAGCCCGTGTTCATCATAACTACAATAAGCATTTTGTTTGTAAAACATAAAACCTAAAATCAAACTGTTTTGCAGCAGAAGCAGTGATGATTAAAGGAAGATTTGAAGTTTTAATCGAGTTGTTTTGTGTTGCAAAAGAATGTGGTATGTTTTTATTATTTATATAAAGAGAAATGGGAATTAATATCTCCTATTTAGGCTACCAACGTTGATCCAGATTGAACTGCATGGGTTTTTTGGTCATGTTTTCTAAGTGTAGTTTTGTTGAACTCTGTTCCTGATGATGTTGTTTACACCTTATTATTCCATTTATAGTGTTTCGTTTCTAAAGGGGGTTTTATGTTTGAACCTCACTAGATAAATATGTTTTAAAACGGACATAGAAAATATTCGAAAATGGCCATGTTTGGCCATATCCACCTACTTTTAGTCATACACCACCAAACGTGTTTCACGGTATTGTACAGTACACTCTAAAGCACATTTGGTGGTGTACGGTTAAAAATAGGTGGTGTATCATCACCCATCCGGTTCATATTTGTCTAAACATATATAAATATACATTTTTGATGGTTGTAACGAATAATTAAAACTCAATATTGTTACATACTTACGTAGGACTAAATCCAAACTAGAATGCCAAACTTGAGCCAAAAAAATATTTCTGATTTGGTTTGTATCCTAAAGATATTAATGTGATTAAAATAATCAAGGACGAGTTAGGTAATTAACTTGTAGGCGTTTAAGACGAAGATACCTTTTCATAATTATGTATGCTATTTCTATAACAAAATTATTTTTCTGGTTTTATGACACAGTTTTAAACTAAATTTCTGAATGCAGTTTGATACCCATGTCCCTTTAACATTCTCAAAAATTTATTTGTTTTTTACCCATAACAACCGTGACTTTTATTCCATATGCAATATAAACATATGAACAAAACACAATCATATATTTTTTTGATATAATTTTTGGGATAGTGTATATAAGAAATAAAATGGAACTATAGAGTAATATGTGGGATAGTGTAGAAGAATAGATTAGCATTCAATCTTTTATAACAATTATTTTATTATAATATAAATTGATAAAAGATCTGCCTTCATCTATATCTATGGAAGATCCCTAAACAAGCATTTTTTACCATACATAATACAATTGTATATTGCACATATTTTTATATGAGAATTGATAATTGTACCATAACTTTTAATTAATCTACCAATATGTATATATCATGCTTGTATTGTTTGCTATTTCAGTTGTAAGAAATAGTACATTCATAAAAATTCATGATACTAATATGGGTTCTTTTTTTTATATGACAAAATGTTTTATGTGAGGATCATTTATACCATATTATAAAATTGATGGATATCTTAAATTTTATAATTTAAAAAAACTAAAACTTTTTTTTTTTTTTTAAAAAAACTAAAACTTTTTTTTTATTTTTAAACTTGATAAGTCATTAATATATAATCTTCTTATAGACCAATTTGAATTCAGTTTTATTTTTTATGAAATATTATTTACTTTATCAATATTAAAAAAAAAATCTTTCGATAGTTAAATTTAAAATTAAAGAATTTTTTGAAATTATTACTGTTAGTTGACGAAGTTGAACGCCGTTACTCTTAATTTTGAGTAGGTAAAAACTATACAATTCTAGTGAGTATTTTTTCAATTCAACATAAATAATGCTAATATTAAAAGGATATGTGGGAGTTGACAAAGCACTAGCTCATTACAAGCGTAATTAATCATGCCTTGCTTGATGACATCAACTAAAATTTAAAGCATCTTTCAGCTTTTTATCAAACATTTATCATTCGATTATTCTTTTTAATAATGGAGGGTATTGTTTATTAAATTTAATATTTCATACAAATTTAGAATTTTTTTTCTAGATATATAAATATTGTTTCTATGGACTTGGGAACAGCCAAGGAGAAGTAGCTAAGCAGGAAAATGTTGACATTTTTTATTTAAACAAATAAAAAATAATCTCCAATAATGTGAAGGTAGCCATTGGGGTGTTAGCCCAGTAGTAAGGGGTTTTCCACAATGTGTTTTCCTCCTGAGGGGTCTCAGGTTCGAATCCTGCCACATGCAAATGTGGTGAGGTGACCTTAGCAATGCTATACCCATCTAACACATGAGGAACAAACCCTTTAGGTCATTGTCAGGAGTTGAACCGGCGTAAGCGCATCCGCGTGGGGAGTGTTAGCCATTTATCTGTTACTGCCTTTAAAAAAAAAATCTTTCGATAGTTAAATTTAAAATTAAAGAATTTTTTGAAATTATTACTGTTAGTTGACGAAGTTGAACGCCGTTACTCTTAATTTTGAGTAGGTAAAAACTATACAATTCTAGTGAGTATTTTTTCAATTCAACATAAATAATGCTAATATTAAAAGGATATGTGGGAGTTGACAAAGCACTAGCTCATTACAAGCGTAATTAATCATGCCTTGCTTGATGACATCAACTAAAATTTAAAGCATCTTTCAGCTTTTTATCAAACATTTATCATTCGATTATTCTTTTTAATAATGGAGGGTATTGTTTATTAAATTTAATATTTCATACAAATTTAGAATTTTTTTTCTAGATATATAAATATTGTTTCTATGGACTTGGGAACAGCCAAGGAGAAGTAGCTAAGCAGGAAAATGTTGACATTTTTTATTTAAACAAATAAAAAATAATCTCCAATAATGTGAAGGTAGCCATTGGGGTGTTAGCCCAGTAGTAAGGGGTTTTCCACAATGTGTTTTCCTCCTGAGGGGTCTCAGGTTCGAATCCTGCCACATGCAAATGTGGTGAGGTGACCTTAGCAATGCTATACCCATCTAACACATGAGGAACAAACCCTTTAGGTCATTGCCAGGAGTCGAACCGGCGTAAGCGCATCCGCGTGGGAGTGTTAGCCATTTATCTGTTACTGCCTTTAAAAAAAAATACTTTTTTTTTTTGACTTTTTTTTTTTTTTTTTTTTTTTTTTTTTTTTTTTTTTTTTTTTTTTTTTTTTTTTTTTTTTTTTTTTTTTTTTTTTTTTTTTTTTTTTTTTTTTTTTTTTTTTTTTTTTTTTTTTTTTTTTTTTTTTTTTTTTTTTTTTTTTTTTTTTTTTTTTTTTTTTTTTTTTTTTTTTTTTTTTTTTTTTTTTTTTTTTTTTTTTTTTTTTTTTTTTTTTTTTTTTTTTTTTTTTTTTTTTTTTTTTTTTTTTTTTTTTTTTTTTTTTTTTTTTTTTTTTTTTTTTTTTTTTTTTTTTTTTTTTTTTTTTTTTTTTTTTTTATTAAAAACATGACTTCCATGTCACATAATAAGCATGTTTCCAAATGTATATCCCAAACGGTGCCACGCTTTTCGAACTAAGGACATTTTTAATGACAAAGTGTTTTAAGCTGTATAATTTTGCAATGTTAAAAAAAAGGGTAATGGAGGGAACCCTAGCCCCGGTACCACAATTGGATACCCATCGACTCACCCCGTATGAGTCATATGATGCCGGTACAATACCTCCATCCTAATCCCCACATGATCTGGGCACCCCGAAGGATCGAACCCGCGTATTTAAACTTCACATGTGGGTCTAGGCTTCATTGGTAACGGGTACCTTAAAGGAATTATTTTTTGTGCCAAGCGGGGATCGAACCTGAGACCTTAAGGTTATCAAGTGATTGCCTTACCACTAGGCTAACTCCTTGTTGGTATAATTTTGCAATGTTCATGTATCATAGAATGCCATATTATACACTATAATAATTTTTAATATGTTTAAACCTTTAAAAAGGTTGTAAACGTGTCTTAAAGAAGTTAAATGTTAACAATTTGTTAAAAACTATATAATTCCAAACATATTCATAAACTTAACCTTTTAATATAACATAAACATAAAATAAATTTTCTATATTTCAAAAAGATATAGACATCTTCTTCTTTTTTAAACCTTTATATAAAAAGGATTAGTTTAAGAAATGTAACTGACAGAGAATTCTAATCTTTCATTAAGCAAAGATCTCGTCACGACAACTCAATTTATCCGGTCAAATGATCATAGTATGAACGAACAAAAATTATGTGCATTGTATGTCAGAACTTGGTAAAAATATCCAAGTCATGTAATGGGTACATTACCTGCTGAAAGGGTAGCTATCATCACCATGTCGCTAACACCATCATCGTACCGTCACTACATTACGTAGGTACCCTCAAGTATATTACAAAGCTCTTATATGTCCAAGTTTATACTAGATATATTATATAACTCAAAGTTTTAAGTTATTTAGCAAATCTATAACCCCTTATAAAGCAAAGTGATCTCTCCTATTTTAGGAAATTCAACACTTTTTTATACCCAAAATACTCTTATTTCTTAATCTAACTTTTGGTTACAAACAGCCCCCTCTTTAAAAGTTACATGAGAAAATTATCTAAAATACCATTAATGATTAAATTACACTACCAGTCTTTTATCTTTTAAAAAATCTTCATTAACCATTTACATCAATTATCTACACCACTCGCCGCCGCCTCCACCACAAACAGTCGCCCCGCCACCACACCGTCACCGCCACGACCACCGCCGCATTGTGCGGGTACCGTGCTAGTAATTTTAAATTGTAATTGTAATGACCAAAATAAAACACAAATTAACTAAAACTTTCTGCCATTATCCAATTATATAATAAGAAATAATATTTCTCTAACACTCCCCATAATCTCGTTCTTCCTCTCATTTTAATGGATTCTTTTTCAAAATGCATTCAAATTTGTTCCATTTGATACAAACAAAACATAACAACTCAATCTTTCTCTGTTTATTCCGCCATTAATCTCCATATTTAACCTTGTTTTCAACGTTAAATCAAACAGCTAATTTTCTTTATTTGTCTCATTAATCACAAATAAAATCATAGCCAAAAATCTTCATTTAATCCTCATCTATTTCATTAACCAACCTCTTGATTTCATTTTTTACGTCGATCATGGCTTCTTTGATGTCTCATTTGTCTCTCCACCCCGCGAAACCATCACATGTTACAAGTTTTTATAGTAAAGTTTCGCCATGTTTAGCTATACGATCTACAAGTCAACCAATTTCTTGTTCACTTAAAAATTCATCTGAGAAGCTACAATTTTCGGGTTGGGACCAATTATTGAGACGACGGGGCTTGGTTAATATTCCGGTTATTAAAGCTGCAGCATCCGCGGATGGTGATGAGCAGATTGAAGTTTCTGAAGGGTTTGTGTGTTTATATATTTCTTGGTTAATGTTTTGGCGAAAAAGTATGTAAATTTTTGGATTTTTTTTTTGTTTTTTGACAAAGGGTGTATTTGTAAATTTACAAGCAGGTTGAAAATAACTGAACCTCCCAAGAGCCTAGCTGAAAGATTCCCAGCTCTAGTTACTGGATTCTTTTTCTTTACTTGGTAAGTTAGTTATATTATAGTCTATGTTACATATTTAAAATACTGAAATCAGTCTCTCTACCTTCGGGGTTTAAGACTTTCCACATCTCATTTTCCTCCAATGGCGGGATTGGCTATCGTTGTTGTAGTATTATATGTTACATACTTGAATATGAATTATTATATATGTTTATAGAAATTATATATGTTGCATATGTTTGTATATTTGGATTTGAACAAAATACTTTGCTTGGATTGTAATTTAAGAGTTGACTTTTATCTATTTTGTGCAATTGTGTTTATGCAGGTACTTTTTGAATGTAATATTCAACATACTTAACAAGAAGGTCTACAATTACTTCCCATACCCTTAGTAAGTTAATCTAACCATTTCCAAATCAATCATTAAGCACAAAAAAATGAAAAAAGAATTAGTGGTAATAAGATAGGTGGTCAAAATGGGTTCTGGTCAAAACAGGTCGGGCTGACTCAATGTTCTCAAACTTCTTACAAAAAATAGTGTGCCAAATATGATTACACAGTTTTTAAATAATACTAGCATAAATTTGTGAGTAAAGTTATTTAGGAGGTTTATGCATCAAAAACACAATAGGGCGACACAAGAAGCTTAAAAATTAGTATGCGAAATTTCTTATGCAAGTCTCAATGTTTTAGCCTTTTCTTAAGAAAAAATGTGACTTAAACACTTCCCTTATGAGTTAGCTGCATATAGAACTACTGAATGAGAGGCACAATGTCACACATGTTTAAGATATTAGCTTCTCATTTGACCCTTTCCCTTTTATGTTATTTTCTTCATTTTACCAGTTTGACTTGTTAGTGATAAGATATACAATGATTCTACCAACTAATAATCAAAATGGGTTAAAACTGCTACATCTGAAACATCTTTGATTTCTACGGTTATCTAATACAAAACTATATGCTCATTGCTATAAGATTCAATTCTTGAATTTTCAGCTTTGTTTCAGTTGTTCATCTTCTTGTTGGTGTTACATACTGTCTCATCAGTTGGTCTATTGGACTCCCAAAACGAGCAGTGAGTTTTTTTCGGTCTATATTGTACAATCTCTTTTGCATAATGTACATGCCAATGAACTTATCTTTCCATGTTTCAGCCAATCAATAAGGATCTCTTAGGAGTCCTTACTCCTGTTGCAGCATGTCATGCTCTTGGACATGTCATGTCTAATGTCTCATTTGCTGCCGTCGCAGTATCTTTTACACATACCATCAAAGGTAAATGCGCCGAGTTCTACTCAGAGGCATGTTTTACTGAGTCAGCTCATCCAAATGACCCATGAGATGCTATGAAACTTACATGTTTTGTTGCTGTGAACAGCTTTGGAACCATTCTTCAGCGCCGCAGCTTCTCAATTTGTTTTAGGCCACCAGATTCCCCTTCCACTATGGTTGTCATTGGCACCTGTTGTTTTAGGTAATAGCTACTATCAATTTTGTCATCAAACTTATCATTTATCAATAAAGATAGAATATGTATTACTTAGTATACTTGTAATTTCCTTGAGCTGGCAAATTGGATGGGTTGGGTAACGGGTCAAAATGAGTAACTATTTCCATACTGCTCAGAATGGATCTGATAGTCTAACCCATTTGGCTGGTACATAACAAATTCAATCTGAATTGCCCCATTTACTTATGAATAAGTCAAATTCGACATCTTATTGGTTAATTTTTACAAACCGATATCGTGAAAGTTGTAACATATGTTCAATGAAGAAAACACGAATTCCTTCCTTAAACTGTCAATCTTAATATTTTAATGGCTCAAACTTGTAGGTGTATCAATGGCCTCATTGACTGAACTTTCTTTCAATTGGCTTGGGTTTACAAGCGCCATGATTTCTAACATATCCTTCACTTACAGAAGCATATACTCTAAGAAAGCCATGGTAACTGAGATCAACCTTTTTATTGATTTAAGTCTTCAATGTAGTATAAATATTTAAAAATCTCAGATGGTATGGCTTGTTCCAATTTGGATGTTTGACAGACTGGCATGGACAGCACGAATGTGTATGCTTACATTTCGATAATCGCACTCTTGTTTTGCCTCCCACCAGCAATTCTTGTAAGATAACTCCCTAATGCTTTTATTCTTCTTCTTTTGATTCATAAAAATTAAAGGTGACCATGCCGACCCGTTTACTCTTCATGGGTAAACAAAAAGATTTAGTAGGAAAAGAGGTCAAATGGGTAAAAACTCACTTAAGTATACCCCTAATGCTTAAAACCTCTTGAATGATCTTATTCAAAACAGGATATTAAAGATATATAGTACAGTAATATTTTACATGTTGACGCCTATTGAAAAGTTCGAATTATATGGACAGAAAATTTTTGGGTCGACCCGTTTTGACCCATTATTCAACCTGTGTGAGATCACCTGCCCATTTTGCCACCTCTAAGGAAAAGTAAAGTTCGAACCCATAATTTTTAAGATTTCTTATTCTCTCTCAGATTGAAGGACCCAAATTAATGCAATATGGATTCAGGGATGCAATAGCTAAAGTTGGCATGGTTAAGTTTGTGTCTGATTTGTTCTGGATCGGAATGTTTTACCATCTATACAACCAGGTAAACCGCAAATCCCTCATTTACAACATCATACAACAAAACCAAAGATCATTTTCCAATCGAGTTCTTAACGATTTACTTGTTATTCAAGATTGCTACCAACACTCTAGAGAGGGTCGCTCCACTTACTCATGCTGTAGGAAACGTTTTGAAGCGTGTTTTCGTGATTGGTTTCTCCATCATTGTGTTCGGTAATTCTATATTACAAACACCCAAATTTACTTGAAAATATAGAGCTTTCATTCACTTTTCTGAGACTTTCAAGTACTTAAACCATGGCAGGTAATAGGATCTCAACACAAACTGGAATTGGTACTGCAATCGCCATTGCTGGTGTGGCAATGTACTCCGTGATCAAAGCTAACCTTGAAGATAAAAATAAGGTATGTAAGTTTATCGCCATTTCAACATATCTATGTTGCAAAACAAGTGGGTCAAACGGGTATTATATGAAAAAAGGAATCGGATGCATTTACTTAATAAGAGCATTACGTAAAAACTCATAGCTTAAAAGTAAACAGTTTAAATGTGCATACATCCAAATCCTTACTAACTCAATCTTAATATAGGTTTTGCTATTCTATATGATGCATTAATTAATTATAAATTGAAAGAAAAAGAACAAAATAGATATAAAAGGCAAGCAGTCTTATTTTGGGCCATACTTTTTCAACCTGCCCATCTGATTTTGAACACATTTTAACCTGTTATCCGACCCATCTACTTTGCCACCCACATTACAACATCTAAATTTCACATAAATAATTTCCAACGTGTCGTATTGTTTTAGAAGGACGCGGGGAAGGCAAAGGCAGCGTAGAAGCTGCATATAAAACAGCAAATTTAGGAGAAAAAAGTGAAATTCTGCAGGGTCGAAGGATTCAAACTCTTTTGAAACTTGACAGTTCTTTTATGTTCCAATATCTAAAATTGTTGGATGGTGTAGAGGAAAATAAGCTCCATATGGACCAAGTACTTTCCAATTTAAAGAAGGAAAAGAAAAGGTTACTGCATCTGTAGCTCTTGAATGTGATAACATTTTAACAAGCATAGTCAAAATTCGAAATGAGTTCTAACTCTTCTTAACTATAAGCAGAAACTATGTCAGTTCTTTATTTTATTTTCAAAGTGTATTTAAAATGTTCAAGGGGAGTACCCTGTACCCATAGTGTGGAGTCTTGGTGTCCACTTTCCACTTTAGTATGTAACTCCATCTCAGCACAACTTTTGATTTGGTCTTTTGCTTCTACACACCGAACCAAATTTCTATCTCTCTCTTTCCTTTCTGCCTTCCACGTCAAACAATCGTGGCAGTTTTGGAAAATCTCTTGTATCTGCATATAAAAATGAAATTGTAACCATTTTTGTTGCAATTAGCTTTCAAGAAAATACTGTAAGCCAAAATTGGGACAAATCATAAAAAATTAATTTCAAAAACAACCATCATATTGTGCATTGCCTGCTAACTTACTATAATTTAACGAAAAACTGTTTTTTGACACAAACTTTAGAGTTAACAGGATTCATGATTCTAAAGGTATTTACTATTACCTAACAATGAAAAATTGGTATATGTGTTGGTATGTTTTATACAATTGTGCTTTATGATTGTTACAGATGCGTGCATACATGTATAGTCGTATAGACGGTTATGGATGAAGTGGTTTAAGGAATTTCTAGTTCATACATGTTTTGTATGTTTTAAAAATTGAATGAATACTATATACTTGGTTTATAACTTGTAAAAGATTTAAGATCAAGCTAAGACTTCACAGTAAAATGAGATTTATGGTAACAGATTTTTACACAGATTTTTCCCTTTTACAAAACACTGTCTTTCAACGTGATTTCAAGTATTAATAGTAAGTTAGATTCATGATTCTAAAGTTAATTACGATCTAAGAATGGAGATGGGTGCGGTCGTATGTTTTACACAAGCCTGTTTTATGTTTGTTACAGATGCGTGCATACATGTATAGGCGATTTTGGATGAGATGGCTAGTGATACTAGCCATAAATATCATGATGGAGACACTTTTTTACATACTTTCTTCCATGTTTGTATCTTTCATTTATTCTATCTTTGGACATAAAAGATTGCCCCTTGTGGTTAACTTGTAACAAAGAAGTATGTTTATACCACAACTATCGGACAAATGAGCTTTCACATTTCATTCCTTGGTTGGTAAGAAACAAAGATTGGTCAAGATTTCTAAAGCTGCACTTGTAGAAAGCACAGAGAACATAAAAGACAATGAAATAAGGCTTGAATGAAAACCAACAGTCCAACTACATATCAGGATACAATGGAAATGGGTGTACATTTTTCGTATGTTTTACAATTTTATGTTGTATGTTTGTTGCAGATGCGTGCATACTTATATAGGCGGTTGTGGATGAAGTGGTTTAAGAAATTTCTAGTGATGCTAATCGAGAGTCTACTCACGCCGTCGTTGAGATAGACAGTCTTTTGATTCTTACATGTTTGTGTGGTTCATGTTTGTTGTTAAAATGTAGGAAAACCCCTATGGCCTTAATTTTGTTAAAAACACGTATAGGTTCATAACTTTATTTTTTTCATGATTTAAACACTTGGCTTCATTCTTTGGTTAGTAAGACCTAAGAAATAAAGCTTGGTCAAGATTTCGAAAGATTGTAAGAAATGCTATTGTATAAAGCAGATAGGAGACATTGAAATTTTATAGACTTGAATGGAAACCAACAGTCCAACGCAACAGATCACGAACCAAGCGCAAATCAAATTGGATTCTCAATATACTACCATTTATATTTATACACAGAAAGTTAGAAATTCAGAATCTACAAAGATAAGGTTATCTCATATGGAATAATGAAACATGATCAGTCTTTATAATACAAGGTTCTTAGAAAACTTAAGAAACGCCTCTAAAACTAATATCGAGTAACTAATTCCAACTCCACATGAAGTCGCCCACTCTTTGAGTTGATAAGGTCATACGTTTTGTTTATACGTTTCTTGTTTATGACATCCGTAAGGTTAATATCGACATGGCCTAGACATTCCTAATGGAACAAATTAACATTGTATTAGCTAGTGTTAAGCAAACCACAAATCAATTTTGTAAGTGAAGGTTAAGAATTAGTCACATACCTCTGGATAAATTAGTCCCATCCAAGAAGTACTTACAACTTCTGTTTAAACGTATTTCGTCGTCTAATTACTAGGGGTGAACTTGCTAAAGGAGGGTCAGAAGAAGGTTGATTATGTTTATTGGCGGTTCCCTATTGGTGATGGATGTTACTCCACGCCACTAAAATAATCAGAGCAAAGTGTGTAAGTGTGTGAGAACATGATCCTCAAATGAATGATTGAGAGGAGTATTTATAGAGGCTGAGGAGACAAGGTCTGAGTACTTGTCTCCTATGACGTTTTAGTACGGTTTGGAGCCCGTTGGGAACGTACCTTCCTCAACGGTGATTGGCTTAGTATTACGTCATCTTGTCCTGTTGGTCGGCCACGTGTTATTCACATGACATTCTATTCGTTCTATTATGTTGGATCCGGAGCTTGGTCCGGATCATGTGATTATTTCTATTCGGGAGCTACGCTGCTTTATATGTAATCGTTTCTACTCGGGAGCTACGCTGCTTTATGTTGTTTTGATCAAGTCATAGTGCTAACTAGGATGGTGCACTATCAACTTCCAAATGTAATAATTCATTTATAGGTAGCTTTTGCTTTTCTAAGCTGTACCAAAATTCTGATCTCCATATTGGAGATGAGCTTCTGTTTACTGACTGTAAAACAAAAATTACAAAAAGTGATATTTAAGAGTTAATATCGCCAAAAAGACAGAGTTGGAAAACTATATGGGTACTTATAGTTAAAATTTGTCAAGTTGGAAAGATAGATGTCCTGATATTTTTGTTACTCTCACAAATTTTTAAACTTAAGAGGATTTTAAGCATTACTGAATAAAGCTTAAAGCTATAAATCGAATATATAATTTGTATAACAAACCTTGGTTTCCTTTTCTTCACCGCGGAATAGCAAACGAACTGATGGATTGGTGTGGTTATTTCCTTTAAGATCTTCGCCTTTGTGAATTATAGCCATAACAGACCTTTCAACCCCTTCAAATTCAATCGGGATTTTATCATATGAATACGGTTTGTACACCACTTCGAGCATCACTTGGAACTGGGCCAAGTGTTTGCCACCATTAGCTAAGAGATCAACAGTTAGAGTCTTTTGCTCGTCAGGTATAAAAGTTTTTAGAGGCACGTCTTCCCAACCAAGGATATTTGTCGTCGACTTTCCCTACACAAGAAATGATTATTGTTAATAAGGATACACTCAAGAGGATTTACAGTATTTTTGAAAAATAAGTAACCATCTTCTGTAAGTAACTACACTACATTATGTATCTTAACTCAAAAAATAATGCCTATTATCAATAAGTGTACCCCACGATCGTCATATATGATAATGCGTAGCTGACCACCATCAAAATTCTTCACAGATAGATTGAAGTCTTCATACCATTTAGGATTCGCGTTCTTACGCTTTGTAGTGGTATACTTAGTAGAATCATGAAAAGCAATGCTTGGCAATATTTCCAGTGACACAACAGGGTCACAAGAATAAAAAAAACTTCTAGATTTAAGGTTCATAGCTCTTAAAACTTTAACATTCAGGATTCCCTCATTTGCAGGTCTGCAAGTACAATATAAATGTGAATAATTGGGATAACATACATATTTTCTTATATATGCAAACGAAAAGATAGATATGTGTACTTACATCATGCGATACAATGTTGGTTCCTCAAATATATCCGGACAAATATAAGTATCATCAATCTATAGAAATAGCAGATGTTAGCAAGGAGCATCATAGTCTTGGTTTCTGTTTAAGTCACATAAAAGTTTCTTTTTAAAAGATTTCATACATAATAGACTCTTAAATCATTTAAACCCCTTGTGAATGAAGATCACCATTTTGACCAATCTTGATACACAAATAATTAACAGAAAAGAAAAAGATATAAGTCCCAAAACTGAAATATCTAATCTTATACTTTTAAAATGACTTTCATGAAGATTTGATTAATTAAGAAGAAACTGAATAACTTTGAAGAAAAAAAAAGCTTACTTGACATCGAAGTGCAGCTTCAAGTGCTCTCACAGTCTCAAACATTGATGGACGTAATTCACCATCTTTATTCAAACATTGATAAGCTATTCTGCCAAATACTCTTAAAGAACTAGGATTTATTTCATCCTTTATACTCACAAAAACAATGTCACTCAACTTGTTTTGTTTAAAGGAGTTTCGCGCCAATCTTGCTAAAGATGGATGCTTATCGTTGTTTTGAAAACATAACCTCCCAACCAATACTTCAAACAACACTACTCCAAATGAATAAACATCCGACTCTTTTGTTAATAAGCCCGTCTCGGCATATGCTGGGTCACAGTATCCTGGCGTGCCTACAGCGTGAGGGATACAAGATGAATTCTCCTGGTTAGCGGAACCAAATTTGGAAAGTCCAAAATCAGATATCTTGGCTTTCCAGTTTTCATCCAATAGGATGTTGGAACTCTTGATATCACGGTGCAATACTCTTTGATAAGTTTCGTCTGCGTTATGAAGGCACACCAATCCACGAGCACACATATCTGAAGGCGTCTAATCCATGTTAACTCACCTTTATTAAGATACAAGTCGAGGCTTTTCTTAGATGCATACTCGTACACAAGTATCTTCTCGCCTAAATCATCACAATATCCTAACAAAGAGACAATGTTTTCATGTTTGTAAGAGGAAAGCATGATGATCTCTTTCTAAAACTCGGGATCTACTTGTGTAACACCCCGAGCTAGGCTCGAAATATTACCGAAAAGATATAGCGTATGCATGGGATTATCGTAGAACATGAACTATATGAATAAAAAGGGATTCGGTGAATCCAACATCAATAATCAAGTACAAAATGCATAAAATGGGGCGAATGAATCCTGGATCCATGTAAGTCCACGCCCAAGTCCTAGCACAAGCTTCAATCAACCATCACGTCTTGGATTCACAAGATTACCTGAAAAGTGTACTAAACAAGGTCAAAACTAGGTTGGTGAGTTCGTAGGAAAGAATGACAAGGATCTAATGCCAAAGCCACTCACAATATGAACAAGGATAATGAGCAAGTAATACACTTACAGCAAGTCCTTAGAAGGGCACAAGTACTCAATTTAGGTTGGCTCGTAGCACAACCTAATCACACACGTATCCATTAAACGAACTATACAATAGCTAGAATACGTACAATGAGCAGAACAAATAATATCGATAACAATAAGTATCATGCAAGTTCTATAATGTCAAACAAGTCCATCAATGTCCCTCAATTGTTCTCATGTCATCCAAATGTCATCAAGTACTTAGAGCACCCGTTTATATGTCATCATGCCTATCATGTCCATCAATGTCCCTCAACATACCACAAATGTCCATTAATGACTCACAATGTCCACCACACATGTATTCACAAAATGAGCTACTCAAGTAAGTTAGAATAAGCATAATAAACAAGAACAAGTAATGACGATAACAATAAGTATCATGCAAGTTCTATAATGTCAAACAAGTCCATCAATGTCCCTCAATTGTTCTCATGTCATCCAAATGTCATCAAGTACGTATAGTACCCGTATAATGTCATCAAGTACTTAGAGCACCCGTTTATATGTCATCAAGTACGTATAGTACCCGTTTAATGTCATCAAGTACGTATAGTACACGTTTATGTCATCAAGTACGTAAGTACCCGTTTAATGTCATCAAGTACTTAAGTGCCCGTTTAATGTCATCAAGTACGTAAGTACCCGTTTATTTGTCATCATGTCCAGCATGTCCATCAACTCAACCATCCATCATGTACATACACTTCATACGACTCTACATTCAAGTTCTCATAGATGCTTATATATAGGGTCACCCGCAGCTTTCCCACCACATCTATAACTCTTTGAAGGCATTATCGTATTCCATGTATGCACTACTATCCTAATCGCAATGTATAATCGTAACCAAATGCATATTCAATCAATCCATAAATCAATCAATGTCCCAACAAGACATGTCATCCAACTCAGTCACAAGTCCAACATCCAACAACTCAACCAAATCATAATGCACATACATCTCATACGACTTTACATTTAAGGAATCATAGATGCTTATATATAGGGTCACCCACAGCCTTCCCACCACATCTACAACACCTTAAAGGCATCATCGTCTTCCATGTATGCACAACTATCCTAATCATATCATATAACGAAACCGAGTGCATAATCGATCAAACAATAAGTTAAACCGTCAATCAATCGATAAGTTAAGCCGTCAATCAAAACAATCCATCAATCAATCAATCAATCAATTAATTAATCAATCAAGTATATGTACACTTTTCAGCCCGAATCTCAATTGAGTAGGGAGCTACGGAACTCACCTTGCTTTCCAAGCAAAACGACAAGTTAATATCGAGTTATAAACGTTCAACAATCATCACGTGTCCACAACCTATCAATGTATATCACAATACAATCAAATTCAACTCTAATACCCTAGGCAATAAGGTCTAGTTAGTTTAAGTCAAGCCACAAACCCACAAACGCTCCAACGACTTCCCGAGTAAGAACAAAGGCACTTTAACCCAACATTTTTAGAAATGGACAAAGATTCAGCCCAAAAGGATGATACCATGAGAAATTAGACTCTCTCACGATTCCAACGATAGGTCATACGTCTAAAACGGACTTACGGTTCAAAAGTTATTGACGTTTGAAAAACTGACGCGAAAACTGACGAATCTCGAGACGCGAGGAGTTAGACTCGCGGCGCGAGTAGTGCAAGTCACTCACGGCACGAGATCCTTGGCTCACGGAGCGAGTCAAACCTCTGAGACACAATGGGGCCTGAAACTTGAACCCTGCGACGTGAGGAGCCCAGGTCGCGGCGCGAGGGGCTTCGGATCTGCAACCAAACAAGCCAAACATGATCCAAGACACTCCCAAACACCATTTTGACTCTAGGAATCGACCATGGGACCTTTACAAGTCGTTTTTGGTCATGAAAACACATATTTGGACATAAACAAACATAACCCACTCCATGATTTCATTCCAAAACATCAACACAAGTTTCAAATCCGATTTTTGACCCATTATAAACCCTAACAAACCCTAATTTGACATTTGGATCGATTCGTGACCCGAAAGCACTTTGATACAACTAGAAACATGATAATAAGTGTAAAATGGTTAACTTAAGTGAAGTTTTACTTACCAAAAATCACCACAATGATCAAACCCAAAAATTGACCCGAATGGAAGAATCCTTGCACTTTGAAACCCGAATTTTTGATATGTTGAAGATAAAATGATAATGATGATGAATCTTGCACTAATCTAGCTTGGATGACAATAAATGAGGTAGAAATCTTAGAGAGAGAGTGAGGTGTGTGTGTTTTGTGTTCTTGAAATGAGTTAGAGAGAGAAAGAGAGATAGAGAATGACTGTTGATTGGAAGAGTGGGTTGGGAAGAGTGAGATAAGGTTGGGTCATGGGTGTGGGTATGATCCATGGGTTGACCCATCTACACAACTACTAGTTTAATCAAACATTACCTCGTACCGTTTAGTATCGTATCGTCTAGCAAATGGACACTCGACCCGTAAAGTGTATCGTACGTTGTTATGTCTCAAATGAACTCAATTGTGTCGAAACTTAAATTTGTTGGTTAAATTGCGCGTAAAGTCAAGAGGTCAAAAGCCACGGATGTTACATCATTCCCCAGTTGAAAGAATTTCGTCCTCGAAATTACAACGATTTTCACTCTTAACAAGGTTCAAATCTCCTTAATGTTATATATTCTCATCATTTGTAGCACGTGGTCCCGTCTAGTATCATAGGATAGCCTAGGTTTCCATTCACAGTTTTGCCTCATGCACGCCATGATTGATTCCCCAGTTAGAAGAGAACCTCCTCAGACCGAGATCTTACTTTGACTCCTTGGGGAATTCCCCAGTTGAAAGAATTCCCCTTCAGTTTCGAACTTTACTTTACTAATCCAACTTGTATGACTCAAATGTTCACGTTTACTCGTGTCAGTATTCACTAGTTTTTAAGTTTTCGCTCGTTCTTAGACGTCATCACATTGTTTTGTTCAAACGGGGATTTTTAACGGTCCTATCTTGTCACTCTCAACTTAACATTTGCACACTTTATAAGTTAAAACCGATTCTCATATAGAATCAAAAATCCTCAAACTTTAGGGAAATAAAGTAGTTGATAAAAAAAATCTTTTCATAATTCACCTTTTGTTACACAATTGGATTTTGAAAATCGCTAAAGACATCTACCAAAAATTCGTTGGTTTTTTCATTTAAAGTTTATCACATATGTCTCAAAAACCTCTCACTATTGTATTAAAAAAATTCATACGATCATAGGAGCCGTATTATGTAACAAGTTTTTAGTCTATAACTCGTTAGATTATTAAAACTGGGTGATATCGTAAGCATCCGTCATACCAAGTGTTAGAATCTTTTGCCATGATTCATTGATCTCCGGGTTATAATCCCATTTTCTCAAACGAGTTTATTGTATTAAGTGCAATTAGTTGTAAACAGGTAACACTTATTATGACGATTTGACTTATAGTCGGTGCACTCGTGACGTGTTTCACCCATTGGTTGGCGGCTCATTCGCTGAAATCACGTGTTTACTCCCACTTCTGGCCATCTGTCTGACAATGGGAGGGATCCTATCCACGACCTTTGATCCCTAAGACACCTTCATTGTGTGTGGTAGAAGATGATCTAGCACTTCGTTTAAGGTGAAGAAGACTTGAGAATCGCACTCTATAAGTACTCAAGCTTCTCACATCTCACAAGTGACTTGCACTATGGCACTCCCTTGGCACATCGTTCTCATGCTTATGAGCTCTCGGTTCCGCGTTAAGCTAGGCATTCAATTAGATCAACTTTCACCAATCGTATTCGTGTATATGTACCACCAAATATCGTTTACACCTCAACTCCATCTCTGTGACGTACGTGTTTGCGAAATTTTACGTTTTGGGTAGACTTTTAGATTTCAATTTATTTGTTCAAATTTATGGTTAGCCTAACCCAGGTCGTTCCTCCTCACTCAATAAAGTTTATAGTTGTATAACAGCTCAAAATGAAATCATTACGTCCCGTTGTCGCCATCAATATTGACTCCACAGTTAACTCCACTGTTATTCGTTTATTCTAATCAACCCACCTTAGTTAACCCATGCATTGTCCTAAGGTTAAATCTTGAGGGCGTATAATACAATGAGGTTCTCATAATCATAATACAACTATACTTATAATCTCTACGTTGCTGACTAAGTTATAAAGTAACAAGGGGAAATAACTCAGCCAAGTAATCTTTAATCGTCATACTAATTTATACATACAATTGTTCACGAAACCATTTACATCTATGCATGCATCTTAAATTCCTAACTATGTATTCAATAAGCAAGTTAGGCAACAAGATTCCGAGATATCAAAGCAATTATGCTAGCATGGCAACCTATACACACAATTGCCCAAGATTCCAATTACCTTGACGCATGTATTATCATGTCCTAACGATTTATTTCACCAATTTAGTTGGGCAACGAAATTCAAGCACATTCATCAATTTGAATATCATGGAAACCGTACTTGCTCTACCGCATATCCTAACAATTCATCCACGCAACCAAGTTAGGAGGTAAGGTTTTGCATGTTCCATCAACTAGTCCCGCATACCGAGTCATACATACGGTTTCTCATACGTTAAATACACTATGCATGAATTATCAATCATTACCGATTCGTTCTTATAAGCAAGTTAAGCAATAAGATTTTGGGCATACTCGGATTATTAAACATGCCTACCACTCTTATTCATAGAATTGTCCATCTAGTAAATGTTTATACATGCATCACCGTATTCGCTTATCTCATGTACACAATTTAGCTTAACAACATAATTTATACATGCTAAGACTAGCAAACTAGTACACCAATCCATTCTTGCAAGTGCTTACCGATTAACACACCTACGCATGCATTACCCATTTCCGTTATATCATGCATAAAATCACGCTTAACAACATAGTTTCTCATATTTAATGCAATGAAACTAGTGTGTTAAGCCCATTCACATAACTCTTCGTCGATTAATACATTTTACCCATGCATCACCAAATATCTTATATCCTGCATACAACCAAGTTTAACAGCGTCTCATACATGTTCAAGTTCACATACTATTAGACAGAGCATCCTCGTTGTTCACCATAATGTCAACACTGGTCCAAATCATGGATGTACAAACAAATTAACACCAAATTTCTCAGCAACTAAATGATTCTAATTGTACATAAATCATTTAAAACAACGTGTCATTCTACTACCAAGTTCCAACCATAATGATATCCCTAGAGTTAATGACCCGGGGATTAGCCTCACCATTGCTCTCGTGTTAGTCGCACTAGTAGTTAGTGCTTTCGTGCCGACACACTACACATGTTCAATCTCTTTACACTAAGGCCAATATACCAATGTTCTTAAGTAACCGCTATCTATCATGATTTCATGCCATGTTCACAACAATTGTCCATCAACATAACCAAGTACTCGTACTCAACACATCACATAACAAGCAACTAAAATAAGCGGTTTAAAGTATAATCTGAATCCGATATGCCTTCTAGTTATTGATTGGGTTTGTATACAGGTGATACCAGCGGCTTTCCCTCCACCCAATCAACTCCCATTAAACATATCGGTTCCTTATTATACCCTAAGCCAAGCATGTGCAATCTGTGATGTCATTAACTTGCATATACCATCGGGTGACCATAAAATAGTTGATCAGGCTGTTTTAGGGTTGCCAAAATGTTATACTACGTTAATGCTATAACTTCATTTTGACCTAATTCATCAAACTATCAACAAACAATAACACAATCCAATTCATCTCATCAACAATCAACAAAACACATTGTTCACATTGTACTCGTCACAAAACAACACGTTGATCACATAGTACTCATCTCAAAACAACACATTGATCACATAGTAATCATCTCAAACCAACACATTGATCACATAGTACTCATCTCAAACCAACACATTGATCGCATAGTACTCATCTCAAACCAACACATTGTCCAATTGTACTCATATCATCACGTATAACGATACTGCCTACGAACTCCTAGTGTACACTTACAAGGTTCATACAATTTACGTTGCATTCAAAATTCCTAACCATGCATGCTATATGAAGAGTTTTTACTTAAGCCGTAGTCTAGGTCAAACCGCCTAATTCTCTACGACCTGCATGGGCCACCATTCTGTAACACCCCGAGTTAGGCTCGGAATTTTACCGAAAAGATATAGCGTATGCATGGGATTATCGTAGAACATGAACTATATGAATAAAAAGGGATTCAGTGAATCCAACATCAATAATCAAGTACAAAATGCATAAAATGGGGCGAATGAATCCTAGATCCATGTAAGTCCACGCCCAAGTCCTAGCACAAGCTTCAATCAACCATCACGTCTTGGATTCACAAGATTACCTGAAAAGTGTACTAAACAAGGTCAACACTAGGTTGGTGAGTTCGTAGGAAAGAATGACAAGGATCTAATGCCAAAGCCACTCACAATATGAACAAGGATAATGAGCAAGTAATACACTTACAGCAAGTCCTTAAAAGGGCACAAGTACTCAATTTAGGTTGGCTCGTAGCATAACTTAATCACACACGTATCCATTAAACGAACTATACAATAGCTAGAATACGTACGATGAGCAAGAACAAATAATATCGATATCAAAAAGTATCAAACAAGTTCTAGGACGTCAAACATGTCCATCCATGTCTCACAAATTTCTCATGTTATCCAAATGTCATCAAGTACTGAGAGAACCCATTTATATGTCATCATGCCTATCATGTCCATCAATGTACCTCAAGATACCACAAATGTCCATTAATGACTCATAATGTCCACCACACATGTATTCACAAAATGAGCTACTCAAGGTAGTTAGAATAAGCATAATAACAAGAACAAGTAATGACGATAACAATAAGTATCATGCAAGTTCTATAATGTCAAACAAGTCCATCAATGTCCCTCAATTGTTCTCGTGTCATCCAAATGTCATCAAGTACGTATAGTACCCTTATAATGTCATTAAGTACGTATAGTACCCGTTTAATGTCATCAAGTACGTATAGTACCCGTTTAATGTCATCAAGTACGTATAGTACCCGTTTATGTCATCAAGTACGTAAGTACCCGTTTAATGTCATCAAGTACGTATAGTACCCGTTTAATGTCATCAAGTACGTATAGTACCCATTTATGTCATCAAGTACGTAAGTACCCGTTTAATGTCATTAAGTACGTATAGTACCCGTTTAATGTCATCAAGTACGTATAGTACCCGTTTATGTCATCAAGTACGTAAGTACCCGTTTAATGTCATCAAGTACGTAAGTACCCGTTTATTTGTCATCATGTCCAACATGTCCATCAACTCAACCATCCATCATGTACATACACTTCATACGACTCTACATTCAAGGAATCATAGATGCTTATATATAGGGTCACCCGCAGCCTTCCCACCACATCTATAACTCTTTGAAGGCATTATCGTCTTCTATGTATGCACTACTATCCTAATCGCAATGTATAATCGTAACCAAATGCATATTCAATCAATCCATAAATCAATCAATGTGCCAACAAGACATGTCATCCAACTCAATCACAAGTCCAACATCCAACAACTCAACCAAATCACAATGCACATACATCTCATACGACTTTACATTTAAGGAATCATAGATGCTTATATATAGGGTCACCCGCAGCCTTCCCACCACATCTACAACACCTTAAAGGCATCATCGTCTTCCATGTATGCACAACTATCCTAATCGCAATGTATAATCGTAACCAAATGCATATTCAATCAATCCATAAATCAATCAATGTGCCAACAAGACATGTCATCCAACTCAATCACAAGTCCAACATCCAACAACTCAACCAAATCACAATGCACATACATCTCATACGACTTTACATTTAAGGAATCATAGATGCTTATATATAGGGTCACCCGCAGCCTTCCCACCACATCTATAACTCTTTGAAGGCATTATCGTCTTCTATGTATGCACTACTATCCTAATCGCAATGTATAATCGTAACCAAATGCATATTCAATCAATCCATAAATCAATCAATGTGCCAACAAGACATGTCATCCAACTCAATCACAAGTCCAACATCCAACAACTCAACCAAATCACAATGCACATACATCTCATACGACTTTACATTTAAGGAAATAGAAAAAAAAAAAAAAAAAAAAAAAAAAAAAAAAAAAAAAAAAAAAAAAAAAAAAAAAAAAAAAAAAAAAAAAAAAAAAAAAAAAAAAAAAAAAAAAAAAAAAAAAAAAAAAAAAAAAAAAAAAAAAAAAAAAAAAAAAAAAAAAAAAAAAAAAAAAAAAAAAAAAAAAAAAAAAAAAAAAAAAAAAAAAAAAAAAAAAAAAAAAAAAAAAAAAAAAAAAAAAAAAAAAAAAAAAAAAAAAAAAAAAAAAAAAAAAAAAAAAAAAAAAAAAAAAAAAAAAAAAAAAAAAAAAAAAAAAAAAAAAAAAAAAAAAAAAAAAAAAAAAAAAAAAAAAAAAAAAAAAAAAAAAAAAAAAAAAAAAAAAAAAAAAAAAA
>CM067170.1:97938044-98258044 GCA_034093135.1 Erigeron breviscapus | reverse complement strand
TAGAAATCTTAGAGAGAGAGTGAGGTGTGTGTGTTTTGTGTTCTTGAAATGAGTTAGAGAAAGAAAGAGAGATAGAGAATGAGTGGTGATTGGAAGAGTGGGATAAGGTTGGGTCATGGGTGTAGGTATGATCCATGGGTTGACCCGTCTACACAACTACTAGTTTAATCAAACATTACCTAGTACCATTTAGTATCGTATCGTTTAGCAAGTGGACAATCAACCCGTAAAGTGTATCGTACGTTGTTATGTCTCAAATGAACTCAATTGTGTCGAAACTTAATTCTGTTGGTTAAATTGCGCGTAAAGTCAAGAGTTCAAAATCCACAGAGTAACCATCAAAGTTTACAAAAATAATCAATCAAGAGATGGCTATCGATCCTAAGCATAATGCAAAAGTAGGCAAATGAATCCTTGATCCATATAAGTCCAATGCCCGGGTTCAAAAGCATGCAATCAATTATACTTCACGTCCTGGATTAACCTGGTTACCTGAAAAATGTACTAAACAAGTCAACACGAGGTTGGTGAGTTCGTAGTAATGGTTCACAAGGAACCATCGTCAATAATCACAATATGTATAAGTAAAGGCAAATCATAACTTACAAGTTGCCTTAATACGTCACAATATCAATCACATCAAGGTTTCACGATGTAAAGTAAATGCGTGTAATAAATGAGCACAAGCGATGTCAATATCAAGATATGTGCCGTATGTAAGACAAAGTCGTAATGCATATCATAAGTGTGACCATCAAGTCTTCAATGCAACGATACTCACATGTCATCCCAATGAACAATGTGGCATCTCAAAATCATCGGTGTATATATGTCTATATACCCGGGGTCCATGTCCGTCTTACAAATGCATCTCAAGTGTATACATCTATACACTTGGAGGTCCATGTCCGAATCAATACGTATATGCGTTTGTCTCAATCACAAGTCCATCAACCATCAAACCAACCAAAACAATACGTACATACACTTAGGAGGATTCTACTTTCAACGAGCCCTAAATGCTTATATATAGGGTCACCCGCAGCCTTCCCACCACATCTAAAACCCTTTGAAGGCATAATCGACTTCCATGTATGCACAAGCAGCACAACTATCCTATTTATAACAATATTTAACACAATCATGTACGAAATCAATCAAACGTGTCAATCGGTCCAACAATCATTCAATCAAACAATCAATCAAGTAATCACATAAATGTACACTTTCCAGCCCGAATCTCAAACGAGTAGGGAGCTACGGAACTCACCTTGATCGGAAATGAGAAGTTAAGATTGATTTATAGTCGAGTTACAATCGTTCAACGTTCACTTCACGTCCACCACCTATATTTATAATATACACATTTATTAATTTGCAATCCAAACCCTAATTAGGGTTTTTAGTATGATTTAAGACTCATAAGGACTCTCGAGACTCGACTTGGTTGTTAGAGATGTCAAGATATAGTTTACGTCGAGTTAAAGTCGTCCAAGAATCGAGAATTTCTCACGACCTATCATTTAATTAACGTACACATATAAAAATATACAATTGTTTTAACCACTAGCTTGTTATGTGTCTTTGTATGTACTCTTGACTTTGAACAACCACCGGGACCGGGTTAGGTTACTAGAGAAGCCAAACTATGGTTCATAAGGAAGCTTGATACGATCCAAGTGAAGTAAAAGCAAGGCTAGAAGGTTGATCAGCAAAAAACAATGGGGATCACCGTCTTGGACGGCAATGCCACCGTCTCAGACGGTGGCTTAGATTGTCTTTACGGTAGGCTTACGGTGGGAGGCTCTGTTTTACAGTGACTTGTGACTTCACACGCTGAAAACCACAACTCCAGACCACCGTCTGGGATGGTGGTCATGGGCATGTGGGACGGTGGTAAGAGCTGAACGAGCAGCAGCAGTTTGACAAGGAAAAACACGACCAAGACCCATTTAAAACTCATTTTTGATCCAAGACTCGAATTAGGAAGTGCCAAGGGCTGTTTTAAGACGAAATTAAGCATATGTACTTGTAATTAAACATAACCCATTCATAAATCTTGACCCATAACATCCTTTTTATGACTAAATCCAAATGACCCATTTCAAAACCCTAATATAACCCTAGACCCGACCCGTTTCGGTTTTTGAAGCTAAAATCAACCAAATGACCTTTCCAACATGTTTCTTGAACATAAATAAACATATTTTACCCAATAAACTTGACCCATAACTTCAAGAAACGATTCCCATCCGATTTGACCTAAATTAAGCTACAAAACCCTAATTTTCGACCCATTAGGGTTTGACCCGATTTTTGTGGATCAAGAGGCCTAGATTCAACTAGAAAATGGTTAATCAATATAAAATGGGTAATTTGAGTGAAGTTTACTTACCAAAAATCACCACAACTTCTCAAATCCGAAAATTGACCCGAAAAGGTGAAGTTTTGCACTTGAAGAACTCAAATTTTGATATGATGAGTAAATGATAATGAAGATGTTGTTTCTACTACAAATCTAACCCAAGAACATTAAACGATACTAGAATTTAATGAGAGAGAGAGAGAGAGAGAGATGAGTGTATATGTGTGTGTTTTCTTGCAATTTTAGAGAGAGAGAGTGAAAGGATAATGAATGAATGGATAAGGAGGGTGTAAGAGTTTTGGGTGGATAGGGTTGGGTAGTTAGTTAGGTCCATGGATCATGGATTGCACCCATGGGTCGACCCGTTCTCATTTCTAGTTAAATCAAGTATCCGTCATGCACCGAGTCACATAATTAATTGGTCAATCGACCCGTTAAACACATTATCTAGTCATTTAGTCACAAAATGAACTTAATCGTATCATTAAATAAAACTGCTAGTCAAATTACACTCAAGTCAAACGAGTCAAATTCACGGATGTTAAAGTAAATTATAACCTTAAGAGACCTTTCAACCCCTTCAATTTCAATCGGGATTTTATCATATGAATACGGTTTGTACACCACTTCGAGCATCACTTGGCACTGGGCCAAGTGTTTGCCACCATTAGCTAAGAGATCAACAGTTAGAGTCTTTTGCTCGTCAGGTATAAAAGTTTTTAGAGGCACGTCTTCCCAACCAAGGATATTTGTCGTCGACTTTCCCTACACAAGAAATGATTATTGTTAATAAGGATATACTCAAGAGGATTTACAGTACTTTTGAAAAATAAGTAACCATCTTGTGTAAGTAACTACACTACATTATGTATCTTGACTCAAAAAAAAAAATGCCTATTATCGATAAGTGTACCCCACGATCGTCATATATGATAATGCGTACGTAGCTGACCACCATCAAAATTCTTCACAGATAGATTGAAGTCTTCATACCATTTAGGATTCGCGTTCTTACGCTTTGTAGTGGTATACTTAGTAGAATCATGAAAAGCAATGCTTGGCAATATTTCCAGTGACACAACAGGGTCACAAGAATAAAAAAAACTTCTAGATTTAAGGTTCATAGCTCTTAAAACTTTAACATTCAGGATTCCCTCATTTGCAGGTCTGCAAGTTCAATATAAATGTGAATAATTGGGATAACATACAAATTTTCTTATATATGCAAACGGAAAGATAGACACGTATACTTACATCATGCGATACAATGTTGGTTCCTCAAATATATCCGGACAAATATAAGTATCATCAATCTATAGAAATAGCAGATGTTAACAAGGAGCATCATAGTCTTGGTTTCTATTTAAGTCACATAAAAGGTTTCTTTTTAAAAGATTTCATACATAATAGACTCTTAAATCATTTAAACCCCTTGTGAATGAAGATCACCATTTTGACCAATCTTGATACACAAATAATTAACAGAAAAGAAAAAGATATAAGTCCCAAAACTGAAATATCTAATCTTATACTTTTAAAATGACTTTCATGAAGATTTGATTAATTAAGAAGAAACTGAATAACTTTGAAGAAAAAAAAAGCTTACTTGACATCGAAGTGCAGCTTCAAGTGCTCTCACAGTCTCAAACATTGATAAGCTATTCTGCCAAATACTCTTAAAGAACTAGGATTTATTTCATCCTTTATACTCACAAAAACAATGTCACTCAACTTGTTTTGTTTAAAGGAGTTTCGCGCCAATCTTGCTAAAGATGGATGCTTATCGTTGTTTTGAAAACATAACCTCCCAACCAATACTTCAAACAACACTACTCCAAATGAATAAACATCAGACTCTTTTGTTAATAAGGATATACTCAAGAGGATTTACAGTACTTTTGAAAAATAAGTAACCATCTTGTGTAAGTAACTACACTACATTATGTATCTTGACTCAAAAAAAAAAATGCCTATTATCGATAAGTGTACCCCACGATCGTCATATATGATAATGCGTACGTAGCTGACCACCATCAAAATTCTTCACAGATAGATTGAAGTCTTCATACCATTTAGGATTCGCGTTCTTACGCTTTGTAGTGGTATACTTAGTAGAATCATGAAAAGCAATGCTTGGCAATATTTCCAGTGACACAACAGGGTCACAAGAATAAAAAAAACTTCTAGATTTAAGGTTCATAGCTCTTAAAACTTTAACATTCAGGATTCCCTCATTTGCAGGTCTGCAAGTACAATATAAATGTGAATAATTGGGATAACATACATATTTTCTTATATATGCAAACGAAAAGATAGATATGTGTACTTACATCATGCGATACAATGTTGGTTCCTCAAATATATCCGGACAAATATAAGTATCATCAATCTATAGAAATAGCAGATGTTAACAAGGAGCATCATAGTCTTGGTTTCTATTTAAGTCACATAAAAGGTTTCTTTTTAAAAGATTTCATACATAATAGACTCTTAAATCATTTAAACCCCTTGTGAATGAAGATCACCATTTTGACCAATCTTGATACACAAATAATTAACAGAAAAGAAAAAGATATAAGTCCCAAAACTGAAATATCTAATCTTATACTTTTAAAATGACTTTCATGAAGATTTGATTAATTAAGAAGAAACTGAATAACTTTGAAGAAAAAAAAAGCTTACTTGACATCGAAGTGCAGCTTCAAGTGCTCTCACAGTCTCAAACATTGATGGACGTAATCACAAATACTCTTAAAGAACTAGGATTTATTTCATCCTTTATACTCACAAAAACAATGTCACTCAACTTGTTTTGTTTAAAGGAGTTTCGCGCCAATCTTGCTAAAGATGGATGCTTATCGTTGTTTTGAAAACATAACCTCCCAACCAATACTTCAAACAACACTACTCCAAATGAATAAACATCAGACTCTTTTGTTAATAAGCCCGTCTCGGCATATGCTGGGTCACAATATCCTGGCGTGCCTACAGCGTGAGAGATACAAAATGAATTCTCCTGTTTAGCAGAACCAAATTTTGAAAGTCCAAAATCAGATATCTTGGCTTTCCAGTTTTCATCCAATAGGATGTTGGAACTCTCGATATCACGGTGCAATACTCTTTGATAAGTTCCATCGCGTTATGAAGGCACGCCAATCCACGAGCTGCTCCCACACATATCTGAAGGCGTCTAATCCATGTTAACTCACCTTTATTAAGATACAAGTCGAGGCTTTTCTTAGATGCATACTCGTACACAAGTATCTTCTCGCCTAAATCATCACAATATCCTAACAAAGAGACAATGTTTTCATGTTTGTAAGAGGAAAGCATGATGATCTCTTTCCAAAACTCGGGATCTCCTTGCCCAAAAAAACTATCTAAACGCTTTAAAGCAACCAAAGTCTTAATATCATGATGTATGACTTCTGCCTTATACACTTTTCCAAACCCTCCTTTCCCAATGCAACTTTCATTGGCGAAATTGTTCGTTGCTGATCTAATAGTTTCTAGTGGTATTTTGAGATGTTCAAACTTTTTTATGTGAGCCATGGTTTTTACTATTGAAAGAAAATTAAGATTTTCAAATTAAGGTTTAGAGTTGTTAATGTTAAGTGTTAACTAAAGAAGCTAATTTATGATGTATCTAGCTATAAGCATCTCTTGATTATCTCTCACAAACACTCACAAAAATTAAGATAAACCATTATAATTGGAAGTATATGCACATGGCTAACCCCTCTTTGTACTTTTGATAAGCTTTGATTGATGTATTTTTCTTTTCTTTCTCTTCGTGAATCTTGAGGTAATGGCGTATGGATCTCAAATGCAAAGCAAATTAACTTTTCAATAGGTTACTAACCATATACAGAAAGTTAAAAATTCAGTTTTAGCTATCCATACATAATAATGAAATAAAATCTGAATCATATTATATCGCACAATGACCAATATTTATAATACAAGGTTCTTAGAAAACTTAAGGCTCAATAGGGACAGTACAAGAAACCCATTCCAAACTATTAGCAAGTAACCAATTCCAGCTACACATGAAGTCTCCCACTCTTTGATCGAGTCGATAAGGTCATACATATGTTTACACGTTTCTTATTTATGACATCTGTAAGGTTGATATAGACATGGCCTATACATTCTAATGGAACAAACATCGCATTAGCCAGCATCAAGTAAACCACAAATCGATCTTGTAAGTGAAGGTTACAAATTAATCATACCTCTGGATATATTAGTCCCATCCAAGAAGTACTAATAACTTACAAATGCAATAATTCATCTATAGGTAGCTTTTGCTTTTCTAAGCTGTACCGGAATTTGATCTCCGTATTCGAGATGAGATTCCCAGCTACGTAATATTGGCAGTGACACGCATAAGGGTCACAAGAATAAAAAAACTTCCAAATGCAAATTCAGGATTGAGGATTCCCTCATTTCTCCTCATTTGCAGGTCTGCAAGTTGGATTATATTGTGAATAATTGGGATAACATACTTTCTTATATATGTAAACAAAAAAGATACACACATATACTTGCATCATGCCATACATATTGTAAACCTATAAATGCTAGCAAGGAGCATCCTGCTCTTTCTTGGTTTCAGTTCAAATCAGATAAACAGATTCTTTTTATTTGGACACAATAATAGAAAGGCTTCATTATAAAGACTCTCTTAAACAGACCAATCTTGATGCACAACTATTAAACAAGAAAAAAAATAGATACAACATACAAGTAAGAAATCTAAAATATCAAATCTTGTGCTTGTAATATGACTCTCATGAAGATTTCATTAGTACGGATCATACCAAATAATTTTGAAGAAAAAAACCTTACTTGACATCAAAGTGCACCTTCAATTGCCCTCAAAGTTTGAGCCATTCACCATCTTTCTTCAAACATTGATAAGCTTTTATGCTAAATATGCTTAGCGAACTAGGATTTATTTCATTCTTTATATTAACATAAATAAGTGATGTCGTTCAACATGTTTTGTTCAAAGGAGTTTCACTACAACCTATAAAGATAGATGCTTTCATCGTTTAAAAAACGCAACCTCCCAAACAATACTTCAAATAATACTACTCCAAATGAATAAACATCGGACTCTTTTGTTAATAAGCCCGTCTCTATATATGCTGGATCACAATACCATGGTTTGCCTACGACATATGAGATACAAAATGAGTTTTCTTGGATTAGCACAACCGAATATGGAAAGTCCAAAACCGGATATCTTGGGTTCCCAATTTTCATCTAATAAGATATCGGAACTTTTGATATCACGGTCCAATACTCCTACCCTTACACAGATCTGAAGAAGTCTAATCCATGTTAACTCACCTTTTTATTGAGATACAAATCGATGATTTTCTTAGATACATACTCATAAACAACTAGTAACTCGCCTAAATCATCACAATACCCCAATAAAGAGACAATATATTTATGCACTAAGAGATAAAACATGTTATCTCCTTCCAAAACTCTAAGTTATATCTCACCGCCTAGAAATAATCTAAGCCTTTTAAAGCAACCACGGTCTTTATATCACGATGTATGACTTCTTCCTTATACACTTTCCCAAACCCTCCTTTTCCAACACAACTTTCATCGGCAAAAGTGTTCGTCGCTGATCTAATAGTTTCTAGTGGTATTTTGAGTTGTTCAAAAATTTTATGGGAGCCATGGTTTTCTATCACCATGGAAAGAAAATTAAGGGCTTCAAAGGTTTAGAGTAATGCGGATCTAGCTATGAGCATCCCTTGATCATCGCATACACATATAAACACAATAACTGACCAGATCTACCATTATAATAAATTTGGATTATTGGAAGTATATGCACATGGCTAACCCTCATCTGTCATTTTAATAGCTTACGAAGTTTTTATGGATTTATTTATTGTTGTTTCTTTATAATTCTTCGTGGATCTAAATGACGCGTATGGATCTCAAAATGAAACATTGCTCAAGATATCTCTTTTCAACCGAGGAACAAAACAAGATCATTTCGCTCCATTTTTAGTCAAATAGTGAAGGATATTCGATTAGTAATGAAAAAAGGGGTGGAGGGGATCCGTATATGTTGTTCAGGTCGATTAGAAGGTGCAGAAATAGCTAGAACTGAATGCGGAAAGTATGGAAAAACATCTAGTAATGTATTTAAAAAAAGCTCTTTTCATCATCAGAAACAACCTTATTTCCGACCTCTTGCATTGCATTACCATAACGAAAAGAGAAAATAATTCAAAAAAAAGAGAGATTGTTCTTGTGAGAAGAAAGACCACAAACTATCACGGATACCTCTATAGGTCTCTCCTTTCTTTTCTAAGGTATGTCACTTGTCTGTGAAAGGCTTGAACGCCTACTCTACAAAAAGATTCAATATGAAAAAGAAGACGCACCAGGGATCGGATCAGTTAGTTATTTTTGGATACCGACACGTTTTTGTCTTCCCACCACACAGATTTATTAGACGGAAAATAATTAATCATTTTTTAACTCTAGCTCAATAGAATGCCAAAAGGAAGCCAGTTGCCTTAGAAATGCCATAAACAATGACTATAATCGTTCAAGACAATCTCATTCTATAATTAGTTCTAATTGAACTTGATGAAATGTCAAAGAACCAAAAAGTTTTATTTCTAGAAGTTCAGATTATATAACTAATTATATAAGGCTCACAACTTGTGACAACAACAAAAAATTTCTTATAATGTCCAACAAACTAGTCATGAAGCTAATTAAAGTATATGTAAACTCCAAATATATATAATGACCATCTCAAGATATATCCATGAACCTTATATACATAATAATAAGTTTAAATAACAATAAGTCAATATATATGTCTAATATATATACACAAGTTACAATTAAGAATTAAGTAACAAATTTATAAACACAAATCGTATACAAAGACATACATACGGCTACATGTATATACATATACATATAAAACCTATAACAAATGACCTTACAACAAAATATTTATATAAACATTTACACATCCAATACTTATACAATCAAGAGTAACATATATTAACCACAAATACATAATTGATTCAAAAATTACCCTTATTTTGAATCTAGACTACATTAGGAACCTCATAACACCACACCACTTCTCCTAGCCAATGGGCATTCAACTAACAACCACACTAGCCAATAGGAGCCCATGGAACACCTCACTCTCCTCTCTCCCACGGCCATACACCCACAAACCCATCAAACCTTTTCATTTCACACAAAACAAACACACACACATCTCCTAGTTTCCTCTCAACCTTTCTTCCCATTTTCCCCCATTATTTTCGGATTTCTTCAAGGCAAATGGAGCTCAAATCTAATCTAAACTATTGTAATAATAACTTTTCTTGTTAATTCATCATCTAAGGTCAAGTATGGAGTCATTTGGTGGTCTTGAATGTCACGAAAAATCTGCCCAAAATCATCTTCAAAACCAAGTTCTTCAAGGGTATAAATCTTCATCTTTTTACTAGATTCAATCTTGTTCTTGTTTATATTCAAAGGTTTTATCAAAAGTTTATGTTTTCTTCTTGATTTCTTTGTTATATACACTTGATGAAGGCAAAGTTGATAGGATATTTCTCCTCATGCATATGCATGTCGAAATCTATGAGAAAGATCCAAGGATTCAACAAGTTTAAGACCCAAAAGTGTTGTTATAGATTAGTAGCTTTTAAAGTGATTTTCCTTTTGATAGATCTATATGTTTTTGTATATTTTGAAGAATATATTTCTGAGATTTTTCATTAAAAAGATGTTTTTATGTTGTTGAAAGTTAGATCTATAAAGATTGGTATTGAAAAGTGTTGATTTGAATGAATACATGTTAGATCTAAGAAAGTTGAATCTTGTTGTTGGATTATGAGATGGATGGACTTGTATTAAGTGAAAAATATGTTAAAAGAGGTATAATAATCTGGAAATTTGATGTTAAGAGGTATAAAAATAAAGTATTAATCTTGTAAATGATAAACTCAAGTGTTAATAAAGCAAGAATGGTCATTGGTGAGTTGTTTGGACCCAAATACTTTCTGACAGAATTATTCTTCTGTCTTTAGACGGATAAACTGAACATGTGAGGGCTGTTTAAAGCAAAACTTTCAAAATAAAAGTTGTAGATAAAAGAGTTAAGTTTAACCTCCAACTGGAATCACTCAAAAATAATAAACCAAACCAAAGATATGATTTTTCTACCAAAAGTGGTCAAAACTGGATTTTTGTCTTAATGTTGAGTCAACTTTGACGATTTTTAATTTCTTAACTAATAGGTTTCAGAAGTTTAAACCTGGTGTGAACTGAGTTCAAAGTGTCCCTAATGTAAAATAAAATTGGGGGATTTTTCTTAAATGTTCATCATCGAAATCTTTTATAAAATATATTGAGTCGCACAGCAGCAAGCTTTCTGACCAACTTTGGTTTTGTAATTTTTAGAGGTAGTAAACAATGTCTGAAAATTTGGCAAAAATTCACATAAATATAGGACACATATATGTCTCTGTATAAAAATCACCAACGTCCAAATAATTCAACTTAACCAAAAATGACTACTCAACATTTTATGAAAATAAGTGTTAAAACAGAAAATTCCAAGTAAAAGTTCTCCACAATAAAATAAGCTAAAAGTCACTAGATTGCAACTTTAATCAACTCCAACAATCTCGTAACAAAAAGTATTATAAACCTACTGAGAATATGTCAAATAAAAGTTATAAAACTTAACTTGGTTATTAAATGGCAAGGACAAGCCTACAAATCACTAATTCGGTTCATATAAGCACTAACCGAAAGCACCAAATTGCACATATCACACCACCACCACTATCACGACTTTGGACACCAAAATATGATGAACTTTCTGGAAATAATGAAACAAGAATGAAAATTCATTTTGAAGCACCTTAATTGCTCAAGAAATGAGGCTAAAATCACTATTTCGGTAAACGATTTTTAATCATAAAACCCTCAAAATAAGCAAGACACAAGAGAGGTTGAATTGATATGATTTTGTATGAATAAAATTTGCCTAAAAGGCCTGAGATTTTTGACCAAAATGTTTAGTGATGATTTCTAAGAATTTCCATGAATTATTGAATTTAAATAGTAATTAAAAGACATAAAAATCCATAAATAAATTATGTAAATCAAGAATGAAGTTAAATCATCTTAACCATTGATAAAAATAACTAAAACCTACTGGGGAAAAATAGTCAAAAGACAAGAGACATGTGTTACCTAATTTTAAGATAAATAATTAAGTAAAAATAATTAATTAAATATTATCATTAAAATAAAATTGGGGGATTTTTCTTAAATGTTCATCATCGAAATCTTTTATAAAATATATTGAGTCGCACAGCAGCAAGCTTTCTGACCAACTTTGGTTTTGTAATTTTTAGAGGTAGTAAACAATGTCTGAAAATTTGGCAAAAATTCACATAAATATAGGACACATATATGTCTCTGTATAAAAATCACCAACGTCCAAATAATTCAACTTAACCAAAAATGACTACTCAACATTTTATGAAAATAAGTGTTAAAACAGAAAATTCCAAGTAAAAGTTCTCCACAATAAAATAAGCTAAAAGTCACTAGATTGCAACTTTAATCAACTCCAACAATCTCGTAACAAAAAGTATTATAAACCTACTGAGAATATGTCAAATAAAAGTTATAAAACTTAACTTGGTTATTAAATGGCAAGGACAAGCCTACAAATCACTAATTCGGTTCATATAAGCACTAACCGAAAGCACCAAATTGCACATATCACACCACCACCACTATCACGACTTTGGACACCAAAATATGATGAACTTTCTGGAAATAATGAAACAAGAATGAAAATTCATTTTGAAGCACCTTAATTGCTCAAGAAATGAGGCTAAAATCACTATTTCGGTAAACGATTTTTAATCATAAAACCCTCAAAATAAGCAAGACACAAGAGAGGTTGAATTGATATGATTTTGTATGAATAAAATTTGCCTAAAAGGCCTGAGATTTTTGACCAAAATGTTTAGTGATGATTTCTAAGAATTTCCATGAATTATTGAATTTAAATAGTAATTAAAAGACATAAAAATCCATAAATAAATTATGTAAATCAAGAATGAAGTTAAATCATCTTAACCATTGATAAAAATAACTAAAACCTACTGGGGAAAAATAGTCAAAAGACAAGAGACATGTGTTACCTAATTTTAAGATAAATAATTAAGTAAAAATAATTAATTAAATATTATCATTAAAATAAATGGGAAATACACAAATAAAAGTATAAATCATGAAATTGGTTAAATAATCACAACCAATGATGAAAGTGACTAAAGCCTACTGAAATAAAATCATTTTAAGTCAAAGAACAAATGTCATATAAATTAGAAATAATTAAGTAAAAATAATTAATTAAATATTATCATTAAAATAAATGGGAAATACACAAATAAAAGTATAAATCATGAAATTGGTTAAATAATCACAACCAATGATGAAAGTGACTAAAGCCTACTGAAATAAAATCATTTTAAGTCAAAGAACAAATGTCATATAAATTAGAAATAATTAAGTAAAAATAATTAATTAAATATTATCATTAAAATAAATGGGAAATACACAAATAAAAGTATAAATCATGAAATTGGTTAAATAATCACAACCAATGATGAAAGTGACTAAAGCCTACTGAAATAAAATCATTTTAAGTCAAAGAACAAATGTCATATAAATTAGAAATAATTAAGTAAAAATAATTAATTAAATATTATCATTAAAATAAATGGGAAATACACAAATAAAAGTATAAATCATGAAATTGGTTAAATAATCACAACCAATGATGAAAGTGACTAAAGCCTACTGAAATAAAATCATTTTAAGTCAAAGAACAAATGTCATATAAATTAGAAATAATTAAGTAAGTGAAAATTACTAATAATAGAAATTTAAATAAATAAATATATATATCACAATATTCTAAGTTAAAAAGCATAACAATCAGAATATAACCCAAATATAATTAGCCACAAATTATAAAGGCAAGTGAGGTACTTAAAAGTATTTTTAAAGAATTATTTGATAAATAAATCAAGAAAATGAATAAATAATTAATTAAATATTATCATTAAAATAAATGGGAAATACACAAATAAAAGTATAAATCATGAAATTGGTTAAATAATCACAACCAATGATGAAAGTGACTAAAGCCTACTGAAATAAAATCATTTTAAGTCAAAGAACAAATGTCATATAAATTAGAAATAATTAAGTAAAAATAATTAATTAAATATTATCATTAAAATAAATGGGAAATACACAAATAAAAGTATAAATCATGAAATTGGTTAAATAATCACAACCAATGATGAAAGTGACTAAAGCCTACTGAAATAAAATCATTTTAAGTCAAAGAACAAATGTCATATAAATTAGAAATAATTAAGTAAAAATAATTAATTAAATATTATCATTAAAATAAATGGGAAATACACAAATAAAAGTATAAATCATGAAATTGGTTAAATAATCACAACCAATGATGAAAGTGACTAAAGCCTACTGAAATAAAATCATTTTAAGTCAAAGAACAAATGTCATATAAATTAGAAATAATTAAGTAAAAATAATTAATTAAATATTATCATTAAAATAAATGGGAAATACACAAATAAAAGTATAAATCATGAAATTGGTTAAATAATCACAACCAATGATGAAAGTGACTAAAGCCTACTGAAATAAAATCATTTTAAGTCAAAGAACAAATGTCATATAAATTAGAAATAATTAAGTAAAAATAATTAATTAAATATTATCATTAAAATAAATGGGAAATACACAAATAAAAGTATAAATCATGAAATTGGTTAAATAATCACAACCAATGATGAAAGTGACTAAAGCCTACTGAAATAAAATCATTTTAAGTCAAAGAACAAATGTCATATAAATTAGAAATAATTAAGTAAAAATAATTAATTAAATATTATCATTAAAATAAATGGGAAATACACAAATAAAAGTATAAATCATGAAATTGGTTAAATAATCACAACCAATGATGAAAGTGACTAAAGCCTACTGAAATAAAATCATTTTAAGTCAAAGAACAAATGTCATATAAATTAGAAATAATTAAGTAAAAATAATTAATTAAATATTATCATTAAAATAAATGGGAAATACACAAATAAAAGTATAAATCATGAAATTGGTTAAATAATCACAACCAATGATGAAAGTGACTAAAGCCTACTGAAATAAAATCATTTTAAGTCAAAGAACAAATGTCATATAAATTAGAAATAATTAAGTAATAAATAATTAATTAAATAATATTAAATTAAATAAATAGTTTTAAATCAGAAAGTATTCATAAATATTAATATTATGAAGTTACTAATGTCAAATATTATAATCAAGCAAGGCACACAATGGGAACCATGATAATCAAAGGCAAGCTACCGAAATTCTAACAACTTATAACTACATGTATAAGGAAAGTGACCCTTTTACACCAACACTCTCTACAACCAAAAAGATGCAAATATAACAATATACTTGGATCCCAAAATTTATGACAACATAACGAAAGTGGCATTTCTTAGTGATGGCTTAAGATAGGAACTTACGTATATTAGTCCTATCGTAGGGATAGTCTTGGCTTGGAATGTGATTGAGGAATATGACGGATATATGACCAAGGAAGCGATAGATGGGAAGTACCCATTTTGGATAAGTGAATATAATATGCGGCATATCAAGGTGAGTCATAGCCCCCTTTCAAACTCTTTTATATGTTTACTTACGGGGTGAAAAGCATGATTAATTAAAATGACTTTCTATTATGAAATGATTCTTTGAAACAATGATAATGATATGGGAATTGTATTGTATGTTCAACGTGTTATGTGTTATATGATGAGCTTGAGTACTGTCAAACGGTGGTCCCCTGTACACTACTATTAACTCATTTGAGGCCTGTAGTTAGAGGGTTGCGCAACTAGGACTTGTCCCCTCATCCACTATTATAGGTAACGGTGGGATGTTTGGTCTGCCTTGGTGGCCACCTTCATCGCCAGTCTGGCCTCGCGGTGCTCTAACTACTATATATTTATGGGCGTCTCCATGGCACGACCCTTGGTTATCTTTATGCACGTGATTGACAGCATGTGCTTATCATTATCTTATCATTTGGGACATTATATCTGATTATTGGGACATAACCGGTCTTAGTAGTGGCTCAAGAACAATCTCATCAAATTATGTCATGGTAGTCTTACCATTGACCAAGAGGTACTGATATTATATTGGATGGAAATTGTGGATTGAACATACGGTTTGGGTATTGGACCTTATGTGGAATCTTGGAAACTGTTGAATTTGGCAATATTGAAGTATTGACGACCAAATGGTTTTGGTATGATGAATGATTAATCGATTGATATATTTTTCTCTCACGATAAATGTGACAAATGAGAACTTTATAATTTACCATGGATTTCTCAACTATTTTGAAAATGGATATGTAATGAGACTACTTGCAAACCTATGCACTCACCAACTACGTTTTCGTAGTTGACACTTTTTCTTCATGCTTTTCAGGAATTAGCCTATGTCTTGAGGAATTATATGCATCATGATTATTTGCATTGCACTTTGGAGGCAAAGATCAAACCTTGTGACGGGCAATGGAATCCGCCCTGATCATTGCAGTATACCATCTCATGTATTTGTTATTTGTTTCGTGGACTCAATATCCAAGTATAGTAGACGTATTGTACTTGGGAATTGGTTCACATGCTTGTGCATTGTAAAATTATGTTTATCAAATAAAGTTATGGTGAATGTTATCTATTATCCTCTGTTTTGAATACTCGACTTTCTGTACATCTCAACGTTCCGCCTCAGTTGGGGTGTTACAGAAAATGGTATCAGAGACTAAGGTTATAGAGAACATTGGGGTTCCTCCGGGAATTCCAAAACTATAGCCTCTTTTCAAAACGAATTTTATAGTCGAGTCGAGCATAAGGTTGAGCGGACTAGTTTGAGCTTTACATGGTAGGACCATAATTAAACGTAAAGTCATGAATCTACGTTTAATTATGAGAGGACCATGTAAAACTCAAACGGCCACTTGGACTTATGTTCAAAAGGATTCCTTTTCAAAAAAAAAAAAAAAAAAAAAAAAAAAAAAAAAAAAAAAAAAAGATCTTTATTAAACTCGTTTTAATGAGAATACGTGTTGCATTTAGACATTCACCTAAGCATATATAGCGATTCGAGACTTGCCTTACTTGGGGATTATGCTAGTTTAGTAGGATTCCCCTCTGCACATTAGAAGTGAAATGAATAAGATTGAAAGATATTCGTCGATACATGCTACTCTATGCTATAACATGTGAATTTGGGCATGATTTGATTGCAATGTGAAAGCTTATAGTGTGCAATGTGAAAGTTGTAATGTGCAATGTGAAAGCTTATAGTGTGCAATGTGAAAGTTTGGATATGTGCAATGTGAAAGTTGTATATGTGCAATGTGAAAGCTTATAGTGTGCAATGTGAAAGTTGTAATGTGCAATGTGAAAGCTTATAGTGTGCAATGTGAAAGTTGTAATGTGCAATGTGAAAGTTTGTAATATGCAATGTGAAAATTTGGAATGTGCAATGTGGAAATTATGTGAGGAATGTGAAAGCTTATAGTGTGCAATGTGAAAGTTAATGTGCAATGTGAAAGTTTGTAATATGCAATGTGAAAATTTAATGTGCAATGTGAAAGTTGTAATGTGCAATGTGAAAGCTTATATGTGCAATGTGAAAGCTTATAGTGTGCAATGTGAAAGTTGTAATGTACAATGTGAAAGTTTGTAATATGCAATGTGAAAATTTGGAATGTGCAATGTGGAAGCTTATATGTGCAATGTGAAAGTTTGTAATATGCAATGTGAAAGCTTATAATGTGCAATGTGAAAGTTGTAATATGCAATGTGAAAGCTTATAGTGTGCAATGTGAAAGTTGTAATGTGCAATGTGAAAGTTGTAATGTGCAATGTGAAAGTTTGTAATATGCAATGTGAAAATTTAATGTGCAATGTGAAAGTTGTAATATGCAATGTGAAAGCTTATAGTGTGCAATGTGAAAGTTTGTAATATGCAATGTGAAAATTTGGAATGTGCAATGTGGAAATTTTGTGAGGAATGCATGCGTAAAAGCCTTATGATTCATGATGTTGAACTTTAAGTTGCATATTCACTTTAAAATAATGAGATTATTCTAAGGCACGAAATCATTTTGGGGTATGACTTGTTCAATTTATTGAGTAATGACGTTGGCTATTTATGATCAATTTAGAAAGAAAATATGGGCCTGACGAGTTGATATGAAATTTCATGGACGATATGGATGTAAGAGCCTTTACTCTCTAAGTTGGAGCTATTTGAAATTAGTGCGTGAATATTTTGATGATTTAGCAGTCATGCCTTTCTATTGAGATAATTATTGCGCCCTAAGGTTGAGCTAATTGAGGGCTAGTGCATGAACGATTTAATGATTATATAGTTATGCCTTATCATTGAGATAGTTATTATACTCTAAGATTTGACTATTGAGAACTAGTACCTGCTAGATATGATGATAATGTGGCTAGTCCTTACTACTGATGTAGATATTGCGCGTTGAGGTTTGACAGCCCGGGAACTAGTGATTGTCCCTGAGAAATGCAAAATGAATTAGAAATTTCCTAAGTATGGAAGTTGTCATTAAGTACCCCTCTAATCCAATATTCGTTCACTCGTGCTCTTTTGAAATTATCCCACATCCTATTTCTTACGACACCACCATTCATTATGGACATATGACGACGGCGATATCATCGGTGGAGCATCTTTCCACGAACGTTGGACGATATACTCTGAGAATTGTAGACCCAAGATATGACGCGACTCTATCCTCTTAGAAACTACGCATAACCTTGGTATTCGATCTGAAATGGTGCGAAACATATGTAAACATCGAATGAAGTTGGAGACTTATGAAAGACGAGTGGTGTTAAAGCCAAATTACGATTTGACGACGCCGATAGAACACATTCCGATATACATTCTAGAAGACACATTCTGGGGATTGTAGCTCCGAAATTTGGTGCGATATCTCTATAATAACACGCGTACACGAACGGTTATCCATATTATCTAAGTTGGTGCGGCATATATTGACGTCATCGAAAGTTGGAGTCCATTGAGCAATGATAGACATAGAAGTGATTTCTTTAAACCGCGCAAGGAGTTTGATTCGAGCCTTAATGATTCTTTTGTTTTTGTTTTCTTATTCATTCATTCAAAACCAAATTCTGTATCCTTGATTTTTCAAAGTAATGGTCACCACCGCTTCTCTTCAAAAGTCAGTAACCTAACAACATACAATTCACTTACGCAACACTCAGCAATGGCGAAATCAAGTAAGTAGTACCCTGCTCTCGCTGCGACGTCAAGGGATGCGAAAGACTTTCAGACATCAGTCGTCCACAAGTGGAATACTTGGGATAACGATATAGCATAGAAGATGTTATTGGATCATGTACATAAAGTAGGGCGGAGAAGATTTGTGGTGTATAAGTCAAAGTACATGGAAGCACAATCGAAGAATATACTAAGCCTTAACTTGGAGAAAGAATTGAAGGTCTTCCCTATCTATGTTCATCGACCAAAGAGAAAGATTGAGTGGTCAACGAAAAAAAAAAAAAAAAAAAAAAAAAAGATCTTTATTAAACTCGTTTTAATGAGAATACGTGTTGCATTTAGACATTCACCTAAGCATATATAGCGATTCGAGACTTGCCTTACTTGGGGATTATGCTAGTTTAGTAGGATTCCCCTCTGCACATTAGAAGTGAAATGAATAAGATTGAAAGATATTCGTCGATACATGCTACTCTATGCTATAACATGTGAATTTGGGCATGATTTGATTGCAATGTGAAAGCTTGTAATATGCAATGTGAAAATTTGGAATGTGCAATGTGGAAATTTTGTGAGGAATGCATGCGTAAAAGCCTTATGATTCATGATGTTGAACTTTAAGTTGCATATTCACTTTAAAATAATGAGATTATTCTAAGGCACGAAATCATTTTGGGGTATGACTTGTTCAATTTATTGAGTAATGACGTTGGCTATTTATGATCAATTTAGAAAGAAAATATGGGCCTGACGAGTTGATATGAAATTTCATGGACGATATGGATGTAAGAGCCTTTACTCTCTAAGTTGGAGCTATTTGAAATTAGTGCGTGAATATTTTGATGATTTAGCAGTCATGCCTTTCTATTGAGATAATTATTGCGCCCTAAGGTTGAGCTAATTGAGGGCTAGTGCATGAACGATTTAATGATTATATAGTTATGCCTTATCATTGAGATAGTTATTATACTCTAAGATTTGACTATTGAGAACTAGTACCTGCTAGATATGATGATAATGTGGCTAGTCCTTACTACTGATGTAGATATTGCGCGTTGAGGTTTGACAGCCCGGGAACTAGTGATTGTCCCTGAGAAATGCAAAATGAATTAGAAATTTCCTAAGTATGGAAGTTGTCATTAAGTACCCCTCTAATCCAATATTCGTTCACTCGTGCTCTTTTGAAATTATCCCACATCCTATTTCTTACGACACCACCATTCATTATGGACATATGACGACGGCGATATCATCGGTGGAGCATCTTTCCACGAACGTTGGACGATATACTCTGAGAATTGTAGACCCAAGATATGACGCGACTCTATCCTCTTAGAAACTACGCATAACCTTGGTATTCGATCTGAAATGGTGCGAAACATATGTAAACATCGAATGAAGTTGGAGACTTATGAAAGACGAGTGGTGTTAAAGCCAAATTACGATTTGACGACGCCGATAGAACACATTCCGATATACATTCTAGAAGACACATTCTGGGGATTGTAGCTCCGAAATTTGGTGCGATATCTCTATAATAACACGCGTACACGAACGGTTATCCATATTATCTAAGTTGGTGCGGCATATATTGACGTCATCGAAAGTTGGAGTCCATTGAGCAATGATAGACATAGAAGTGATTTCTTTAAACCGCGCAAGGAGTTTGATTCGAGCCTTAATGATTCTTTTGTTTTTGTTTTCTTATTCATTCATTCAAAACCAAATTCTGTATCCTTGATTTTTCAAAGTAATGGTCACCACCGCTTCTCTTCAAAAGTCAGTAACCTAACAACATACAATTCACTTACGCAACACTCAGCAATGGCGAAATCAAGTAAGTAGTACCCTGCTCTCGCTGCGACGTCAAGGGATGCGAAAGACTTTCAGACATCAGTCGTCCACAAGTGGAATACTTGGGATAACGATATAGCATAGAAGATGTTATTGGATCATGTACATAAAGTAGGGCGGAGAAGATTTGTGGTGTATAAGTCAAAGTACATGGAAGCACAATCGAAGAATATACTAAGCCTTAACTTGGAGAAAGAATTGAAGGTCTTCCCTATCTATGTTCATCGACCAAAGAGAAAGATTGAGTGGTCAACGAAAAGAAGGTCGTGTGACATGAAGGTCACCTTCGGTTAAGTATAAGGACTCCCCTAGAACTTGGGAGATCACTAGCAATGTTGGAAGACGAAAGTGGTTAGAAGAAGAAAACCAAGGACAATGAGATAATTAGGATGTGTCGAGTAACCCTCATGATTAAAGAGTAACAAAAAGGATTCCGAGCTATCCTTTCTTTTTCGAAACAAGTGTGTAGATGGAGACTTGTTACACGAAGGAATAAGGAAACTGCTAAGTTGAAGATCGTCAAGGAAGGCGAGATGAAGTGAAGAGCAGGAGATCCCTCACATTTTTCTGGAGGAAAAATGTTAAGGGGGTAATCACAACAAAGGTAGATACTCGAACAAGGAGTATGAAGCGCAAGATTATACTTTATCTTTCAAGAAGAGTTATTCACTAGCATCATTGAAGATGATTTGGAGTAGAATATGAAGCGAAGAAACGTCATTTGACTCAAACAAATGAAGTGAAGGCATAGACACCATTTACCCGATGTGGTTCCGGTAGCGTTCATCTTTACGACACTCCACACGTTAGTCTCTGAATATCAATTGGAGAACCTCTATCGAAAGACAAGCTATTAGTAGAACATGTCAACCAAGCCAAGAGAAAGCGATATACGCTCAACACCCAAGTTTAGAAGCACGGGGAGTCGTGAAGAGTAACCCCTCAAGTTCAACGGTCGTAGGGAGGTAAGCTAAAACAAGATGAATTTGAGTGAAAAACAAAACCAAGGACAATGAGATAATTAGGATGTGTCGAGTAACCCTCATAATTAAAGAGTAACAAAAAGGATTCCGAGCTATCCTTTCTTTTTCGAAACAAGTGTGTAGATGGAGACTTGTTACACGAAGGAATAAGGAAACTGCTAAGTTGAAGATCGTCAAGGAAGGCGAGATGAAGTGAAGAGCAGGAGATCCCTCACATTTTTCTGGAGGAAAAATGTTAAGGGGGTAATCACAACAAAGGTAGATACTCGAACAAGGAGTATGAAGCGCAAGATTATACTTTATCTTTCAAGAAGAGTTATTCACTAGCATCATTGAAGATGATTTGGAGTAGAATATGAAGCGAAGAAACGTCATTTGACTCAAACAAATGAAGTGAAGGCATAGACACCATTTACCCGATGTGGTTCCGGTAGCGTTCATCTTTACGACACTCCACACGTTAGTCTCTGAATATCAATTGGAGAACCTCTATCGAAAGACAAGCTATTAGTAGAACATGTCAACCAAGCCAAGAGAAAGCGATATACGCTCAACACCCAAGTTTAGAAGCACGGGGAGTCGTGAAGAGTAACCCCTCAAGTTCAACGGTCGTAGGGAGGTAAGCTAAAACAAGATGAATTTGAGTGAAAAACAATTTGCAACACATGGTTAATCGTCAAGGACCATCGACCCAAGGAGTAGTGCGCCCAAGAAGAGTGAAGGAGAAAACAACATGGAACTGCTAAAGTTAATAGTGAAAGCAAATAAGGAATACGACGTTAGAAGTCAAGGCACATACTACCACAACGATCGAGGAAGTTGGTCGTTGAACCACTCTTCAAGAAACTACAAACTCCGGGAGGAGCTAGTTATGGACTTTTTGAACGGAAGGGTGATAAGGATAATTCGCATTTGAGATGAGTTAGGATCGAAGGACCTGTATCAACATGATGTGAAAAAGAATAATGGAATTAACTTCAAGGATTAGCGACTGTGCGTGTGTCATTCAAGACGACGATTCCCCTAGTAAGAGATCGGCCCGAGTGGCGAAACAGTAAGGAGTATAGTTACCCCTAAGAAAACGGAAGGAAAAGGAAGGGAACCAAATGGTTGAGGAAAAGGATAAAGTAACCGATGTTTCCCCTGAATTATATTATGTCACAATTTCTAAGGACATTAGGTTATTGTATTCGAAAAGAAGCTTAGCTTAGAAAGCTGAAAATGGATATGAGGCTCAGGAGAGCAAAGTGATTGAAAGTTTTGTAGAGGTCAGGAGGACCTAAGAAGGACTATTTTAAAGAGGAGTTCATACAAATAAGGACATCGAAGTGGTTACCTTGAAATGATGATGGTGATATGATTACTTAAGAGCATAAGGATTGTGTAAATCCTATCATGAGGAATGCGTAGGTATAGCAAGAAACCAAATAGGTTATACGTGTGATGTTAAAAGAGATTTGTCGGTGATGAGTCATAGATAATGGTCCTTCTAGCGTAAAAAGGAAGTAATTAAAGGTACCTTAAAACGATTTGAAAGCCAATATCGACAAAAGCAAGAGAAACTAGTAACGATATGACTGAGCGAATGATGAAAGATGTGACTTTGGGAAAATAAGGGCGAAATTGAAAGACAAAGGTGAGTATGAGGAGTAAGATGGAACTAGCATCAACCAATTCATGACTTCCTTGCACGCCATAAAACAACAAAGTCGACACTGGAAAACCCTACAATGGGGTACAACAAAGATGTACCTTGGCAATTTTAGTGCAATTTGGCATAACGGGTTAGTATCACTCTTGTTAAGGGGGTAATGATGTAACAACCCTCAATTTCTGACTAGGACAACTCACTTGTAATTATCTAGGTATCTATCCCTAGAAGTTTATTAAGAGATTTGAGCTTCTAGACATTAGGACATGGTGATATTTGCCATCTAGCTCAATAGAATGCCAAAAGGAAGCCAGTTGCCTTAGAAATGCCATAAACAATGACTATAATCGTTCAAGACAATCTCATTCTATAATTAGTTCTAATTGAACTTGATGAAATGTCAAAGAACCAAAAAGTTTTATTTCTAGAAGTTCAGATTATATAACTAATTATATAAGGCTCACAACTTGTGACAACAACAAAAAATTTCTTATAATGTCCAACAAACTAGTCATGAAGCTAATTAAAGTATATGTAAACTCCAAATATATATAATGACCATCTCAAGATATATCCATGAACCTTATATACATAATAATAAGTTTAAATAACAATAAGTCAATATATATGTCTAATATATATACACAAGTTACAATTAAGAATTAAGTAACAAATTTATAAACACAAATCGTATACAAAGACATACATACGGCTACATGTATATACATATACATATAAAACCTATAACAAATGACCTTACAACAAAATATTTATATAAACATTTACACATCCAATACTTATACAATCAAGAGTAACATATATTAACCACAAATACATAATTGATTCAAAAATTACCCTTATTTTGAATCTAGACTACATTAGGAACCTCATAACACCACACCACTTCTCCTAGCCAATGGGCATTCAACTAACAACCACACTAGCCAATAGGAGCCCATGGAACACCTCACTCTCCTCTCTCCCACGGCCATACACCCACAAACCCATCAAACCTTTTCATTTCACACAAAACAAACACACACACATCTCCTAGTTTCCTCTCAACCTTTCTTCCCATTTTCCCCCATTATTTTCGGATTTCTTCAAGGCAAATGGAGCTCAAATCTAATCTAAACTATTGTAATAATAACTTTTCTTGTTAATTCATCATCTAAGGTCAAGTATGGAGTCATTTGGTGGTCTTGAATGTCACGAAAAATCTGCCCAAAATCATCTTCAAAACCAAGTTCTTCAAGGGTATAAATCTTCATCTTTTTACTAGATTCAATCTTGTTCTTGTTTATATTCAAAGGTTTTATCAAAAGTTTATGTTTTCTTCTTGATTTCTTTGTTATATACACTTGATGAAGGCAAAGTTGATAGGATATTTCTCCTCATGCATATGCATGTCGAAATCTATGAGAAAGATCCAAGGATTCAACAAGTTTAAGACCCAAAAGTGTTGTTATAGATTAGTAGCTTTTAAAGTGATTTTCCTTTTGATAGATCTATATGTTTTTGTATATTTTGAAGAATATATTTCTGAGATTTTTCATTAAAAAGATGTTTTTATGTTGTTGAAAGTTAGATCTATAAAGATTGGTATTGAAAAGTGTTGATTTGAATGAATACATGTTAGATCTAAGAAAGTTGAATCTTGTTGTTGGATTATGAGATGGATGGACTTGTATTAAGTGAAAAATATGTTAAAAGAGGTATAATAATCTGGAAATTTGATGTTAAGAGGTATAAAAATAAAGTATTAATCTTGTAAATGATAAACTCAAGTGTTAATAAAGCAAGAATGGTCATTGGTGAGTTGTTTGGACCCAAATACTTTCTGACAGAATTATTCTTCTGTCTTTAGACGGATAAACTGAACATGTGAGGGCTGTTTAAAGCAAAACTTTCAAAATAAAAGTTGTAGATAAAAGAGTTAAGTTTAACCTCCAACTGGAATCACTCAAAAATAATAAACCAAACCAAAGATATGATTTTTCTACCAAAAGTGGTCAAAACTGGATTTTTGTCTTAATGTTGAGTCAACTTTGACGATTTTTAATTTCTTAACTAATAGGTTTCAGAAGTTTAAACCTGGTGTGAACTGAGTTCAAAGTGTCCCTAATGTAAAATAAAATTGGGGGATTTTTCTTAAATGTTCATCATCGAAATCTTTTATAAAATATATTGAGTCGCACAGCAGCAAGCTTTCTGACCAACTTTGGTTTTGTAATTTTTAGAGGTAGTAAACAATGTCTGAAAATTTGGCAAAAATTCACATAAATATAGGACACATATATGTCTCTGTATAAAAATCACCAACGTCCAAATAATTCAACTTAACCAAAAATGACTACTCAACATTTTATGAAAATAAGTGTTAAAACAGAAAATTCCAAGTAAAAGTTCTCCACAATAAAATAAGCTAAAAGTCACTAGATTGCAACTTTAATCAACTCCAACAATCTCGTAACAAAAAGTATTATAAACCTACTGAGAATATGTCAAATAAAAGTTATAAAACTTAACTTGGTTATTAAATGGCAAGGACAAGCCTACAAATCACTAATTCGGTTCATATAAGCACTAACCGAAAGCACCAAATTGCACATATCACACCACCACCACTATCACGACTTTGGACACCAAAATATGATGAACTTTCTGGAAATAATGAAACAAGAATGAAAATTCATTTTGAAGCACCTTAATTGCTCAAGAAATGAGGCTAAAATCACTATTTCGGTAAACGATTTTTAATCATAAAACCCTCAAAATAAGCAAGACACAAGAGAGGTTGAATTGATATGATTTTGTATGAATAAAATTTGCCTAAAAGGCCTGAGATTTTTGACCAAAATGTTTAGTGATGATTTCTAAGAATTTCCATGAATTATTGAATTTAAATAGTAATTAAAAGACATAAAAATCCATAAATAAATTATGTAAATCAAGAATGAAGTTAAATCATCTTAACCATTGATAAAAATAACTAAAACCTACTGGGGAAAAATAGTCAAAAGACAAGAGACATGTGTTACCTAATTTTAAGATAAATAATTAAGTAAAAATAATTAATTAAATATTATCATTAAAATAAATGGGAAATACACAAATAAAAGTATAAATCATGAAATTGGTTAAATAATCACAACCAATGATGAAAGTGACTAAAGCCTACTGAAATAAAATCATTTTAAGTCAAAGAACAAATGTCATATAAATTAGAAATAATTAAGTAAAAATAATTAATTAAATATTATCATTAAAATAAATGGGAAATACACAAATAAAAGTATAAATCATGAAATTGGTTAAATAATCACAACCAATGATGAAAGTGACTAAAGCCTACTGAAATAAAATCATTTTAAGTCAAAGAACAAATGTCATATAAATTAGAAATAATTAAGTAAAAATAATTAATTAAATATTATCATTAAAATAAATGGGAAATACACAAATAAAAGTATAAATCATGAAATTGGTTAAATAATCACAACCAATGATGAAAGTGACTAAAGCCTACTGAAATAAAATCATTTTAAGTCAAAGAACAAATGTCATATAAATTAGAAATAATTAAGTAAGTGAAAATCACTAAGTAAAAATATTAATTAAATATTATCATTAAAATAAATGGGAAATACACAAATAAAAGTATAAATCATGAAATTGGTTAAATAATCACAACCAATGATGAAAGTGACTAAAGCCTACTGAAATAAAATCATTTTAAGTCAAAGAACAAATGTCATATAAATTAGAAATAATTAAGTAAGTGAAAATCACTAATAAATAATTGTTTTTTTAAATTAATAGAAAAATTTAAATAAATAAATATATATATCACAATATTCTAAGTTAAAAAGCATAACAATCAGAATATAACCCAAATATAATTAGCCACAAATTATAAAGGCAAGTGAGGTACTTAAAAGTATTTTTAAAGAATTATTTGATAAATAAATCAAGAAAATGAATAAATAATTAATTAAATAATATTAAATTAAATAAATAGTTTTAAATCAGAAAGTATTCATAAATATTAATATTATGAAGTTACTAATGTCAAATATTATAATCAAGCAAGGCACACAATGGGAACCATGATAATCAAAGGCAAGCTACCGAAATTCTAACAACTTATAACTACATGTATAAGGAAAGTGACCCTTTTACACCAACACTCTCTACAACCAAAAAGATGCAAATATAACAATATACTTGGATCCCAAAATTTATGACAACATAACGAAAGTGGCATTTCTTAGTGATGGCTTAAGATAGGAACTTACGTATATTAGTCCTATCGTAGGGATAGTCTTGGCTTGGAATGTGATTGAGGAATATGACGGATATATGACCAAGGAAGCGATAGATGGGAAGTACCCATTTTGGATAAGTGAATATAATATGCGGCATATCAAGGTGAGTCATAGCCCCCTTTCAAACTCTTTTATATGTTTACTTACGGGGTGAAAAGCATGATTAATTAAAATGACTTTCTATTATGAAATGATTCTTTGAAACAATGATAATGATATGGGAATTGTATTGTATGTTCAACGTGTTATGTGTTATATGATGAGCTTGAGTACTGTCAAACGGTGGTCCCCTGTACACTACTATTAACTCATTTGAGGCCTGTAGTTAGAGGGTTGCGCAACTAGGACTTGTCCCCTCATCCACTATTATAGGTAACGGTGGGATGTTTGGTCTGCCTTGGTGGCCACCTTCATCGCCAGTCTGGCCTCGCGGTGCTCTAACTACTATATATTTATGGGCGTCTCCATGGCACGACCCTTGGTTATCTTTATGCACGTGATTGACAGCATGTGCTTATCATTATCTTATCATTTGGGACATTATATCTGATTATTGGGACATAACCGGTCTTAGTAGTGGCTCAAGAACAATCTCATCAAATTATGTCATGGTAGTCTTACCATTGACCAAGAGGTACTGATATTATATTGGATGGAAATTGTGGATTGAACATACGGTTTGGGTATTGGACCTTATGTGGAATCTTGGAAACTGTTGAATTTGGCAATATTGAAGTATTGACGACCAAATGGTTTTGGTATGATGAATGATTAATCGATTGATATATTTTTCTCTCACGATAAATGTGACAAATGAGAACTTTATAATTTACCATGGATTTCTCAACTATTTTGAAAATGGATATGTAATGAGACTACTTGCAAACCTATGCACTCACCAACTACGTTTTCGTAGTTGACACTTTTTCTTCATGCTTTTCAGGAATTAGCCTATGTCTTGAGGAATTATATGCATCATGATTATTTGCATTGCACTTTGGAGGCAAAGATCAAATTAACAATATACTTGGATCCCAAAATTTATGACAACATAACGAAAGTGGCATTTCTTAGTGATGGCTTAAGATAGGAACTTACGTATATTAGTCCTATCGTAGGGATAGTCTTGGCTTGGAATGTGATTGAGGAATATGACGGATATATGACCAAGGAAGCGATAGATGGGAAGTACCCATTTTGGATAAGTGAATATAATATGCGGCATATCAAGGTGAGTCATAGCCCCCTTTCAAACTCTTTTATATGTTTACTTACGGGGTGAAAAGCATGATTAATTAAAATGACTTTCTATTATGAAATGATTCTTTGAAACAATGATAATGATATGGGAATTGTATTGTATGTTCAACGTGTTATGTGTTATATGATGAGCTTGAGTACTGTCAAACGGTGGTCCCCTGTACACTACTATTAACTCATTTGAGGCCTGTAGTTAGAGGGTTGCGCAACTAGGACTTGTCCCCTCATCCACTATTATAGGTAACGGTGGGATGTTTGGTCTGCCTTGGTGGCCACCTTCATCGCCAGTCTGGCCTCGCGGTGCTCTAACTACTATATATTTATGGGCGTCTCCATGGCACGACCCTTGGTTATCTTTATGCACGTGATTGACAGCATGTGCTTATCATTATCTTATCATTTGGGACATTATATCTGATTATTGGGACATAACCGGTCTTAGTAGTGGCTCAAGAACAATCTCATCAAATTATGTCATGGTAGTCTTACCATTGACCAAGAGGTACTGATATTATATTGGATGGAAATTGTGGATTGAACATACGGTTTGGGTATTGGACCTTATGTGGAATCTTGGAAACTGTTGAATTTGGCAATATTGAAGTATTGACGACCAAATGGTTTTGGTATGATGAATGATTAATCGATTGATATATTTTTCTCTCACGATAAATGTGACAAATGAGAACTTTATAATTTACCATGGATTTCTCAACTATTTTGAAAATGGATATGTAATGAGACTACTTGCAAACCTATGCACTCACCAACTACGTTTTCGTAGTTGACACTTTTTCTTCATGCTTTTCAGGAATTAGCCTATGTCTTGAGGAATTATATGCATCATGATTATTTGCATTGCACTTTGGAGGCAAAGATCAAACCTTGTGACGGGCAATGGAATCCGCCCTGATCATTGCAGTATACCATCTCATGTATTTGTTATTTGTTTCGTGGACTCAATATCCAAGTATAGTAGACGTATTGTACTTGGGAATTGGTTCACATGCTTGTGCATTGTAAAATTATGTTTATCAAATAAAGTTATGGTGAATGTTATCTATTATCCTCTGTTTTGAATACTCGACTTTCTGTACATCTCAACGTTCCGCCTCAGTTGGGGTGTTACAGAAAATGGTATCAGAGACTAAGGTTATAGAGAACATTGGGGTTCCTCCGGGAATTCCAAAACTATAGCCTCTTTTCAAAACGAATTTTATAGTCGAGTCGAGCATAAGGTTGAGCGGACTAGTTTGAGCTTTACATGGTAGGACCATAATTAAACGTAAAGTCATGAATCTACGTTTAATTATGAGAGGACCATGTAAAACTCAAACGGCCACTTGGACTTATGTTCAAAAGGATTCCTTTTCAAAAAAAAAAAAAAAAAAAAAAAAAAAAAAAAAAAAAAAAAAAAAAAAAAAAAAAAAAAAAAAAAAAAAAAAAAAAAAAAAAAAAAAAAAAAAAAAAAAAAAAAAAAAAAAAAAAAAAAAAAAAAAAAAAAAAAAAAAAAAAAAAAAAAAAAAAAAAAAAAAAAAAAAAAAAAAAAAAAAAAAAAAAAAAAAAAAAAAAAAAAAAAAAAAAAAAAAAAAAAAAAAAAAAAAAAAAAAAAAAAAAAAAAAAAAAAAAAAAAAAAAAAAAAAAAAAAAAAAAAAAAAAAAAAAAAAAAAAAAAAAAAAAAAAAAAAAAAAAAAAAAAAAAAAAAAAAAAAAAAAAAAAAAAAAAAAAAAAAAAAAAAAAAAAAAAAAAAAAAAAAAAAAAAAAAAAAAAAAAAAAAAAAAAAAAAAAAAAAAAAAAAAAAAAAAAAAAAAAAAAAAAAAAAAAAAAAAAAAAAAAAAAAAAAAAAAAAAAAAAAAAAAAAAAAAAAAAAAAAAAAAAAAAAAAAAAAAAAAAAAAAAAAAAAAAAAAAAAAAAAAAAAAAAAAAAAAAAAAAAAAAAAAAAAAAAAAAAAAAAAAAAAAAAAAAAAAAAAAAAAAAAAAAAAAAAAAAAAAAAAAAAAAAAAAAAAAAAAAAAAAAAAAAAAAAAAAAAAAAAAAAAAAAAAAAAAAAAAAAAAAAAAAAAAAAAAAAAAAAAAAAAAAAAAAAAAAAAAAAAAAAAAAAAAAAAAAAAAAAAAAAAAAAAAAAAAAAAAAAAAAAAAAAAAAAAAAAAAAAAAAAAAAAAAAAAAAAAAAAAAAAAAAAAAAAAAAAAAAAAAAAAAAAAAAAAAAAAAAAAAAAAAAAAAAAAAAAAAAAAAAAAAAAAAAAAAAAAAAAAAAAAAAAAAAAAAAAAAAAAAAAAAAAAAAAAAAAAAAAAAAAAAAAAAAAAAAAAAAAAAAAAAAAAAAAAAAAAAAAAAAAAAAAAAAAAAAAAAAAAAAAAAAAAAAAAAAAAAAAAAAAAAAAAAAAAAAAAAAAAAAAAAAAAAAAAAAAAAAAAAAAAAAAAAAAAAAAAAAAAAAAAAAAAAAAAAAAAAAAAAAAAAAAAAAAAAAAAAAAAAAAAAAAAAAAAAAAAAAAAAAAAAAAAAAAAAAAAAAAAAAAAAAAAAAAAAAAAAAAAAAAAAAAAAAAAAAAAAAAAAAAAAAAAAAAAAAAAAAAAAAAAAAAAAAAAAAAAAAAAAAAAAAAAAAAAAAAAAAAAAAAAAAAAAAAAAAAAAAAAAAAAAAAAAAAAAAAAAAAAAAAAAAAAAAAAAAAAAAAAAAAAAAAAAAAAAAAAAAAAAAAAAAAAAAAAAAAAAAAAAAAAAAAAAAAAAAAAAAAAAAAAAAAAAAAAAAAAAAAAAAAAAAAAAAAAAAAAAAAAAAAAAAAAAAAAAAAAAAAAAAAAAAAAAAAAAAAAAAAAAAAAAAAAAAAAAAAAAAAAAAAAAAAAAAAAAAAAAAAAAAAAAAAAAAAAAAAAAAAAAAAAAAAAAAAAAAAAAAAAAAAAAAAAAAAAAAAAAAAAATGAACAAGATCACGTACCAATGTCAACAATCCATAATTTACATTAACATGATCCCATAAGTTGCACCCTCGTACCCAAAGTGCTCATTTGCACGTAAATGCACTCATTGTACTCAATTGCACGTAAATGTACTCATTGTACTCAATTGCACGTAAATGTACTCATTGTACTCAATTGCACGTAAATGTACTCATTGTACTCAATTGCACGTAAATGTACTCATTGTACTCAATTGCACGTAAATGTACTCATTGTACTCAATTGCACGTAAATGTACTCATTGTACTCAATTGCACGTAAATGTACTCATTGTACTCAATTGCACGTAAATGTACTCATTGTACTCAATTGCACGTAAATGTACTCATTGTACTCAATTGCACGTAAATGTACTCATTGTACTCAATTGCACGTAAATGTACTCATTGTACTCAATTGCACGTAAATGTACTCATTGTACTCAATTGCACGTAAATGTACTCATTGTACTCAATTGCACGTAAATGTACTCATTGTACTCAATTGCACGTAAATGTACTCATTGTACTCAATTGCACGTAAATGTACTCATTGTACTCAATTGCACGTAAATGTACTCATTGTACTCAATTGCACGTAAATGTACTCATTGTACTCAATTGCACGTAAATGTACTCATTGTACTCAATTGCACGTAAATGTACTCATTGTACTCAATTGCACGTAAATGTACTCATTGTACTCAATTGCACGTAAATGTACTCATTGTACTCAATTGCACGTAAATGTACTCATTGTACTCAATTGCACGTAAATGTACTCATTGTACTCAATTGCACGTAAATGTACTCATTGTACTCAATTGCACGTAAATGTACTCATTGTACTCAATTGCACGTAAATGTACTCATTGTACTCAATTGCACGTAAATGTACTCATTGTACTCAATTGCACGTAAATGTACTCATTGTACTCAATTGCACGTAAATGTACTCATTGTACTCAATTGCACGTAAATGTACTCATTGTACTCAATTGCACGTAAATGTACTCATTGTACTCAATTGCACGTAAATGTACTCATTGTACTCAATTGCACGTAAATGTACTCATTGTACTCAATTGCACGTAAATGTACTCATTGTACTCAATTGCACGTAAATGTACTCATTGTACTCAATTGCACGTAAATGTACTCATTGTACTCAATTGCACGTAAATGTACTCATTGTACTCAATTGCACGTAAATGTACTCATTGTACTCAATTGCACGTAAATGTACTCATTGTACTCAATTGCACGTAAATGTACTCATTGTACTCAATTGCACGTAAATGTACTCATTGTACTCAATTGCACGTAAATGTACTCATTGTACTCAATTGCACGTAAATGTACTCATTGTACTCAATTGCACGTAAATGTACTCATTGTACTCAATTGCACGTAAATGTACTCATTGTACTCAATTGCACGTAAATGTACTCATTGTACTCAATTGCACGTAAATGTACTCATTGTACTCAATTGCACGTAAATGTACTCATTGTACTCAATTGCACGTAAATGTACTCATTGTACTCAATTGCACGTAAATGTACTCATTGTACTCAATTGCACGTAAATGTACTCATTGTACTCAATTGCACGTAAATGTACTCATTGTACTCAATTGCACGTAAATGTACTCATTGTACTCAATTGCACGTAAATGTACTCATTGTACTCAATTGCACGTAAATGTACTCATTGTACTCAATTGCACGTAAATGTACTCATTGTACTCAATTGCACGTAAATGTACTCATTGTACTCAATTGCACGTAAATGTACTCATTGTACTCAATTGCACGTAAATGTACTCATTGTACTCAATTGCACGTAAATGTACTCATTGTACTCAATTGCACGTAAATGTACTCATTGTACTCAATTGCACGTAAATGTACTCATTGTACTCAATTGCACGTAAATGTACTCATTGTACTCAATTGCACGTAAATGTACTCATTGTACTCAATTGCACGTAAATGTACTCATTGTACTCAATTGCACGTAAATGTACTCATTGTACTCAATTGCACGTAAATGTACTCATTGTACTCAATTGCACGTAAATGTACTCATTGTACTCAATTGCACGTAAATGTACTCATTGTACTCAATTGCACGTAAATGTACTCATTGTACTCAATTGCACGTAAATGTACTCATTGTACTCAATTGCACGTAAATGTACTCATTGTACTCAATTGCACGTAAATGTACTCATTGTACTCAATTGCACGTAAATGTACTCATTGTACTCAATTGCACGTAAATGTACTCATTGTACTCAATTGCACGTAAATGTACTCATTGTACTCAATTGCACGTAAATGTACTCATTGTACTCAATTGCACGTAAATGTACTCATTGTACTCAATTGCACGTAAATGTACTCATTGTACTCAATTGCACGTAAATGTACTCATTGTACTCAATTGCACGTAAATGTACTCATTGTACTCAATTGCACGTAAATGTACTCATTGTACTCAATTGCACGTAAATGTACTCATTGTACTCAATTGCACGTAAATGTACTCATTGTACTCAATTGCACGTAAATGTACTCATTGTACTCAATTGCACGTAAATGTACTCATTGTACTCAATTGCACGTAAATGTACTCATTGTACTCAATTGCACGTAAATGTACTCATTGTACTCAATTGCACGTAAATGTACTCATTGTACTCAATTGCACGTAAATGTACTCATTGTACTCAATTGCACGTAAATGTACTCATTGTACTCAATTGCACGTAAATGTACTCATTGTACTCAATTGCACGTAAATGTACTCATTGTACTCAATTGCACGTAAATGTACTCATTGTACTCAATTGCACGTAAATGTACTCATTGTACTCAATTGCACGTAAATGTACTCATTGTACTCAATTGCACGTAAATGTACTCATTGTACTCAATTGCACGTAAATGTACTCATTGTACTCAATTGCACGTAAATGTACTCATTGTACTCAATTGCACGTAAATGTACTCATTGTACTCAATTGCACGTAAATGTACTCATTGTACTCAATTGCACGTAAATGTACTCATTGTACTCAATTGCACGTAAATGTACCAGGGCCAGTAACAATGCACTGCGCCGCAGTGAGCAAGAACCATGCCCACTGCGCCGCAGTGGGTAATCTGGACCAGGGCCAGGGCCAGTAACATGGACTGCGCCGCAGTGGGCCAGAGGAGGCTCACTGCGCCGCAGTGGCTAAACTGGACCAGGGCCAGTAACAATGCACTGCGCCGCAGTGGCTAAACTGGACCAGGGCCAGTAACAATGCACTGCGCCGCAGTGGCTAAACTGGACCAGGGCCAGTAACAATGCACTGCGCCGCAGTGGCTAAACTGGACCAGGGCCAGTAACAATGCACTGCGCCGCAGTGGCTAAACTGGACCAGGGCCAGTAACAATGCACTGCGCCGCAGTGGCTAAACTGGACCAGGGCCAGTAACAATGCACTGCGCCGCAGTGGCTAAACTGGACCAGGGCCAGTAACAATGCACTGCGCCGCAGTGGCTAAACTGGACCAGGGCCAGTAACAATGCACTGCGCCGCAGTGGCTAAACTGGACCAGGGCCAGGGCCAGTAACATGCACTGCGCCGCAGTGGCAAACTGGACCAGGGCCAGTAACAATGCACTGCGCCGCAGTGGCTAAACTGGACCAGGGCCAGTAACAATGCACTGCGCCGCAGTGGCTAAACTGGACCAGGGCCAGTAACAATGCACTGCGCCGCAGTGGCTAAACTGGACCAGGGCCAGTAACAATGCACTGCGCCGCAGTGGCAAACTGGACCAGGGCCAGGGCCAGTAACATGCACTGCGCCGCAGTGGCTAAACTGGACCAGGGCCAGTAACAATGCACTGCGCCGCAGTGGCTAAACTGGACCAGGGCCAGGGCCAGACATGCACTGCGCCGCAGTGGCTAAACTGGACCAGGGCCAGTAACAATGCACTGCGCCGCAGTGGCAAACTGGACCAGGCCAGTAACAATGCACTGCGCCGCAGTGGCTAAACTGGACCAGGGCCAGTAACAATGCACTGCGCCGCAGTGGCTAAACTGGACCAGGGCCAGTAACAATCACTGCGCCGCAGTGGCTAAACTGGACCAGGGCCAGTAACAATGCACTGCGCCGCAGTGGCTAAACTGGACCAGGGCCAGGGCCAGTAACAATGCACTGCGCCGCAGTGGCTAAACTGGACCAGGGCCAGTAACAATCACTGCGCCGCAGTGGCTAAACTGGACCAGGGCCAGGGCCAGTAACATGCACTGCGCCGCAGTGGCTAAACTGGACCAGGGCCAGTAACAATGCACTGCGCCGCAGTGGCTAAACTGGACCAGGGCCAGGGCCAGACATGCACTGCGCCGCAGTGGTAAACTGGACCAGGGCCAGGGCCAGTACATGCAACTGCGCCGCAGTGGCTAAACTGGACCAGGGCCAGTAACAATGCACTGCGCCGCAGTGGCTAACTGGACCAGGGCCAGTAACAATGCACTGCGCCGCAGTGGGCCAGAGGAGGGCTCACTGCGCCGCAGTGGCTAAACTGGACCAGGGCCAGTAACAATGCACTGCGCCGCAGTGGCTAAACTGGACCAGGGCCAGTAACATGCACTGCGCCGCAGTGGCTAAACTGGACCAGGGCCAGTAACAATGCACTGCGCCGCAGTGGCTAAACTGGACCAGGGCCAGTAACAATGCACTGCGCCGCAGTGGCTAAACTGGACCAGGGCCAGGGCCAGACATGCACTGCGCCGCAGTGGCTAAACTGGACCAGGGCCAGTAACAATGCACTGCGCCGCAGTGGCTAAACTGGACCAGGGCCAGTAACAATGCACTGCGCCGCAGTGGTAAACTGGACCAGGGCCAGGGCCAGTTACATGGCACTTGCACTAACTAATGGTCTCAACTTGCACATAAGTCTCTAATTGTACAATAAATTGACCCACATGAACACATTGCACTTAAATGGACCTTAAATTGCACTTGATCATATATTGATTAAAACAAAACTTAGGGAACGTACCCATAGTCAAAAGTCAAAATGCACGGTTGTTACAAAATCAATGATGAGATTAGGGGGGAAAAAATAATGGATCATACTTGTTATGTAGCCATGACATTTGGAAGATTCTAAAAGACATTTTAAAAAGATATATCATTTTCTTAACATTATATTTGTCTTTTATTTTCACGTTTTTTATTACAATTTAAATGTGCACGTAAAATGGTTTTGTTTAAAAAACATTAATTAAATTTATTGTGCTGATTGAGAAATGTGTGTATGTGTGGTATGATTTTAACTGGATAATTTGCTTGATGGTGTGAAACTCTTCCGGTGCCTTTTTCTCGTTTATATGCATTGATATTCGCAAAACTATGTAACCTTGCTAGTAGGTAGACAGGATCGAATTGGTGCTCAACATGGGCGAAAAATATCCGCTCGGCCAGGGAAGCAGACGAGCTTGATGCTCTTTCAAATAGTATTGGAGATGTTCAATTTGTGGCAGGCACCAACAAATGGGTTTGAAATTATCGAGGATAAAATACATAACAGGTTTTTAATTTTCGACATACCCTAGATAGTTTCATCTTACTAGCGAGCAATTCACAACAGCTTGAAATTCCCTCCTACTCAAAAAGGTGAACATATTTAATTGGCGTTTGATGCGTTATTTGTCCTGTTTGTTGCACGGATTTGGATTAGGTTGATCATACTTTCAGGAACTGCATTATCATTCAATAAACGAGGTATCTTCTTGCTTAATGGTTGCATGTAGAGATTCCAAATAATTACGGACCTGTTCATGTGTGTAAATGGTTGCACATTGTTCTTTTCCATTCTACCTATAAGAAGATTTTTACATGGGGTTATTGTTTTTCATGGGGTTATTGTTTTTCCATTCTATATAAGAAGATTTTTACATGGGGTTATATAAGAAGATTTTTACATGGGGTTATATAAGAAGATTTTTACATGGGGTTATATAAGAAGATTTTTACATGGGGTTATATAAGAAGATTTTTACATGGGGTTATATAAGAAGATTTTTACATGGGGTTATATAAGAAGATTTTTACATGGGGTTATATAAGAAGATTTTTACATGGGGTTATATAAGAAGATTTTTACATGGGGTTATATAAGAAGATTTTTACATGGGGTTATATAAGAAGATTTTTACATGGGGTTATATAAGAAGATTTTTACATGGGGTTATATAAGAAGATTTTTACATGGGGTTATATAAGAAGATTTTTACATGGGGTTATATAAGAAGATTTTTACATGGGGTTATATAAGAAGATTTTTACATGGGGTTATATAAGAAGATTTTTACATGGGGTTATATAAGAAGATTTTTACATGGGGTTATATAAGAAGATTTTTACATGGGGTTATATAAGAAGATTTTTACATGGGGTTATATAAGAAGATTTTTACATGGGGTTATATAAGAAGATTTTTACATGGGGTTATATAAGAAGATTTTTACATGGGGTTATATAAGAAGATTTTTACATGGGGTTATATAAGAAGATTTTTACATGGGGTTATATAAGAAGATTTTTACATGGGGTTATATAAGAAGATTTTTACATGGGGTTATATAAGAAGATTTTTACATGGGGTTATATAAGAAGATTTTTACATGGGGTTATATAAGAAGATTTTTACATGGGGTTATATAAGAAGATTTTTACATGGGGTTATATAAGAAGATTTTTACATGGGGTTATATAAGAAGATTTTTACATGGGGTTATATAAGAAGATTTTTACATGGGGTTATATAAGAAGATTTTTACATGGGGTTATATAAGAAGATTTTTACATGGGGTTATTGTTTTTCATGTCTACCTAAAGAAGTTTTTCATTTATATAAGAAGATTTTTACATGGGGTTATGTTGGTGTGGTGGCGGTGCATTTGGAAAAACAGGAGGAAGGCGATCTATTTCATGGAACATGATAGTAGTTCGGTTATTTTTCTCTCTATTGTATCGACCTTTTTTTGTGTGGATATGGTCTCGTTGTACTCAGTGACGGATCTAGACATTCGAGCTAATGGGGTAAAAAAAATAATTCATTCCTCCGGTCTTTTATCCTTCTTGGGTTTGGGTTCTTTCTTATATTTGGACCAAAATCAAGTATAAAATGTATCAATATTTTATTACACGGCTACAAGTCGTTGGGGTCGGTCTCCCCCTCTTTAGTTAATTGGGTCCACCAATAGTTGTAATAAGCTTACTTTTCTTGGTCATTATGGTATGTCAGTCCATCTTATTTGATGTAAATTTTATTTTTCTTGTGCAACTTGAAGAAAAAGTTAACTAATGAAAATGTTGTTAAAAAAAAAACTAAATGAAGTAAAAAACGAACAGTACAAAAGGACGCCCAACGGTTACTTGCATTGTCCATATGATGCAGCTGCCGAATGCTAAAAGATGCCACAACATAAGGGCAATGTTACCGCATATCAATATACGATACGGGTTAATACCCTTCATCCTCATGAACATGTATTTGGACTACGGTTGAGGCTCATGAGATCGGTATAGGTCCCGATGAATGGAAACATTATCACAGGTAGGGATGATAATGGTAATCCGATCCAATAAACATCCACCCGATCCGATCCATTATTGGTGGATATGGATGACGTTAAGTGGATGAATATTGGATGTGGAGCGGATATGGATGTTTAATGGAGTGGATATTGATGAAAGTTTGTCATCCATGGATGTCATCCATTAACCCGAAATTAATTAAATTTGTTATTATTATTTATATTATTACATATATAAATGCACATGTGTTTAACATATTTTACATTTTCGTTAAATTTATATATGACTTGTAACTTTTGAGGTGGTGTTCCTAAAATCTTGATGTTGCAACCAAAAAATTTGCAAGCGAAATTAAGCTAGTAGTAAGTATTCAATATTTTAGACTTTTGGATCGCAAAAAGTGTGAAAAATGTTGTCTTTTGGTTGTACAAGTTAAAAACTAATGACTTTTGATTGTATAATATAGAAAAAAACCATGACTTGTGATTGTCAAAAGTTTGAACAACATATTTATTAATAACAACAATGTTTACTGCATATTTCAAGTTGTTTTTTGTTGCGAAAATAATTTAAAGACATCCCATGGATATTCATTTATCCCTCTCATCCATTGGATATAGATATGGATGGCTGAAAAAATTTTAAATGGATATGGATATGGATATGGATATAGATATGGATATGGATATGGATATGGATATGGATATGGATATGGATATGGATATGGATATGGATATGGATATGGATATGGATATGGATATGGATATGGATATGGATATGGATATGGATATGGATATGGATATGGAGATGGATATGGATATGGATATGGATATGGATATGGATATGGATATGGATATGGATATGGATATGGATATGGATATGGATATGGATATGGATATGGATATGGATATGGATATGGATATGGATATGGATATGGATATGGATATGGATATGGATATGGATATGGATATGGATATGGATATGGATATGGATATGGATATGGATATGGATATGGATATGGATATGGATATGGATATGGATATGGATATGGATATGGATATGGATATGGATATGGATATGGATATGGATATGGATATGGATATGGATATGGATATGGATATGGATATGGATATGGATATGGAGATGGATATGGATATGGATATGGAGATGGATATGGATATGGATATGGATATGGATATGAATATGGATATGGAGATGGACATGGATATGGATATGGATATGGATATGGATATGGATATGGATATGGATATGGATATGGATATGGATATGGATATGGATATGGATATGGATATAGATATGGATATGGATATGGATATGGATATGGATATGGATATGGATATGGATATGGATATGGATATGGATATGGATATGGATATGGATATGGATATGGATATGGATATGGATATGGATATGGATATGGATATGGATATGGATATGGATATGGATATGGATATGGATATGGATATGGATATGGATATGGATATGGATATGGATATGGATATGGATATGGATATGGATATGGATATGGATATGGATATGGATATGGATATGGATATGGATATGGATATGGATATGGATATGGATATGGATATGGATATGGATATGGATATGGATATGGATATGGATATGGATATGGATATGGATATGGATATGGATATGGATATGGATATGGATATGGATATGGATATGGATATGGATATGGATATGGATATGGATATGGATATGGATATGGATATGGATATGGATATGGATATGGATATGGATATGGATATGGATATGGATATGGATATGGATATGGATATGGATATGGATATGGATATGGATATGGATATGGATATGGATATGGATATGGATATGGATATGGATATGGATATGGATATGGATATGGATATGGATATGGATATGGATATGGATATGGATATGGATATGGATATGGATATGGATATGGATATGGATATGGATATGGATATGGATATGGATATGGATATGGATATGGATATGGATATGGATATGGATATGGATATGGATATGGATATGGATATGGATATGGATATGGATATGGATATGGATATGGATATGGATATGGATATGGATATGGATATGGATATGGATATGGATATGGATATGGATATGGATATGGATATGGATATGGATATGGATATGGATATGGATATGGATATGGATATGGATATGGATATGGATATGGATATGGATATGGATATGGATATGGATATGGATATGGATATGGATATGGATATGGATATGGATATGGATATGGATATGGATATGGATATGGATATGGATATGGATATGGATATGGATATGGATATGGATATGGATATGGATATGGATATGGATATGGATATGGATATGGATATGGATATGGATATGGATATGGATATGGATATGGATATGGATATGGATATGGATATGGATATGGATATGGATATGGATATGGATATGGATATGGATATGGATATGGATATGGATATGGATATGGATATGGATATGGATATGGATATGGATATGGATATGGATATGGATATGGATATGGATATGGATATGGATATGGATATGGATATGGATATGGATATGGATATGGATATGGATATGGATATGGATATGGATATGGATATGGATATGGATATGGATATGGATATGGATATGGATATGGATATGGATATGGATATGGATATGGATATGGATATGGATATGGATATGGATATGGATATGGATATGGATATGGATATGGATATGGATATGGATATGGATATGGATATGGATATGGATATGGATATGGATATGGATATGGATATGGATATGGATATGGATATGGATATGGATATGGATATGGATATGGATATGGATATGGATATGGATATGGATATGGATATGGATATGGATATGGATATGGATATGGATATGGATATGGATATGGATATGGAGATGGATATCCTGGGAAAAAGTCATTGCTCCAGTCGATGCGGGTGGGCTCGGGTTGGGTAGCTTATCAGAATTTTTTTTGTCTTTGCTCTCTAACTGGTGGTGGCGCTTCCGTAAAGACCCAAGCTGGGACGCGTCATATCGACCATACATTTTTCAAAACGAAACTGTTCAATGATCCCGGTAAAGCATGGCATGGTTGGAGTGTGGAAAACGATAGCGAACCTAAACTCCCACCTCCAACCCCTCGATATCTCTATGGACATCTTGACTACAGGTAAAGCAGGGAATGGGGAGGTTATCCAGTCCTGGTTAGACTCCTGGAATGGCAAAGATCCGCTCTACAAAAGCTTCCCTGATCTGTTTAAACTGGAGAGACACAAAGATTATATGTTGAATGAACGATGCACGGGTAGGGGCAGATTTTCTCAATGGGAATGGTGTTGGTCGAGTCCCCCAAGTTCCAAGTGTAACAACCCTCAAATTTCGACTAGGACAATTTACTTGGACTTATCTAGACATTTAATTCTAGAGGATTATTAAGAGAATCTGCCTTATAGGCATTAAGGCATAGTGATACTTTCTCTCAAGTTCAATGGAATGCCCAAAGATAGCTAGTTATCTTAGAAATGCCAAAACATGAGACAATCTCAAAGTAAAGAAATAATGACAATCTTATAAGTATGTAACCATAATCAATCAAATCAACTTCAAGAATATGTAAAGTAACAACAAGTTTATAAGTATTCAATCCGACAAACAAGTCTCTATGTATCCAAAATATAATCAACAACTCAAATATAGAAGGTACATCAAGAAAATTTTATAAAGTTTAGTGCCAATACATATATATATACACGACATACATATTTATGCATGTATAACACATACAACTAATAAAAGTGTAACAATAATTTATAACTAGCTAGCTTACATGCATAAATATGTATGTATATATATATATATATATATATATATATATATATATATATATATATATATATATATATATATATATATATATATATATATATATATATATATATATATATATATATATATATATATATATATATATATATATATATATATATATATATATATATATATATATATATATATATATATATATATATATATATATATATATATATATATATATATATATATATATATATATATATATATATATATATATATATATATATATATATATATATATATATATATATATATATATATATATATATATATATATATATATATATATATATATATATATATATATATATATATATATATATATATATATATATATATATATATATATATATATATATATATATATATATATATATATATATATATATATATATATATATATATATATATATATATATATATATATATATATATATATATATATATATATATATATATATATATATATATATATGATAATTAAAAACCTGATAATACAAAATTAAAAACACAAATATCAAAATATATATATATATATATATATATATCAAAACAATAAGTCACAAGTTAATTCACAATAAGTCACAATAATTCACAATAAGTCACAAGTTAATTACAATAAGTCACAAGTTAATTCACAATAAGTCACAAGTTAATTCACAATAAGTCACAAGTTAATTCACAATAAGTCACAAGTTAATTCACAATAAGTCACAAGTTAATTCACAATAAGTCACAAGTTAATTCACAATAAGTCACAAGTTAATTCACAATAAGTCACAAGTTAATTCACAATAAGTCACAAGTTAATTCACAATAAGTCACAAGTTAATTCACAATAAGTCACAAGTTAATTCACAATAAGTCACAAGTTAATTCACAATAAGTCACAAGTTAATTCACAATAAGTCACAAGTTAATTCACAATAAGTCACAAGTTAATTCACAATAAGTCACAAGTTAATTCACAATAAGTCACAAGTTAATTCACAATAAGTCACAAGTTAATTCACAATAAGTCACAAGTTAATTCACAATAAGTCACAAGTTAATTCACAATAAGTCACAAGTTATCACAATTAACCAATAATTATCAACTAATCCAAAACACACCCACATTTTGAACTTAGACACCATTTTGGACCAAATACACCTACACCACAACTCCACCACTTGAGCTAGCCAATGAGGATCACCACACCACTTCACACTACTAGAAACAAGGCCATTCTTGACCCGCAATGCGCGTCATAAATGGCTCAGATGACGCGCAAATGCGCGTCAAGGAAGGACCAGTCATAAATTTTCATGACCCGCATTTGGGCGTCATCCGTCTATGACGCGCACTTATGACACGCATTTATGACCCCTTTTTATGACGTGCGTTTTTGCGTGTCATAACCTATTTTTTTTATAAAAAAAAATAATTTTTTTCAGTTCCTAATTTTTTATTTTTTTTTTTTTTTTTTTTTTTTTTTTTTTTTTTTTTATGACACTAATTATATACAAACTTGAAAAAAAAAAAAAAAAAAAAAAAAAAAAAAAAAAAAAAAAAAAAAAAAAAAAAAAAAAAAAAAAAAAAAAAAAAAAAAAAAAAAAAAAAAAAAAAAAAAAAAAAAAAAAAAAAAAAAAAAAAAAAAAAAAAAAAAAAAAAAAAAAAAAAAAAAAAAAAAAAAAAAAAAAAAATTGCCTCTGAACCAAATCTACCTGGCCCAAGATCATATATGCCTTGAACGTTTCCTCCAATCTCAAGTTTTGTTTTTCCAACCTCAGGTTCCGCATGTAAATCAAATTTAACGATTCCAGTGACCTTTGCAATGCTGTCAAGCCTAGTCCCATACACAAATCGTTGTTTCCTGAAATCACATAAAATGATAAGGATTAAAGATCTGAAACGAAGCACTAGAATAATATAAACGACAGTAGTACGAATCATAATAACTCACCTGTTGTACAACTTAGGCACCTAGTTTCAGTTTTCTTATTCAAATCGCTGCTATTCATTTATCCTTTACTCTATCCGACATTTTTTCTGCTTCAATCGATCTAAACCCAAAATAAACAAAAAAAACATGTGTAAACAAAAAAAAAAAAAAAAAAAAAAAAAAAAAAAAAAAAAAAAAAAAAAAAAAAAAAATTGCCTCTGAACCAAATCTACCTGGCCCAAGATCATATATGCCTTGAACGTTTCCTCCAATCTCAAGTTTTGTTTTTCCAACCTCAGGTTCCGCATGTAAATCAAATTTAACGATTCCAGTGACCTTTGCAATGCTGTCAAGCCTAGTCCCATACACAAATCGTTGTTTCCTGAAATCACATAAAATGATAAGGATTAAAGATCTGAAACGAAGCACTAGAATAATATAAACGACAGTAGTACGAATCATAATAACTCACCTGTTGTACAACTTAGGCACCTAGTTTCAGTTTTCTTATTCAAATCGCTGCTATTCATTTATCCTTTACTCTATCCGACATTTTTTCTGCTTCAATCGATCTAAACCCAAAATAAACAAAAAAAACATGTGTAAACAAAACATTTACACAAAAAAAAAAAAAAAAAAAAAAAAAAAAAAAAAAAAAAAAAAAAAAAAAATTGCCTCTGAACCAAATCTACCTGCCCAAGATCATATATGCCTTGAACGTTTCCTCCAATCTCAAGTTTTGTTTTTCCAACCTCAGGTTCCGCATGTAAATCAAATTTAACGATTCCAGTGACCTTTGCAATGCTGTCAAGCCTAGTCCCATACACAAATCGTTGTTTCCTGAAATCACATAAAATGATAAGGATTAAAGATCTGAAACGAAGCACTAGAATAATATAAACGACAGTAGTACGAATCATAATAACTCACCTGTTGTACAACTTAGGCACCTAGTTTCAGTTTTCTTATTCAAATCGCTGCTATTCATTTATCCTTTACTCTATCCGACATTTTTTCTGCTTCAATCGATCTAAACCCAAAATAAACATAAAAAGTCATACACATAAAAGATGATAAGTAATCTTGTCTAAAAATGTTAGATCTTAACATGCATGCTTAGATTTGCACTAGTTTTGATTGATTTTGATTTGGGGATTTGAGATGGATGATTGGTGACTTTAAATTTGCTAAGAGATCTGTATATTTGATGTTAAAATCACACAAAAATGATCAACAAACTTGTTAGTGGTAATCTAGGGGCTAAAACAAGCAACCAACACCATTGGTGAGTTGCAACTCACCAATGGTGTTGGTTGCTTGTTTTAGCCCCTAGATTACCACTAACAAGTTTGTTGATCATTTTTGTGTGATTTTAACATCAAATATACAGATCTCTTAGCAAATTTAAAGTCACCAATCATCCATCTCAAATCCCCAAATCAAAATCAATCAAAACAGTAACTTTAACTTAACCAATAGAGAAAAAAAGGTGAATCAAAAAAAAAAAAAAAAAAAAAAAAAAAAAAAAAAAAAAAAAAAAAAAAAAAAAAAAAAAAAAAAAAAAAAAAAAAAAAAAAAAAAAAAAAAAAAAAAAAAAAAAAAAAAAAAAAAAAAAAAAAAAAAAAAAAAAAAAAAAAAAAAAAAAAAAAAAAAAAAAAAAAAAAAAAAAAAAAAAAAAAAAAAAAAAAAAAAAAAAAAAAAAAAAAAAAAAAAAAAAAAAAAAAAAAAAAAAAAAAAAAAAAAAAAAAAAAAAAAAAAAAAAAAAAAAAAAAAAAAAAAAAAAAAAAAAAAAAAAAAAAAAAAAAAAAAAAAAAAAAAAAAAAAAAAAAAAAAAAAAAAAAAAAAAAAAAAAAAAAAAAAAAAAAAAAAAAAAAAAAAAAAAAAAAAAAAAAAAAAAAAAAAAAAAAAAAAAAAAAAAAAAAAAAAAAAAAAAAAAAAAAAAAAAAAAAAAAAAAAAAAAAAAAAAAAAAAAAAAAAAAAAAAAAAAAAAAAAAAAAAAAAAAAAAAAAAAAAAAAAAAAAAAAAAAAAAAAAAAAAAAAAAAAAAAAAAAAAAAAAAAAAAAAAAAAAAAAAAAAAAAAAAAAAAAAAAAAAAAAAAAAAAAAAAAAAAAAAAAAAAAAAAAAAAAAAAAAAAAAAAAAAAAAAAAAAAAAAAAAAAAAAAAAAAAAAAAAAAAAAAAAAAAAAAAAAAAAAAAAAAAAAAAAAAAAAAAAAAAAAAAAAAAAAAAAAAAAAAAAAAAAAAAAAAAAAAAAAAAAAAAAAAAAAAAAAAAAAAAAAAAAAAAAAAAAAAAAAAAAAAAAAAAAAAAAAAAAAAAAAAAAAAAAAAAAAGAAAAAAAAAAAAAAAAAAAAAAAAAAAAAAAAAAAAAAAAAAAAAAAAAAAAAAAAAAAAAAAAAAATCGGTGATTTACCTGCTGTCCGAACAACCCTCTTTCTTGCTTATTTTACATCACCAAAGGTTGATTTCAATGCTTCTCTTTGTTGTCTATTCCTTGTGATTTCATCTAGTAACCTTCTTTCCCTTTTTCTTTCTCATTTTCGTGTCAAAACAGCCCCCAAGGAGCTTGAGATCTGCCATCAAGAACAAGACCCAACAACACTCTTGATCTTCTTGTTTTGATCTTCAAAGGTTGTTAGCTTGAACCCTCTTGAATCTCACTTCACTAATCCTTGATTTCTTGAGCTAAACAAGTCTAGATCTACACATGCATGCATATTTGAATGATGGGTTAACAAGAAATAATCATTAAAAAGTCATACACATAAAAGATGATAAGTAATCTTGTCTAAAAATGTTAGATCTTAACATGCATGCTTAGATTTGCACTAGTTTTGATTGATTTTGATTTGGGGATTTGAGATGGATGATTGGTGACTTTAAATTTGCTAAGAGATCTGTATATTTGATGTTAAAATCACACAAAAATGATCAACAAACTTGTTAGTGGTAATCTAGGGGCTAAAACAAGCAACCAACACCATTGGTGAGTTGTATTAACCAAAATACATTCTGACAGAATTAATTTTCTGTCTTGGAACGGGTAAACTGAGCATGTGAGGGCCGTTTCAAGCAAAACTTTCAAAATAAAAGTTGTAGATAAACGAGTTAACTTTAAACACCAACTGCAATCACTCAAAAATACTGAACCAAACAAAAGATATGATTTTTCTACTAAAACTGGTCAAAACTGCATTTTTGTCTGAATATTTTATCAAATTTAACAATTTTTATCTCCTAATCCATAAGGTTCCAGGAGCCATACTTGGTGGAAAGTAATTCCAATGTGTCCTAAACTGAAAATAAAATCACGGAATTTTTATTAAGAGCAAAACCCAAAGAACTTTTATAAAACTTTCGAGTATGCAAAACAGTGACTGTTTTGACCACTTCCATTTATAAAAATATTTAGAGGTAGTAAACATTCTTTATAAATTAATCCAAAATTCAAAAATAAGTGGACACATATAGGTTATTGTATAAAAATCAGGAGGGTCCAAATAATTCGGTTTAACCCCAAAACAGTAGCCAACATTTCATAAAAATGTGAAGTAAAAACAGAAAATTCTGAAGTAAACCAATAATTTGTGTAATGGGCTAAAAGATACACTAAGGACCATAATGGGCTAACCCGACCCAAATAATAAACCCATTGAACCATAAATCAGTAGGCCCACTTGGCCCAATAAACCATGTAGCCCAATAACCAATATAACCCATTAAGCACATAACCCAAATAAGGTTAAGCCCAATAACTAAATTAAGCCCAAGTCACTTAAAAGCCCATAACACTTAGGCCCAATTTGGTAATGGCCCATAACACCTAAGCGAAATAAAGCCCATAACACTTAGGCCCAATGGTAATGGCCCATAACACTTAAGCTCAAGATTTAAAAGCCCATAACACTTAGGCCCAATTTGGTAATGGCCCATAACCCCTAAGCGAATTTCATAAACCCGAATAATCATAAAGTCATACACATAAAAGATGATAAGTAATCTTGTCTAAAAATGTTAGATCTTAACATGCATGCTTAGATTTGCACTAGTTTTGATTGATTTTGATTTGGGGATTTGAGATGGATGATTGGTGACTTTAAATTTGCTAAGAGATCTGTATATTTGATGTTAAAATCACACAAAAATGATCAACAAACTTGTTAGTGGTAATCTAGGGGCTAAAACAAGCAACCAACACCATTGGTGAGTTGTATTAACCAAAATACATTCTGACAGAATTAATTTTCTGTCTTGGAACGGGTAAACTGAGAATGTGAGGGCCGTTTCAAGCAAAACTTTCAAAATAAAAGTTGTAGATAAACGAGTTAACTTTAAACACCAACTGAATCACTCAAAAATACTGAACCAAACAAAAGATATGATTTTTCTACTAAAACTGGTCAAAACTGCATTTTTGTCTGAATATTTTATCAAATTTAACAATTTTTATCTCCTAATCCATAAGGTTCCAGGAGTCCATACTTGGTGGAAAGTAATTCCAATGTGTCCTAAACTGAAAATAAAATCACGGAATTTTTATTAAGAGCAAAACCCAAAGAACTTTTATAAAACTTTCGAGTATGCAAAACAGTGACTGTTTTGACCACTTCCATTTATAAAAATATTTAGAGGTAGTAAACATTCTTTATAAATTAATCCAAAAATTAAAAATAAGTGGACACATATAGGTTATTGTATAAAAATCAGGAGGGTCCAAATAATTCGGTTTAACCCCAAAACAGTAGCCAACATTTCATAAAAATGTGAAGTAAAAACAGAAAATTCTGAAGTAAACCAATAATTTGTGTAATGGGCTAAAAGATACACTAAGGACCATAATGGGCTAACCCGACCCAAATAATAAACCCATTGAACCATAAATCAGTAGGCCCACTTGGCCCAATAAACCATGTAGCCCAATAACCAATATAACCCATTAAGCACATAACCCAAATAAGGTTAAGCCCAATAACTAAATTAAGCCCAAGTCACTTAAAAGCCCATAACACTTAGGCCCAATTTGGTAATGGCCCATAACCCCTAAGCGAATTTCATAAACCCGAATAATCATAAGACATATTGAGGAATATGTGAGTAAAAGATAAGCGTAATCAAAGTAACACAAAAAGGATGATTAAGTAGAATGGACATAAGTAATTACTTTAACCAAACTATAAATTGACATCACAAATACTATTTAGTATTAAAACTGGTTACACATCCAATGATGTTTAAAAGAACATAACTTAACTCGGCATTCCCATATGATAACCTAAGATGCCAAACGAAACCACAAATGAAGGCAAGTTACCGAAATTCTAACAACTTATAACTACATGTATATTGAAAGTGACCTTTTTCACCATCAATCCCTACAACCAAAAAGATGCGAATATTAGCAATACACTTGGATCCCAAATTGATGAAAACATAATGAAAGTGGCATTCTAAGTGATGGCTTAAGATAGGAACTTACGTATATTAGTCCTATCGTAGGGATAGTCTTGGCTTGAAATGTGATTGAGGAATATGACGGATATATGATCAAGGAAGCGATAGATGGGAAGTACCCATTTTGGATAAGTGAATATAATATGCGGCATATCAAGGTGAGTCATAGCCCCCTTTCAAACTCTTTTATGTGTTTTACTTTCGGGGTGAGAAGCATGATAAATAAAATTGTTTTCTTTCATGAAATGATATTTGAAAGATTGATTATGATATGAGAATTATTGTATGTTCAACATGTTATATATTATATGATGAACTTGAGTACTGTCAAACTGTTTCACCTCGGTACACTACTATTAACTCTTCGAGAGGCCTGTAGTATGAGAGTTGCGCAACTAGGACTTGTCCCCTCACCCAACGAGTAACGGTGGGATGTTTGGTTGCCTTTGTGACGACCTTCATTTCCAGTCCGACCACGCGGTGCTCTAGCTACTATATCAGTGGTCATGCCACGCCCCCTTCTATTATTGGTCGTCTCCATGGCACGACCCCTTTATTATTATTATTGCACATGGTTGACGGCATGTGCTTCTTATTATCTTGGACATAACCGGTTTTAGTAGTGGCTCAAGCACAGATTCATCAAATTATGCCTTTGGCTAAATATTATTGATATTATTTATGGTTGGATATTATGGATTGAACATACGGTTGGGTATTGGACCTTATATGGAATCTTGAAAGTTGTTGAAATTGGCGATATTGAAATATTGATGACCGAATGGTTTTGGTATGATGTATGATTAATCGAATTATATACTTTTCTCTCACGATAAATTTACAAATGAGAGTTTTATTACTTACCATGGATTCTCAACTCTTTGAAATGACGTTATGGTATTTTGAAAACTTGATGGTGTGATAATGAGAATTTTGCCGATCATGTGGTTTGGGTATGTTGATATCTAATAACATGTTTTCTAAGTGTTTAAAATGGTTAAGTAACGAAATTTACTTAAAAACCTATGCACTCACCAACTACGTTTTCGTAGTTGACACTTTTTCTTCATGCTTTTCAGGATTTAGCATTAGCTTTGAGGAATTGTATGCATCATGACTGTTTGCATTGCACTTTGGAGTCAAAGATCAAACCTTGTGATGGGCAATGGAATCCGCCTTGATCATTGTAGTATACTATTTCATGTGCTTGTTATTTGTTTCGTGAACTTAATATCCAAGTATGGTGGACGCATTTGTACTTGGAAATTGGTTCACATGCTTGTACATTTGTAAATTCTTTTTATCAAATAAAGCTATGGTGAATGTTATTTATAATCCTTTGTTTTGAATACTCGACTTTCTGTACATCTCATTGTTCCGCCTTAGTTGGGGTGTTACACCCAGACATAGATCCAACAGTTCCAAGACCTACTTCTGGAGATTTCCCACTTAAACCTTACGATTTCAAAAGATACCTGGATGTGGAGCATCGACCCCTCTGGCAACTTCACAACAAAGTCAATGAGATCAAGGATTCAAAAGGCAGCATATGGATCAAACCCCTGGGTTTTCCCATGGAATCGTCTTGCCCCCATCAAAGTAAATGTCATGGGATGGCGTCTCTAACTAAACCGTCTACCAACCTCTGATCAGTTACAAAGAAGAAACATAATTCTTGACTCTTACATATGCCCGGTGTGTAAAAGTCAACCTGAAACTGCAACATATTTGTTCTTAATTGTACCTTGCGGATTCACTGTGGTCATACATCCTGTCTTGGTGTAATCTTCCAATCAGTAAGCCGTCCAGCATAAGAGACTATTCTGTTGAGTCAAGGATTCGCTGACCAGACGTGGTGAGAATACGTGTTGCATTTTGACATTCACCTAAGCATATAGGAATTCGAGACTTGCCTTACTAGAGGATTATGCTAGTTTGATATAAGGATTAATTTTAGATGTCTCGAAGTTACGAAGCCCTTAATAGGATTCCCTTTTTGCACATTAGAAGTGGAATGAACCTAAGATTGAAAGATATTCGTTGATACGTGCTACTCTATGCTATAACATGTGAATTTGGGCATGATTCGATTGCAATGTGAAAGTTTATAATGTGCAATGTGAAAGTTGTAATATGCAATGTGAAAGATTGTAATGTCCAATGTGAAAGTTTGGAATGTGCAATGTGGAAATTATGAGAGAAATGCATGCGTAAAAGCTTTATGATTTATGATGTTGATCTTTAAGTAGCATATGCAATTTAAAATAATGTGATTACTATGAGGCATGAAATCACTTTGAGATATGACTTGATTAAATTATTGGGTAATGAGGTTGATTATTTATGATTGATTTGAAAGAGAATATGGGCATGACGAGTTGATATGAAATTTCATGGACGATATGGATATAAGAGCCTTTACTCCCTAAGTTTGAGCTATTTGAAACTAGCGCGTGAATATTGTAATGATTATGTAGTCATGCCTTACTATGGAGATAGTTATTGCGCCCTAAGGTTGAGCTATTTGAGGACTAGTGCGTGAATGATGTAATGATTATATAGTTGTGCCTTACTATTGAGATAGTTATTATGCTCTAAGATTTGACTATTGAGAACTAGCACCTGCTAGATATGATTATAATGTGGTTAGTCCTTACTACTGAGATATATATTGCGTGATGAGATTTGACCGCTTGGGAACTAGTGATTGTCTCTGAGAAATCCATTATAAATTAGAAATTTCCTAAGTATGAAAGTTGTCATTAAATACCCCTCCGTCATTCGTTCACTTGTGCTCTTTTGAAAATTATCCAACATCATATTTCTTATGGCACCGCTACTCATTATTGACATACAACAACGCGATATCATCGGTAGAACATCTTCCCATGAACGTTGGACGATATACTCTAAGAATTGTAGTCCCAAGATATGACGCGACTCTATCCTTTTAGAAACTACACATAACCTTTGCGTTCGATCTAAGATGGTGCGAAACATATGGGAACGTCGAACGAAGTTGGAGACATACGAACGCTGAGCTGTTTTAAAGCCATATGACGATATGACGACACTAGTAGGACGCATTCCTATATATTCTAGACGACACGTCCTGAGGATTGTAACCCCAATATTTGGTGCGATATTTCTATTCTAACACGTGTACGCAAACAACTATCTATATTCTAAGCCGGTGCGACATATATTGACGTCATCGAAAGTTGGAGTCCATTGGGCAACGAAAGACATAGAAGTGATTTCTTTAAACCGCGCAAGGAGTCTGATTCGAGCCTTAATGATTCTTTTGTTTTTATATTTCCTATTTCATTCATTCGAAACCAAACTCTATATCCTTGATTATTCAAAGTAATGACCACCACCGCTTCTTTTTTTTGTTTTTTTTTTTTTTTGTCTCTCTTTTTTTTTTTTTTTTTTTTTTTTTTTTTTTTTTTTTTTTTTTTTTTTTTTTTTTTTTTTTTTTTTTTTTTTTTTTTTTTTTTTTTTTTTTTTTTTTTTTTTTTTTTTTTTTTTTTTTTTCTTTATCTCAAAAGTTAGTAACCTAACAATATACAATTCATTTACGCAATACTCAGTAAAGGCAAATTCGAGTAAGTAGTACCCACTCTCTCGTTGCGACATCAAGGGACGCGAAAAACAGTTGAGACACCAGTCGTCCATATGTGGAAGACTTGGGATAACTTTATCGCGTAGAAGATGCTATTGGGTCACGTACATAACGTAGGACGTGCAAGATATGTTGTGTGTCAATCAAAGTACAAGGAAGCAAATTTTCACAAGCGACGTTGAAGTAATCCGTTTAACTCACCTAAGAATATTAATTTGAGTTGTCGTCTTATTCTCGCTATGAACTCTTACTCCCCACTTCCACATTGAAATTAGCCAAGTGAATTTCGACAATCTTGAGGACCAGACACGATGAAAGCATGGTTCTTCTTCTTTTCCAAAGATTTACGATTCCCTTGATCCACGGATGACTCGACGCAACACCTGAAAGTGGTGAGACCAAATAACTAACACCACCCACTCGCAACGACGTTAAGAGAAGGACCCACTCGATACAAGGAAGTTTAGAAAACTAGTGAGTTAGAGAAGTATAGTATAGAAGATACTATAGACTAGTATACCCAATGAAAATGATGCCTTGGATATGGTCTACATGTGAGAGAGTGTAGAGGCAATTAAACCGAGGCCTCAAGTTGGTGAAGGAATTTAAGGACCTTTTATCCATGTAAAAAATGGAGCCTCAGCGGCAATTAGAAGAAATCCCAAAGTTACCGTTGGAGCGAAGATGTAATTAAGAAGGAATAAGAAATTTGGCGAATTGAAGATCGTCAAGGAAGGCGAGGAGAATTGAAGAGCAGGAAGCCCTTTACATTTTTCTAGAGGAAAAATGTTAAGGGGGTAATCGCAACAAGGAAGATACTCGAACAAGGAGTATGGATAGCAAGATTATATTTTATCTTTCAAGAAGGGTTATTCACTAGCGTCATTGAAAGAGATATGAAGTAGAAAGTAGAGTAAAGAAAGGCGATTTAACCCAAACGGTAAAGTAAAGGCATTGACGCCATCTACAAGATGTAGTTCTGGTGGCGTTTATCATTATGACGGTCCACTCGTTATTATTTGAATATCCCTTGGAAAACCTCCATCGAAAAAGAACTATTAGTGGAGTATATCAACCGAGCTTAGAGAAGGCGGTACACGCTTAACGCCTGATGGAGGCTGGCTTTACCAAGGAGGAGAAGTATGGTCGATAAGTAGAGGAAGCACGATGACCTGTGATGGTTATCTTCTCCAGGTCAACGGTCAAATGGAGGTAAGCTAAAACAAGATGAACTTGGGTGAGAAATTTTGCAACACATGGTGAACCGTCAAGGGCCATCGACCCACGAAGTAGTGCGCCCAAGAAAAGTGAAGAAGGAAAACCACATGAAATCGCTAAGTTAGTAGTGAAAGCAAATAAGAAATACGACGCTAGAAGTCAAGGCACATGCTACCACAACGATCAAGGAAGTGGGTCGCTGAACTAAGTTTCAAACAACTAACAAACTCCGTGAAGAGCTAGTTATGGAATGTTTGAACGGAAGGGTGATAAGGATAATTCGCATCTGTGATGAGTTAGGATCAAAGGATCCGTATCACCATGATCTGACAAGTACCCTTGAGATAACTGCAAGGACTAGCGACTGCTTGTGTGCTGTTCAAGACGACGATTACTCTAGTTAGAGATGGATTTGAGTGACGAAACGGTAAGGAGTATGGTGACCCATAAGAAAACGAAAGGAAAATGGAGAAAACCGAATGGTTGAGAAAAGGATAAAGTAACCGATGTTTCCCCTAAATTATATTATATCACAATTTCTAAGGACATTAGGTTATTGTATTTGAAAAGAAGCTTAGCTTAGAAAGCTGAAAATGGATATGAGGCTCAGGAGAGCAAAGTAATTGAAAGTTTTGTAGAGGTCAGGAGGACCTAAGAAGGATTATTTTAAAGGAAGAGTTCATACGAATAAGGACATCGAAGTGTTTACCTTGAAATGATGGCGGTGATATGATTACTTAAGAGCATAAGGATTGTGTAAATCCTATCATGAGGAATGCGTAGGTATAGCAAAGAAACCGAATAGGTTATAAGTGCGATGTTAAAAGAGATTTGTCGGTGATGAGTCATAGATAATGATCCTTCTAGCGTAAAAAGGAAGTAATTAAAGGTACCTTAAAACGATTTGAAAGCCAATATCGGCAAAAGCAAGAGAAATTGGTAACGATATGACTTAGCGAATAATGAAAGAGGTGACTTTGGAAAAATAAGGGCGAAATTGAAGAACAAAGGTAAGTATGAGGAACAAGATGGAACTATCATCATACAATTCATGATTCCCTCGAGCGCCATAAAGCAACAAAGACGACATTGGAAAACCCTAAAATGTGATACTACGAAGATGTACCTTTGCAATTTTAGTGCAACTCGGCACCCCAGTTAATATCACTTTTGTTAAAGGGGTAATCCCTTAACAAGTGATTAGTCACAAACGAAGCCAATATTTTCAAGAAGTGGCAAGCGTGTCCAACGTCAAACCAAAGAAGGATGAAAGTGGGCGAGAAGCTATTGGAACGATTCTTTAATTGGGGTAGAAGACGATAAAGGAAAGTATGCAAAGTAACAATGGAAATGAATAGCCACCAACGATCGATATCCCAACGTCTCTCACTATTTTATTGTAACTCACGTTACGAACCGTTTGCTCATTTTACACCTCCGTATTGCCATTCTTATTATCATCCCATTATTTAGTATTGATCTAGGCAAGATTGACAGCCCGCAACGATTACATACGATTAATCTCCAGTCGTCTCAAGAGGTGAGCGACATTCGTAAGCTTTTTCTTTTTCGAAGTTTCAAATCACGAGAAATGTTAGAGCACTAAGCAAGAGATGCCCCCAATTATGGAGTTTAAAAAGCTTGCAAAAAATGAAAAAGGTCATGACGAAACCTAGTTGAACTCTCACATTTTATACGTCTCCGTGTAGCTATCCTCATCTCCGACCTATTCATTTTATTACTGTGTGAACGAGCGAACTTCGAGGACGAAGTTACTGTTAAGGGGGTAATGATGTAACAACCCTCAAATTTCGACTAGGACAATTTACTTGGACTTATCTAGACATTTAATTCTAGAGGATTATTAAGAGAATCTGCCTTATAGGCATTAAGGCATAGTGATACTTTCTCTCTAGTTCAATGGAATGCCCAAAGATAGCTAGTTATCTTAGAAATGCCAAAACATGAGACAATCTCAAAGTAAAGAAATAATGACAATCTTATAAGTATGTAACCATAATCAATCAAATCAACTTCAAGAATATGTAAAGTAACAACAAGTTTATAAGTATTCAATCCGACAAACAGGTCTCTATGCATCCAAAATATAATCAACAACTCAAATATAGAAGGTACATCAAGAAAATTTTATAAAGTTTAGTGCCAATACATATATATATACACGACATACATATTTATGCATGTATAGCACATACAACTAATAAAAGTGTAACAATAATTTATAACTAGCTAGCTTACATGCATGAAACTCTTACAACTAATTCATTTATTCTTACACTCTCATATTTTACATGAATTAACCAATAATGTATCAACTAATCCAAAACACACCCACATTTTGAACTTAGACACCATTTTGGACCAAATACACCTACACCACAACTCCACCACTTGAGCTAGCCAATGAGGATCACCACACCACTTCACTTGACCAATAAACACTCTCCCAACCCATTTCCCTGCCCTCCTTCACGTGATGAAGGCTTGGGAGAACCACCACTCTCTCATTTTACACTCAAACAACTCACACACACTCCTAAAGATGCTCTCAACTCTCTCTCTCTTTCTCTTTTCGGTTTCCAGCAGAAAAATGGGGTAAAAACACCCCCAAATCTTAACAATAAATCATAAAACAACAACAATAACATAATAACATAGTAAGGGATCAAGCTATGGTGGATTGGAGCATGCATGGAGAAGCAAAACAGCCCCGAAGAGCTCTCAAAATCGTGATTTACCTGCTGTCCGAACAGCCCTCTTTCTTGCTTATTTTACATCACCAAAGGTTGATTTCAATGCTTCTCTTTGTTGTCTCTTCCTTGTGATTTCATCTAGTAACCTTCTTTCCCTTTTTCTTTCTCATTTTCGTGTCAAAACAGCCCCCAAGGAGCTTGAGATCTGCCATCAAGAACAAGACCCAACAACACTCTTGATCTTCTTGTTTTGATCTTCAAAGGTTGTTAGCTTGAACCCTCTTGAATCTCACTTCACTAATCCTTGATTTCTTGAGCTAAACAAGTCTAGATCTACACATGCATGCATATTTAAATGATGGGTTAACAAGAAATAATCATTAAAAAGTCATGAGAATGTGAGGGCCGTTTCAAGCAAAACTTTCAAAATAAAAGTTGTAGATAAACGAGTTAACTTTAACCACAACTGGAATCACTCAAAAATACTGAACCAAACAAAAGATATGATTTTTCTACTAAATCTGGTCAAAACTGCATTTTTGTCTGAATATTTTATCAACTTTAACAATTTTTATCTCCTAATCCATAAGGTTCCAGGAGGCCATACTTGGTGGAAAGTAAATCACGGAATTTTTATTAAGAGCAAAACCCAAAGAACTTTTATAAAACTTTCGAGTATGCAAAACAGTGACTGTTTTGACCACTTCCATTTATAAAAATATTTAGAGGTAGTAAACATTCTTTATAAATTAAGCCAAAAATTACAAAATAAGTGGACACATATAGGTTATTGTATAAAAATTAGGAGGGTCCAAATAATTCGGTTTAACCCCAAAATAGTAGCCAACATTTCATAAAAATGTGAAGTAAAAACAGAAAATTCTGAAGTAAACCAATAATTTGTGTAATGGGCTAAAAGATACACTAAGGACCATAATGGGCTAACCCGGCCCAAATAATAAACCCATTGAACCATAAATCAGTAGGCCCACTTGGCCCAATAAACCATGTAGCCCAATAACCAATATAACCCATTAAGCACATAACCCAAATAAGGTTAAGCCCAATAACTAAATTAAGCCCAAGTCACTTAAAAGCCCATAACACTTAGGCCCAATTTGGTAATGTCCCATAACCCCTAAGCGAATTTCATAAACCCGAATAATCATAAGACATATTGAGGAATATGTGAGTAAAAGATAAGCGTAATCAAAGTAACACAAAAAGGATGATTAAGTAGAATGGACATAAGTAATTACTTTAACCAAACTATAAATTGACATCACAAATACTATTTAGTATTAAAATTGGTTACACATCCAATGATGTTTAAAAGAACATAACTTAACTCGGCATTCCCATATGATAACCTAAGATGCCAAACGAAACCACAAATGAAGGCAAGTTACCGAAATTCTAACAACTTATAACTACATGTATATTGAAAGTGACCTTTTTCACCATCAATCCCTACAACCAAAAAGATGCGAATATTAGCAATACACTTGGATCCCAAAATTGATGACAACATAATGAAAGTGGCATTCTAAGTGATGGCTTAAGATAGGAACTTACGTATATTAGTCCTATTGTAATGAATAGAATTCGAGCTTTTGTGTGTGTAAGTGTGTGTGTTAATGGTGGTTTTAGAGAGAGAAAGTAGAGAGATGTCAGGGAAAGATTGGATAGTATTATAGGTTGAAAGGTTACAAAATGCTTAATGGAAGGGGTTTATATACATATGACTAATTTACACTAAGCCCCCTTCCATACTTAGACATTTACATTCAAAGTACAAATATACAATAAGTAAACAAATCAACTACTACATTTATATTTCTAACAATCTCCCCCTTAGTAGTGATTTGTCAAAAATATCCAGTCTTTGTTTATCTTCAAGCTCACGTATTTGGTCTGTCTTTGTTTGGATGCCAGAACCAGTTTTCTCCTTCGGGTCTGTCATCTGGAACAATCATATTTGCTTCAAAATTTCTTGGAGGAATGTTATGTGGCCCTGGAAGATGACTAGGTTCATACTTGATCCAGCAACCTCCTTTCCGGCGAACAACATACTTCGACTTCTGAACATTCTTTGCTTCTCTCATCATTCGAATGCTGTCTCGGTATTCAAGCCTTTGATTGATTTTGGAGATCACTTTATCAAACACTTCCTTTTTCTTTTCATCTTGCTCATCTTCCTTCAAACACAGCAACACATTTTTACAAAACTCCAATGTTCCATCAGAATAAGAAGCAAGTTCATCCATACGAATGAAAATCTTCTTCTTTCGGCTATTTAGAAAGACAACCCCAAAAGATGGTTCTTCAATGACATGACCAATACTGAGCTTTTCAATGTCTTCAGTATAAAGACTCTGATCTGGATATGGAACATTTATCTTCCTCTTCACAACTTCAAACCCTATTTGAAAATCTTCCAATTAAGCATATTGAATGCAACTTGACATGTATCTTTTTACAGCATCAAAAGCAATAACATCTTCACGGTATCTTTGCATTGCATTCAGGAAATGGTTGTAGAGGAAGATAATGTCATCAACTGGCAAAAGTTTAAATTGGGTTTCTGTAAATCGGTAGATCTTGTTATTATCTCTTTTGACCTGAAAACATGGAACTTTGGATTATATTGTTTTGTAAGTTTAAGAAGCTCTGTGTATTCTTCGATTTGCCTGGCTTCCTTAAACTTGTACATTGAGTCTAACTCTGGTCTCTTGGTTTTAGTGACCTTAGTTGCTCCACAAAATATAGGGTAAGCCCTTTCCTCCAAATATCTTGATTTCTTAGCTGCTTCTTTTGGTTTGATGCCGAGAGCAACCATTCTTTCTCTATCCCTCAAGAAGTATCCCCGATTAATAAATCTTAATTGTTCTTCAGTTAAATCAGTTGGAAAATAATCAGGAAGAACTTCCTCGGATATGATTGCCTCTCTCAAAACCTGTTTGTAAGTAGATTTCTGAAAGTTCTGAACTGCAGCTTCTGGAGTCTTTCTAAGATCATCAAAATTGTTGAATTCATTAAAATTATAATGCTGTGGAGCTGAGCTAGCACGAGCAGATGATTCTCCAACTTTAACTCTGCTTGAAGGACCTACTTCAAAGTAATCAAGATCTGCAAATTCTTCAAACATAGGTTCCTCTGCAGCTTCTACGTTCATAGGAGTCTCAACTATCTCTGGCTCATCCAATATAACATTATCTTTTATGGCCTCTAGATCAGCTTCTCCTTCAGCATATTCAACTAAATCCTCTTCAATAACAAAACCTTCTTCTTCATTGACCTCAATAATTTCAACTTCTTCTTCACTTTCTACATCAGAATCAATACCAAAAACTTCAACTAATCTTCTTCTAATCTCATCATCTAAAGTATCATTCTCAACATTCTCAACATTCACACCCTCTGCTCTTTCTTCCATTACCACATCCTCAACATTCACATCAACTCTTGCCGAATCATTTTCAATATTGGCTTGACCCTCTCCTTGGTTCTCCCCCTCGGGGTGATCATCAGAATCAGGATCATCCCGTCTAGAAGCAACCAAGGCCGGTCGGCAAGATTCTAATGCTAACAATCTAAGTTCTAATGCAGCAAGCTTTGCATCATATTCAGCCTTTTGACTTTCAACTTGATCTTGTAAAGCTGTTACTCTTCTTTCAGTAGCAAGTTCTCTTTCTCTCACCTCTAGAGCATTCAACACTCCTCTTTCAGTTACAGTCAACAAATCACCCTCAGACCGTAATATATTCAACAAAACTTCACATGCAGAATCTTTGGTAGGTTGATTTGTTGATGTTGATGGAATTTGATTTGGTGTTGGTGTTCTTTGTGTTTGGGTAGGAGGTGGAGTAGTCAACCCGGGGGTTGTTTGCACACTTGAAGTGTGACCTAAATTCAGCGAAGCTGATTCAGGATTTCCTGCGGATCCTCGGGTTATACCCTCACCAGCAGTTTCAGATTCATGGGCTTTGCAACCCGAATCAATTGGTGTCCTAGACTGTGATAAATCACTGTCCTGGACTTGTTGTTGTTGGGCAACACCACTCACAACACCGGGGTCACTGAGAATGCCCGTTAATACAGTCTCAGGTTGATCCTGAGGAACAGCAGTGTCACTACGGCGTTTATACTATCCCCCAGTCTCAGTCTGAGGACTGTTACCTGCGGCTAAAGCTGGCGTGATGTTAGCTAAGGCAGGATTTCCAAGCTGTCCTTGAGGGTCACACAAAGTGGGTCCCTCTCCGCTTGTTCCGGCATCAGTACTCAACTGTGCTTGTGAATCCGTGTACCTAGGAGATCTAGACTCTTGTGCACGAAATGAAGGCGAGAGGTGGGGCTGGTCCTCTCTTATTTCAACACTCTCATCCTCCAAATGAGGAGAGTGTGATGAGCGTGGCTGATCCCCGTGCATTTGTGAGACTAACTCCTGTTGTGAGGAGTCAGAATGGCTGGGAGAGTTTGGTGCAAGCGAGAATGGGCAGTTCCCGACTTCTACCCTAGGGTAAATAACCCGGCTAGACACATTGGTTTGAACTAATGGAGGGCCAACGTTTTCTTTTTGCCCTTGTCCTAACCCGGACCGCACATCCTCTCTGGTATTTTCAACTCCTCCCTCAATCCGCCTTGTTCCTCCTGCACAACATCATCTCCAGTGCTAACATGCTCAGTTTCAACCTCAGATACAACATTATGAATTACTTGTTCAGCATCTAATTCTGTCGAGGCACCAATATTTTCAGATCTAGCAGATGTATGCTTTCGTTTGGATTTCTTCTTCTTTGACTTCTTTGGTGACCTACGAGCAGCCATTTTAAGTCTTCTCCCAGGTGGTGGAGTTGGTTCATTAGGGAGTGCTGAAGCAAGCGGTGTTGGATTAAGTACAGGTGAAGAGCGAGGTGGTGTAAAAGTTGGTGGATTAGGTGAAACAACGGATGGTAAAGGTGTAGATTGTGAAGGTGAAGATTGCTAAAAGTGAACGGTTGGTGTAGTTTGTGTTGATGGTGTAGGTTGAGAAACAGGTGAAGAAACAGGTTCAGGTGTTACAACATCATGTTCAAACATAACTCGTTTCGATTTTCTTTTCCTCTGCCTAGAAGTCCCCTCACCACTATCCCCTCTTTTTCTTTTATGTGACCTAGGACCCTCACTTGGCGACCTATGCTCAGCTTGGGTAGGAGTCTGTCGGCTTTCAGACCCCATTGCTGAGACTAACCACTCGAGATAAGCCCTAAGATGAGGACTCTGAGCAGGAACCAGATTTATCAGGAATGGAGGAATTGGAAAAGGTCTTACAGTTTCACAACTTGTGCCTCTCAAGTTGGATTTATACATCGCAATCACACACTTGAAACTGTTCTCCAATTTTGGAATTTCTTCTGCATTATCAAGAACATCTTCGATAATCAGTGTGAAGAATCTGATAAAGGGAATATATTTTCTGTCTTGTTTATCCTTTCCTTTGACAACTTGAATCATCTTTTTCCATATAATCGCCGTAAAGTCACACTGCACATTGTGAGTGACTGCATAGTAAATTGATAAGGAATCCTTCGTCATGAGATCAATTCCTTTCTGTGATGGCATCAAACAGGTGGTTAAAACATTGTACATCGTATGCCAGAGAGTTGCTACATTACTCCTTCTAAAATCTCTCATCGTTGCCAACTCTCCGTCATAACCCAACGAATGAACTCCAGCCAACATTTCTTCAACTGATGGGAGTTCTTCGTATTCTTCAAGTACAGGAAATCCAATTGTTGTTCTAAATTCATCCAAAGTGAATCGACAATTAAACAGTTCATCTTCTGACTCTAGAGAAAATTTGAAGTAGTCTGCTGTGTTATGCCTTTTACTTCCTCGTACATATTCAATTGATTGCCACAGCTCAAAGACATACTTCTCAGGTACAATTGCACCTCCAGTCAAAGCATTATTCAATGGATGATGGCTCAAAATCTCTGTAATGATAGGGAATTTGCAAGCAAAAGGTATATGAAGTGCTTGATTGGCTTGCATCTTCATTGAATCTCCTTCTTTAAACATAACCATCTTGATAGTTTATTATTTTCTGTTTAAGACAAACTGACCAAAGTATTGACCAGAAAATTCAATTTAATCTCAGAAAAATAATAACACATACCAACATTTAAGAAACACATTTATTACACAAAGACAATGTTTTGTATATATATTAAAAATGAGAAAACAAAGTAGTACACAAAGGCGTTCGATACCTTGCATCTCACCGAAATATATATACAAAACAAGACAATATATAGGATCACATAAGTATTACAAGATAAGAAAAACAAGGTAAGAATATCCACACCATCTTCAGTCTGCACTTTGCATTCATATCTCCTGAATAATACTTGAAGATCATTGTCACAAAATTATCCAACACTGAAAAGATTGTGTCCTAATCCTTCAACATAGGAAACTCTCTTTATAGTGACACCATTTTTAACAATGTCTCCGTACCGAGAATAGGAGCAATATGATCATTTCCAAATCTGGCGGTTCCCATAAACTTTTCAACAAAGTTCGAAAGAATGGACTTGTTTCCAGTCATATGACGTGAACATCCCGAGTCAACATACCAAACACAAATGAGAAATTCCTGCAAAGACAAGGTATATGATTTAGGTACCCATGTAAATTGGGTCCTTGTAGGTTAGAGGGATAACATGCAAGTACACATTAAAAAATAAACATCAAGCAAAATAACATGCAAACAAACAATTTATTCAAATAACAAACAAGCACACATAATTGTTCAAAATACAAATACGAATTACAAGCAAGAAAATGTAAAGATTTATACACATGTTTTGGTACAAGCGGGACTAGTCCTAGATTTATTAGCATTATCTAATGTATTCGATCTACGACAATCCACACTTGTTTGACATGGGTAGTGTTTCCATCAAGTTTGAGTTTTCTAGTAGCATGCAAAAATCTATCTTTTGGGATCCATTTACTGCTACTTTTCATGCACAAGTCACCTGAAACACGAACATTCTTAGAGTTAGAAATCAATTTAGCATCTATGTTCTGAACAGGTTTCTTCTTGATGGGTTCTGTGGTCTTATTCACTTTCTTTATGTTATTGGGTGACAACCAACCATACTGGTCTTTGTATTTAGTCATGCCTGTCCAAGTATCTCTAACCCTCTGTAAAGTGCACTTAGGATTCTTCTGAGAATACCTAGGGAAACTAGAATACCTAACCTGCTGAGGTTGTTTGTTACCTAATGAGAAAGTTTCAATCTTAACAATCTTCGGACCACTGCTTGTTTTGACTTCTTTTTGTGACTGAGATTCAGATTTGACCTTGTACATCTTTGGTTGCCTAGAAGTCTTTTGGACTGTGGGACTTTTCTTTGATTTATGACTTGAATCCTTCTTTGATGATTGATTGAACTTTGGTTTTGAAACATTCTTTGGTGATGGTTTGGTCTTTGTTTGAATCAGTCTTGGGTGATGGGTTGGTCTTTGATCGTTGGGTGGTCTTTGGTCTTTGGAACTTATTGATTGATGAAGATTGTGAAGAGTGTGACTTTGGAATTTTCTTTAGATAAAAATCAAGTTTTTTCTCCTTTTTAACAAAATGTTTTTCAAATTCAGGATCAAAATCATGATTTTCTTCCAAAAAATTTGTCATATCTTCAGTTTCCAACTTCACACTAACTTCACTTTTCTTTATGGGACATGGACTTTGCTTGAGTGAAATTGATGCTTTTTCTTTTTCTTTATGAAATTGAAGTGCTATTTGCTGAAATTGGAATTCAACTTTTAGATCATTAAGTTCCTTTAGCACATTTAACCTCTGTTCCCTTTCTTTTTCAAACTTTTGTTTGAAAGCATCAATTTCATTCAAGTATGATTGAGTTCCCTCAGAAAACTTGGTAAAAGTCACAATTTCAGAAGTAATCGGAAAGAAATAATCATCAACATCATGAACATCATCTAAATCACCATCAGTTTGCACAGACACATTAACAACTTTCTTTATGTCTACAATCACATTTTGAACATGAATTGGATGAATCTCTTCAAACACATTGGTTTTCTTTTTCATGGATAAAATCTTCTCATTGATTTTTTCAAATGATTCAGAAAACTTTCGGTCAAAATCAATTTTGCACATATCAAAGATCTGAGATTCTTTTTCAGTTTGGACTGAAGCATTTACACTTTCACATATAGAACTCACAGAACATCCAGATGGATCACAAACTTTGGAGTCTATTTTGGGTTGGTTAATGATAAAGTGATTTTGAGTCTGCAGATTGTCTATCATAGATTGCTTTTCATCTAGAGACTTTTGCAGATCCTCTATTACCTTTTCCAAAACTTTTTGTGGCACATAAGGTCTCAAGTTTTCAGCTTTTGGAATTTGAATAGTTTCTTCTAAAGGTATTTCTTTAAAACACTCAAGAATTTCAGGAATTACATCCTCATGATTTTCTTTTTGAATTTTGTGTGCAGGGTGACTGAAAAAATCATATGACTCATCCATTAACTCATAGTTAAAATAGACTTTTGCACCCTCTTTTAGAAAATCATCAGTCTCAAAATCACTATCATTCGGTCTCACAAACTGGTCAGTCATCCCACATCTCAAATAAGATTCCTTATATAATGATGGGACTTCTTCTTGTGCTTTGAGCAAATGATTTGGATTGACATAACCTATCCCTGAATTGAATAAAGTTTTCGAATTTCTTGGCCTATTCAAAAATATTTGTTGATATGATCGATTAATCTTATACAACTTGTCTTGATAAGACTTGATTTCGGCTTTAAGCTCATCATTTTCTTTATCAAGTTTTTGTTTAAGAGAATCTTTTATACAACACTCATATTTTAGGTCAGAAATTTTGTTTTCAAATTCCGTCAAATCAGGGATAGATTCTTTCAATTTCACATTTAAAGACTCAATGTCCTCAGCCAATGCATTTGCTCGAAACATCTCATTGGTCTTTTCGATTTGAAGTTGTCTGACGGTCTTGCTCAGATCAAGAACTTTGGTTTCAAGTTCTTGTTGTTCAAGATGCAGTTTAGAGTTGGGAGTAAAAGTGACTGCTGCTTTTTCAGATTTCAAATTCTCAAATTCCTTTTGAAGCAAATCAAATTTACTTTTAAAATCTTTTTCTTTTTCTTCCAAATCTTTCTTTAATTTTAAGTTCTTTTTACTCAACTCCCTGCAATCTTTTCTTGCTGTTTCACTCATGTCCATGTAGTGTTTTAACACAGATTTGGGAAGAGTTAGTACCTGATCATCCTCTGAAGAACTTTCCTCAACATCATCCAACTCCTTTGATTTCTTGATCTTTGTCATGAAGCACACATTTGCTGCAAGTTCGTCTGTTTCCTCATCTGAAAGATGTAACCACTTGTCATCTTCAGCGAGCAGAGCAATTCCACTTTCCTCTTGTCTTGCTAGCAAAAGTTTGTACTTATAGTACTCGGAGTTCTTCTGTCGAGGTTTAGTGCAGTTGATTGCAAAATGTCCAGTAAGACCACAGTTGTAGCACTTCTTGTCTTCATTCCTTCTCTCCATTACCTTTTTCTCAAACTTCTTCTGATTTTCATACTTCTTCTCACCACCAACAAACTCTTTCTTCTGATCAAACTTAGGAGCATTCGCATTTTTTGCATACGAAGAGACTGATGAAGTCCTAAGCTGATTATTTGTTGGTTTCTTCTTGAAGAACTTCTTCTTGAAAGCCTTTGTGAAATAAGCGAGTTCTTTGTACATCTCTTTTTGTTTCTCATCAAGATCACAATCACTCATTTCACTTGAATCAGAATCAGTGTCATATTCAACAAAACTTTGTCTTGACACTTTTGAAGTCTTCTTCTCAGCTACTAAGGCTAATGGATCGGAATGAGAACTTTCTTCTTTCCTCTTCTAGATCCTCTGAACATCCTCAACATTCAGCTTTAGCTTCTCATACAAGGTGTGAATGGTAAGTTTCCCAAAGTCTGATTGTTGGTTGAGTTGAGTTCCATACACTTGCCATTCCTCTTCCAGATTTTTGATGAATTTGATGTTCAGCTCCATATTGTTTCTCTTTACATCATTCTTTCTAAGCTCATTGATGACATTGCAAAATCTGATGTATACCTCATTCAATGGTTCACCTTTTTGTTGTTTGAATGTTTCATACATGTTCAAAACAGTCGACAACCTTATGGTGTTTGATACATCAGATCCTTCCATCTGCTTCTCCACTTCATCCCATATATCTTTTCCTGTTTCATAGGAGTCCACATTGCAGTAAATGTCATCAGGAAGTGCTTGGTAAAGATAGGCAATTGCACTTTGGTCTGCCTCAACTCTGTTTCTCTGATCTGTGTTCCAACTCTCTTCAGGTAAAACTTCTCCATTAACTGGGTTCTTTGGAATTTCAGGACCATCTTTGTATGATTTCCTTAGCAGTTTTCCATTCTTTTGCCTGTCTATCCAGTTCAGAAACCTTTTCTTCCATTGAGGATAAGATCCTCTAAACAAGACAGGTGGTCTTCCTTCAGAACCAAGTGCTAAAGCTTCCCTTGAAGCCATTTCAAGCAATTAAAGACTTAGAAAAATTTGATAATTTTCAATTTCAACTAAATGCAGAGCTTAAACCTCTGCAAATAGAACAAGTAAGAATATTAAAAATTTTGAAAATTTTGATTTTCCTACCCACTTGAAGAATATTGATGAAAAATGGTTTTGAGAAATTTTCTTGAAAAATTTTGATTTGAGAATCTTAAAAACAACTAAGTGCCGAGCTTAATTCTCTGCAAATGGTGTAAGTGACCAAGTCGCAACCCAAGTACTCTGATCAACAATCAAAAACAACTGAATGCCGAGCAAAAACCTCTGCAAATAGCACAACTAAGAAAGTCACTTGGTCGAAGAATCAAATTCAACTATTTGCCGAGCAAATATCTCTGCAAACAGTACAAATAGAACTTGTACTTAGTCACACCAATCAAAAACACTTGTTTGCCGAGCTTAAACTTCTGCAAACAATGCAAGTAGCACCAGTCACAAATCAAGAATTCTCAAAAACAACTATTTGCCGAGCAAAAAGCTCTGCAAATAGCACAAGTAATCTCAACACTTAACCACAAATCCTTGAACCACCTATTTGCCGAGCAAAGAGCTCTGCAAATAGCACAAGTAACCTCAACACAACCACAAATCCTTGAACCACCTATTTGCCGAGCAAAACCTCTGCAAATACGAGTAACCACTACACGACAAAATAGTCGGTTACTGGTTGTCTTCTTCGTTCAGCCAAACCCTCATTTGCAGAGAAGACTGTAAATCTTCGATATCTTCTTCATTTTTGAGAATTAAAACTCGTATTTTATATCAAAATGATCAGAAAACCAACGCGCACAAATCCTCGAACAAATTAGATGCTAATTTCAATTGGAATTCAAACCCTCACGAACATGCGATTTGTAGAGCTCGAACAAAAACAACTCAAATGATGAAATTAGCTTCTGAAATTGATAGCAAAGGAAGATATACTGATATTAAATCGATCGGTGAACAAAATTCGAACAAAAACACACTTAATTTGCAGGAATCACTGAAACAGTGAGCTCTGCAAATGAACCTTTCAGAAAAACAACTCAAATTCTGAAATTAAGCACAAAATAAGCTTGTAATAAGCTTGTGGATCGTTCAGCAACTCTGATTGTGCTCTGATACCAATTGTAATGAATAGAATTCGAGCTTTTGTGTGTGTAAGTGTGTGTGTTAATGGTGGTTTTAGAGAGAGAAAGTAGAGAGAGAGTAGAGAGATGTCAGGGAAAGATTGGATAGTATTATAGGTTGAAAGGTTACAAAATGCTTAATGGAAGGGGTTTATATACATATGACTAATTTACACTAAGCCCCCTTCCATACTTAGACATTTATATTCTAAGTACAAATATACAATAAGTAAACAAATCAACTACTACATTTATATTTCTAACACCTATCGTAGGGATAGTCTTGGCTTGAAATGTGATTGAGGAATATGACGGATATATGATCAAGGAAGTGATAGATGGGAAGTACCCATTTTGGATAAATGAATATAATATGCGGCATATCAAGGTGAGTCATAGCCCCCTTTCAAACTCTTTTATGTGTTTTACTTTCGGGGTGAGAAGCATGATAAATAAAATTGTTTTCTTTCATGAAATGATATTTGAAAGATTGATTATGATATGGGAATTATTGTATGTTCAACATGTTATATTTTATATGATGAACTTGAGTACTGTCAAACCGTTTCACCTCGGTACACAACTATTTGCCGAGCAAAAAGCTCTGCAAATAGCACAAGTAATCTCAACACTTAACCACAAATCCTTGAACCACCTATTTGCCGAGCAAAGAGCTCTGCAAATAGCACAAGTAACCTCAACACAACCACAAATCCTTGAACCACCTATTTGCCGAGCAAAAAGCTCTGCAAATAGCACAAGTAATCTCAACACTTAACCACAAATCCTTGAACCACCTATTTGCCGAGCAAAAAGCTCTGCAAATAGCACAAGTAATCTCAACACTTAACCACAAATCCTTGAACCACCTATTTGCCGAGCAAAAGAGCTCTGCAAATAGCACAAGTAATCTCAACACTTAACCACAAATCCTTGAACCACCTATTTGCCGAGCAAAGAGCTCTGCAAATAGCACAAGTAATCTCAACACTTAACCACAAATCCTTGAACCACCTATTTGCCGAGCAAAGAGCTCTGCAAATAGCACAAGTAACCTCAACACAACCACAAATCCTTGAACCACCTATTTGCCGAGCAAAAAGCTCTGCAAATAGCACAAGTAATCTCAACACTTAACCACAAATCCTTGAACCACCTATTTGCCGAGCAAAGAGCTCTGCAAATAGCACAAGTAACCTCAACACAACCACAAATCCTTGAACCACCTATTTGCCGAGCAAAAAGCTCTGCAAATAGCACAAGTAATCTCAACACTTAACCACAAATCCTTGAACCACCTATTTGCCGAGCAAAGAGCTCTGCAAATAGCACAAGTAATCTCAACACTTAACCACAAATCCTTGAACCACCTATTTGCCGAGCAAAGAGCTCTGCAAATAGCACAAGTAATCTCAACACTTAACCACAAATCCTTGAACCACCTATTTGCCGAGCAAAGAGCTCTGCAAATAGCACAAGTAATCTCAACACTTAACCACAAATCCTTGAACCACCTATTTGCCGAGCAAAGAGCTCTGCAAATAGCACAAGTAACCTCAACACAACCACAAATCCTTGAACCACCTATTTGCCGAGCAAAAAGCTCTGCAAATAGCACAAGTAATCTCAACACTTAACCACAAATCCTTGAACCACCTATTTGCCGAGCAAAAAGCTCTGCAAATAGCACAAGTAATCTCAACACTTAACCACAAATCCTTGAACCACCTATTTGCCGAGCAAAGAGCTCTGCAAATAGCACAAGTAATCTCAACACTTAACCACAAATCCTTGAACCACCTATTTGCCGAGCAAAGAGCTCTGCAAATAGCACAAGTAATCTCAACACTTAACCACAAATCCTTGAACCACCTATTTGCCGAGCAAAGAGCTCTGCAAATAGCACAAGTAATCTCAACACTTAACCACAAATCCTTGAACCACCTATTTGCCGAGCAAAGAGCTCTGCAAATAGCACAAGTAATCTCAACACTTAACCACAAATCCTTGAACCACCTATTTGCCGAGCAAAGAGCTCTGCAAATAGCACAAGTAACCTCAACACAACCACAAATCCTTGAACCACCTATTTGCCGAGCAAAAAGCTCTGCAAATAGCACAAGTAATCTCAACACTTAACCACAAATCCTTGAACCACCTATTTGCCGAGCAAAGAGCTCTGCAAATAGCACAAGTAACCTCAACACAACCACAAATCCTTGAACCACCTATTTGCCGAGCAAAAAGCTCTGCAAATAGCACAAGTAATCTCAACACTTAACCACAAATCCTTGAACCACCTATTTGCCGAGCAAAAGAGCTCTGCAAATAGCACAAGTAATCTCAACACTTAACCACAAATCCTTGAACCACCTATTTGCCGAGCAAAGAGCTCTGCAAATAGCACAAGTAATCTCAACACTTAACCACAAATCCTTGAACCACCTATTTGCCGAGCAAAGAGCTCTGCAAATAGCACAAGTAACCTCAACACAACCACAAATCCTTGAACCACCTATTTGCCGAGCAAAAAGCTCTGCAAATAGCACAAGTAATCTCAACACTTAACCACAAATCCTTGAACCACCTATTTGCCGAGCAAAAAGCTCTGCAAATAGCACAAGTAATCTCAACACTTAACCACAAATCCTTGAACCACCTATTTGCCGAGCAAAGAGCTCTGCAAATAGCACAAGTAATCTCAACACTTAACCACAAATCCTTGAACCACCTATTTGCCGAGCAAAGAGCTCTGCAAATAGCACAAGTAACCTCAACACAACCACAAATCCTTGAACCACCTATTTGCCGAGCAAAAAGCTCTGCAAATAGCACAAGTAATCTCAACACTTAACCACAAATCCTTGAACCACCTATTTGCCGAGCAAAGAGCTCTGCAAATAGCACAAGTAACCTCAACACAACCACAAATCCTTGAACCACCTATTTGCCGAGCAAAAAGCTCTGCAAATAGCACAAGTAATCTCAACACTTAACCACAAATCCTTGAACCACCTATTTGCCGAGCAAAGAGCTCTGCAAATAGCACAAGTAATCTCAACACTTAACCACAAATCCTTGAACCACCTATTTGCCGAGCAAAGAGCTCTGCAAATAGAACAAGTAAGAACACTTAACACTTTTTATGTGTTTTACTTTCGGGGTGAGAAGCATGATAAATAAAATTGTTTTCTTTCATGAAATGATATTTGAAAGATTGATTATGATATGGGAATTATTGTATGTTCAACATGTTATATTTTATATGATGAACTTGAGTACTGTCAAACCGTTTCACCTCGGTACACTACTATTAACTCTTCGAGAGGCTTGTAGTATGAGAGTTGCGCAACTAGGACTTGTCCCCTCACCCAACGAGTAATGGTGGGATGTTTGGTTGCCTTTGTGACGACCTTCATTGCCAGTCTGACCACGCGGTGCTCTAGCTACTATATCAGTGGTCATGCCACGCCCCCTTCTATTATTGGTCGTCTCCATGGCACGACCCCTTTATTATTATTATTGCACATGGTTGACGGCATGTGCTTCTTATTATCTTGGACATAACCGGTTTTAGTAGTGGCTCAAGCACAGATTCATCAAATTATGCCTTTGGCTAAATATTATTGATATTATTTATGGTTGGATATTATGGATTGAACATACGGTTGGGTATTGGACCTTATATGGAATCTTGAAAGTTGTTGAAATTGGCGATATTGAAATATTGATGACCGAATGGTTTTGGTATGATGCATGATTAATCGAATTATATACTTTTCTCTCACGATAAATTTGACAAATGAGAGCTTTATTACTTACCATGGATTCTCAACTCTTTGAAATGACGTTATGGTATTTTGAAAACTTGATGGTGTGATAATGAGAATTTTGCCGATCATGTGGTTTGGGTATGTTGATATCTAATAACATGTTTTCTAAGTGTTTAAAATGGTTAAGTAACGAAATTTACTTAAAAACCTATGCACTCACCAACTACGTTTTCGTAGTTGACACTTTTTCTTCATGCTTTTCAGGAGTTAGCATTAGCTTTGAGGAATTGTATGCATCATGACTGTTTGCATTTCACTTTGGAGTCAAAGATCAAACCTTGTGATGGGCAATGGAATCTGCCTTGATCATTGTAGTATACTATTTCATGTGCTTGTTATTTGTTTCGTGAACTTAATATCCAAGTATGGTGGACACATTTGTACTTGGAAATTGGTTCACATGCTTGTACATTTGTAAATTCTTTTTATCAAATAAAGCTATGGTGAATGTTATTTATAATCCTTTGTTTTGAATACTCGACTTTCTGTACATCTCATTGTTCCGCCTTAGTTGGGGTGTTACACCCAGACATAGATCCAACAGTTCCAAGACCTACTTCTGGAGATTTCCCACTTAAACCTTACGAGTTCAAAAGATACCTGGATGTGGAGCATCGACCCCTCTGGCAACTTCACAACAAAGTCAATGAGATCAAGGATTCAAAAGGCAGCATATGGATCAAACCCCTGGGTTTTCCCATGGAATCGTCTTGCCCCCATCAAAGTAAATGTCATGGGATGGCGTCTCTAACTAAACCGTCTACCAACCTCTGATCAGTTACAAAGAAGAAACATAATTCTTGACTCTTACATATGCCCGGTGTGTAAAAGTCAACCTGAAACTGCAACATATTTGTTCTTAATTGTACCTTGCGGATTCACTGTGGTCATACATCCTGTCTTGGTGTAATCTTCCAATCAGTAAGCCGTCCAGCATAAGAGACCTATTATGTTGAGTCAAGGATTCGCTGACCAGACGAGCTGAATAGGCAAAGATTCGAAGATTTTAGATTTATCTTCATCAAAGGCAGCTGAATAGGCACATAGCAAAGATTCGAAGATTTTAGATTTATCTTCATCAGAGGCAGCTGAATAGGCACATACCTTTTTGATGGTGACGTTTACCCACTGACTGGAGGAGACTTGGTCTTTTGTCAGTGCATCGCCATCAGCAAGTGCCATAAGGCACATGGCATCTACATACTCTTCACTGTCTGACTCATCTGACTCAGCCCAGTCGTTGAATCTATACGAGCTGAGATCCAATCCAAACTTGACTCTGTCTGCTCAGAGTTGAGTGAAAAATCTGAAAAACTCAATGAGTTAAGGAATGTTCATGTTGAACTTCAATCTCATGAGTTGCTGGCACAAAAGGTTCAGCTTGAAAATGAAAAACTCAAGCTTGAAGTTGCCAACCTTAAGAAGATTGTGACCTCCTGGTCAAAAGCTTCCAGGTTTCATCACAAGTGCTTAAATGAACAAGTCCCTGCTCAAGTTCAGGCAGTGTGATGTGTGAAATCGAGTCTTAAAATTTATAAACACGAATCACCTAGCGACTGACTACAACACACTCACAGGAAGTGAACCCGTTCGTATGCAGTATAGTTAGCTTGGTAAATCCGAGGTCGATCACAAGGACTGAGTAAAGCAATTGTTAAAATAAAGTAGTTCAAGTAGAAATGAGGAGTTTTGTAATCAGTTAGAATGCAAGAAATTCAACAAGTTAGTAATCCCGCAGGATTAATCGAAAAGAGAGTTTTTGTTTGAAACAATAGTATTAAAAGGTACACCCACTTGGAATAGCTCACATGTCGATCAGACTGTCACAATGTCACTCGCAATGTTGAACAACTTAATAGATAATTAAGATGAACTCTCGTTATACTTAAATCTTTAATTGCAAAAGTATAGTTATCGCTCTCGCGAATAATTTCTACTCTAACAACTAAGCATTAAGTCCTAAGTTGGTTTTACGATTTAATCTCAAAAAGCTTTCTCTCGAACTGCTTATTAATCGCCTAATTAGATCTCTCTATCATAAACGATTAACACATTCAAATGAGTTTAACTGCTTCAAATCCCTATCGCTAGTTTCTCTCGAACTCCAACGATTTTAGATTAATTAAAGACCGATTAATCATTTCATTAATCAATTAGCAATCAAATAGATTTCTCTCGAACTTCTATAAGCAATTACCGATCAATCAATATACAAGATTAAAAACAATATTGAAAACTCAATTAAACATGGATCTTCGATTAAACATAAAACCTTGTTCAACAATTGTGAATAACAAAATAACAATCCTACGACATGTTTACGTATCCAAGTGGGTGCAAAGAAGATTAGCTACTCATGACAAGACAAATAAAACAAACAATCATCAAATAAATATAATCCATAAGAATAATTGTATAGTAATAAAGTCTTGCAATGTTGTAACTACTAATTAAAATAAAAGAAGTAAAGTGAATGAACAATTGTTACGGCTGAAGTGAAGATCGAACTGCCCGATGCTGCTGCTCGTCGAATACCTCAAAAAGTGAAGATCTCTTTTATTTTTGGCGGCTACCCAACTTCCACGAGACACCCCTCATTAATTGTCTCCAACTTCTCCCGTACACACACTTCTCAATAATAAATGATATATTATATAAAACAAGTTAATTATTACCGCGCTTCGCAGCAGGAAGAAAAAACTAAATAAAAAATAATAGTTAACAATATTAATATAATGACAAAAAATTGTTATACTAAATATTACCAATTGAAACATTAATGATAATATACAAAAGCAAATGCAAAGAAACCATAACACAACTATATGCTTAGACATAACAATAAACCCCTAAACTCCAACAATCGTTAAATTTTGTTAATCGTTCGTTTATGCAAGTAGGCAATCACACCTAATTATATATATATAGTAGTTTAAATTAAATATAAGGTAAAATTAATATAATATATATATATATACAACTAATATAAATATTAAATACTAATGTGGACTTAAACTATCATCAACATTCTAGTGGATAGGATATTAAGCTGTATTTTTAGGGAAGTTCAAAACATGTTATGTAGTAACTGAATTAGTCTACTCACTTCAGAAAATCTTTAGAACAGATAATTTCATGAATATAAATGTATACATGATCCCAGTTTACAACAGAAGAATTCCATAGATAATAGTCATCATACTATAATACTAAGTTGAAAATAAAAAAGGCATACAAATACTAAAAATATAAGTGTCTACATAATCTCATATATTTTGTGTATAAATGTGACCTCTAAATTATAAGTGTATACATAATCCTATTTTATAACAAAATAATTTCATGAATAATACTAAGTTGAGAAGAAAAAAAAAGAGACAAACAAATATGAAAAGTAAGAAAACAATGAGACATATCTTCTTTGTAATCAATAATAATGATAATTAATATATGTTGTTGTATAGGCGGGCTTTGAAAATAGTAAAGTATTCTTGAACCTATATTATAAGCTTTTAAAAAATGGTAGATGTGAAGTGAGGATAGTGATAAGGATGTGTTTGTACATGACCAAGTGAAAATATCTTTCAGCCATTGACTTAGTTGCATGAAGCATTTGTACATCATGCATATAAATGCATACTTTTAGCTACAGGATAAAGCATACTTTTAGCTACAGGATAAAGCACTCACAAAGTAAAGTTACTTTTTAAAATATAATATAATATAATGTATGTGTCTTGGCCATTAAGTTGGGCCTAACCGACCTTTCTTTCTCTCGGCCTCCTTTCTTTCTTTTATTCCAACACCAATTGGCCTCTCCTCTATTTTATTTAACCAAAGCCCACTCAAATTATGATATAATTATCTTGGGCCTTGTCTTTTTTCGGCTCCTAATCCAACTAACATCACCACTTCAATATTATTATTAGAGTTAATTACATTTTTCGTCCCTGTGGTTTGTACCAACTTTCACATACCATCCCTGAGACCACGAAATTACGTGTTTCATCCCTGGGTTTGAAACTTCGTCAACATTTTTGGTCCACGCCACTGACAGACGTTAAATAGGTGGTCATGTGACCTGCACACCAAGGGTATAATGGTCATTCAGTATCATAGGACCAAAAATGTAATTAATCCTTGTCATAGGTTTCTGTATCTATCAATCTATGATCATCATCATTAACCCTTACAAACACCAAATATTCATTCGAACCCTAATATGTATATACATAAAAAATCAAAAATTCATCCATTTTCATTTTCATTTTCAAATACATTTATATTTTCATTTTCATTTTCATTTTCATTTTCATTTTCATTTTCATTTTCATTTTCATTTTCATTTTCATTTTCATTTTCATTTTCATTTTCATTTTCATTTTCATTTTCATTTTCATTTTCATTTTCATTTTCATTTTCATTTTCATTTTCATTTTCATTTTCATTTTCATTTTCATTTTCATTTTCATTTTCATTTTCATTTTCATTTTCATTTTCATTTTCATTTTCATTTTCATTTTCATTTTCATTTTCATTTTCATTTTCATTTTCATTTTCATTTTCATTTTCATTTTCATTTTCATTTTCATTTTCATTTTCATTTTCATTTTCATTTTCATTTTCATTTTCATTTTCATTTTCATTTTCATTTTCATTTTCATTTTCATTTTCATTTTCATTTTCATTTTCATTTTCATTTTCATTTTCATTTTCATTTTCATTTTCATTTTCATTTTCATTTTCATTTTCATTTTCATTTTCATTTTCATTTTCATTTTCATTTTCATTTTCATTTTCATTTTCATTTTCATTTTCATTTTCATTTTCATTTTCATTTTCATTTTCATTTTCATTTTCATTTTCATTTTCATTTTCATTTTCATTTTCATTTTCATTTTCATTTTCATTTTCATTTTCATTTTCATTTTCATTTTCATTTTCATTTTCATTTTCATTTTCATTTTCATTTTCATTTTCATTTTCATTTTCATTTTCATTTTCATTTTCATTTTCATTTTCATTTTCATTTTCATTTTCATTTTCATTTTCATTTTCATTTTCATTTTCATTTTCATTTTCATTTTCATTTTCATTTTCATTTTCATTTTCATTTTCATTTTCATTTTCATTTTCATTTTCATTTTCATTTTCATTTTCATTTTCATTTTCATTTTCATTTTCATTTTCATTTTCATTTTCATTTTCATTTTCATTTTCATTTTCATTTTCATTTTCATTTTCATTTTCATTTTCATTTTCATTTTCATTTTCATTTTCATTTTCATTTTCATTTTCATTTTCATTTTCATTTTCATTTTCATTTTCATTTTCATTTTCATTTTCATTTTCATTTTCATTTTCATTTTCATTTTCATTTTCATTTTCATTTTCATTTTCATTTTCATTTTCATTTTCATTTTCATTTTCATTTTCATTTTCATTTTCATTTTCATTTTCATTTTCATTTTCATTTTCATTTTCATTTTCATTTTCATTTTCATTTTCATTTTCATTTTCATTTTCATTTTCATTTTCATTTTCATTTTCATTTTCATTTTCATTTTATTAGATTCATTATACACTCCATAATCTCTTTTTTGATAAACAAAAAAAAATAATCCAAAATCCCTTCCACCATCATCAATAAACCAAATCCAAGTCCCGTTCATGACCTATAACCCAATACAATAAACCATTTTCGTTATTCAATATCCAAAAATTATGGGCCCGAAAAGGATCCGAACCCCGATGGGTCGGGTGAGATGAATTGAGCGGATAGCATGAAGAATGAAAGAAACACCAACCAAGTTCCGGCTACAGTTGACTGCCGGCAAGCCAAACACCACTGCCGCCTCCGCCTAATCACCACTATGAACTGCCGCCCAGTCGCCGCTCCTATCTTCATCACCCCCTCACACCACATCTTCATATTTATATCTATATCTATATCTATATCCAGATCTATATCAGTATCTATTTTCTTCTGTGAGAGTAAAGTGGTGATGGTTGAGATAGAGTTACTTTATGAAACTGAGATATACTCCCTCCGTCCCATTTTAATTGTCCTATTTTGACCGGTCAAGTCTTTTTCTTCCGACTTTGACCGTAAATATCTTTGTTTGTGTTATATATTAGTTGATGAAAGTTATATCAATAAAAAGTACATTTAAAACTCAATCAATTCATATATGTTATATCATGTGTTATATAACATAAACAAAAATATTTACGGTCAAAGTTGAAAGAAAAAGACTCAAAAAGTCAAACTAGGACACTTAATATGGGACGGAGGGAGTAGTTAACTTTGAATTTGTGGTGGGAGGATACTTCCTTGAACAGAGGCCTCATTTGTTTTTTGGAAAGTGTTTGTATAATTTGGATGGGATAGTATAGATTTGGTGGTGGTTCCAAATATATGTTTAGACTTTATATATTTGTGCTTTTGAATATAGTATTGATAATTTATAAATGGGATATCTATTGATCGAGATCTAAGAATGAAAGAATAAAAAAAAAAATTAATTGGAGGAGAATTATAGAGGTGGTGCATATGGGTGTAGCAGACGAAAGAAACCAAAAGGCAAAGGCTTTTACTTTTGGTCTTCGTGAAGTGCAGCAGCAAAACAAGAGTCCCTCTTTTGAATTTCTTTTTCTTTCAATCTCTTTTCCTAGTTGATAGTATAGAAGATTGGTATACAAATATTTAGTTTTGTTAGTATTAGATGTAATAGCTTGAAAATGGTTGAAGAAAAAAATTAATACTTGATGAAGATGATGATAGGGATTGCTGCTGATGATGATTATTTATTAAAAAAAATACTTTTACAAGAGTTAATTACATTTTTGGTCCTATGATAACGAAATGACCATAATGTCCTCGGTGTGCAGGTCACATGACCACCTAATTAACGTCTGTTAGTGGTGTGGACTAAAAGCGTTGACGGATTTCCAAACTTAGGATGAAACACGTAATTTCGTGGTCTCAGGGATGGTCTGTGAAAGTTGGTACAAACCATAGGAACGAAAAGTGTGAGTGTTTGTAGATGTAGAATATCTATCCGGTCTAGCCCGTAAGGAATTTGGTTCACATCCTTCGTCTTTTCAACTTCAATCTTCATTTTCTTAATAAATGATCTTTATTCAGTCCACTATCATCATTTTTCACCTTATAGACCTGCTTATCACCTGAAAGCACTAGTAGATACCATAAAGCACCGAAAACTCATAGAAAACGACCTTAAACAACCATAAAACATCCAAACAATTATGTGAGAAATATGTATAAATTAAGTCACATCAAATCCCCCCACAGTTAAGCTTTGCTTGTCCTCAAGCAATTCCAAACTTCAAAATTTTAATTACCTTGGCACATACATGGGAATAACATGTCAGTAATCAAAAAGAAGCTAAACCATACATGAAAATGAAAAGAGATGGTTAAGCAGTTTTAATCTTAAATGAAAACTAGAATGTTTGACAATACTTGACTGATACACAAGCCTCAATAACACGACTAAGCACTGAACAATCGAATCAATGATATATCCTCTATCCTACTCCAACTAACTTACCATTGGGGTTGAATATTTGAATAATCACTCAAGGCCTAGTCGTGATGCATAATCTTTTACCATAGGCTTGTACCAGAATCGTTCCTTCACCGTCATGGCGCAAGCACCATGACGTCTATCAGAAGAGGTCTTTAAAGGGTTGTAATGAACTCTGAGGTTAAACAGGGTATTTAAAAGGGTATGGAAATTTTGGGATAACAATTGGTGTTAAAAAGAAATAACACAACAATTAACAAAGTTTTTACATAAAAGTCTAATCCATAAATCCCATGTCATTAGTTGCCAACGGTCCAAAACCCGAGAAGCTTTCCCGACAATATCCCCCAATAGAATGATTAAAAACCGACACCATTGTGGTGTATGACATTCAAGCAACTCAATCAACCAAGACTAACCATGTTGGCTTAACGAATGTGCCAACCCAAATATGAAAACTGAAGAATATAGCATTACAAGATCCTTTTGTTGGTTTATAAAGATGTACCAACTCAACTCGATAATTTGTAGAAACAATGAAGCTTTTGTTGGTGTTATTGATGAACCAACTAATAGAAATGATTTGACCAAAAATGAGAAATACCAACTGACAGCCCTAGCTCTTTTTTTCATTTTTTTTTTCTTTTTTTTTATTTTCTGTTTTTCAATTCTTTTATTCTCTTTTTTTTTTTTTTTTTTTTTTTTTTTTTTTTTTTTTTTTTTTTTTTTTTTTTTTTTTTTTTTTTTTTTTTTTTTTTTTTTTTTTTTTTTTTTTTTTTTTTTTTTTTTTTTTTTTTTTTTTTTTTTTTTTTTTTTTTTTTTTTTTTTTTTTTTTTTTTTTTTTTTTTTTTTTTTTTTTTTTTTTTTTTTTTTTTTTTTTTTTTTTTTTTTTTTTTTTTTTTTTTTTTTTTTTTTTTTTTTTTTTTTTTTTTTTTTTTTTTTTTTTTTTTTTTTTTTTTTTTTTTTTTTTTTTTTTTTTTTTTTTTTTTTTTTTTTTTTTTTTTTTTTTTTTTTTTTTTTTTTTTTTTTTTTTTTTTTTTTTTTTTTTTTTTTTTTTTTTTTTTTTTTTTTTTTTTTTTTTTTTTTTTTTTTTTTTTTTTTTTTTTTTTTTTTTTTTTTTTTTTTTTTTTTTTTTTTTTTTTTTTTTTTTTTTTTTTTTTTTTTTTTTTTTTTTTTTTTTTTTTTTTTTTTTTTTTTTTTTTTTTTTTTTTTTTTTTTTTTTTTTTTTTTTTTTTTTTTTTTTTTTTTTTTTTTTTTTTTTTTTTTTTTTTTTTTTTTTTTTTTTTTTTTTTTTTTTTTTTTTTTTTTTTTTTTTTTTTTTTTTTTTTTTTTTTTTTTTTTTTTTTTTTTTTTTTTTTTTTTTTTTTTTTTTTTTTTTTTTTTTTTTTTTTTTTTTTTTTTTTTTTTTTTTTTTTTTTTTTTTTTTTTTTTTTTTTTTTTTTTTTTTTTTTTTTTTTTTTTTTTTTTTTTTTTTTTTTTTTTTTTTTTTTTTTTTTTTTTTTTTTTTTTTTTTTTTTTTTTTTTTTTTTTTTTTTTTTTTTTTTTTTTTTTTTTTTTTTTTTTTTTTTTTTTTTTTTTTTTTTTTTTTTTTTTTTTTTTTTTTTTTTTTTTTTTTTTTTTTTTTTTTTTTTTTTTTTTTTTTTTTTTTTTTTTTTTTTTTTTTTTTTTTTTTTTTTTTTTTTTTTTTTTTTTTTTTTTTTTTTTTTTTTTTTTTTTTTTTTTTTTTTTTTTTTTTTTTTTTTTTTTTTTTTTTTTTTTTTTTTTTTTTTTTTTTTTTTTTTTTTTTTTTTTTTTTTTTTTTTTTTTTTTTTTTTTTTTTTTTTTTTTTTTTTTTTTTTTTTTTTTTTTTTTTTTTTTTTTTTTTTTTTTTTTTTTTTTTTTTTTTTTTTTTTTTTTTTTTTTTTTTTTTTTTTTTTTTTTTTTTTTTTTTTTTTTTTTTTTTTTTTTTTTTTTTTTTTTTTTTTTTTTTTTTTTTTTTTTTTTTTTTTTTCTATTGTTTCTTGCACTAAAAGTGAGTGCAACATAAAGGTTTTAACAGGTGGTTCACTAACCAGTGTAGTTAGCTACTAAGCACATTAACAAAACATGCACATAACAAATGCTTACAAAAACAAGGTTGAACATACAAAGAACAAGGTTTTAATCCTAAATTTGCCTCTTCCTCATCTAGTTTTTCGGAACGATCAACCAGGACAAGTTCTAGAATCAACGCAATCACCAGCACACTCATAGCAAATGAAAGTAACCCGGAAATGGAAAAACTAACCTCAAACTTGCACATCATAGTTCAGAGTTCTAAGTCGAACCCTTACTCTTGGATAAATCCAAAAGCCTACGAGAGGGACAAATTTACAAGGCCAATAATTCCAAACCCGTAAACACCTAGCATATCTAGAAATGGATCAAGAATCTCACAAATTTGGTGTTTTAGTGCTATAAGCGTGCTAGTCATGTTATTAATCCAGAAGGGATTGCCTAATTAATCAATCAAGACACATTCTACCAATTAAACTTTGTACCAAGGGTGTAGTCAAATTTCTCATTAAAATCTATAATTAGGTGACAAAAGCAATTAACTACAAGGACAAGCATGCAAAAGTTTAAAAATCCTCTAAAATACCTGACTTTTTCCTATTTACCACCCCCCCATACTAACACACAATTGAGTTGGACAATGCCCTCAGTGTCCAATGAACTAAGGCAAACTATGAGAAATATGGGAAAGTAAACAAAAAGCAAAATCAAGAACAAGAAAAAGTTGCCGGGTATGACCGGTGTTCCATGCTTGAATGATGCCAACAAGAATATAACGCTGAACTTACTGCCAGCATATGCATATGACAAAACTTGCTATTCAACATGAACACACGATTAACGGATAACAATAATAAACCATGTCAAAGCCAACCAACAACCATCATCAAAGAGTTTATTCAAAAACACAAACAAAAAGGAAAAAATGCAAAATTAAAATTTAAATAACAAAATAAAAGACACGGGTTGCCTCCCGAGAAGCGCTTAATTTATTTATGAGTCGTTAGCTAGACTCCTACCCCAAAGAACTAACATGGTGGGGTCTCTAACGCCCCCACACTTAAAGTGTTAGGCGGTCTACCCTTAAACAGTGAAAAACAATCACCTTTCACCCCTGTCAGAATCCAATCATCAACATCACCTACACAAAAGTCTGGTGGCCTACACGAGTAGGGTGAAAAATTTGTGAACTTAACTTTTATCATTACCCAATCTTTAAAATTCACCTTTTCAAAATCTCTCCTCACATGATTTATCATATCTATTTTTAAAACCGAGTTTTCTACCCATCGCCGTTTATTATACTCAAACAATATTGGGTTACCTGAAGTATACAAACGACTCTCTTGAGAGATAATTAAGCACTTATCAATGAGGAAAGTAGCTGATGCTCCCTCTAGCTTCCTCTTTTTGCTCACCAGATGAAAACATGCTTGAACTGTCGGTAATTCAACCATTTTGGTGTGTTCAAGCTCAATCCTCTTTGTTGGACCAGTTACCAACTCCTCATCCAAGTCGATAATGACTTCATCCTCCAAATCCTGCAAGATATAGTTAGCAACATTTGTATCATCATAAGAAACATCACATACCTTACCAAGGAAGGAGGAACATATCTCCAAATCAACAACTTCAATCACTGGCTCATTGCTAATAAGTGGTAGTTCATTTGGTTCTGAATGAGTGAACTGATAATCATCTTCTTTCAAAGCAGCTCCCATGAAAGGTTGTGAATGGGATTTTGGTTCTTGTGCTGCTATCTTACTCACACCATCGTCCAGTTCCATAAATTCTTCTTTAAGGCTTAACTCTTCCATTATCACTTCACCAAAGTCAGATTGCGAAAGAGACAAATGTGGTTCCTCCATCGCCTCGGTGTTCAGGATTTGAATGGAATCATGTATCTCTGGATATTTTTGGCTTTCTGGAGCTTGGGTTTGTGATTCATTTTCCAAGTGATCATAAGCTTCTGTTGTTTCATTCTCTTCTGAAGTCTCATACACTTCTTGCCATATTGTTTCACTTTTGGGCACATACACCAATTCCTCAGATTGAATAAATTCTTCCAAATAATCAAATACCCCATCCGTATTCATCCCTAAGAATTCCTCGCTTAGAATTTCGTATGATTCGTCATCTAGCCCACGCAAATAAAACGTAACAAGTTCACAAACAAAAATGTTGTTCGTGCTTAACTTATCAACTACGTCTCTAATGGAAAAGAAAAACTAGCACACCCCGTGAAAAGCACAAATGGAAAAGAAAAACTAAATAATAAAATGGACTAGAACTAAATAAAAAAAATTAACACTAAATTACGCTAACCTAAGAAAGCAAGTAACTTTCTCGTAAATGAATACAAGAAAGGATCGAACTACAAAATTAAACAACTACTAAACAAAAGTCCCCGGCAGCGGCGCCAAAAACTTGATGTGTGAAATCGAGTCTTAAAATTTATAAACGCGAATCACCTAGCGACTGACTACAACACACTCACAGGCAGTGAACCCGTTCGTATGCAGTATAGTTAGCTTGGTAAATCCGAGGTCGATCACAAGGACTGAGTAAAGCAATTGTTAAAATAAAGTAGTTCAAGTAGAAATGAGGAGTTTTGTAATCAGTTAGAATGCAAGAAATTCAACAAGTTAGTAATCCCGCAGGATTAATCGAAAAGAGAGTTTTTGTTTGAAACAATAGTATTAAAAGGTACACCCACTTGGAATAGCTCACATGTCGATCAGACTGTCACAATGTCACTCGCAATGTTGAACAACTTAATAGATAATTAAGATGAACTCTCGTTATACTTAAATCTTTAATTGCAAAAGTATAGTTATCGCTCTCGCGAATAATTTCTCAGGTAACAACAACATTTGAGGGGTTTTTGAGCAAATTAAAAATGTACTTTTTCAAGTTCATGTTCTTGATGATTTGGTCCAGTTTTTGAATGAAAATCGTGTTAAAGGTTAATGGGTTTGTGTCTAAATGTGTTTTAATAACATTGTGTGAACGAATTTGGGTCATATCATGCTTTAATCTCAAAACCCGTTTTTGAAAGTGAAGGTACAAACTAGTTCTTGAAGTTATGACATGTTTATGTGATATTTGATCTTGAAACCAGTGAATGTGTTAGTAAATGATGTTATTGTGCATATATGTACCAATGCTATGTTCTAACAAGTCCCGAAATCGATCTAGATCTCCGTGTTATAAGCTTTCCTTGTTCAGCTCGTGTGACACCTAAGACGATCTTGTTCTCAATAAACCCTAAGACGATCTTGTTCTCAATAAACCCTAAGACGATCTTGTTCTCAATAAACCCTAAGACGATCTTGTTCTCAATAAACCCTAAGACGATCCTGGCTGGGACGATCTTGTCCCAAGATCGTCCTAGCAGCCCATTTGGTGCATAGTTCTTGTTCGTTCGATCTCGTGTGGTGTTGTGATGTTGTTGGTACGCGTAATGGGTAACTGGTCCTTTGGATTGGTTTTGCTCAAACACTTGTTCATAAAATGATCTTGTACAATTGTTCTTGTCCTTGGAATGGGACGACTTTGGCTTGATGACTTAAGACGATCTTGTCCCAAGATCGTCCTAGCAGCCCATTTGGTGCATAGTTCTTGTTCGTTCGATCTCGTGTGGTGTTGTGATGTTGTTGGTACGCGTAATGGGTAACTGGTCCTTTGGATTGGTTTTGCTCAAACACTTGTTCATAAAATGATCTTGTACAATTGTTCTTGTCCTTGGAATGGGACGACTTTGGCTTGATGACTTAAGACGATCTTGTTCAATGTACCCTAAGACGATCCTGGCTGGGACGATCTTGTCCCAAGATCGTCCTAGCAGCCCATTTGGTGCATAGTTCTTGTTCGTTCGATCTCGTGTGGTGTTGTGATGTTGTTGGTACGCGTAATGGGTAACTGGTCCTTTGGATTGGTTTTGCTCAAACACTTGTTCATAAAATGATCTTGTACAATTGTTCTTGTCCTTGGAATGGGACGACTTTGGCTTGATGACTTAAGACGATCTTGTCCCAAGATCGTCCTAGCAGCCCATTTGGTGCATAGTTCTTGTTCGTTCGATCTCGTGTGGTGTTGTGATGTTGTTGGTACGCGTAATGGGTAACTGGTCCTTTGGATTGGTTTTGCTCAAACACTTGTTCATAAAATGATCTTGTACAATTGTTCTTTTTTCAGGTAACAACAACATTTGAGGGGTTTTTGAGCAAATTAAAAATGTACTTTTTCAAGTTCATGTTCTTGATGATTTGGTCCAGTTTTTGAATGAAAATCGTGTTAAAGGTTAATGGGTTTGTGTCTAAATGTGTTTTAATAACATTGTGTGAACGAATTTGGGTCATATCATGCTTTAATCTCAAAACCCGTTTTTGAAAGTGAAGGTACAAACTAGTTCTTGAAGTTATGACATGTTTATGTGATATTTGATCTTGAAACCAGTGAATGTGTTAGTAAATGATGTTATTGTGCATATATGTACCAATGCTATGTTCTAACAAGTCCCGAAATCGATCTAGATCTCCGTGTTATAAGCTTTCCTTGTTCAGCTCGTGTGACACCTAAGACGATCCTGGCTGGGACGATCTTGTAGTTCCTAGGACGATCTTGAAGTTCCTAGGACGATCTTGAAGTTCCTAGGACGATCTTGAAGTTCCTAGGACGATCTTGAAGTTCCTAGGACGATCTTGAAGTTCCTAGGACGATCTTGAAGTTCCTAGGACGATCTTGAAGTTCCTAGGACGATCTTGAAGTTCCTAGGACGATCTTGAAGTTCCTAGGACGATCTTGAAGTTCCTAGGACGATCTTGAAGTTCCTAGGACGATCTTGAAGTTCCTAGGACGATCTTGAAGTTCCTAGGACGATCTTGAAGTTCCTAGGACGATCTTGAAGTTCCTAGGACGATCTTGAAGTTCCTAGGACGATCTTGAAGTTCCTAGGACGATCTTGAAGTTCCTAGGACGATCTTGAAGTTCCTAGGACGATCTTGAAGTTCCTAGGACGATCTTGAAGTTCCTAGGACGATCTTGAAGTTCCTAGGACGATCTTGAAGTTCCTAGGACGATCTTGAAGTTCCTAGGACGATCTTGAAGTTCCTAGGACGATCTTGAAGTTCCTAGGACGATCTTGAAGTTCCTAGGACGATCTTGAAGTTCCTAGGACGATCTTGAAGTTCCTAGGACGATCTTGAAGTTCCTAGGACGATCTTGAAGTTCCTAGGACGATCTTGAAGTTCCTAGGACGATCTTGAAGTTCCTAGGACGATCTTGAAGTTCCTAGGACGATCTTGAAGTTCCTAGGACGATCTTGAAGTTCCTAGGACGATCTTGAAGTTCCTAGGACGATCTTGAAGTTCCTAGGACGATCTTGAAGTTCCTAGGACGATCTTGAAGTTCCTAGGACGATCTTGAAGTTCCTAGGACGATCTTGAAGTTCCTAGGACGATCTTGAAGTTCCTAGGACGATCTTGAAGTTCCTAGGACGATCTTGAAGTTCCTAGGACGATCTTGAAGTTCCTAGGACGATCTTGAAGTTCCTAGGACGATCTTGAAGTTCCTAGGACGATCTTGAAGTTCCTAGGACGATCTTGAAGTTCCTAGGACGATCTTGAAGTTCCTAGGACGATCTTGAAGTTCCTAGGACGATCTTGAAGTTCCTAGGACGATCTTGAAGTTCCTAGGACGATCTTGAAGTTCCTAGGACGATCTTGAAGTTCCTAGGACGATCTTGAAGTTCCTAGGACGATCTTGAAGTTCCTAGGACGATCTTGAAGTTCCTAGGACGATCTTGAAGTTCCTAGGACGATCTTGAAGTTCCTAGGACGATCTTGAAGTTCCTAGGACGATCTTGAAGTTCCTAGGACGATCTTGAAGTTCCTAGGACGATCTTGAAGTTCCTAGGACGATCTTGAAGTTCCTAGGACGATCTTGAAGTTCCTAGGACGATCTTGAAGTTCCTAGGACGATCTTGAAGTTCCTAGGACGATCTTGAAGTTCCTAGGACGATCTTGAAGTTCCTAGGACGATCTTGAAGTTCCTAGGACGATCTTGAAGTTCCTAGGACGATCTTGAAGTTCCTAGGACGATCTTGAAGTTCCTAGGACGATCTTGAAGTTCCTAGGACGATCTTGAAGTTCCTAGGACGATCTTGAAGTTCCTAGGACGATCTTGAAGTTCCTAGGACGATCTTGAAGTTCCTAGGACGATCTTGAAGTTCCTAGGACGATCTTGAAGTTCCTAGGACGATCTTGAAGTTCCTAGGACGATCTTGAAGTTCCTAGGACGATCTTGAAGTTCCTAGGACGATCTTGAAGTTCCTAGGACGATCTTGAAGTTCCTAGGACGATCTTGAAGTTCCTAGGACGATCTTGAAGTTCCTAGGACGATCTTGAAGTTCCTAGGACGATCTTGAAGTTCCTAGGACGATCTTGAAGTTCCTAGGACGATCTTGAAGTTCCTAGGACGATCTTGAAGTTCCTAGGACGATCTTGAAGTTCCTAGGACGATCTTGAAGTTCCTAGGACGATCTTGAAGTTCCTAGGACGATCTTGAAGTTCCTAGGACGATCTTGAAGTTCCTAGGACGATCTTGAAGTTCCTAGGACGATCTTGAAGTTCCTAGGACGATCTTGAAGTTCCTAGGACGATCTTGAAGTTCCTAGGACGATCTTGAAGTTCCTAGGACGATCTTGAAGTTCCTAGGACGATCTTGAAGTTCCTAGGACGATCTTGAAGTTCCTAGGACGATCTTGAAGTTCCTAGGACGATCTTGAAGTTCCTAGGACGATCTTGAAGTTCCTAGGACGATCTTGAAGTTCCTAGGACGATCTTGAAGTTCCTAGGACGATCTTGAAGTTCCTAGGACGATCTTGAAGTTCCTAGGACGATCTTGAAGTTCCTAGGACGATCTTGAAGTTCCTAGGACGATCTTGAAGTTCCTAGGACGATCTTGAAGTTCCTAGGACGATCTTGAAGTTCCTAGGACGATCTTGAAGTTCCTAGGACGATCTTGAAGTTCCTAGGACGATCTTGAAGTTCCTAGGACGATCTTGAAGTTCCTAGGACGATCTTGAAGTTCCTAGGACGATCTTGAAGTTCCTAGGACGATCTTGAAGTTCCTAGGACGATCTTGAAGTTCCTAGGACGATCTTGAAGTTCCTAGGACGATCTTGAAGTTCCTAGGACGATCTTGAAGTTCCTAGGACGATCTTGAAGTTCCTAGGACGATCTTGAAGTTCCTAGGACGATCTTGAAGTTCCTAGGACGATCTTGAAGTTCCTAGGACGATCTTGAAGTTCCTAGGACGATCTTGAAGTTCCTAGGACGATCTTGAAGTTCCTAGGACGATCTTGAAGTTCCTAGGACGATCTTGAAGTTCCTAGGACGATCTTGAAGTTCCTAGGACGATCTTGAAGTTCCTAGGACGATCTTGAAGTTCCTAGGACGATCTTGAAGTTCCTAGGACGATCTTGAAGTTCCTAGGACGATCTTGAAGTTCCTAGGACGATCTTGAAGTTCCTAGGACGATCTTGAAGTTCCTAGGACGATCTTGAAGTTCCTAGGACGATCTTGAAGTTCCTAGGACGATCTTGAAGTTCCTAGGACGATCTTGAAGTTCCTAGGACGATCTTGAAGTTCCTAGGACGATCTTGAAGTTCCTAGGACGATCTTGAAGTTCCTAGGACGATCTTGAAGTTCCTAGGACGATCTTGAAGTTCCTAGGACGATCTTGAAGTTCCTAGGACGATCTTGAAGTTCCTAGGATGATCTTACGAGGTACTTATGACATGATTCCTAATTATTTGAAAGAGTATTTAAGTCTTGAATGGGCAGGATCTTAAATACATTTATACTGTTTAAAGGAGTATTTAAGTCTTGAATGGGCAGGATCTTAAATACCTCCATATTACTATATTAATCTTTAACATGTTCTAGCTCGTACTTGTACTTGTTCAGTTCTTATCACTGCTATCAATTCATATCCCACAGTTCAGGGATTGAACCGTAGATAATTATGGACAGCGCTGTTTAGGGTAGGCTCACCCTCATTCTCCGCAGTTCTGGAGGATGCATATTATCTGTTCTTGTTCTAATTTAGATCTTCGTGAAGTACTTGATTATTATGTACTTAAGTTCATTACAGTTCAGTTCTGGCCAATCGGGTTAGCAGTGACAACTCATTTAAAGTTCATTATATGTTCTTGTACTGTTCTTACTATCACAGAGCATTTTTGTTAAACGTACAGATCTTATGACTTGTTCTTACTATACATATTATTATATGTAAGCGTACTAGTACTTTATGTGAATCTCACCAACTACTTTTGTAGTTGACCTTTGAACTTACATGCTTTTCAGGCTAGGATAGTAGATCTCTTAGCATAGGAGTCTTCCTCTTCCAAGCTCATCTCTTTTGGCGATTGTTCGTACGTTCAAGACCGGAAGCTGTGAAGATCTCCCTTTGCTTGTTCAGTTCAGACTCCTGTACTTCAAGACAATTGTTCTGTCTTTTGATTATTAACTATTCTGGGTATATCCCAAGTGCTGTAATAACTTTTATACTTCTTTTCTTTTATGTTATTGGCTGTGTTGGAACTTGTACTGTGTGCTTTTGTGCTTATCTGTGCATCCCGTATATTCCGCTTTAGCGGGGTGTTACATCTTAAACATTAACACATTCAAATGAGTTTATTCAGTCCACTATCATCGTTTTTCACCTTATAGACCTGCTTATCACCTGAAAGCACTAGTAGATACCATAAAACACTGAAAACTCATAGAAAACGACCTTAAACAACCATAAAACATCCAAACAATTATGTGAGAAATATGTATAAATTAAGTCACATCACAGTGATAGGCGGTGACTTTGAGGCCGCTGCCACTCTCTCTGACCTGTTCACTGATGATGTGAAACCTGAAATCTCCATTCCTCCTTCTGCTGTTATCTCTCCTGAAGAGATGAAAAAGTGGTATTTCGTTAGGGGTCTTAACGATTATCACACTGAAATGAACGATGATTCAACTTCTTCCTCTGCCAGCGACCCTTCTGCATCTGTTGAGGCTAATGGTGCAAGCTCTTCAGCATGCATCAACAATCCTTACCCTCACCTTCCCATCATTGGCATGATTCCAAAGGAAAGAAGAATTCAATATTCTTCCGGAGAATCTTTTGAAGGTGATATCTCCAGTGATGGATTCAAACCTGTTGCTCCTCAGCAGTTGACCATTAAGGCTACTGAACCTTTTAAAAGAAGTAAGGTTGTTGTCCCTTATGACTATAGCACGCCTCAGGGAGCCAATACTGTCAGTCAGCAACCTCAACAAGCTGTTTCTCAACCATCCACTTCATCTTCACAGCAAGCTCCTGTCCATGTTGACAGCAAAACTGATCAGCATGAACGTCTTATGAAAAGACACGTCAGGTTCGGTGATGCTCGATATCAGCAAGTAGGACCTTCTCAGGTTAAACCTGCTGATAGACAAGTCCACCAGCAGGAACCCCAATCTATGCATGTTCCTTCTAAGATGAGGCACAGTACTCCTCAAAAAGGAAGAATGACTCATTCTCAAAATAGGTCTACAACTCCTCAGAGATGATACTTGCCACATCAGCAAGTAAGACCTATCACTTCTCAAAGAGGACACTTGCCCCATCAGCAAGTGAGATCCACCACTCCTAAAAGGGAGTATCTTCCTCATAGGCAAATGAGGACAGCTACTCCTAATCAGCAATCAAGACCGATCACTCCCAAAAGGATGCATCAGTCTCAGCAGCAGGGTCCTTCTTCCTCTTATCCAGCTGTCAAACAAGCTTGGAGTGTAGTTAAGGGATCACAAAATCCCTCTACTTCTCAATCTCAGGATCCAAATGGAAAATCCATTTTGGGTCCTGCTCCCAAGATGCCTCAGCTTACACTTAAGCACAAGCATAAGTCAAAGCAAAAGAACAAGGCATCTTCCTCCCCTGACCCCTAAATTAAGGAGCTTACTCAGCGAGTTAATGATCTCTCTTCTCAACTGAAGGAATTCTTTCTTCAAAACCAAAAAGGCAGCGCCTCTGGTAAAAAATGCTACGTATGTGGCAGCAGAGATCATGTTGCCTCTGAATGTGATGAAGACAATTCCAGGGATGCTCCTGAAGTTGTCATTCAACCCAATCCTCCCTCCTCAACTGCTGCTTCCTCCTCCACTATGGTCAGCGAGAGCTCTCTCTCTCTGCTGAACCTGAAATTAGTGTCAGAGATGCAGCTGCTCTCACTGAGGAAAACATTGCTGACTTCATATCAGCACAGCATGTATCCATTCCTCATTCACAAAGGATTATACCCAATGAATTTGGTGAACCAGCTATCATAGTTGAGTTCAACGATACAAATGTTGTCAGCAACATGACCTTTCTGGATAGTGGCAGCACTATAACACCATTCGATGGTGATGAATCATCTTATGGTACCTTTCCTCGAGACTCTCTTCCTCCTTATCCTTCTACTAAAGCTGAAGAGGAAAACTCTGAAGCTGTTTCTTTCAACTCTGCTGATCTTGCTATCAGCGAGTTTAATAGTGAGCCCATCTAAATCCTTCTATTATATCCATGCAGGGCTCGCTGGGAAAAGGTGTGTGGTACTTGGACAGTGGCTGTTCAAAACACATGACTGGCTCAAAGACCCTGCTGGATAACTATGTAGAGGCTGCTGGCCCTACTGTAGTGTTTGGTGATAACTCCACTGGACAAACTGAAGGTTATGGACATCTCTCAAATGGTCTCATCAAGTTCACCAAGGTTGCTTATGTAAATGGTTTGAAACATAACCTTATCAGCATAAGTCAACTTTGTGATGCTGACTACAAAGTGATTCTTGATAAGCATCAAGGCACTGTTGTCAATATAAACAAGGAAGTCGTCTTGGTCGCTCTAAGAAAACAAGATGTCTATCTTGTTGACTTCACTCCTATCAAGACTGACAGTGAGACTTGTTTCTTTGCTAAGTCACCAGCTGAACTAATTGGTTATGGCACAAGTGTATGCCGCATGTGAATTTTAAAACAATCAACTCTCTGGCCAAAAAGAACCTTGTTCGTGGCCTTCCTCATCTCTCTTTTGAAAAAGATAGACTCTGTGGTGCTTGTGAAAAAGGTAAAAGCCACAGATCTACCTTCAAGACAATGCAAGCCAATTCTATCAAGGGTTGCTTTCATCTTCTTCACATGGACCTCTTTGGTTCAGTGAATGTCCAAAGTCTAAAGTGTAGCAGATACACTTTAGTAATTGTGGATGAATATTCACGATATACTTGGACTATTTTTCTTCATTCCAAGAGTGATGTTGCTGAAGAGATTCTCAGTTTCATCAAGAAAATGGAAAATCTCAACAGCATAAGGGTTAAAGAACTCAGGAGCGATCATGGTACTGAGTTCAGAAACCACACTGTTGAATCCTTTTGTGCTGATCAAGGGATCTCACAAAACTTCTCTTCTACTAGAACTCCTGAGCAAAATGGTGTTGCTGAAAGAAGAAATCGAACACTAATTGAGGCAGCACGTACCATGCTCAGTGAATCTTCTTTGCCTAGTAAATTCTGGGCAGAAGCTGTCAGCACTGCTTGTCATACTCAAAACAGATGTCTCATTGTTAAAAGACATGACAAGACAGCTTATGAGGTACTAAAAGGCAAGAAACCTCAAATAAAACACTTTCATGTATTTGGATGTCATGTTTTCATCTTAAACAACAAGGATCACCTAGGCAAATTTGATCCTAAGGCTGATGATGGCTACTTTCTAGGCTATTCTTCCATCAGCAAGGCCTTCAGAGTATTCAATACTCGCCTTCAAAAGGTAGATGAATCTATTCATGTTACTTTTGATGAAAGTTCATCAGTCCTTAAGGACATTCAACCCTCTTCTTCTGAAGTCATTTTTAATGAGCTCGCTGATCCTCTTACTGAGGAAGCTGACTCATTTGTTGATGCTTCTTGCTCGCTGCCTGAAAATAATCAGCATGCCACTCAGGAAATTTCAGTTGATGCTGAACAGGAGCAAGTTGCTGCTCATATCTACTCGATTGAGCCAGTTGAGCCTATCTTAAGATCAATCCATGATGCATCAGCCAAACCTAGATCACTGGCTGATGATGTGCATGCTGATGACTCTGCTGAGGAGGAGTTTCATGATGCATCAGCTAATGCTGATGACATGGAGTTAGCTGATGACTCAAACATCAATGATAACTCAACTCAGTTGAATGGCTCTGCTGATCACACTCCTACTGAACCCATTCTTACCATTGACTTCTCTTCTTACAATGATCTCGCTTCTGTTCCCATCTCTCAGTCTTCCGCTGACACTCTACTAGGTTCATCAAGTGTTCCAGCACTTAAATGGACTTCTAGTCATCCAGCTCACCAAGTCATTGGTGATCCTTCTCAAGGGATCATTACTCGATCAGCGACAAGAAACACGTGTGTCTATGTGAATTTCTTGTCAATGATCACTCCTAAGAATATAGGAGAAGCAATGGCTGATCCTTCTTGGGTAGATGCCATGCAAGAGGAACTTACCCAGTTCCAGAGACAGCATGTCTGGTTTCTAGTTCCTCTACCTGCTGACAAAGAGCCCATTGGAACTAAATGGGTTTATAGGAACAAAATGGACGAAGATGGTGTTGTTACACGTAACAAGGCTAGGCTGGTTGCACAAGGATATCTTCAAGAAGAAGGTGTCGATTATGATGAAACTTTTGCACCAGTGGCCCGATTGGAAGCTATTCGCTTATTCTTGGCACATGTTGCTTACAGAAACTTCACAGTATATCAAATGGATGTAAAAAGTGATTTCCTAAATGGAAAACTCGATGAGAAAGTTTATGTTAAGCAGCCACCTGGTTTTGAAGATCCAGCCAAGCCACACCATGTCTATCGTCTTTACAAGGCACTCTATGGTCTTAAACAGGCTCCCAGAGCCTGGTATGACACTCTCTCTGAGTTTCTTCTTTCTAATAGGTTTCAGCGAGGTCCATTGACAGCACCCTATTCATCTATAGAAAGGGTGCTGATGTCCTTTATGTTCAAATATATGTAGATGACATCATCTTTGGATCCTCCAGCAAGAAGCTTTGCACCAAGTTCAGCTCACTGATGTCCTCTCACTTTGAGATGAGCATGATGGGTGAGCTGACCTTCTTTCTTGGTCTTCAAATTCGCCAACTCTCAAATGGTATCTTTATCAATCAGGAGAAGTACATTCGAGACATGCTGGCTAAGTTTGACATGTCAAATGTCACTACTAAGGCCACTCCTATGTCTCCTCCCAATAATCTCCATGTTGATCCTGATGGTAAGCATGTGAACCCCACTCACTATCGGGGAATGATTGGCTCGCTGATGTATCTCACAGCGAGTTATCCTGATATCATGTTTGCTACTTTCTTATGTACAAGATATCAAGCATCTCTTAGAGAATCCCATCTTCTCGCTGTCAAAAGAATCTTTAAGTATGTAAAGGGTACTTCCTTGCTGGGTCTTTGGTATCCTAAAGACTCCTCCTTTGACCTAGTTGCATACTCTGACTCTGACTATGTTGGCTGCATGTTAGATAGGAAAAGCACCAGTGGAGGATGTCAACTGTTGGGGGGGGGGAGCTGACTAGTTGGTCTAGTAAGAAACAACACACAGTGTCCATCTCCACTGCTGAAGCAGAGTATGTATCAGCAGCGAGTTGTTGTGCACAAGTCCTCTGGATGAAGAACCAACTCGCTGACTATGACTTAGAATTTACTAAGATTCCAATTATGTGTGATAATACAAGTGCAATTGCTATCACACACAATCTTGTTCAGCATTCCAAGACCAAACACATAGATATTAGGTACCACTTTATTCGTGACCATGTCATGAAAGGGGATGTTGAAATTTATTTCATCCCCACTGATGACCAACTTGCTGACATATTCACTAAACCTTTAGATGAAACCAGATTTAAATATCTGGTCAGCAAGTTGGGAATGCTGAATGGAGAGTCAGCGACATGACGTGTCATGACTGCTGAAGTTAATCAGCGAGTTTAAGTCTGTCTTGCTCGCTGAACTTAAAAGCAATGAAGAGCTTAAAAGTCTTCATCTAGTCCAGCAGCAAACGGCTCTGGTAAAGACTTACCAAATCCGTTAGTCCCTGTTGCTTTGGGAAAAAGCAAATAAAAGCAATGGAGAGCTGAAAGTCTCCATCTAGTCCAGCAGCAAACGGCTCTGGTAAAGACTTACCAAATCCGTTAGTCCCTGTTGCTTTGGGAAAAAGCAAATAAAAGCAATGGAGAGCTGAAAGTCTCCATCTAGTCCAGCAGCAAACGGCTCTGGTAAAGACTTACCAAATCCGTTAGTCCCTGTTGCTTTGGGAAAAAGCAAATAAAAGCAATGGAGAGCTGAAAGTCTCCATCTAGTCCAGCAGCAAACGGCTCTGGTAAAGACTTACCAAATCCGTTAGTCCCTGTTGCTTTGGGAAAAAGCAAATAAAAGCAATGGAGAGCTGAAAGTCTCCATCTAGTCCAGCAGCAAACGGCTCTGGTAAAGACTTACCAAATCCGTTAGTCCCTGTTGCTTTGGGAAAAAGCAAATAAAAGCAATGGAGAGCTGAAAGTCTCCATCTAGTCCAGCAGCAAACGGCTCTGGTAAAGACTTACCAAATCCGTTAGTCCCTGTTGCTTTGGGAAAAAGCAAATAAAAGCAATGGAGAGCTGAAAGTCTCCATCTAGTCCAGCAGCAAACGGCTCTGGTAAAGACTTACCAAATCCGTTAGTCCCTGTTGCTTTGGGAAAAAGCAAATAAAAGCAATGGAGAGCTGAAAGTCTCCATCTAGTCCAGCAGCAAACGGCTCTGGTAAAGACTTACCAAATCCGTTAGTCCCTGTTGCTTTGGGAAAAAGCAAATAAAAGCAATGGAGAGCTGAAAGTCTCCATCTAGTCCAGCAGCAAACGGCTCTGGTAAAGACTTACCAAATCCGTTAGTCCCTGTTGCTTTGGGAAAAAGCAAATAAAAGCAATGGAGAGCTGAAAGTCTCCATCTAGTCCAGCAGCAAACGGCTCTGGTAAAGACTTACCAAATCCGTTAGTCCCTGTTGCTTTGGGAAAAAGCAAATAAAAGCAATGGAGAGCTGAAAGTCTCCATCTAGTCCAGCAGCAAACGGCTCTGGTAAAGACTTACCAAATCCGTTAGTCCCTGTTGCTTTGGGAAAAAGCAAATAAAAGCAATGGAGAGCTGAAAGTCTCCATCTAGTCCAGCAGCAAACGGCTCTGGTAAAGACTTACCAAATCCGTTAGTCCCTGTTGCTTTGGGAAAAAGCAAATAAAAGCAATGGAGAGCTGAAAGTCTCCATCTAGTCCAGCAGCAAACGGCTCTGGTAAAGACTTACCAAATCCGTTAGTCCCTGTTGCTTTGGGAAAAAGCAAATAAAAGCAATGGAGAGCTGAAAGTCTCCATCTAGTCCAGCAGCAAACGGCTCTGGTAAAGACTTACCAAATCCGTTAGTCCCTGTTGCTTTGGGAAAAAGCAAATAAAAGCAATGGAGAGCTGAAAGTCTCCATCTAGTCCAGCAGCAAACGGCTCTGGTAAAGACTTACCAAATCCGTTAGTCCCTGTTGCTTTGGGAAAAAGCAAATAAAAGCAATGGAGAGCTGAAAGTCTCCATCTAGTCCAGCAGCAAACGGCTCTGGTAAAGACTTACCAAATCCGTTAGTCCCTGTTGCTTTGGGAAAAAGCAAATAAAAGCAATGGAGAGCTGAAAGTCTCCATCTAGTCCAGCAGCAAACGGCTCTGGTAAAGACTTACCAAATCCGTTAGTCCCTGTTGCTTTGGGAAAAAGCAAATAAAAGCAATGGAGAGCTGAAAGTCTCCATCTAGTCCAGCAGCAAACGGCTCTGGTAAAGACTTACCAAATCCGTTAGTCCCTGTTGCTTTGGGAAAAAGCAAATAAAAGCAATGGAGAGCTGAAAGTCTCCATCTAGTCCAGCAGCAAACGGCTCTGGTAAAGACTTACCAAATCCGTTAGTCCCTGTTGCTTTGGGAAAAAGCAAATAAAAGCAATGGAGAGCTGAAAGTCTCCATCTAGTCCAGCAGCAAACGGCTCTGGTAAAGACTTACCAAATCCGTTAGTCCCTGTTGCTTTGGGAAAAAGCAAATAAAAGCAATGGAGAGCTGAAAGTCTCCATCTAGTCCAGCAGCAAACGGCTCTGGTAAAGACTTACCAAATCCGTTAGTCCCTGTTGCTTTGGGAAAAAGCAAATAAAAGCAATGGAGAGCTGAAAGTCTCCATCTAGTCCAGCAGCAAACGGCTCTGGTAAAGACTTACCAAATCCGTTAGTCCCTGTTGCTTTGGGAAAAAGCAAATAAAAGCAATGGAGAGCTGAAAGTCTCCATCTAGTCCAGCAGCAAACGGCTCTGGTAAAGACTTACCAAATCCGTTAGTCCCTGTTGCTTTGGGAAAAAGCAAATAAAAGCAATGGAGAGCTGAAAGTCTCCATCTAGTCCAGCAGCAAACGGCTCTGGTAAAGACTTACCAAATCCGTTAGTCCCTGTTGCTTTGGGAAAAAGCAAATAAAAGCAATGGAGAGCTGAAAGTCTCCATCTAGTCCAGCAGCAAACGGCTCTGGTAAAGACTTACCAAATCCGTTAGTCCCTGTTGCTTTGGGAAAAAGCAAATAAAAGCAATGGAGAGCTGAAAGTCTCCATCTAGTCCAGCAGCAAACGGCTCTGGTAAAGACTTACCAAATCCGTTAGTCCCTGTTGCTTTGGGAAAAAGCAAATAAAAGCAATGGAGAGCTGAAAGTCTCCATCTAGTCCAGCAGCAAACGGCTCTGGTAAAGACTTACCAAATCCGTTAGTCCCTGTTGCTTTGGGAAAAAGCAAATAAAAGCAATGGAGAGCTGAAAGTCTCCATCTAGTCCAGCAGCAAACGGCTCTGGTAAAGACTTACCAAATCCGTTAGTCCCTGTTGCTTTGGGAAAAAGCAAATAAAAGCAATGGAGAGCTGAAAGTCTCCATCTAGTCCAGCAGCAAACGGCTCTGGTAAAGACTTACCAAATCCGTTAGTCCCTGTTGCTTTGGGAAAAAGCAAATAAAAGCAATGGAGAGCTGAAAGTCTCCATCTAGTCCAGCAGCAAACGGCTCTGGTAAAGACTTACCAAATCCGTTAGTCCCTGTTGCTTTGGGAAAAAGCAAATAAAAGCAATGGAGAGCTGAAAGTCTCCATCTAGTCCAGCAGCAAACGGCTCTGGTAAAGACTTACCAAATCCGTTAGTCCCTGTTGCTTTGGGAAAAAGCAAATAAAAGCAATGGAGAGCTGAAAGTCTCCATCTAGTCCAGCAGCAAACGGCTCTGGTAAAGACTTACCAAATCCGTTAGTCCCTGTTGCTTTGGGAAAAAGCAAATAAAAGCAATGGAGAGCTGAAAGTCTCCATCTAGTCCAGCAGCAAACGGCTCTGGTAAAGACTTACCAAATCCGTTAGTCCCTGTTGCTTTGGGAAAAAGCAAATAAAAGCAATGGAGAGCTGAAAGTCTCCATCTAGTCCAGCAGCAAACGGCTCTGGTAAAGACTTACCAAATCCGTTAGTCCCTGTTGCTTTGGGAAAAAGCAAATAAAAGCAATGGAGAGCTGAAAGTCTCCATCTAGTCCAGCAGCAAACGGCTCTGGTAAAGACTTACCAAATCCGTTAGTCCCTGTTGCTTTGGGAAAAAGCAAATAAAAGCAATGGAGAGCTGAAAGTCTCCATCTAGTCCAGCAGCAAACGGCTCTGGTAAAGACTTACCAAATCCGTTAGTCCCTGTTGCTTTGGGAAAAAGCAAATAAAAGCAATGGAGAGCTGAAAGTCTCCATCTAGTCCAGCAGCAAACGGCTCTGGTAAAGACTTACCAAATCCGTTAGTCCCTGTTGCTTTGGGAAAAAGCAAATAAAAGCAATGGAGAGCTGAAAGTCTCCATCTAGTCCAGCAGCAAACGGCTCTGGTAAAGACTTACCAAATCCGTTAGTCCCTGTTGCTTTGGGAAAAAGCAAATAAAAGCAATGGAGAGCTGAAAGTCTCCATCTAGTCCAGCAGCAAACGGCTCTGGTAAAGACTTACCAAATCCGTTAGTCCCTGTTGCTTTGGGAAAAAGCAAATAAAAGCAATGGAGAGCTGAAAGTCTCCATCTAGTCCAGCAGCAAACGGCTCTGGTAAAGACTTACCAAATCCGTTAGTCCCTGTTGCTTTGGGAAAAAGCAAATAAAAGCAATGGAGAGCTGAAAGTCTCCATCTAGTCCAGCAGCAAACGGCTCTGGTAAAGACTTACCAAATCCGTTAGTCCCTGTTGCTTTGGGAAAAAGCAAATAAAAGCAATGAAATAATGCAATCTATTCTAATCCAGAAGACATGTATGTCTATCTCCTTCGGGAGTTTTGGTGGACATGTGATTACAAAGTAAGCATTGGTGCTATCTCTGGCACTTTGAAGAAGAAGCAGCTTACCATCACAATCACACCCAAAATAATTCGAACAACACTTGGTCTCCCTGATCAATCAACTGAAAGACCATTTGTTGATCCGGCTATGGAACAGACTTGGAAAAACCTGAACCTGTACCCAGCAATCCCACCAAGAAGCATCTCCCTGGTGTGTGGAGATTGTTATTTGCTCATGTCATCCAATGTTTGGGAGGAAATTCTGGGTCTTTCGATCAAGCAACAGCTTCCAACATGCAAATCATTCATGCTTTAGCAACTGGGAGATTCATAGACTTTGCTTCAGTCATCTTTGAAGACATGAAGTCAAAAGTTCAAGCCAGCAACCGCTCCTACACAATCCCTTATACAAGATTCTTCTCTCTGATCTTCAAGCACAAGCTTAAAGAAAAGTATAACCAATTTGGTGCTACTGTTTGCAAACCACCAAGAATTGGTCCTTCAGTGTACAAGCAGCCTGCTTGTGACCTTGAATCCTTTGACAACAAGTTTGCTATCCTCACTCCTCAAATGAAAAAGGTACTCTTCTCTTCTTATCCTCACATCTACAAAAAGGTTGGTGGCAGTGAATCTGCACTACCATCTGACATGGCTGCTGACACTCACACTGAGAGTAAAGCACCCAAAGTTGCCAAGCCAACAAAAAAGGCTAAAACAAAGTCTACAAAGGCTTCTGCTCCATCATCACCTGTTGCTGCTGTTCCTAAAAGGAAGCAGAAAGCAACAAAAGGTTTTACCATAAAGGGCTTGGAATCCTCTCAGCTCTCAATCATTACTGAACCAGCAACCTCTACAGCCTATGAAAGTATTGTACAGCACCACCAAGAATATGAAGCACCTATCTCCCCAACTCCTCTCAATTATTCTGTTGATGAACCAATTTCAACAAGTACTGTTACACATACAGCAACTGCTAGTGTTAACCACCATAATGTTTGCAGATGATTGTGGAGCACTGGATGTCTTATGCAACTATGAAGGTGGACATGAAGGTGAGAATGATGATGTTGATTATGAAGGCAGATTTGATATAGAAGTCGCTGGTGATGGGAGGGAAACAGATGAAGTGGTTCATAATGATGAAACGATTGTTGGTACTGATGCACATGTGGTGGCTGGTACTGAATCTGATAATGTACAAAGTGTTGATGAGCACGTTGAAACAATTGAAGTAGAAGGTGAAAGAAATGTCACTGACGGCAGTTTCGATGAATCGGATACTGGAGAAAGAATCATGGATGCTGGAAATGTAGTAGCAATCTCCAGTGAAAATGTTGAAACTCTGGAAGATGTTGTGGAGATAGAGGAAGTGGAAGAAGGTGAATCCACTGATGTTGATGAGTATGATTTGGAAGGTTTGAATGCTGATGAATTTGATGTGGTCGCACCCACTGAGGAACAGACCAGTGACATGGACACAGAAACTGAAACAACTGCTCAAGTCCATGTTACTACAGAATCAACAAGTGGTGATGAACAACTCATTCCTATTCAAATCCCACTATCTGCCAGTGAAAGACTAGAAAGAGTTGAAAAGGGACTGGCTGATCTTACAAAAGCTGCTGAGCAGTTGGTCAAAATCAAAGACAAATAAGATGATCAGCTGATCAAAACTCTGACCAGCTGGTATGATAAACAAAATGAAAACAACAAAGATATTGATGTTATCAAGTCCAACACTGAAACACTAGCCAACAATCAAACACGAGCCTACCTGTTGGCTCAAAATGTGCTCAATCGTGATCACCAAATTCTCAAAGCAAAGGCTACAACCATCCAGAGGGCTATCAGTTCCTCAACCTACGCTGCACGAAGAGCTGCTTCCTCAAGCATAGCGGCTGCTTCTGAAATACAAAAAGTTCATGAACTGATCGCCCCACTGCAAACTCAAATTGAAAAACAAGCCACTGCCATCTCCTCTCTCGAAAAGAAGTTCGCTGAAATCCCAAAGCCCTATGCCTCCTTTACTGAACTTGATAGCCAGATGCATGAGAAGATGGAGAATGAAATGAGTGAAATTAAAACCTTGCTTCTGGTGGTGGAAGTTGATGCTGGTGACGCAACTTCCAAGGGGGAGAAGATTGATGATGCTGTTACTGATATTGCTGCCAAAACAACTGAAGCTGTGAACACTGAAGCTGAAATGGAAAAAGTTGTAAATGAAAAAGAAGTAAATGTTGAAGCTAGTGAAAATGTTAAGGTTGGTGAAATGATTAAAGTGACTCCTGCTGGTGAAAAAGAGGTCACTGGAAATGTAAAAGAAGTGAATATTGAGGCTGGTGAGATAGTTAAAGTGACTCCTGCTGGTGAAAAGGAGGTCACTGGACAAGAAAAAGATAGTGCTGGTACTTGGGAAGGACATATTATCAATGAGGAAGAAGTCCCTGCTGGTGTTGAGGGGGAGCAACCAGCTCAAGGTGTGCTGGCTATTGTTCATGGGGAGCAAGCTGAACAATTTATTGATCCAAATGACCCCAAGGCAATCAAGGCAGCATGGGAGGCTGGCATGGCTATTGAAATGGCCACTGATAGATCAAAGGAAATGCTGCCAGTCTTCCATAAACGATACCTCACTCAAGCTGAGATAACTCCCCTCACTGAAGCTCAAAAGCAACATTTTTCTAAAGCCTTCAGGAAACCTTCTTCTACTCATCCAGCAAACAAAGAAGGTTCCTCATCAGCTGCCCATCCTATTCTTGATGTTCTTACTTTAGCTGCTGATGGGAAAACACAAGAAGAGGCTGTTGATGAGTTGCAAAGAAGAAAGAAGGAAAAGGAAGAAGAAGAAAGGAAAAGTTATGAATATATCAAGCAGCTGGTACAACAAGAGAGAAAAGAGCTTGATGCTGAAGAACTTCTGATGCTTGAAACCTCTGGGCACTTAGCAGTCTATCAAAAGAAACATCCTGATGTAGAAGCATGACTGGTAGAGAAACAGGGTAAGCTTGATGAAGAAAAACAGAAGTTCATCAGAAACATGTGGAGGAGAACCCTGCCTCAAAAGATTGTCTCAATTACGGTGAATTTGGCCAAGGAAGGAAAAGAGACTAATGTAAAGATTCAGAGAGATGATGGTCACATTTCTCATGTGCAAAATGTTCAGAGACCACATCTGGGGGCTACTGAATGGATGGAGGTCTATACACTGATAAAAGAGAAAACTGCCCCCAGTTACTCTCCTATCAAAGATATGATCCATGGCTACTTCACCGAGGCAAGGGAATTTGAAAGAAGGCTGAAGACTAATCTGCCAGTGATCAAGAACTACTTTGATGCTTGCTCAGCCAGTCGTCCTCAAGCACAACCTTCAGCAGCAAGGAAGAGAACCACTCTGAAGAGAAAAAGAGATGACCAGATGGTTCATGTAGATCTCCCTCCTATCTCTGGAGATGCTACCTTGGACACCAGATTGCCCCTAAGGGTGGTGTTTCAAGAAGGTCTTGTGATTGAAGAACCATTTGGCATGTTCTATACCAACTTTCAAAACCAGCAACTCTTCTTCAGAGTGAGTGAAATTGGGAAGGCATCAGTTGGGTTTTTGCTTGCTATTAGAAGAAGGTGTGTTGACACCACTAATAACAGAGCCTTCATTGACATTCTTGATCATGAGTTGCTGCTGCCACATCGACAAGCTGATCCCTCGCTGATGACTATCAAGAATGAAGACTTATGGGAGCAGGCAGCACGACAATAGATGTTTTACTTTAAATGCTTGTATGACAGCATGTAATACAAAGTTTGGTTATATAAAACATCTTTGTCACACTTGTAATATTTTCTTATTCCCATTCACTCAGCAAGTCTCCTCAGCGAATAGGGGGAGATTGTTGAGTCAAGGATTCGCTGACCAGACGTGGTTGCTGATACGTTTCATCAGCGAGTCCAGTGACTCTTCACAGCGGATGGTTTCTTCCCAAAATTGTAAGTCAAGGCGGGAAGAATTCAAATCAGAAGAAGACAAAAGGTCACATGGTGGTTTCTCCAACTGTATTTTACCTTGGAAGGTAAAGATGCAGGTGGACCAAAAAGAGAAGGGTTTCTCTCTCATACCCGATTTGGTAAAGAAGACAAAGGGCGTCTGTCGCAAGTACTTCAAGCCAATGAGATCTCGACAACCACCATCCTATCACTATCAATATAAGGCTGTGTTGCCCTAATTCCTCCCCTATAAAAGGCAACACAGCCGCACCTAAAACACTTTGTGTTTGTCACCATTAAGTGTGTGTCACTTATTCTCTCTTGTAATTGTTTAAGTTTTCTAGTTAGTCTAAAGCTTAACAATTGTATGTTCATGTATTTTCTTGTAAGACAAGTTGTAATATCGACCATGTATTCACTGTTTAATCAATGATACATATGATTAGACTTGCATAGTTTCTTATACTTGAACTTTACTCTTGTTCTTGTTCTTTACTTTCTATTTACTTTCTTGTCTAGATTAATCAAATATAAGTGTGCAAATCGTGGACTGTCATATTCACCTTTCACGAGTCCTCCCAGTTCGAAAAAAGAAAGAGCAAACTTATCAACTTAATCATCCTGGCATAATGTTGGACAATATGGAAACTTAGAAACGAAAGTCTATTCAACAACAAGCACCCAACTTTTCGATATGCCATCAAGGACCTGAAAACCACCAGTTACGAGTGGCTAACAAACCGCTCCAGAAAGCATAATATCGATTGGCCGAGTTGGAATAACTTTAAGTTCTGAAATACTTGTTTTGTCCCTCTTTACGGTAGCAATATGTTGTTCTTTATCTTCTTTATTTTTCTCTTTGTAACCCTAGCTACTCGCTAGTCCTTGAATAAAATCTCGAATGCTCAAAAAAAAAAAACACACAAATGCAGGCAAGCAATACCTCTGTCAACGAAGTGTTTAACTCTTTTGTTTCTTTATGTTACTTTTGGATTTCTAGTCGTGATAAAAAGTCTTGTCTTTCATGGCCCTTATGGGTAACAAGTCCATCTTTCTTATTGTAACTGTACTCTTTTGTTTATGTTTCGACATCTTGCCGAAGCACTGTATTATTAATATTAATATTAAAGCTGTTCAAAAAAAAAAAAACATTACATAAGCAATCCAAGGTAATTCTAACTATTTTTATTACAAAGAAAATTCTTCCCGGCTAACTTAAATAAGTAATCCACACTAATTAATTACGAGTAATTAAATAGAAAATCATCACAGAAAGTACTGTATAGATAGATTCAGTAGATCATTCATGGGATATATTAAAAGTTAGTCCAATATCGAACCGGTTCACCAACCTATAGAAAGAAATCTTTTAATAAAACTCATAATGAAAAAAGAAATAAAAGATATAGGGGGCATTCCGAGAATTGAACTCGGGACCTCTCGCACCCTAAGCGAGAATCATACCACTAGACCAAATGCCCATCTATATTTATGTTTCTAGTAAAACTAGATTTATTGAGGTAACATATTAAAGGAATATTATTTGATATTTGTTAAGAATCACAAGCTTTAGTTCCTTCTAGACTCAAATAATTGACTGTAGTTTTTTTCTTTCCATTTTGTTACTTTATAAATAAAATTTGGAAATTAACGTTGATAACCAAAGTATGTGTTTAGACCTAAACAGCTTTAGGTTGTGTTATTGATATTATCATGTTATCTAAGTTGAAATGCTCACTATTTTGCGTTAAAAATCCGAACAATTTAATCGAATTGAACTGAATATATAGAAGTCATTGAAATATTGAATGGATTTTAGTCTCGTATATTCACACAGTTATGTTGAAATTAATACATCGAAGTATTTAGAATTGTGTCGGTTGGTCTTAAATCCATTGGCTATGCATATGCCATATTATTATCTTGTAAAATACGAGTAGTATTTGTCCATGTTTAATCATCGGATTGAGATCCTCTAAAGTTAGAAATTAACTTTACTAATAAAGTTAAGATATTGACCATTGGATTAAAATTAAAGGTTAAGATCTAAAGGTAATTTTTGAATCTTAACCATTGATTTTAATCCAAGGTTTAAGATCTCCAACTTTACTATTAAAGTTGAAAACAACTTTAGAGTATCCTCATCCTTAATCGTAATACCACATCGAAAAAACATGACCATTTGCACCCTTGGAAGGGATTGTTGTAGAGTAAGAATCATTCAAACAAATAAACTGCTGCTGATGATGAAATTACTAGTGAAGAATAATAGTCAACTCTTAGATATACAAAAAGGTCAAAACTACTCCTATGAAATCCATCAAGTAGACAAATACAACTACTAATACATGCTTTTAAGATTACATCCAAAACCGTGGCGAAATCTATTACACATCACATCATAATAACATTACGACCTTAGATAAGCCTTGGCCATACGAGGCCCATTGCTAAAAAGGTAAGCAGCACGATCGTGGTTGTAGTTAGCTGGATAGTCACAGCAGTCGAGCTGTCATTCATGCCTGCTGTTCCCGACGGGGCTAGTCCACCAAAGGATGATGGGCTAGTGTTGATTCCAGTCCCTGTACCGCTGCCTGTGCTTGTGCCCGTACCCGTGCCTGTGCCTGTGCTGGTGCCGGTTCCATTGCCTGTTCCGGTTCCGGTTCCTGTTCCGGTCCCGGTTCCGGTTCCAGACCCAGGTGGTGCTATGGTTGGGTTTGTTGGAGTAGTTGAAGTACTGCCAAGTTAATGAAAATAAATACTTTTAATCAAATAACTAAAATACCATAAGTATACAACTCTTTGGCTTCCAAATTAATGTGGACAAAAAATTTGCAGCGTTTTTCAAGATTTAAATCAATTTGATTATTTGACCATAGAAGTCATAAATGGATTTCCTACCTTTTCGGTGTATTTGGAATCTGTACATGAATTCATAAAGAGCTCGAAATGTTTGATTATGTTAGGTAAATTACCAAATATACGTTAACTAGCGGATGATAAAAGTTTTACAATTTTCATATGCAATATTCGGGGCTTTAACTAAGTTTAATCATCAGTAGTACATAATTTTGTGGTAATAAATAATAATGGTAGCTATAGAAGTAAAAAGCACAAAGTGACTCAACAAGTCAACATACCTAAGGGTCAAAAATAAGTAACACCACATCACATTTCCACTTAAAAAGAGTCATGACATGATTGTACCAAAATGGACTCATCAGATTACATGTATATCAACGTGGTGGTTAATTACACTTTTTGATCATACACCTAACATGTTACGCGTTTTATGACTCATAAAGGCCTCAATAAAAAGTGTACGAGTTCATGCAACTTAAAACTAATTGCTTGAGTCAAATGTGGCAAAAGCGAAAGTCACTTGATATGTAAAAGTAATGACTATTGTGAAGTGTTTTTGTCCGAAAATTAAGGTATGACATTGTTAACCCATATGGTATATGTATGTATGTAGGATAGTAGGAACTATTGGAATGATGATACACGACTCTTCGAATGTTAAAGACAAATCTTATATGAACCCCCTATTACAATCCTTCAAAGATCTACGGACATTACCGAATAGCCGGTTACAATAAATTACTTAATACGACCCACATTGATTAATTGATATACCCTAATAACTCACATTCAAATCAAAGTGGTCCTCTACAATGATCCTAAAAAGAAAGCAAAACAAGAACTTTGAGCCTTTGGAATCACTCCCTCCCCTTCCCCTTTCTTGCATTTCATAAACCATTCAAAAGGTATCATATTCCCTCAACTACTTAATAAAAAAAATACAAAGAACCTAAAACCTAAAATGTGAACTCATGACCTCCAGTTTTACAATTCATGTTCCTACCACTACAGTTTCATTCAAAGGTATCATATTCCCTCAACTACTTAATAAAAAAAATACAAAGAACCTAAAACCTAAAATGTGAACTCATGACCTCCAGTTTTACAATTCATGTTCCTACCACTACAGTACTACACTAAATAAATATCCCACTTCATATGAAAATGCCAAAATGGGTAAAAGAAAAACACAACATACCTTGCAGATCCAGAAAAACAAGCAGAAGATGCCCCTATAAAGATCAAACCATAAAACAAGTATACAAAAAAATTCAAGATTTTAACAGAAAAGGCATAAAGATGAAAACTTTGATAAAGGGTAAAATTGTGAATTACCAGATGGAGGTGATGAAGTGACAGTGGCTGTGCCTGAGAAAGAACAGGCCATAGCAGTTTGGCCTTTCTTCTGGTAATAACTGTTAACAGCAAAATTGCAATGATCTTTTAAAGTGTTGGGGTTATAACAAGGACCACTTGGATTAATCTGACGACAATCAGCTCCAGCTCCACACGCATAATCTATGTTTGATTGCATAGCAGTCTCACTTACTCCACTGTTGCATACACAGTATGCTGCACCTGGTTTTTTCCCAAAAAAATATATAAAAAATGTTAGGTTAAATGTTAAAAGCAAAATCTAAAAGGAACCCATTTGAGAACAAGAAAGATTACATAAACCCTTTTAAGGATTTGCAAAAATATTTAGACCCATTTGAGAATTTGTAAAAAATATAATGACCCATTTGAGTTTAACTAGTAAAATCAAAGTGACCCATTTGATAGAATTGAAAAAATAACAATGACCCATTTGAGCACTTGTAAAACATATAGTGACCCTTTTGAGAACTTGCAAAAATTTGAAAATTACTAAAAATAAAGAGATCTATACTGACAACAGCAACAACAACAACAACAAAAGGAAAATAAATAAATACATATGAGATCAATGAAAAATCTGTACTTATAAATCACCAAAAAATAACAAAAGCAAACATGATTGTAGCCAAAATGTGATACCAGCTACTTAAAAAATATTAAAAAAATTTTTATCAAAAAAAAACTTTTTTTGGTCATAGCTAAAGAGTAACTACAAAAAAGGAAACTATTAAGTGATAGTATAAAATAGAAGAAATCTTACTTGAATAACCAGCCATGGCCAAGAAAACAAGCAAAGGAAGAGCAAGAACATTCATGATTAAAGCTAAAATGGTAAAGTAAAGTGTATGATTGAAATTCCTTTTTTGAAAAAAAAAAAAAGTTGTGATGGAATATAGATAGATATAAAAATGTGAAATAAAAAGCAAAGAGAAATGAGAAGGGGTGAACCAAGATTTATAGACAAGAGACAATAATACGACAATGACGGTGGTGAGTACAGAGTGGGGTGACAGACCATTCGGTGCCACCTTTTTTATGGGGTTTTGGAGTAATGGAATCATAGTTTTGTTGCTACTTATTGGTAAAAATATCTATATTAAATTTAAAAAGTTAGAATGACGATATTTGATGTGTAGGATTTAAAGTGTTTAAAATACTATTCAACGTATTTACAATGTGTACGTGTTACAATTCAGTAGGTGCTTAACCCTTTATTTTGTATCATTAAACGAGAAACAGGTGGCAAAAATTTTTCTTTTTAAGATTATATACAGAAATGACGAGTATTTTTTCAAATGTAAGAGGGTTGGCATTGGACCACGTTTTCATTTTCATCACTCAATTTTAACCAATCACATTATGACACCTCACTTCACCACTCACTCATCACTCATCCAAATTTTGTTGACATCCGACCACTCACTTAACCACTCACTACAATTTTCATTTTATTTAAACATTAAAATTTCATTAAATTAAAACATTACATAATAATTAAAATAAAACATACATAATACTTAAAAAACACATAATACTAACACTCGGAATAATTCGAGTCCACAGTACTGTCGCCGTCGTTTCGATGGATGTATCGGTATGGTTCAGGAGACCCGGCAACGTCGCCAGGTGGAGGAGATACGTACTCCTCCTCTGGGTCGGTATAGTAATCTACATACTGACCACCACCGACACTGCCTTGCCAAAACTCCCCATGGTCTAGCGTGGCCGTTAACGTCGAGGAGGCGGTGGTAAGCTGGAAAATAAGTTGATCCAGCCAATCGATCTTCTGTCGAAGATATACCACATACTCATTCTCGGCGGTGCTACGACCCCGATTCGGAGCTTCTATTCGGTTGATTTCGGCTTGGTAAGTAGCCTTGTTGCCGGATACGCTCTGAATGACGTTGTTTATTTCAGAGCGGTGTCTGGAGTCGTAATTCAGGTGGACTTGTATCGCCATTTTATGTAACATCCCAAACGTTTTGTGTTTGACTATTTGACTTTCCGTTAGTTAACGTTAGGTTCGTTAAGTTTATGTGCCTTATATGTGATTATGTGATTAAATGCTTATGTGATTAATGTGAAATGATTAATATGATGTTTAATGAAAGTAATCAAAGTAAAGTTAAGTAATTAAGTGCTTGTTAGTGTGTTAAGACTCCCGGTAGAAAGATAAGCTAAGAAAGTTAAGTTTAGAAGTTGAGGGGCCCTAAGTGTAAGTTTAGGAGTGGATGGCCAGGGATTAGAGGGCAATTAGGCAGCCCTAATTGTCACAAAACATCTGCCATCATACGTGAGAAACCCTCCAGCCGATTCCCCTCTCTTCCAAACAAGTTTTCCCTCAAGATCCAATCGTTTCGTGCCGTTTTGATCAAGCTTTGTTTAGATCTTAGATCCCTTACATCAAGTGCAGGTAATATAGGTAATATTCTCTTTGAAATCTGATTAATTGAGTCATAGATGAGTATTCAATCCAGGCCATGGGGTTTGGGTTGGGTTAATCGATTAAACGTTTACCGATTTCATGTTATTCGGGTGATTCAATGAGTGATTATGTTGTAAAGGATTAAAGGATTGATTGAAGGATTAAAGTCATCAAAAGTACTGTCAAAAAGGTTAATTTTATGTCTCCAGGTCGAATTAATGGTTTGAGTTCGTATGGAATTCGATTAAAGGTTTAAAAGTTGGGGTTTTGGTCGAACTGGGTTTCATGCGGCGCATGAGGCTTTCATGCGGCGCATATCTGCCAATTTTCAAAATTGATTTCAGGTGAGAGCCCGATATGCGGCGCATAGAATGGGTGCTCAGAATGTTGGATACTTTCTGTGACAAAATTCGATGATTTATGCGGCGCATAGATGCCCAGATTTGGATTTGTGCGGCGCATGAGGCTTCCATGCGGCGCATAAAAGAGTCCAGTTTGGTACTTAAGTTTGTTTAGCTTATAGACCGATCTTATACTCATTCTAGGTTGTCGGGAGCACTTAGCAAGCACTATAAGATACTCTTAACTTGTTGGTAAGCTGTATCAAGGTAAGATACACTACTTTGACACGCTGAGGGAGGGTTCAACAAAAACATGATTTCATATAAAAACTTCCCAAATGATATCTTGATTGCTTATGGGTATTCGGGGTTACACGGGAGGTGATGTGGGCTATGTAAATGACCATTGAGGCCTGATATGCAGTCCCTATGATATGAAATGAAATGATATGATATGTAATGATATGTTATGCTTTGAGATGTAATGAAATGTGCATGATTGTATGGCTTGTTCATCTAGTTCACTAGACTTAATAGGTTGCCATGACACGTGCACGTTTAAGGGCCTAAACGTTAATATGATATGTGATAAGGTTTAGGTAATGTGGACACCTAAACTATATGTGATGTAAATCGAGCTCGTAAATGATGTGAAAGTGTTAAGCTTAACCCGTACTTGCCCTTGCCCGGCGGGTGCGTATATGTGGTTGCTCGGGTGGCTCCTTGCAACATAATTAAGTGGTAGAGTATCTCCGGGTGGCCTGATTACCCACCAATGTCTTTGAACATACGGATTACTCCTGGATTGGCTTGCCATTCCTTAACGACGTTGATGGACAGCCGTAAGGTTTATTCATCTAGTCGGGTGGGACTTATGTCACCTCTACAAAGATGTTTGGATGTGATATGTGAAGATGCTAAAGATGATTAGGCACATTTAGGATGATCTATCCTATATGAAAGATGTTAAATGCAAAGATGTGATGTCTTGAGATGATATGTGCCTTAATGATGTAATACGACTTTTATATAATGTTTTAATTGGACAAATGTTTTATAATGATGTGTTATCTTACTTAGCTAATTCGTTAGCTAACACTTGTTTCTTGAAATGTGTTGTCCCCTCAGGTTTAGCAAGTTATGTGATGGATGATGAATAAGAGCGAGGCATGGGTAGATTGACTTGAAGATGGCTATAGTTTACCCATAGTGGCTGCTCACTTTAGACTTTTGCATTATGTTTGGATATTTACGACTTGTATTCGTATTGTGGTCGATTGCTTTATGTTGGGTAACCGATGGGTTTCCATTTAAACTTTTTTTGATGATATGGCTAGTAACACCAACTAATAAAGGAACCAAACAAATTCTGTGGTTTGAACTTTTAAAGTTTACTTCCGTTTTCTTTTGACGCCGTCAGGCGAAAAATTTTGGAAATACATATTTTTAAACGACAGGTGTTACATTTTAACATCCCGAAGATTCATTGTAGTAGGGATGGTTTTCGGGACGGAACCGTACCGAACCGTACCAAAACCGATTAATACCGAAACCGAAAACAACCCAAACTAAGAACCGAATACCGTACCGATTATATAGGTACGGTACGGGTTCGGTATTGGTTTCGGTATATCGGTTTTGTACCGATTAATACCGATTTTTCACAATTTCTAAGTTTAATCGAATTGTTCAGCCACTTTGATGCACAACGAAATGGTAGTACCATAAGAAATTCAAACGATGCAAATTTTTGGGTTGACACAGATTTCAATACAACCAAAATTTGCTGAAGAAATATTAGTTTCTTTGTTCTTATATCTACTCTTGGGACTAATATAATAGTAATTATATTCAATTGGTTTTGCTACATATATACAAATCTATATTCTGTACTTTAAGATACTGATTAACTTCATTTGTTTCTTACAATATATCATTGCTATATTTAAAAAAATGAATGCAATAATCAAGAGCAGAAGACTTAACAGTTAACACATAACTCATGAGTGCATCAAATCAATAATTAACTTGTATTATATACCATGTATCAGTATGATTTTAAAGGAATGCAATAGCATATAAATATATGAATAAATAAAATTAGTACATGTAAGAAAAGCAATACAGTATAATACTAGTACTAGATGTTCACAAAGCAAATCGGTATTTGTGAGTCCCAAATATAGATGATTAAACCCGACTGACAAGTAATTCTAACTGGAAATAGACCAGTTCAGAATACGATCCAGATATGGATAGAAACAATGAAGTAAATGACTAAAAGTAAATAACGAGAAACAATAAGTGCTGAAACTATATAAATAATATGTATAGATCAAGTATATAGCATTGAGACACAATGTACTTTTTCAATGTATTTGATTTATTGATATAAACAAATACAAAGGTTGTTGCGGAACAAAGATAAACACCAAAGTGTAAATATCTAAACAACCTAGAAATACAAGTGATCTAATAACTTGGAAATACTCGTAAGAATTACTTAGAGTATATCTCACAAGTTGCAATGCTAAAGTTTCAAGCACTTTGCAAGTTGTGAGAAGCCTTATATTTATAGGCAAGGTTCATGCTGATGTGGACCAGGCCGTACAAATATGGTTGGGAGCATTTAAGGAATTAAAGATAATTCCTGTATGCATATATATTACGGTAAAGTATGAAAGTCAATTGATGTGACATTTCATACTTTATTCCCAACCTTTTACTTAACCTTGTACTTTATTAATAGATAAATCTATTAACTGGGTAAAGGCGTGTAACGTAAAAAAGGCTTCCTCGTAATTAGTATAAAGTGTTGTAGGTACTTTACACTGAGATGTTTCAATCTTCGATCAGGTAGAATCAACTTCTGAGCTCCACATCTAAGCTGATTCTCTTTCTTCAGTCTTCAGTCTTTGACTTCAGCTGAATGGTATTCTGATACGTTGATCTGAACTGAAGTGAGGCTTCAGTGAACTAATTCTGAACGGCTTCAGAATTCTGTACAAGTATTCTTCACTGAGCTTCAGCTATTTCTGAACAAATTATACTTGGTCGATTTTCGACCCAACAAATTCCCCCTATTTGTTCTGAAATAGTGCATGCATCTCAGACTTCTATCTATACATGTTTGTAAGTCTGAAATGCAAGTTTTTGTTTAAGTTGTAAAAATTTTCTAAGTACATCTTATAGATCATTGATGTCTCAGAATTTTACTTGTGATTTTTCTAACTTAAACCTATCATCTACTTGTTAGCTACAATATGTAACATATATATACAAACTGAAGTGTTTGTTACATTTGTAAATAAATATACAAGTAAATGATAATCTGAAAGGAAAACTACTTCTTCGCAGGCCTCGAGCCAGAAGGTGCTTCAGTAGCTTTTCTCTTCAGAGGGGAGGGATCCTTCTTTCCAAATAATCTGCCTTCCATCTCCACCTTGGCCTGCATCTTTTGTTGTATTTGATTACCATGCACCAATCAGGGCAGATTTTGGCTTCCCCCTCAGAATCTGGATCATCTCTCTATGCTCAGAAATCCCAAATTCGTGCACTGAAACCTGATTGTATTCTTCAGCTGCTCTTCCTTATCGTTTGACAACCAAATCAAAGAGCTTCAATCCATCAGCTTTTGTTACTTCTATGTCAATTATTTTAGCTGGATGGGATCGATGCTTCATATAATGATCATACTGATCCTTTTCATGTTTCCTTTGGATCTCAGCAGCATCATCAGAAATTGGCTGAAAAGTGGAAAGATCAGCATCACGAATATTCTTTCTTGAGGATCTAGGTCCAGTCACTTTGGGTTTTGTGGGTGGCCTTGACAATTGCCTTTCAACCTTGGCAACTTCAGCTAGAATCTCTTTCTTTTTCAATTCCATCTCATTCATTCTATTTTTCTTCAAGTCTTCAATAGACAACTTGAAGGTGAGACTTTCCAGCTTTTGTTCCAGAGGTGAATACATCATCCCACACTCGTATTCAAGCATATCAACTACTGCTTTCTGCACTCTTGGATCATTTTTGATTTTCTGATATCTTTCCAGTGAAAGACCAAGAGCTGCAGCATCGATGTGATCAAGGGTTCCCATTGAAAGATGTTGTGTACTTTCTCTTTCCTTATTTTCCCTCCACATAATAAACTGATTAGAGACTTGCTTCTGCAGAGCCTCTAATTTCTTGCTATCTGCATCACGATTATGTAAGGGATGACCATATTCATCGACATTTTCACCAACAACTAAACCAGAACCCTTAGAACCTTGGGACTTGGATTCTGTTGGTGATTATGGATTTTATAAATATATTTTGACAACAAATATAATATGAAACATGCATATAATATAAGATCAAATAAGCGGAAGCGTATAAATAAAACAATCACCAAAGTCGGATCCATATGTATTATATGATCAAATGAAAAGTAAAACAAAGATGGGATGGAAACTACCTTCTTTGTTGATCTTAGAAGAGAAAAGAGAACCAACAATCAATATGTGATTGTCTCTTTGGTAGTCCACACTACACTTCAATCAACGTCAAATAGATGTTAGTCTTTCTTGTATCAAAATGAAACAACACTTTTTGTTCTTGATGTGACGGCTAAAGAAAAGAAAAAGTCACTTTTTCTTTCTTTTGTTTGAGACTCTCGACGGCAGCCCCAAAAATTGTGTCAACCACTTTGTTTTTCATTTCTTTATATATTTAGTTAATTAGTTATTAGGTTAATTAATTATTATTTAACCTAATAATTAACATAAATTATAAAAGGGCTTTGGGTTAAACATTGGGCTTGGGTCAAATATTTAGTGGACTAAATAATTAAACTAGTTAATCTATTTCATGAGCCCATTAAATATTTATCAAGTCAAGTCCAATTAGTTTAAGTCTATCCATGCTTTAATTTTGATACAAGTATAACATATATACACTATATATATTATGATATATGACGTCTAGGTGTATATGTGTGTGACCCCGAAGGCTCATGTGAATTTAGCCATATAGTTATGTGTTGTACCTTGCACATAAATCCTACAGATTCTTCCACCATCTGGGCCTTGCCCTTATCTTTCTTTTCAGGTTCAGACTGCTGCTCTTCAGATTTTCTTTGTTCCCCCTGAACTGAGGCACTACCAGATTGCACCTCAGTTTGCTTCTTGGTTGCTTCTATCAACTCTTGAGTACTTGAAAGCAGACCAATAGGCACATCTTTTCCCCCTTTGGGGACCCTAGAAGGCATCTTGGCATATAAATCAATAGTTGTCTGCATGGCCTTCAGAGGTTCCCAACTCTGCTGCTGAAGACAATCAGAAATGCCCTTTGCCATTGTAGAGAACTGAGCCCTTAATCTGAATGATGAGTTAAGGTTCAGAGCCTCTTTTTCAGTTAAATCTTTCAGCATTTTTCGATCTTCCTCAGAAAATGAAGCAGGAGGAGGAGGAGCAACAACATGTTCTTTCTTGAGCAAGGTCAGAATTTCATCAAGTTGTTTCGATTGGCCCTTTACAGTTTCATCAAGAGTTGTTTCGATTGGCCCTTTACAGTTTCATCAAGAGTAGACACAGACTTCTGAACAGTTTCAACAGCCTTGTCAACTCTTTTATGAGTGTCTCTTGTAAGTTCATCGACCATTTTTCTGACCTTCTCTTCCACCTTTTCAGCCACTGAAGCTGAAATCTGAGCAACAAGTTCCTGAGAGAGCTCAGACTTCATCTTCTTAATAATTTCAACACTTATAGAAGACCCAAGTTCTTTTTCGTTAACACTGGGCTTTTTAACCAATTCATTCACTTCCTTCCCAACTGACATAACATCTTGCATTATTAATTGAACTGAGGAAGTCAAGTTCGCCACAACAGAAGCTTGAACCTCCCTCTTTGTCAGTTTGAAGGCTTCCCTTATAGCTGCACTGATGTGATTGCAAGCATACACTAATTCATTCAGCTTCCCAGCCACTAATCCCTCATTACCAGCAACTTTGGTCAACTCAGTTCCAAGAAACAACTGAGCACCTTTCATATCAGCCAGGGACTTAGTGTTGGTAGTTAGAGACTTTGTTAAGCCCTCAACCTGAACAAGAAGGTTTTGGACTTTGACATTTGATTTCTCTAACTGTGCTTCCACACTCAAATGAGGAGGTGGTTGTGTAGAAGCAGAAGCAATGAAGGGAAGAGTTCTAAGGCCAGCCAGAGTCTTTTCCAATTGAGCTTCAAATGGACCCTCAGATTCAGTTTCAGAGTCCATCTCCTTTTGCTCTGGCTCATCAAAATTCCTTGGCCTTGGAACATTGTGAATTTGGGGGTGAAGGTGTTGTAGTTGTGGTTGAAAAGTTGGTGAAGTAACATAGGCAGAAGTTGAGCCTGGTGGAAAATATGGATGTTCATGAGAAGTTTGTGGTTGGCGATATGGTTGTTCAACAAGTATATTTTGGATTTCTGGGGGAGGAGGAACGTTTGTGAGGCTGAAGGTTGGCTCAGAATCAGAAGACTGATTCTCCTCCAATAAGCCCTCATCAAACTCAAAATCAGCAAAGGAATCAAGATTCCCTTGAGTTGGCTCATCTTCATCCCAAAGGTCAGTCGAAACTGCAGTCTGATCAGATATGCCCTGGTTCAGATCACGGGTACCTGAACCAGCTTCTGGTTCAACAACTGCTGCTGCAGATGCATCGTCACCAGATTTATGGGTTGGCTCAACCAAAGTATCATCGCCAGTGACAGTAGACACAGGGGTTGCCTTAATGATTCTCGTACCATCATCAAGAATCACTTCATCGGCCGTAGAGTCTGGAATCTCAGTCTCAGGCGGTGTCACACCAAAGACTTCATCAATTCGTGCATCAGAAGAGTGTAAGATATGTGAAGTTTCAGGGGGTGCACGTGTAGACACGGACTCTAATGTGTGCTGGGCTGGCACACTTGTATTATCTTCACCATCTCTTCCTAAAGAAGTTTTGGAGATGGCTGCTTGTGGGTTTCCCTTTGGACTCGATTCCTCTGGTTCTTGTTGGGAAGATCCAGAGGGGTTTGCTTCGGTACTAATGTCCTTGGGCTGTGAGGACTGCTTATATTTACGACGTCTTAATAAGCCCTTTGGAGATCCTGAGGGATCTTTTAGGAGATCCTCAGATTGGTCAGTGGAGGAGGGGATTGGTGGTTGGGTAGATGAAGTTGCTGGGGTTTTAAACAACTTCAATAGATTACCACCAGGTGCACCAATGGGTCTCACATTCTTTTATGACCCGCTCGGTGACCTTTCTGAGCCAGCCGGTCATGCTGTTTCAGTTTTATTTATTACCTGAAGCATTGCAGCAGAGAGTTCTGGTTCAGGATCTGAAGTTGATGCCTTTGAAATGTCCCAGCAGAACTCTGTTGCTGAAGCCTCAAGCCCCTCCTCGTGATACGCCTCTCCAAGCATGTTCATGAAGCATATGCTCAGAAATCTGGGAAATGAGATATGTGGACTTCTTTTTCCCTTTAATTTTGTTACCAACTGAGAGAAGAGTATCTCAGCGAAGTCCACCTCAATCTCATGCCACAAATAATACCCAATTTCAACCTGTGGCAAGGAAATCTGGTCCAATCCACCCCAGTTTCCTCCAAGGCACTCCACAATCTGAGTCCAAAAGTATCGCCAACAATTTCCAAATCCAGACAGAAAAATATGCCCAGATGTCTTCAGATTGTGCTCAGCATCAACCATGTCATTATGACCCATGGCGAGTAGTACCTCCCTAAAATTAACTCCCTTAAGCCTTTTTGCATAGGCTGAAGGAGAAGGAAGGTAGTTCAGATGAAGGGCCTCCCGAAACCCATCAAGTGAAAGGATATACTGCTTTGTGCCTTCTTTTAAAGAAAAAGCAATGGATTTTTCATCCTTGCTTAAAGTAGCAGTATACCAGAATTCAAGTAAGTATCTATGATACAATACTTGAGGATCTGCAGTCAAGGCATAATGGAGAGAGGATTCTTCAAGAAACCTGTTTAGCCTCCCCATTAATGTTTTATGTTTGGCATTTAGTGCGGCCACAAAATTGTTCATATTGAACCGAAGGGTCGATGGATCGAACCCTTTTGGCCATGAAGCACTAGCCTTGACTACTTTAGTTGGTTTGTATTCGAAAGTTATAAGAGATTTGGCTTGGGAAACTTTAGCCATAATTTCTACAAGGGAAAACTGAAAATGATGAATTTAGGGTTCTGGAATTATGAAGGGATGAGAAAATGAGAGAGAATGATGATTGAGAGTAAATGTAAAGAGAAGTAAATGAAGGAATTGTTTTTGAAAAGGTATTTATATTTATGATGGAATACAAATGGTTTTTCCAAAATAAATAAAATAAAATTGATTTTGAATTTCAAACCCACAAAAAAAAAATATTATTTTAATGAAATCAATTTTGATCGGGTTTGAAGTCCGAAAATAATTTTGGGTATACGTCCGCATTTAATGCAACGACGGTTATGACCCCACATTTTCACAAAACTTTACAACACTTTAAAGAAAAAGTGATCATTACTTTTCATTTACGGCGCAACTTGTGTGACACGTCAGCAGAAAGCATCATTATTCAAACGTTATACAGTAACTGTCACGTGTTCACACAACGACCAAGTATCTAAAAGACATTATAAAGGACTAACTTATTTCAGAAATAACTTATTTAAATCTGAGCATGATCAGATTTAAGGAATCTGAACCATCTCAGTTTTCACACTTATTCTGAAATCATTTCAGAAATTCTGAAGCATTTCAGTCAAAATATTTTTCTGAAAGCAAAGTTCCCCCTTAGAGAAAAATTCTTTTAAACACAAAAATATTTGACACTTCCCCCTGAGGTGATGCTATACAGGATTTAGCATACCTAACTCACTGATGAGATGTTTAAACGGTTTGACATCCAAGGGTTTTGTAAAAACATCAGCGAGTTGTTTATCAGTGGGAATGAAATGAAGTTCAATGTCACCTTTAATAATGTGATCTCTAATAAAATGATACCTGAGGTCGATATGCTTGGTTTTGGAGTGCATTACAGGATTGTGAGAGATGGCAATGGCACTGGTGTTATCACAGAATATTGGAGTTCTTGTATATTTAACACCATAATCAGTCAGCTGGTTCTTCATCCACAGAATCTGAGCGCAACAACTGGCTGCAGAAATGTATTCAGCTTCAGATGTGGAGAGTGATACTGCAGTCTGCTTCTTACTTGTCCAACTGACCAATTTGCCACCTAGGAAATGACAACCACCTGTGGTACTTTTCCTATCTATTTTACAACATGCATGATCATAATCTGAATAACCCATTAGATCTAGACTTGAGACTTTGGGATACCAAAGACCAAGTCTAGGGACACCTTTAAGGTATCTAAAAATTCTTTTAACAGCATTTGCGTGTGCTTCTCTGGGATCAGACTGAAATCTTACACAAAGGCATGTTGCAAACATTATGTCAGGTCTACTAGCAGTTAAGTACATAAGTGATCCCACCATACCACGATATTTTGTGGGATCCACTTGTTTTCCATTGGGATCTGAGTCCAAAGTTAAAGGTTCAGAAATGGAAGTATCTTTTGATGAGACTAAATCAAATTGATATTTCTTTAATAAATCTCTGACATATTTTTCTTGATTTATAAAAATACCATCACTGGTTTGTTTCACTTGAAGACCTAGAAAATATGTCAGTTCACCCATCATACTCATTTCATACTCAGATGACATTATTTCAGAAAACTGTTCACACATTTTGTTATTTGTAGACCCAAACACAATATCATCGACATAAATTTGTACAAGTAAGATATCACTCTTATCATGTAAAATGAACAAAGTGTTATCTATTGCACCCCTTTTAAAACCATTTTTTAGAAGATGTTTAGTAAGAGTATCATACCAGGCTCTAGGTGCTTGTCTCAGACCATATAATGCTTTGTTCAGTCTGTACACCCAATGGGTCTTTCTTCATTTATGAACCCTGGTGGCTGATACACATACACAACTTCTTCCAATTCACCATTCAAGAATGCACTTTTGACATCCATTTGATAGACTTTGAACTCATGATGAGCTGCAAAAGCTAAGAAAATTCTGATAGCTTCTAGTCTAGCAACTAGTGCAAAAGTTTCATCAAAGTCTACTCCTTCTTCTTGTGAGTAACCCTTTGCAATAAGTCTTGCCATGTTTCGAATCACATGACCATCTTCATCCATCTTGTTTCTGAAGACCCATCTTGTCCCAATTGGTTCTTTCTTCAAATCACTGAGACAAGGAACAAGTTCCCAAACATCGTTCCTTTTAAACTGATTAAGCTCATCTTGCATGGCTTCAATCCAGCTAGGATCTTTCATAGCCTCGTCAATCTTCTTTGGTTCTATCAGTGATAAGAAGCTGACATTTAAGCATTGATCGCTTGTGGCTCTTCTGGTCTGAACCCCACTAGTGGAATCTCCAATGATTTGCTCGATTGGATGTGCTCTTGTCCACTTAGTGTAATGACCAGGATGAACAATGATATCAGTGCAAGAACTCCTCTGATTTACTTCAGGAGGTGCTTCAGAAAAGACTACTTCAGTCTCATCATCTTCCTCCTGCAGATCATGATTTGCATCATGAAACTGTTCAGATTGGGGTAATTTAGTGGAAACTGATATCTGAGGTGAAGCAGCATGTACATCTAATCCAATAGTCAGTTCAGAAGGTAGTTTAAAGCTGACTGAAGGATAGAATGGAATGTTGCTTGACTTGTTTATTATTGGTTCTGAACTGAGATGTTTAGAAGCAGGTTCAGGTGACTGATCAGATTGGACAATAGGATCAGAATCACCAAAACTTATTGGACTTTCTGAGGGTGGTACAGGAGTTGAATTCTTAAAGATTGTAGAATTAGATTCATCAAAGGTAACATGAATTGACTCATCAACTTTTTCAAGTCTCTTGTTATAGACTCTAAAGGCTTTGCGATTTGTTGAATATCCTAGGAAGTACCCTTCATCAGCTTTTGCATCAAATTTTCCAAGCTGACTGGAATCATTCAGAATGTATACCGGACATCCAAATACATGGAAATATCCAATATTAGGCTTTCTATTTCTGAGTACTTCATAGGCTGTCTTCTTGTGTCTTTTGACATAGACAGATCTGTTCTGAGTGTAGCAAGCAGTTGCAACAGCTTCAGCCCAGAAATTTTTTGGAAGACCAGATTCATTTAGCATACTTCTAGCAGCTTCAATCAGCGTATGATTTTTTCTTTCTACTACACCATTCTGCTCTGGTGTGTGGGATGAAGAGAAGTTATGAGATATGCCAGTTTCAGTGCAGAAGGACTCCAGAGTTGCATTTCTGAATTCAGTGCCATTGTCACTTCTGAGCTGACAAACTTTTCGCTTATACTTGAGTTCAATTTGTTTGATGAGAGCAATGATTTCAGGAGCAGCTTCACTCTTGGATCTGAGGAAAATTACCCAGCAATATCTTAAATATTCATCAACAACAACAAGGGTATACTTCTTTCCTGCTCTTGTCTGAACATTCACTGGTCCAAAGAGGTCCATGTGAAGCATGTGAAGAGGTTCAGTAATACTAAAACTTTGCTTTGTCTTGAATGAAGCTCTTTTCTGCTTACCCATTTCACAACCTGGACATGGCTTGTCTTTATTGAAAGATATTGAGGGTATCCCATCAACAAGTTGTTTTCTTGACAACTTATTAATATTCTTGAAGTTCAAATGGGATAATCTCTTGTGCCACAACTAGTTTGTGTCTTCATCTGCCTTTGTGTAGAAACATTGTTCAGTGGGTGAACTATTCATATCAATGATATAAATGTTTCCTTTTCTTGGTGAAATTAATACTACCTTTCCATCTCTGTTGAATATGATGCCTTGTGAAATATCAAATAATACCTTGAAGCCATCATCACACAGTTGACTGACACTGATCAGGTTATATTTCAAATCATTCACATATGCAACACGTGTGAATTTGACTTGTCCATTATTTACAACACCATATCCCTCAGTTTGTCCATTTTCATCATTCCCAAATGTGATTGAGGGCCCCTCTTGCACCCTATATTCCTCCAGCAGGGTTTGATTACCAGTCATGGTTCTGCCAGCAGCGCTGTCAAGAAACCATATATTTTTCTTTCGGTCTCCCTGCACAAATACAAAGATTAGTTCTTTTTGGGAACCCATCTCTTGATGGGTTCACTAGACTCTCCCTTAGTAGTCTCAGATTTCTTTGGTTCAGAAGGAACTGAAGGATCGAAGGGGATCTCAGTCATTATTTCAGATGAAATAAAAACAGTTGGTTTGATGGAGCTTTCAACCTTTTTCTTTTCAGAGTTTTGCTTGATTTGTTTGGAAAAAGGTTTTGCATTTTGTTTAGGTTGAAGAGGAGTGGTTTCAACATTTTTTAAACGTGCATTGCAACTTTGCACTTGTCTAGCCAATAATTGAAATTGACTCTCTAACCTCAACAAAATTGACTCTCACCAGATTCATATGCTGTTCTTTGATTTGCAAAAGTATTTTTAATTGCAGCATCTGGATTTGTGCTTTCATCCAAGATTTAATTATTTTTTGTTCCTTTTCAAGGATGGTTTTCAATTCTTCCTTTTCCAACTCTAAAGTGGCAACCATAGACTGATAACTTTTTAAAGCCAACTGAACATCTTTCAGCTCTTTTAGTCTGGCCTGGCTGGTGTTCAGTTCAGAAGTATTACTTTCAAACATTTTTAGACTTTCTGAACGCACAGTTTCGACAAATGAAATGTCAGCCTCTAAAAGAACCAAAAGGTCCAGTTTTTGTTCCTCATTACTTTCAAAACCAAAGTCACTAACCTTTTTCATGACTATATCCACCCATCGACCAGATTCAACATCAGATTTGACCAAATGACCTTGATCTTCACGTGCCATGAAACACATGTCCCTAACTTCTTCCTCATCATCAAACGATTCATCAGACTCTTCCCATTTTTCAGTTTTGGCAATCATACAACCATTATTGCTTGAGTTGTCTTGTGCCATGAGAGCTATATGGGCTTTCAACTTCTTGTATTTAGCCTTATAGCTATCATCAGATTTCTGAAAAATAGAATGGTTAGGGGAAGATTGTGATGATGAAGGCTGACTAGATCTGCATTCCTTCATGAAATGTCCTTTCTTGCCACACTTAAAGCATTCAAGATTAGACTTGTCAATAGAAGCACTGGAAGCAAATGGTTTGCCAGATCGATTTGATTTGGCCTTAAAATGATTAAACGTTTTAGGCAGCATGGCAACCAGATCATCATTGTCATCCTCATCACAAACATGAGTTACATTACCAGAAATACCAGTTTCTAACATTTCAGAGACCATCTTCTTCATCGAGTCAGAATGATCACTCTCAGAAGATAGTAGAGCAGTCCCATGTGGCTCAGAGTACTGAACCATGACTTAACTGGTAGAAGCATGATTTTTGGCATCTTGCTCAGCCACAACTCTCTCAGCTTTGTTCTCTTCAGTGTATCTGAAGGCTCCATATAAGGAAGCAAGAGTGTGACTGTGCAAGGTTTTTCCTTGTCTTAAAACCAAGATCAAGTTTTCTCATTTAGAAGGTAAGATGTCACAAAACTTTTCTAACAAAATTTCTTTGTCTTTAGTTACACCCAGGGCTTTCAATTGATTTACCAGATTAGTAAATCTGATGTATGTTTGAGTTAAAGTTTCACCAGGGATAGCAAAAAAATACTCATATCTTTTATTTAAAGCAACTTTTCTTGTGACTATGGTCTCGGAGGTGCCTTCAAACTGTGTCATAAGTTCCTCCCACATTAATTTTGAATTTTCAAGTAAAACAAGGGTGGGCATAAGAGTTTCAGGAACAGCATACAAGATCATATTTTGCAGCTTGGTATCAAGGTCTACCAGCCTATGATCTTCCTCAGACCAATGATCCTTCTCCTTAGGTGACACCCTAGGAGTCCCATCGGCATTTCTGACAACAGAGGAGGCATTCATGGGGACAAACGGTCCTTCTTTAAGAATATCAGTCAAATGTCTTTCAACACCAGCAATATATTTGAGCATGCATGTTTTCCATGTTTGAAAATTTTCACTGTTCCCATAAAACTTGGGAACAGGATTATTTGGAAAGTGTACGTGTACATTATGCGATGGAATATTGTTGTTGATGATAGGGGGTGGAGTAGTAGCATTAGGGTCAGGGCCTTCATTGAATACTTGGTCAACCATCTTTGCAGATCAAAGGTTAAGGAATTAATATAATTCGACCTTGCTGCTCTGATACCAATTGTGAGTCCCAAATATAGATGATTAAACCCGACTGGCAAGTAATTCTAACTGGAAATAGACCAGTTCAGAATACGATCCAGATATGGATAGAAACAATGAAGTAAATGACTAAAAGTAAATAACGAGAAACAATAAGTGCTGAAACTATATAAATAATATGTATAGATCAAGTATATAGCATTGAGACACGATGTACTTTTTCAATGTATTTGATTTATTGATATAAACAAATACAAAGGTTGTTGCGGAACAAAGATAAACACCAAAGTGTAAATATCTAAACAACCTAGAAATACAAGTGATCTAATAACTTGGAAATACTCGTAAGAATTACTTAGAGTATATCTTACAAGTTGCAATGCTAAAAGTTTCAAGCACTTTGCAAGTTGTGAGAAGCCTTATATTTATAGGCAAGGTTCATGCTGATGTGGACCAGGCCGTACAAATATGGTTGGGAGCATTTAAGGAATTAAAGATAATTCCTGTATGAATATATTTTAAGGTAAAGTATGAAAGTCAATTGATGTGACATTTCATACTTTATTCCCAACCTTTTACTTAACCTTGTACTTTATTAATAGATAAATCTATTAACTGGGTAAAGACGTGTAAAGTAAAAAAGGCTTCCTCGTAATCAGTATAAAGTGTTGTAGGTACTTTACACTGAGATGCTTCAGTCTTCGATCAGGTAGAATCAACTTCTGAGCTCCACATCTGAGCTGATTCTCTTTCTTTAGTCTTCAGTCTTTGACTTCAGCTGAATGGTATTCTGATACGTGAACTGAAGTGAGGCTTCAGTGAACTAATTCTGAACGGCTTCAGAATTCTGTACAAGTATTCTTCACTGAGTTTCAGCTATTTCTGAACAAATTATACTTGTTCGATTTTCGACCCAACAGTATTCATATTCGGTTTCCCCGTACCGAACCGGTACCGAACCGAATAGTACCAATACCGAACTTTTCCAAAATCAAGAACCGAGACCGAAACCGAATACATATCGGTACCGATTTTCGGTACCGGTTCAGTTTCGGGTTTTCGGGTTTTCGGTTTTTTCGCTCATCCCTACATTGTAGTGTTGTTAGCCATGAAGATGAAGTGTGTAAAATATGAGTTTTGAAGGAGTGTATAAAATGTGAGATTTGTTTGTGTAAAATGATATGTGTTGTGTATATATATAGGAAGGTGAAAAAATAAAAAATAAAATAAAAAATAAAAAGTAAAACGGCTACTTTTCTTACCGTTTGACTGCATCGATCGTCGCGCACTGCAATATCACAAGTGTGGTCTAACCACGCAATCCCACCCCACGACGCGTGAAAAAGTGTAGGCGGCGGTGTTGAGTGGTGGTGCCGCACCCACCACGCGGTGAACTTCCGTCCGTTGCCAACGCCTTAATAGATTCTACTAAAATATTACTTTAAGCATTTCAAACAATTTGTATGAACACATATTGTCTCCAAAATGTTAACGTAAAAAGTCTCAAACTAAAGAAACCTTGCGAAGAAATGATACATTTGAAATTAAGTCACTTTGATGATGATTTTTACATGTTTCTTTGAAAACATATAAGTAATAGTTATATTCATTTGTAAAAGAAAAATGAAAAATATCAAAGATGGTGAAGAAAAAAAAAATTCGTTAGTAAAACTGGAGATGCTTTCAGAGACAAAAGGAAATAAATACTAGAAATTCTTGAAACATAAATACATAATCAAAAGTATCATCATATATGCATAAAGTTTAAAATATCAACAACACACATAAATGAATAAGAACAATGTAAATGTACACAAACCAAAAATTACATTATTATTTAAAGCTTAAACTGTATTTTATTTATTTATTAGAATCATTTTGATATTCCGTTAAACGAAAATAATAATAAACTTACTGAATTAAATATACATAAAATATTCAACTTTAATATTGTACAATTTTAACTCATCTGTGTGACAAAAGACATAAAGGATAAAAATGTGGCAGGATCTTAACGTCTTTAAACTCAGCTCTATGATACAAGTTAACTCAAGCTAGTTAACCTAACCAAAGCCAAGCACAACCCCCACTTTTCATATTACGAGTACTTTTTAAGAAAATCACTTTTGGCTACCATTTTACCATTTATCTCTCACGATAAGGAGGTTTTTTTACGTCCTTAACATGTAATATTATACCTTTATAATAAATCTTTAAAATATTTTAATTTTACTTCCAACTATATAAACATCATTACATTTTTTTTCCTTTTCTGAAAGGTACATATACATATTTTTCTCGTATCACTACACATCTTTACATAATTTATATACAAACAAAAATAATTACAATGGACATTCTAAGGATATTTAAAAACATATTGTCCTTGTCCTTGACTATACACAAATATCCTATGGAAAAATGAAAGACGTTCAATGTCATAGACAAAAAAAGATAAGCAAGGATATGGATGGATGTTTAAAATCATCCCGATTTGAAATAGCCTTATAATGTTTAAGATTTTGAAAATACTAAAATTTTAACCCTACTTCTTTTCACATATGAGCGATCCCCCAATCAAACGAAACCAAAAATGTGTGTTGCAAAATTTGGACCGCCGATGCAAAAAAATCACTCTTTTGGTACCAAAAATGTGACTTTTAAAAAGTTTAGACTATTCTTGCGAAAAATATGATACCACATTAACCAAAAATGCAATTAGTTCTATTCCCCCCCCCCCCCCCTTACTTGTGGTGGTATACACCATCTTTTATATCAAGTGCATGCCATTTACATTTCTCACTAATAATTCTATTGGAAGTTTATTTGGAAATAGTCTATTTATCTTTGGGTAAGATATGTATGTCTACATTTTATCTTTTGCATATTTCGTCTTTGACAAAACTTAATATCGACTGTATCATTGTTATCGTAGTATAACCTAAAGTGGTTTTTACACCTCTGTCTTTTTTATAACTAATGTACTTGATTGGATTCTTTTTTATAACTAATGGACTGATTGGATAAAAAATTTAATCAAAAGGAAACCGTGTGGTGATAGAGGCCTTGCTTCTTGGTGTAAAAGACCAAGGTTCAATCTTTAGCAATGGAGTAGTTTAGGATTATTTGGGGTATATATATAATTGTAATATTTGTTGTTCAAAAAAATAAAAATAAAACCTAATTTTAACTCAAGGACGTACACTTTTCCAATCATTTATTTCACTATCTAATTAGCAAAACAAGTACTTTAGGTTGAATAATCAAAAAGTATCTACTAATTCTTCCTCCTATCAACAACCACACATTTATTTATCATCCTTTCATGTTCAATGTATATAATTAAGTTGGGTTCACAATGGCCCATTATTTGATACACAATGTAACTTTATATCTTTTTTTGTATATATAAACACGACTATTTGTACATCCACATAGGCACATGATATGAAATGAAGCAAAAGATTTATTGAAGGCAACTATATGTGAAAAAGAAGAAAACAAAAAAGATTTCGATTAATGCAAGAAATCATGAGCTTATACGCTTTGAGTGGGCCCTTTCTCTATCACATCCATAACTTTAATCGAGCATCATGCTACTAATACTATACATGTTTTGTTTGGTGCTATATATAGGTCGACACACAGGTTATAATGTAATTCAACTTCTAGATCCATCGGAAAAATGTTGAGGTCCACACACACATCATATAAGATCGAGTGATTATTTTCATATCATAACTATATGCATGTGACTCCTCAGAATTTAATGAACAGCCTTACAGCCGTACTTTTTTTTTTTTTTTTTATAGAAATTTAAGAACAACTATATTAATCAAGAGTAATGATACGTTCACAACACTCTTTAAACATATATAGCAAATTATGTGTTTTACTACACAATGTATATATTTATATAAAATATAAACTATTGTAGATGGTTAAATTGTGTTCATGTTAATATAAAACTATCCATTAAATAATACATATCTCATCTCATATTAAACAAAACCCTACACTCCAACTCATGGTATGTTTGGCTAATGAAGCTTATATTTGAATTTTGAAACAAAAGTTATTTGAATGTATAGAGAAAAATATATCTAGAACTTAATATAATCTTTAAAGATGAACTACATAATTATTCAAATATTACGTATAGAATGACCTATTGGCAAAAAAGCACCACCTAATTGGTCAATCTAGCCGCACGGAACCTTTAGACTATCGCTATATATACACTAATTTTATTATTGTTACATACTTACATGTTATTGTATGTGAGTATGTGACTTATAATAAGCTATTGTATACTTTTGTTGTTAATTTTATGATTGTTATACGTTAATTTTTTTATGTTTACATGTTATGTTTGTGTGTGACTTATAATAAGCTTATATTATATATAGTTATCGAAATATCGTTATAATACTAATATAGTTATAGTTATTGTTACATCTTATTAAGTTAGTAATGTATTATCGTAATGCCTTTTGACCGATCTTTCACTTCTTTATTTTATTTTTAACTCAGACCCTAAAACCCCTAAACTATTTAATTATTTATAAATTTATTTTCTCAGTTTCCCCTTTTTCCACAATACAGAAAGGGGAAATATATACGAGTATCATGCAAATTCAAATTGGCACCTCCACTTAATGTAAATTCCTACTTATTACAGTCTTTTATTATAGTTTTTGGAACATAACTTTTTCGCATATATTTTTTGTTCTTTACGTATTTTATGTTGAATTGAATTTTCTAATTAGACGAATTTAGGTTTTATATATCTTTTTAAAAGAATTGTGAGAATGATGAAATAAATTCAGTCATAATATATTTTTATTACACTCAAATTACTCATTATTTCTACGTTACATTAAATTACTTAGCACACCACATGTTACCAGCTAGAACATACAATTTTATCCTATGTGTTGTGCTAATTGCTATGTAATTTATGTGGTGTACAAATTAAGTCACATTTAAAGTTACATATAAGCAGTGTAAAGGTTTGTTTGTTTGAAACTTTTTTTTTTTTTGAAATGCAGTACGATTGTATTCCTTTAGTACGATTTGCTAAAAGAAAGTGCCAAAGGCCAACTCCAATGGAGTTATCATACCAATATGCCAATTTATCATGACAAAGTGCCAAAGGCCAACTCCAATGGAGTTATCATACCAATATGCCAATTTATCATGACAGTGTGCCATGGTTGGGGTTACAAAATACCCATCAAAATGTCTCCCAAATTTGTCCATGAGCATTTTGTATGCATACCGAACTTGTGGGCCTTTTCCTTTTTTTCTTATTTTTTTGGAAACATATGTGTATGTGTGTATAATTGGATGATGATGTGGCATGGGAAAATTGAGTTTCAATGGGTTAGGTTGGAGGCAAAATAAGTTCAATGTGTTGGTTCAGTATGCTAAAACAGTTTGTTGACGTGTTGTTGAGGTGGTCGGTATGTTGGGCATTTTATACATACCATTGGAGATGGCCTAAATTGACGTGACCTAAGAAGAAGCAGATAACCAAAATGTTATGGGTCTGAGTATATACTGCGTGGACCGTAATGATGGGTGTGTGATTCTTTAGTCTTTACCTTCCGGCGAAAAAAAATTTGCTTGGAATTTATCTTAGTATACATCAATCGGGACAAAGAACAAATACTGATTAGAAAATCTACCTTTTGGAGATATGATATTAATAGGAAAAACCCAGAGTTGTATTTATGTTCAAAACTTATAGAGCATTCAGGTAGAGAAGAAAGATTATGCAAATGTTCAGCAAATTTTTAATGGCATAGAAGTGAATCAATGATGTTTGAGGGTTTATTGAAAGTTGGCCATTTGGACTGTCGATAAGAGTAGATTCAGACTTTCCAAGCTTTCCATTTTCCGCAAAGCAATAAGATCATTTATAACACAACGAAAGGTTATTCTTGTAGACATGACAACGTCGGTTTTAAAATTTTGTTCACTAGATGAGTTTTTTTGCAGTGTCCTTGATATCATCATGCATACTGTATGCTGTAGTTTTTTCAAGAAAGATAGAGATGAACATTGTGAAACTAAGTTTAGCTTGTTATGTTTCTAGACTGGATCCTGAGCATTAGTGTCGAAAAGGAAGATTTGCAGACGCTGATAAAATGATGATAATCTATCCTTTTCTACATATTAAATCAAAATCAGACTACTGCTGAGTAGATTTTAAACGAAATGGATCCAGATTTGCTCACCAGGCCCGCCACACCTACTGCTTCGCCTAGACATCATAGTAATGACCAATTACCGGGTATAGATGAACCCTCTATTAAGTCAGAAGATCATAACCGTCGTTCTTCTGATGCTATATCATCACCAGGTTCAGAGATCACCCGCCAGTCTACTTTTCATAGTCTGTCACCTACACAATCTCCACCCCTTCAAGTTATGGAAAGACCTGAAGATTTGTACAACGGATGTTCATCGTCAACAGAATGGAATTCTGTTTCTAACGAGTCACTTTTTAGCATTCATATAACCAGTAGCTACTCACATGACCAAGCCCATTTATTGGCTGCAGATACATTTCAGTTTGACGAATTGATGAGTTCTATGGAACATTCTAGACAAAGTAATGCGGATAGTTTAAAACTGGATAGCTTGTCTAAATTAGATGTCCCCGTGTCGTCTTTAGATGAACCCCGGAAAGTTGTTTGGTAGAAAACTCAAGTTGAACGTCTTGCAGATGAAGGAGTGCCTTCTCAAGGTCACCAATGGGAATCGTCTTCTTTTAGCAATCACAATTCCAATGAACCAAAGTAAGTGATACTATATGTTACCCCGTTAAATGTATTTAAAGTCGTCAACTTGCAAACAAATTTACTTGCTTTTTATGTAGACACATTATCATTTTGTGAAGATGCTGAAAAAAATATCTTTCTGTAGCTAGCAGCATCGAACAAAAAGTGCCAAGTAGAATGGCTGAAGGCTAAAACCATCAAGAATATGAAATTCAGACAGAACATGAATAATATTTAAAACTGCATTCAACTGTGTCAATTGTACAAGAAAATAAGAGACATCACGTTTATGAGTTGTAATAGATTTACAAATTCTAACATTTTTACACCTAAGTTGCATGCAGATATGATCATGTGAAGTAAGCTTATATGATTATATCTCTACTTTGTGTTGCAGAAAGACAGGTTGTTGGTCATTATGTAAATGTGGTTCCTGTAACCTGCTAAAGTGGTCATCTTGGAAGGCTTGCTATTCGAGAATGAGCAGTTCAAATTGCAAACCGAAGAAAGTTAGTTCATCTCATTCGTAAGTTTCCAATTATATAGATTTGTAGACCATTTCTTGCTGTTATTTTCTAAGAAAACACTCTTTAATCTGAAACAGTAAACCATTACAACCTCTTAAATCTTTTTATTCATGAAGTTAGATTAACATCTTAATAATAGGGATGTAAATCATATTAACACGTTATTTATCTTAAAGTTTTGGGAAAAGGAACAAAAAATGTCGGTGGGTCTCATCTTCCATCCAACGGCGGATCCAGTATAGAACTAGGTAGGTCCTAGGACCTACCTTAGTTTCGAAAAAAGTTTAGAACAATATTATAATTTTTTCAGGGAACTATGTAAAAAATTAGATAGGACCTACCTTAGTATTCCGGCCGGCTACGTACCAATTGGAGAAGAAGAAGAAGATGGGTACAGGAGAAGAAAAGGAGTTGTATCAGTTATGTGGTCATGAATTTACTATCATTATTTTATTATGATTACTTACACTTTAACCCTTCAACTATTTAAACCTTTTCAAAATAAATATATATGTTTCACATATAGTTTACTCCTTTTACAATCTTATGAATCTTATCTTTATACTATTGAGCAGTCTTAAACTATATGAACTTTTGTTATTTCATATATGTCATATCTAACATACGCGATATCCAAACATTAATATTTGAGTTGATTTTGGGAAGTGATATTGTTACAACATAAATTAGCTATCTACAACAAATGTACAAATTTTATTATACAGTGTACAACTGTATAATGCAGGTATTGTTGTAAATGGCTAAATGTTGTTGTAGCAATATCATTTCCCGTTGATTTTACATAGTCTATTGGCTTCTTAATATTATTTAGCTAATTTGTTTTTAATTATGTATTTTTTTATTTTAAGTATCTAATCTTTGTTCTTTTGAATCGTTTACAAATTATTTTCTTTCGGGACTCATTTTTATTCTTGAGCCTATCGGCCGGGTTTTGTAAGGTTTTTACATTCTTGGGGATGAGACCCTGGGTAGTGCTAACGTATGCATTATTTACAATAAAAAAACTGCTCCCGTATCAAATTCATGTTTATATGTTTGCATTTGTAACCCGATAAGTCGCTCCGACTCATTTCAAATTTTTTTCCACCTCAACTAAGTCGTCAAGTCGAAAAGGACCTACCTAAGTTGGAAAGCTAGATCCGCCACTGCTTCCATCTCTAACTTTTTTATTTTATGTTTATAATGGACCGATATGTTTGTTGTGCAGTACTGAAGCAAGTGGACCTACGAGCGCTTCACTAAAGAAGCTGGATTTAAAAGATCAAAATACGGGCTTATGCAGGGGGTGTTGTTTTAGACCTCATTTTGCCTGCTTCCGCTCATAGTCATGCCCTTGCCATTGTTGCTGACTTGCTGAGGAAACATATCTGCATGAACATCATGAGCTAGCAGATCCTGTTCTTTCGAGGCCAAATATTAGTGGTGGCACAATGAGTGGCTCCGGTGATGGGTCAAAACAGGTACAGTTTTTTGCTATGGTTCAAAACTTAGTAACTGACCAGGTCGGGTTGGGTTGACCTAGAACACCTTTTTTCCTAAAATTTGTTCTTATAAACAGCTAAAGTGTGAAGTTTGAATACATAAGTTATATGTCCAATAACAATTTTAGCTCTTTTGAATAAGATGATATAGGAGTTTTATGATTTATAAACACACAAGCAAAGTTTGGACCATTTGGCCCATGTTCTTCCATCAGATAGTTTGGATTTTTCCCTTTGACACGTTAGTGATAAGACTTGCCTCAATTGGCCCATGCCCATCCATAAGTCAACTGCTCGAATTTGCTAGCTTTAGCTAGTGTTTTTCTAAGCAGTTGAAGCTTCAACTATATCCCTTGGCTTAGAAAGCCCGAATTTGTTCTATGGCAGATTGATGATGATATGATTGTGGTGGCCCATTTGGACAAAGACTGCGATGGACCCAGAAAACAAGAAATGGAGAATGGAGGTAAATGGTGTAGGAGATAGTAATATATCTTTCTTATTTCGCGAGTTTCATCGCTAGGAATCATTCCTTCATTTACATAATAATAAAGAATGAGAATAACAGATACATGTCGAATACCATCTTTCCCTATTGAGCCCAAAACGAGTCATGATAAAGAGGGTGTTAATTGGTATATGATATCTTCGCCATTATTCTTAACATCGATTCTTGACATAGTTTGGCCATTATCCTTTTTTCACTTTGAAATATTTCAACACAGTTAACCTCTTGTTACAAGATGCTACTTTTCTAACCTCTCTGGATCTTTAATCAAACTTAACAAATAAAGTGTTGGTTTCATAAAATATCTATATCTATCTGCTTTTTTTTTTAAAAAAGGAAATATATCTATCTCTTTTTTTCTTTTTTTTTGAACGGCATTTTATTCTACTTCTACTACTAAATTACACGTATGCCTGGAAACCAGGACTCTCGAAAAACCCCTATTAATCCACCCTCACAAATGTGAGAAGTGGGACTCGAACCCAGGTGGATCCTCCCAAGAAAGCTGTGGATTGTCATCTTTTTTCATGTGATCTTTGCACTCTTCTAGATCTTTTTAGTTGATTTAGGATGTTCTCAAGCAGTGGGTGGACGAGGAAAGTGACGTCGGAGCTGATGGGTGCACTCGGTGAGTTGGACTGGATACGTCTGGTCGGTCTTTTAGTATGGAGATTACACGCACTATTTTGTAATTAGTAATCTTACTACTAAAAATCTCTCCAATCCACAAAGAAGCATAATTCTAAAGATTTTATGCCAAAGTGACAGTTAAATAAAAACCCTTTTAGCAGCACGTTTTGTGGCGCATAGTCTAACCATTTTGTCGCAAAATAGATTTCCCACCTGCCAATATTGGATTCCTAAATCAACTCATGTGTTCCTAACAACAGACAATCAGGCATTATGTTATGTGAACATTTAAATTATGCCATAATATGTTACATGTAAAATAACTCAAATAAGTAACAAGGGGTTTAGTTGTACTTTGTCTTAAGTGTAGGGGTCTTTTGTGTAACATTTGGCGGTTATTCTGTTTGAATAGTCAACGATTGTAACAGCTATATAAGCCAATATTCATATCAATATTAAGCAGATATTGATTTTGATACAAATTCTCCCTCTCTCTCTCAAATTCTGTCTTTCTGCATATCAATTGGTATCAGAGCCGTCGTTCCGGCGTTTTCCGATGCGTTATCTTCTTCTCCGGCGAGATTTCCGATCACCTCTTCGACGGAATTTCACTGGTTTTTAGAAAAAAAATCACAAAAAAAAAAAAATTCAAAAAAAAAAAAAAAAAAAAAAAAAAAAAAAAAAAAAAAAAAAAAAAAAAAAAAAAAAAAAAAAAAAAAAAAAAAAAAAAAAAAAAAAAAAAAAAAAAAAAAAAAAAAAAAAAAAAAAAAAAAAAAAAAAAAAAAAAAAAAAAAAAAAAAAAAAAAAAAAAAAAAAAAAAAAAAAAAAAAAAAAAAAAAAAAAAAAAAAAAAAAAAAAAAAAAAAAAAAAAAAAAAAAAAAAAAAAAAAAAAAAAAAAAAAAAAAAAAAAAAAAAAAAAAAAAAAAAAAAAAAAAAAAAAAAAAAAAAAAAAAAAAAAAAAAAAAAAAAAAAAAAAAAAAAAAAAAAAAAAAAAAAAAAAAAAAAAAAAAAAAAAAAAAAAAAAAAAAAAAAAAAAAAAAAAAAAAAAAAAAAAAAAAAAAAAAAAAAAAAAAAAAAAAAAAAAAAAAAAAAAAAAAAAAAAAAAAAAAAAAAAAAAAAAAAAAAAAAAAAAAAAAAAAAAAAAAAAAAAAAAAAAAAAAAAAAAAAAAAAAAAAAAAAAAAAAAAAAAAAAAAAAAAAAAAAAAAAAAAAAAAAAAAAAAAAAAAAAAAAAAAAAAAAAAAAAAAAAAAAAAAAAAAAAAAAAAAAAAAAAAAAAAAAAAAAAAAAAAAAAAAAAAAAAAAAAAAAAAAAAAAAAAAAAAAAAAAAAAAAAAAAAAAAAAAAAAAAAAAAAAAAAAAAAAAAAAAAAAAAAAAAAAAAAAAAAAAAAAAAAAAAAAAAAAAAAAAAAAAAAAAAAAAAAAAAAAAAAAAAAAAAAAAAAAAAAAAAAAAAAAAAAAAAAAAAAAAAAAAAAAAAAAAAAAAAAAAAAAAAAAAAAAAAAAAAAAAAAAAAAAAAAAAAAAAAAAAAAAAAAAAAAAAAAAAAAAAAAAAAAAAAAAAAAAAAAAAAAAAAAAAAAAAAAAAAAAAAAAAAAAAAAAAAAAAAAAAAAAAAAAAAAAAAAAAAAAAAAAAAAAAAAAAAAAAAAAAAAAAAAAAAAAAAAAAAAAAAAAAAAAAAAAAAAAAAAAAAAAAAAAAAAAAAAAAAAAAAAAAAAAAAAAAAAAAAAAAAAAAAAAAAAAAAAAAAAAAAAAAAAAAAAAAAAAAAAAAAAAAAAAAAAAAAAAAAAAAAAAAAAAAAAAAAAAAAAAAAAAAAAAAAAAAAAAAAAAAAAAAAAAAAAAAAAAAAAAAAAAAAAAAAAAAAAAAAAAAAAAAAAAAAAAAAAAAAAAAAAAAAAAAAAAAAAAAAAAAAAAAAAAAAAAAAAAAAAAAAAAAAAAAAAAAAAAAAAAAAAAAAAAAAAAAAAAAAAAAAAAAAAAAAAAAAAAAAAAAAAAAAAAAAAAAAAAAAAAAAAAAAAAAAAAAAAAAAAAAAAAAAAAAAAAAAAAAAAAAAAAAAAAAAAAAAAAAAAAAAAAAAAAAAAAAAAAAAAAAAAAAAAAAAAAAAAAAAAAAAAAAAAAAAAAAAAAAAAAAAAAAAAAAAAAAAAAAAAAAAAAAAAAAAAAAAAAAAAAAAAAAAAAAAAAAAAAAAAAAAACGGCCACTTGGACTTATGTTCAAAAGGATTCCATTTCAAAAAAAAAAAAAAAAAAAAAAAAAAAAAAAAAAAAAAAAAAAAAAATAGATTTGCTCAAACATTGATTGAAGATGCCATGGGAGCTTTGAAAGCTCTTACACAAACAGGTGAACTCGATGATTACTGTGATGCTTTTGATGCTTTACTTAATAAGGTTACAATTTGTGAAGAATATGCTGTTAGTTTATTCATAGAAGGATTGAAAGCTGAGCTCAAATATGTTGTGAGAATGTTTAGGCCTAAGACATTAAGAGAAACTTATTCCTTAGCGAAATTACAGGATAATGCTTCTAAGAATTTAGGCAAATATGGAGGATTTAGCAGTAGTTTCAGTGCTAGAAATGCAAATACTAGGACAAATGTATTGACTAGTAGTGCCAAACAGCCTCTGCTACCTACTCCTGTGAATATAGCTCCTTCCACAGCATTAGTTCCTAAGAAGGTGTCTAGTAAGTTCATGGAAGAGAAGAGAGCCAAAGGAGAGTGTTTCTATTGTAATGAGAAATTTGTAGCAGGATATAATAAGGTTTGTAAAGGAAAGAAGCAGTTATTTTTGGTTGAGGTGGATGAAATTCCTGAAGAAGGAGAGGAATTGGTAGACTTGGTGAATCAAGGAGTGTTGACTGATCCAAAGGTGCCAGAATTCTTGACTGTGCAAGGCAATCCACAAATTTCTATTAATGCTATTTTAGGAATTCCTTCCTATAATACTATGCAAATTGTGGGGCGTATTGGCACAAGAAATCTGCACATATTAGTTGATAGTGGCTCTACTCATAATTTCATGAGTACAAGAGTGGCAGAAAGGATTAGGCAGGGTATACATCATGTGTCCAACATGTTGGTATCTGTGGCCAATGGAAATAGTATGGACTGTGCCAATCTGTGCAAAGCCTTCCAATGGAGTATGCAGGGCAATTGGTACATGGCTGACATGCTAGTCATAGCTTTGAACAACTATGACATAGTGCTTGGTGTGCAATGGTTATCTAAATTGGGAGATATTATATGGGATTTTGAGCATTTAACAATGCAATATAAGTTAGATGGGAAGGATGTGATACTTAAGGGCAATCATCAACAAGGAATGAGTTTATGTTCAATTGAGAAACTCACTTCATTACTCACTACTTCTACTGAAGTGGCACAAGCTCAATGTTTGTGTTAGGTCCAGATTTACTAGACTCGCTCCAAACTCGACTACTGGAGCCTTACTGAAGATCTGTCCAGAAATGATATTTACTGGACCTACTCCAGACTTGGAAACTGGAGTCCCTCTGAAGATTTGTTCAGAAATAATGGAAGACCAGTGAGCAAATACTTGTATAGGAAATCTGGAGTATTCCAGATTAGCTCACTGGACTTCACCCCAGTACAGATCTATTTTACTGAAGACGTTCTCACTGAAGTCAAAGACTGAAGTCAGAATAAAGAAGACTGACAAATGGCGGAGTCCACTGGAAGTCTTACCAGATCTGAACACTGGAGGTTTGTCAGTGTTCTAGACCTTACAAGTCTGAACACTGATATCGAGGAATTGACTTTTTGCCTTTACACACTTTCCAAAGAACATTCCACTTGTTCTTTACTAAAGTACATACGTGTGTAAAGGTGGTTGGTTAAAAGGATTTTATCCTTGTACTTTAACCAATGCATTTAATGATCTTGTCAGTTCATTAAATGCATGCAACCATATTTGTACGGCACAAATTCACTGGTGAATTTGTTTGCCTATAAATACAAAGTCATTTCTTCGTTAAAATTACTTTTAGCATTAAAAGGTGAATTTGTCTAAATACTCTCGATCTTAACAGGGATACTTCACAACTTTAAGTATCTTGATCCAAAGAGTTTATTTGGCAAATATAGATCATTTGTAATTCATAGGTTGTTAGGATACTTACATATTTGTATTATCTTGATTCCGCACAACCTTGTATTTTATTTAACATCATAAATAAAATACACTTGAAAATATTACATTCTGTTCCACCTTTATCTATTACTTTAAGTCAAGTATTACTTTGTTTATATTCTTGCATTTATATTCAAGTAATAGTAGTCCAATCTAGTACTTATTAGACTTGTTGTATTTTACACTTCTGGGTTAACCATCTAGCTTAGGGACTTTACAATTGGTATCAGAGCAGAAGGCTAAACATTGCCTAGATCTGCTTCTTTGATGGCCACCCCATAAAATACACAAGGAAGTTTTAATTTTGGTCCTGATCCTAATGTTAATGTTAATGATCAAAATAATGAACCACCTGTTAACACTAATCCACCACCTCCTCCTCCTACTCCTGTTTCTCCACATGTGCATGTGCACTACTCAAATAATCATGTTCCTAAATTCAGTGGGAATAGCGATGAATTTGGTACGTGGAAGGCTAGGATGATATTGCATATCACTGGTATTGAGAGAAACATGATGAAAATTTAAATGAAGGACCTTATGTCCCCACATCACCTCTCAATGCTCTTCTTGATCCTACTGGATCTAGAAGAGGTCGGGAAAAGAGGGAGGAACATTGGTCTGAAGAGGAGAGAAGATTGGTAAATCTAGATACCCTTCTCAAAAACATGATCCTCGGGGTTGTTCCAGAAACCCTAATTCCCACACTAGTTCTTTTCCCAGTGCTAAAACCATGTGGGATGAACTAGTAAACCAGTTTGAAGGAGGAGATGACACCATTGTCACCAGAAAGGTCTCCTTAAACAAGAGGTATGAGTCATTTTTTGCTCAGCCCAATGAGTCTCTCACTAATACCTACACCAGATTTATGAGTATCATAAACCAGTTGAGAGGTCTCGGGGTTGAAAAAGACAAGGATATACTTCTGGAGAAATTTTGTGATATTTTACCCACCAAATGGTCTCACATGATCCTGGTCTTACGACAAGGTAAAAACTCTGCACACACACACTCTTTCAACTTTATATGGAGCTTTCAGGTACACTGAGGAAAATCAAGCTCAGAGAGTGGTGGCAGAACAAGATGCCTATAACCATGCCTCCAGTAGTCCTACTGTGGTTAGTCATACTGAACTACAAAGTACAACACTGATATCTTCTGAGAATGTATTTTCTATGAAGAAGATGGTGTCTGAACTCATGGATTCTGGAGAATCTAGTCAAATCTCTCCAGACTGTGATGAATCTGAAAATTATGACCTGGTTGCTATGATTGCTAAAACGTTCAACCGTTTCAAAGCAAGAGCAAATAGGCCATCTGGACAATTTGCATCCAGTTCTTCAACTGATAAGACCAATCTGACATGCTTTAAGTGTGGCAGAAAAGGTCATTTCATGAAAGATTGCAAGTCCAGTCAGTTTGTATCCCAGCCTGGTCCTTTTTCTTCTAATAAAAAGCCTGATGATAGCTATAAATTGAAATATAAAAAGCTTAAGGCTCAAATTGCTCTCATGGCACAACAAATGGAAAATAGTAATAAGTGCATGATTGCAACAACTGAAGAGACATGGGTTCCTTCTGATGATTCATCTGCTGATGAAGAAGAAGAAAGAGATTGCTGTTACATGGCTCTGGCAGACGAAGAGCACCTGGTGAAGGAAGATGTCACATCCGGACGATGGGTGGACATTGTTATCAAAAAGGTTAGTGATTATGATACTGCAACTGACCAAGAATTAAAACTGGACATTGCTGAAGCTCTTAATTCTGATTTAATCTTTGTTGAAACTGTTAGATCTGATTGTGTAAATGGTCTAGAAACAGATTTCTCTGAAATTACACTTTTAAAATCAAAATTAAAAGAACTTCAAGACATTGAACTGGCATTTCAAGCCCAGGTTCTGGTAACTGAACAATTGATTCAAGAAAAACAAGATCTTGAAGTCATTTTAGAAAAGGAAAAACTGGTCATTAAATCATGGCTTGAAACCAGAAAGCCATATGATGCTGGAGTAAATCAATTTCCTGCTCAAAAACGTGCTTATTTAGATGGAAATACTCATGTAGCATCATTAATACCAGTACTTGATCGTTTACCAGAGGGGTTCAGGCCCAGTACCGTTTATGATGAGCCTGTAACTCCCAAGGCCAATATTTTCCCAGTTCAATCCCCAGAGGTTAAGACTGGAGCATTCCAGATGACTGCTCCAGTTAAAAAGGTTTATCGAAATAAACCTTTGCCTCAGTCAAATGATTCCCTACCTAAGCCTCGAGTTCAGTCAACTGGAAAGACTCAGGTGTCATCTGATGAAAATGTTTTGTCAAGGTTAGAGAGCCAGTTTCAACTACTAACTCGTCAATTTCAAAGTTTTAATGCAAGATTAAACTTTATTGAGGGTACTTCATCTGGCCCTAGACAAAATACCAAACCTTTTTCCAAGAAAGATAAATATATTTCTCCAGTTGAGAAAAAGAAAAAGGTTTCAAAACTATCAATCCCAGTGGTCTTTTCAACTAAGACTACTGTTGAAGAAAGTGAACTAAACCAGATACCTGCAGGGACCTATAAGGGAGGGTCCAGTGAACCCATCAGTCGATGGGTTCCCAAATCTAACTGATAATATCTGGTGAATGTGCAGGGCGATCAAAAGAAATATATCTGGTATCTTGACAGTGCAGCTGGCAGGACGATGACCGGATGTAAGACCCTGCTGGAGGAGTTCACCATTTCTGATGGACCCTCCATTACTTTTGGAAATGATGGTTGTGGAAAAACTGAGGGATATGGTGTCCTGAATAATGGACAAGTCAAATTCAGACGAGTTGCATTTATGAATGGTTTGAAATATAACCTGATCAGTGTAAGTCAACTGTGTGATGATGGCTATCAGGTTCTGTTTAATATTGCACAGGGCATCGTATTCAACAAGGACTGGAAGGTAGTATTGATTGCTCCCAGAAAAGGAAATGTGTACGTGATGGATATGGAAAGCTCTCCTTCAGAGCAGTGTTTCTATACTCAAGCTGATGAAGACACAAACTGGTTATGGCACAAAAGGTTATCCCATTTAAACTTCAAAAATATTAATAAGTTGTCTAGAAAACAACTGGCAGATGGGATACCTTCAGTTTCCTTCAAAAAGGAAAAGCCATGTCCAGGATGTGAAATGGGTAAGCAGAAACGTACCAGTTTCAAGACCAGACAAAATTTCAGCATATCTGAACCTCTTCATATGCTTCATATGGACCTCTTTGGTCCAGTGAATGTTCAGACTCGTGCTGGTAAAAGATACACCCTGGTGATAGTAGATGAATTTTCCAGATATTGTTGGGTTATCTTTCTCAGGTCTAAAAATGAAGTTGCTGCTGAAATTATCAGTCTTATCAAGCAAATTGAGCTCAAGTACAGTCGAAAGGTGTGTCAGTTAAGAAGTGACAATGGAATAGAATTCCAGAATGCAACTCTGGAGTCATTCTGTACTGACACTGGCATCTCCCAGAGTTTCTCATCAGCCCGCTCTCCAGAACAGAATGGAGTGGTGGAAAGGAAGAATCGAACGCTGATAGAAGCTGCCAGGAGTATGCTTGCTGAAGCAATTGCTACTGCTTGCCACACCCAAAACCGGTCAGTGTATGTGAAGCGACACAAAAAGACAGCCTATGAAGTCTTAAGAAATAGAAAACCAAATATTGGTTATTTCACGTTTTTGGATGTCCAGTTTACATCCTGAACGACTCCAGTCAGTTAGGCAAATTTGATGCCAAAGCTGATGAAGGGTATTTCTTAGGCTATTCAGCCATTTGCAAGGCCTTCAGAGTCTACAACAAGAGACTGGAGAAGGTCCATGAGTCAATTCATGTCACATTTGATGAATCAAATGCTACAATCAATAAAAAGCCAACCCTTGATACTCCCCCAGTAACTCCAATTGTCTTCTGTGAATCTGATCCTATCAACTACAATAAAAAGGATTCACCTGAAGAAGTTTCCAGTCATCCTGACCTGGAACCAGTTCAAAAGAAGAAACGCTCCAGTAGTACTCCATTCTATCCTTCTATTAATTTCAAGCTACCCTCTGAAATTATTATTGGATCAGATGTTTGTACTACTCCCCCAGTATCAGTATCAGTTGAGGTGATGCCAGAAATATCTTCAAATGAAGAATTCTATACTGAACCAGTACTTCAAGAAATGCCTTCAAATGAAGAATTTCACGATGCAAATCATGATTTACATGAATCAGATGAAGATGTTGAAGTAGTCTGGGAAGATCCTCCTCCTGAAGCAACACCAGAGGAGACTCAACTGAATTCTCGCACTGATACTGTTGTCAGTAACAATCCTGGACAGTACTCCAGATGGACAAAAGCTCACCCTATCGATCAGATCATAGGTGACTCCAGTAGAGGAGTTCAGACCAGAAGAGCCTCCAGTGATCAATGCTTATATGTCAGTTTCTTATCACTGACAGAACCAAAGAAGATTGACGAGGCTATGGAAGATCCAAGCTGGGTGACTGTTATGCAAGAAGAGCTTCACCAGTTTGAAAGGAACAAGGTTTGGTACCTGGTCCCTTTCCCAGTTGGAAAGAAAGAACCGATTGGAACTAGATGGGTCTTCAGGAACAAGGTAGATGAAGATGGCCACGTAATCAGAAACAAGGCCAGACTGGTAGCACAAGGTTACTGCCAGTCAGATGTCGATTTTGATTAATCATTTGCTCCAGTGGCTAGACTTGAAGCAATCAGAATATTTTTAGCATTTGCTGCTCATCATCAGTTCAAGGTCTACCAGATGGACGTGAAAAGTGCATTTTTGAATGGAAAACTTGAAGAAGAAGTTTACGTCAGACAACCACCAGGTTTCGTTGATGAAAAGCATCCACATTGGGTATATCGTCTGGACAAAGCGCTATATGGCCTCAGACAAGCCCCACGTGCCTGGTATGATACTCTGACTAAACATTTATTGAAAAATGGTTTCAAAAGAGGTGCAATTGACAATACCTTATTTATTCTTCATGAAAAAGATAATCTTCTGATGGTACAAATTTATGTTGATGATATTATTTTTGGGTCTACTGATGATAAAATGTGCAAGAAATTTTCGAAAATAATGTCAACTAAATATGAAATGAGTTTGATGGGTGAATTAACATATTTTCTTTGACTCCAGATTAAACAGACCAGAGATGGTATTTTTATTAATTAGGAAAAATATGTTAGAGATCTTTTAAAGAAATATGATATGAACTCTTCACCATCTAAACCCACTCCAATTTCTGCACCATTAACATTGGACTCAGATCCAGATGGTAAACCAGTGAACACCACTGTCTATAGAGGCATGGTTGGTTCACTGATGTATTTAACTGCCAGTAGACCAGATATTATGTTTTCAACATGTTTATGTGCCAGATATCAGTCTAATCCAAAAGAATCTCATATGCTTGCTGTAAAGCGCATACTGAAGTACCTTAAGGGTGTCCCCAGTTTGGGTCTTTGGTACCCCAAATGCTCAGGCATGGATCTAATGGGTTATTCAGATTCAGATCATGCAGGTTGTAAGATAGACAGGAAATCCACTACTGGTGGATGTCATTTCCTTGGTGGCAACTGGTCAGCTGGACCAGTAAAAAAGCAAACTTCAGTTTCATTGTCCACTGCTGAAGCTGAATACGTGTCTGCAGCCAGTTGTTGTGCTCAGATACTCTGGATGAAGAACCAGTTGCTTGATTATGGTATTAAGTATTCAAAGACCCCAATATTTTGTGATAATACCAGTGCCATTGCTATCTCGAACAATCCAGTCATGCACTCCAAGACAAAGCACATTGATCTCAGGTATCATTTTATTCGTGATCATATTATGAAAAACAACATTGAACTCCATTTTATTCCCACTGACAAACAGCTCGCTGACATTTTTATTAAACCTCTGGATGTCAAAACTTTTGAATATCTTGTTGGTGAGTTGGGAATGTTAAACCCTTAAATCTGGAACCTTTGTATTGAACGCCGTTGTGTACTATCTTTGCATTAATAGATTTCTGGATCAACATTCCAGGGGGAAAGACTTTGAAAGATATATTTTTGTTCTTAAAAATGTTTTAAGTTCAGGGGGAATTTATTAATTTATTTTCTCACTGGACAAATTTTTCAGAAAATATTACTGGTACTTTGTAAATGTGTCCCTCTCACTGGTAATTAGATAGGTTGAAGTGCATGTTTGAGGTGACTTTTTGTCTCCTTGTAAATGTGTCCCTCTCATTTGTCTGTATTAGTTGACGTGCATGTTTGAGGTTATCAGTCTCTTTCAAATGGTTTTCACTGGTACTTTACTGGAGTGTCCCTCCAGTGTACCATCAGTACATGCTTCACTGGCATAATCCACCAGTGATACTGGAGTGTCCAGTCAACCTCCAGATGCACTGAAATAAGTCATAATATTTTTAATACTTGGTCATTGTGCGTGCCACGTATGCAAAATCTTTTTGAAAAGATATTTATCTTATTATCCTACGTGGCATGTAATTTTTTTTCAAAGAAATGATGGTATTTTTACCTTGGGAAGACAAAAAGTGCAACTTGGTAATGTTTGTGGGCTGTAAACCGTCACACATTTATGTGTGATGTGATGTATTTAATGCGGATCTCAGAACCCGATCAAAATTATATTTGATAATTTCAAATTAACCGTTTGAGTTCCACATTCTCTCTCCTATAAATACCCATTTTCAATTTCATTTGCATTTACTTCGAACATATTTACTCCCAAAATTCTTCAAATTCCTTCATTTAATTCTTTTTCATTCAATTTCCAATCATAAATCTCTCTCATATTTACTTCAACAAATCTTCATCATAAACCCTAAATTCTTCAATTTCATTTTCATCTATCTATCATATTCAATGGCACCAAGACAATCCAATTCACCTAAAAATCTGCTCGCCGCTGAATATGCTCCGGTTGCCAATATTGTAAAGGCACCTCATATTACCTTAGAGGCTAAGGCCATCAGAATAAACATGAACAATTGGATGGCTAGACTCACAAGCACCACTCATGCTCCCACCTCTCTTATCGGACGACTGAATGCCTTTTTCCTCAGTTGTCCACTCTATGGTGCTCTCACTCTTAATCCAGGTAAAATGTATCATGATTACCTGTGTGAATTTTGGTATTCTGCTGTGTATGTTGAAAACACTAAAACCATCAACTACACATTGCAACAAGGCACCAGATCTTTTCACTCTCACTGTCGATTCTCTCAGAGATGTTCTTCATTTAAATTATTTGGCTGAGAATGAGATGGCAATTCCTCTCCCTACTGGTATCAATTTCAGGGATGTGTGCAGATTGATGGGGCACATTGAAATATTGGATGAACATGGCCAGTTATTAAGGAAAGGCACAATCTACATGAGCAAGCTGTCAGACTCATGGAGATACTTTTTCACTCATCTTGTTGAGTGTTTAGGTGGCAGTTCTGGAGGGTTGGACCAGATTAATCAAATGCAACTCCAGATTGCCTACTGTCTATGGTTTGGGTACAAGGTCGATTTTGCTCAGATCTTCTTCGATTACCTTGTTGACCGTCTGAAAATGAAAGGTAGAAAACCCTATATTCCTTATATTCGTTTTCTGTCACTTTTTTTTTCTAAGAGCTCTGGGTGCTGAGTATGATTATGAAACAAATCATTTTTCGGTGTGTGAATATCTGAGGGAGTTGAGTTCCCTAAAATCAAGAGCTGGTGAGGTTGAAATTCCTGTAAATATGTTGAATAATTTTGGAAATGATGCACCTGATGAGCAAGAAGAGGCTCCAGGTAGGGGTCAGATTGTTGTAGGACCCACTGGAGTCATCGATGTTGAAAATGTGCAACCAGTGACCCAGGTGGCTCCTGAAGGTCAACAACCAGAAAATGTTGATCCTCCTAGACGGCCAAGATCTTCCAGGCGTCTTATGAGGGCTGGAGTTCAGGTGAATCCAGATAGAGCCGATGCAACCCATCCTGGTGATATAATGAATATAGATGGGTCTCCTATTTTTGAGCAGGAAGAAAACATTGTACAAGATGCTGTGCAGGTTGAGCAGGTGACTGATGAACAGGTAGAAAATGTTGCTCAGAATGTTGAGCAGGCTGGTCAATTGGACTTGAATGTAGAAGTTGGTGAACAGGCTGGTGATCAGGCTGGTGATGAAACAGTTGGTGAAACATTTGTCTGGGATGAGGCTGATTCACCCATGTCAGAAGGTCATAATTTTGATGTGAATATGAAATTTCTTGGAGATGATGTAGTAGAAGTTGAACGCTTACCAGAAATGCCACCACCTCCACCAGAATCAAATATTCCACCACCAGAATCCGAAATGCCACCACCACCACCACCACCTTCAATTCCACAAACCACTCCATACTTCAATCCTCCCACAATTCAAGTTTCACAAACTCAACCACCACCACTTGAAACTCCAATCGACTTATCTGAACAACGTGTGCTGGACTCAACAGTTGTAACTGCTGAAACTTCCTCTGAAGAGGTCTGGGCACAAGTACCTTTAATGACCAGAATGACTTCAACTCTTGATCCTCCTAGTGGTCCCTCCTCTTCTTCTTCAGCCGAGGTCCAAGACCTTTTAAGTAAGGTGGCGGACCTGGAGAGATCACTCCAGTCTTCATCACAGGTTGTTTCTGACTTCAAATCTCTTTTATCGAATAATCTTTCATCAGAAATGAATCTGTTTGCTGGTAATGAGAAGCTGGTATTTGAGAAGTTAAATGAGCTGGTACTGGCCACCAATAACAATTCTGAAAATATAAAAGTGGCAGTCCAGGGTTTAGAGGCAAAATTGGTGAAATCTGTTCAGACTGCAGTAAAAGATGAAGTTGTTCAATCACTGGCAGGTCTGACAGATGAAGTTCAGAAGTTGACGACCAGGATAAGTAGTTTGGAGAGTAGGCCAACCCTTGATCAGAATGTTGTTGTTAGTTCAATCAGTGATGAGGTTGCTAAGAAGTTCAAACATGGAATGTTAAAAGAAATTTCTGAAGAGATTTCTGGGTCTGTTCTTAGAACCATTCAGGATGGTTTATTACCACAAGTGGTGAAGATGATAGAAAATGAAATGCCAAAACACTTGCCTCAAGAAATTCAGATTATAAAGAAGGAAGTGATTGCTTTAAGAAGCACTGTGAATGTCACAACTCCAGTGGCTGGAAGAACGTTTGGTGCTCTAGACAGACATATGCTTGAACAGTTGTGGAATGATCTCAAGTCAAGAACTGGTGATCATTCCAAGGGGGAAAAGTCGTCTGTTGTCACTGAGTCTGTTCAAGAAGGTTTGGTTAGGAAAAAGAAAGAAGTTGTTGCCAGTGCTATTGAAAAGGCCTTTGCTACTGAAAGCATCGTGCAACAAGAACAAGTGACTGGTACTGATGCCAGTGCACAAGAAGCACAGAAGGCACTTGGCACTGAAGCCATTGTGCAGGTTGAAGAGGCTACTGGTACTGATGCCAGTGAGCCCCAGTTTGAATCTTTCCCAGATATCCCAACAACTCTGAAGTCTGTAAAAGGAAAGGAACATATGGTATCTGGAGAAGAAACTGAAACTGTTGAAGGTTCATCAGAGTTTCCTACTGCTGATGATGACACCTCAAAGAAACTAGAGCAAGAATGCCTATTGATAGAGATTTTCAAGAAAAATAAAAAAGATGAACTGCTGGCCCACAAAAGGGAGATGACAATCATGGGGACTCTTGATTCTTACAATGCTGGCAGGTTAGGCATACATATTGATGTTTACAAAAGAATGAAGGAAGACCCCGGAATTCATCAATGTCTGGATGCATTGGATGACGTGTATATTCGCTCCAGGTACTCTGAAGAAGAACAAACTTATGATTCTGTAACTTATGGTGTCAGCGTACCTGAACTTATCAGACAAAGGACGGAGGAACTGGTGAACCTCCAGAAGAAAATAAGAAAGAATGCTGGTGCTCTGGAGATAGAGTACAGGAAGAAGATAAAGGGCTTGCCAAAACTCACTGTCAAACAGATCAAGGAAATCAGAGACAGAGATCTGAGCACATTCATTCCTTTGGATACATCACAAAGAATCAATCGTGAACAACTCCAGTCTGCCGTCGAACAGCAGAGAGTATCCAAGGAAACTGAATATATGATCCAGATGGCTAAGCAGAAAGCCAAGTATGAAGATATGTTGAAATTCAGGGCTGATGCCAGAAGGATCATAGGTGCAGAGATTAAACTCGCTGAAAATCATGAAGGCATGACCAGGTTTAATATAAAGTTGACCAGAGAGGGTAACTTTACTGATGAAAGGAATAATGCATCAGTCCAAGCTTTTGGATGGACTGAACTGAAGGAGATAGGATTAACTTTCAAAGGAAAAACTGATTTGACTCCTGATGTCAAGGCATTTATGAAGAGGATTGAAAAGGTTTGGAAAAGAATACAACAGATGGAAGCTGTTCTGGGTATGAGACCACCAGTTTCTGTACCATCCTCTCCATCACCAAAGAGAAAGGCTTCTGAAGATGCTCCTGGACAGACGTCGAAAAGAAGGGCCTGACTCTTGTATCATTTACTTGTACTTGTATTTAATTTCTCAAAATTGTAACTTATTTTCTGTTGATGGCTGTAAATATAGTTGCATATTTTGATTCATAAAGTAAATGATCAGATTTAGTCTAAGTTAGAATTAAAAGATGAAACTGAAACACTGATGATCTATAAAGTGTTCTCCAGTAACTTATATTTTTTAGACTAAGTCAAAACAAGTGTTTTTCAAGCATACAAAGTTGTATATATATAAGCTTGAAAAACCTTGCATTATTTCTAAACAAATAAGGGGAATTTGTTAGGTCCAGATTTACTGGACTCGCTCCAGACTCGACTACTGGAGCCTTACTGGAGATCTGTCCAGAAATGATATTTACTTGACCTACTCCAGACTTGGAAACTGGAGTCCCTCTGAAGATTTGTTCAGAAATAATGGAAGACCAGTGAGCAAATACTTGTATAGGAAATCTGGAGTATTCCAGATTAGCTCACTGGACTTCACCCCAGTACAGATCTATTCTACTGAAGACGTTCTCACTGAAGTCAAAGACTGAAGTCAGAAAAAAGAAGACTGACAAATGGTGGAGTCCACTGGAAGTCTTACCAGATCTGAACACTGGAGGTTTGTCAGTGTTCTAGACCTTACAAGTCTGAACACTGATATCGAGGAATTGACTTTTTGCCTTTACACACTTTCCAAAGAACATTCCATTTGTTCTTTACTAAAGTACATACGTGTGTAAAGGTGGTTTGTTAAAAGGATTTTATCCTTGTACCTTAACCAATGCATTTAATGATCTTGTCAGTTCATTAAATGCATGCAACCATATTTGTACGGCACAAATTCACTGGTGAATTTGTTTGCCTATAAATACAAAGTCATTTCTTCGTTAAAATTACTTTTAGCATTAAAAGGTGAATTTGTCTAAATACTCTCGATCTTAACAGGGATACTTCACAACTTTAAGTATCTCGATCCAAAGAGTTTATTTGGCAAATATAGATCATTTGTAATTCATAGGTTGTTAGGATACTTACATATTTATATTATCTTGATTCCGCACAACCTTGTATTTTATTTAACATCATAAATAAAATACACTTGAAAATATTACATTGTGTTCCACCTTTATTTATTACTTTAAGTCAAGTATTACTTTGTTTATATTCTTGCATTTATATTCAAGTAATACTAGTCCAATCTAGTGCTTATTAGACTTGTTGTATTTTACACTTCTGGGTTAACCATCTAGCTTAGGGACTTTACAGTTTGCCATACATCATTCCTCTCAAGAGAATGAGATATATCAGCCTGTAGTAGAGGTAACTGCAGAAAAAGAGAAACAGATAGGGTTAGCTGCTTTATTACAGAGGTTTGCATATGTTTTTGAGGTTCCAAAAGGTTTGCCACCAGTTAGAGCAATTGATCATAGAATCAATCTCAAGGAAGGAACTAAGGGTTTGAATCTCAAACCTTATAGATACCCAAAACTGCAGAAAGATGTGATAGAAAGAATGTGTAAAGAGTAGAATTTGAGCTTTTGTGTGTGTTTTAGTGTGTATCAATGGCGGTTTCTAGAGAGATAAAGTAGAGAGAGAAAGCAGAGATATCAGGGAAAGATTGGTTAGCATTATGGGGTAAAAGGTTTCAATACTACAAGAGTTAGTCATAAATGACTTATGAGAGGGGTATTTATACTAATCACTAACTTAACACTAATACCCCTTCCAATATTAGAATTTACAATTAAACACCATATTTATATTTCTAACAATCTCCCCCTTGGTGTTGAATTGTAAATGTTGCATCGTCTTCGGTCTTTAAATAATCATGATGAGCCCATTTGTTGAAAATCTTCAATGTTGAAAGGACTTTGAAGCTTTCTCATTGTCTTCAACGTCTTGTATCAACCTTGACTTTGAATCTTCTCAACAAACATATATATTTGACGATGACTTATTTAATCTTGATCTTCTCTTGCAACTTTGAATACTTTGGAAGCATCTTTGAAATCTTTTATAGCTTTTGAGCTTTCACAACTTGAACTTTTGAGAGTTGATTTCAACTTGATGTTGCTTTGAGAAGTAACTTGAATCTTTGAGTAGCATGCGGAAGCTTGGTTTTGACTTTGAATTCTTTTGGATGCGGAAGCTTGATTATCTTTGAAATCTCTTGGCATTGCGGAAGCTTGGTTTTGGAATGCGGAAATTTGATTTTGTCTTTAAAACTTCAATTCTTGGTCTAACTTGTCTCTGAATCAATAAGCATCTTGGAGCATTTGATTCTTTGATCAATTAACATTCGCTCCCCCTTAATCAAACAACTATCTCGGAGCAAATAATTCAATAACAAATCTTTAATCTCTTGCTCCCCCTCGAACAAACAATCATTTCGGAGCATATTTAACAATTCATGAGTTTACTCTTGCTCCCCATCAAATGAACAATCTCTTTTAAACTTTGAACGAACTTAACTATCCAATTATCAACAAAATAACAATCTCCATTCAATCTTAAACTTTTCTAATCATCAAACAATGGTCAATTATTCAATAAATCTTTCAAATATCGACCATGTACATCATCTTGAATATACTCGATCTCGAATCAATCCTTTAACTTTCTCGAAACAATCTTTCAACTTATCACGATAATTATTCACTCTCTTCACCTAAACTAACGATCCTTTGAACAACCAAACACTATGAATTATCCTCAATCAATATCTACCAATCAAATTCTACCTATATCCTTGAACTCTATCTATCAATCATATAATCATTTCTCCCCCTTATGATGAATATGTGAAACGTGTTCATCATACAATAATGATTGATAGCATAAACGGTAGATGCCAACAAACAACAAGCACGCAAATTAACCCAACCCAATTCCCAATTCCCAATGAACCTATTGGTGAACTAGAATGTGAGGTTGCGTTGTTGGAAAAAGATTTTTATAAGGTGTTTGTGTTCTTTGTGTTTGTGCGAAGAGAAATGAAATCCGGATAAAAATGATCCGTTCTCACAACCAGAAATCGAAAGGATTAATGGTGTGGCCTAAAAATACGATTACTATTTTTAGGACTTCCCATTATCATCGAGAAATGCACAAAGCTTATCTCTAAATGGTTCGGTCTATGGCTTTTCAACTGATAGATTGCTTTAAAGAATGTAATTCATGGTCAGTGTCACAAAGGCGTTCGATGCCTTGCATCTCATCCTAATACTTTGTGAGTAACTAAAAGACAAAATAAAATTGATGAAAATGGAAAATCTTTTTGGATTTTTCAAAAATAAGAAAATGAAAATCTTTTTGGATTTTTCTAAAGAGAATGAAATTATAAACACGGTTTTAGAACGGGTTATACACTGAAGTGTGCATAAGCCACTATTCATCAAATCACTTGGAAATCACTTTTGGAACTCATTTGAGATTGGGTCCAATGGTTTTTGAATTCTTGAAAGTCCAAATGTAAGTCTCATCGATTTGATGAATAGATGTTGCATTCCACGGTGAACTAAAACCCGGTGGTTTAGTTGAAAAGAGTTTTCGTGGAAGCAATAGTGAAAAATCATTTGATTTCTTTGAAAAACTTCCAATCTTGTGAGATTGATTTGAAAAATGATTTTTCGAAACAAAATCATTCACTTTTTGCACGACTGCTTTCACAGGTTTTGGTGCAAGATCAAAAAGTTCAGAAAAAGAATATTTGAATGATTTTGACTCAACTGACTTATCTTTAGAAATCGGCTTCCATATAGATTTAGTCAACTGAGATTTTGCTTGTGAAATATGTCCAGAATTATCCTCAAATGATAGAAAAGACACTAAAGTAGTTGTTCCATCAAAATTTGGTTTCTTAGTGTACTTCTTACCCTTTTGCAAGGAGTAATTAATAAACTGAGACACCTTTCTTTCAAAAGGTTTTGAAGATTTACCCGTGTAAACCCTCTTTGGAACATCAACTTTTGGTTTGGATGAATTAGATTTTGGAAAACATTTTGACACCTCGGTCTTTGGAATCGTAGAATTACTCGATAGTTTCATGAGTTTTTCAAGCTTTGTGTCCAACGATTTTGATTTAAAAGATGCAATTCGGTTCTCCATCTTTTCAAGTTGTTTTGTAACCGAAGCATTTAAATCAGAGAAAGAAATTGTTGACACATCAGATTTTAATTTCGAAACAAGAGTATCTTTCTCAAAAAGTTTGGATTCCAAAGATGAAATGTAATCTTGTTGATCTTTGATTATTTTCGAAAATCTTTGTTCTTTGCTCACAAAAATTGTGGACTTATTTTGCAACTCATGGGTAAGCTCAGAAATCTTTTGTTGCAAAACAAGTTCTTTTGATTGACTGTCCATGTTGGACAAAATAAGATCATTTGCAGATTTGAGTTCTTTGTTCTCTGACATGAGTTGGTCAATTTCAAGTTGAAGATTTTTGTTTTGTTCCATGAGTTTTTGACTCGTCTCATACATGTATCGTTTTTCTTGAAAACGAATGATAGCACATGGAACATGTTTGTTGTTGAAAATCTTGGGATGTAAATTACATGTACAACGACCATTTTTATGATCCCAAATTTCATCCCCTGTGGGTTCTTGAATGAACATAGTCGTCAGTTTATCTGGCACATTGAACTTTATTGACTCAAAATTTTCTGAAGTCTGGTACGAAGAAATAACCGATTTCAAGTCTTTAATGTCAGACACAAAACACACACGTTCCTCACAAAGAGCTTTGAATCTCTTGGACACATCCTCAAACTCTTGATACACTCGAACAACACAAGCATGATTATTTCCTTGAAAACATGAACACTTTTGACTATTATAAAAACCATATGAACCCATGTTTGGTTCAAATTTGATCGTTTTGGTTGACATTTTGACCAAAAAAAAACTTGATGACAATTTAATAAAAGAAACAACCCAAGACAAGAATCTAACAATTTAGTCTTGAAAAATATGTAGCCCAACAACTAAAAAAATTTAGCCCAATTAATCTAACACTTAAGTCCAAAACAAACTTTTAGTCCAAAAGAAATTAGTCCAACAACTAAATGTAAGCCCAACAAATTTAAACCAAAAATCAGCCCAAATGACTAAAGAAGTCCAATTAAACTTTAGCTTAAAAGAAAATTCAGCCCAATGAATAATAAAAAACTTTTTTTTTTTTTGATTTTCTACTTGTGAAGAATGCCGAGCAAAAATCTCGGCAAATGGACCAAAAAATTTTGAAAAATTTTATTTTCTGCCCACTTGAAGAATATTGATCGAAAATGATATTGAATTAATTTTCTTGAAATTGAAAATTTTGACAAGTCTAAATGAACTAGGTGCCGAGGTTTTTCTTCGGCAAATAGAACAAGTAGCCAATTCACAACTCGAGCACACTGATCAATCAACTTTAACAGTTTGCCGAGCTTTTTCTTCAGCAAATAGAATAACTAGAACTGGATCACAAATACACTTGGTTGATTTTTGTTGAAATAACTATTTGCCGAGATAAAATCTCTGCAAATAGTGTAAGTAGAATCAACCCTTAAACCAAATTCAGTCAACAAACGTATTTGCCGAGAATAAATCTCTGCAAACAGAACAATGAGCACCACACTTAACCAACTTTTCTTGAAACACCTATTTGCCGAGATAAAATCTCTGCAAATAGAACAATGAGCACCACACTTAACCAACTTTTCTTGAAACACCTATTTGCCGAGATAAAATCTCTGCAAATAGAACAATGAGCACCACACTTAACCAACTTTTCTTGAAACACCTATTTGCCGAGATAAAATATCTGCAAATAGAACAATGAGCACCACACTTAACCAACTTTTCTTGAAACACCTATTTGCCGAGATAAAATCTCTGCAAATAGAACAATGAGCACCACACTTAACCAACTTTTCTTGAAACACCTATTTGCCGAGATAAAATCTCTGCAAATAGAACAATGAGCACCACACTTAACCAACTTTTCTTGAAACACCTATTTGCCGAGATAAAATCTCTGCAAATAGAACAATGAGCACCACACTTAACCAACTTTTCTTGAAACACCTATTTGCCGAGATAAAATCTCTGCAAATAGAACAATGAGCACCACACTTAACCAACTTTTCTTGAAACACCTATTTGCCGAGATAAAATCTCTGCAAATAGAACAATGAGCACCACACTTAACCAACTTTTCTTGAAACACCTATTTGCCGAGATAAAATCTCTGCAAATAGAACAATGAGCACCACACTTAACCAACTTTTCTTGAAACACCTATTTGCCGAGATAAAATCTCTGCAAATAGAACAATGAGCACCACACTTAACCAACTTTTCTTGAAACACCTATTTGCCGAGATAAAATCTCTGCAAATAGAACAATGAGCACCACACTTAACCAACTTTTCTTGAAACACCTATTTGCCGAGATAAAATCTCTGCAAATAGAACAATGAGCACCACACTTAACCAACTTTTCTTGAAACACCTATTTGCCGAGATAAAATCTCTGCAAATAGAACAATGAGCACCACACTTAACCAACTTTTCTTGAAATTGAAATCTGAAATCGATACAGAATGATGATATACTTACAACTAATCGATCGGTGAACAAATTTCAACAACAAACACACTAATTTTGCAGAAATTACTCAAACAGTAATCTCGGCAAATGGCTATTTCAGTAACAAACTCAAATTCCAGAAAATAAGCACAAAATAAGCCTTAATTGAACTTGTGGATCGTTCAGCAACTCTGGTTGTGCTCTGATACCAAATGTAAAGAGTAGAATTTGAGCTTTTGTGTATTTCTAACAGAATGACTGAGGAATTGCTAGATTCAGGGGTAATAAGGTGTAGTACTAGCTAATTTGCAGCTCCAGTAGTGCTAGTGAAGAAAAAGGATGGAAGCTGGAGGATGTGCATTGATTATAGGAAATTGAATGAGGCTACAATTAAAGATGTATTTCCTATACCTCTTATTGAGGATTTGTTGGATGAACTACAAGGGGCAAAAGTCTTTTCTAAGTTAGACCTTAGATCTGGTTATCATCAAATAAGGATGCATGATGATGATGTCTATAAAACTGCTTTTAAGACACATCAGGGACATTATGAATTCCTTGTGCTTCCTTTTGGTCTCACAAATGCTCCAGCCACCTTTCAAGCCCTGAAGAATCATACATTCAAGGAAGTATTGAGGAAAACTACTTTAGTTTTCTTTGATGATATATTGGTTTACAGTGGGAGTTGGAACCAACATTTGACATATTTGGAAGTTGTTTTGGATATTATGAGAATGAATTCATTGAAAGCAAAACAATCTAAGTGTTCTTTTAGCGGTGATAAGGTTGAGTACTTAGGTCACATCATCAACAAGAATGGTGTGTCAACTGATCCAAATAAGATACAAGCAGTCCAAGATTGGCCCATTCCTGCAAATGTCAAACAATTAAGAGGGTTCTTGGGGTTAGCAGGCTATTATAGAAGATTTGTGAAGTCATTTGGGGTAATTGCAAGGCCACTTACAGATCTGTTAAAGAAAGATGGATTTCATTTGAATGAAGAAGCTCAATCTGCTTTTGATCAGTTAAAACAAAGCTTTAATTTCTCCTCCAGTATTAAGGCTACCAGACTTCAATAAGATGTTTATCATTGAGACTGATGCATCCTCTAAGGGCTTGGGGGCAGTGCTGCTGCAAGATGGCCACCCTTTGGCATACATTAGCAAGGCACTATCACCTAGGCAGCAGGGTTGGTCTGTGTATGAGAAAGAATTACTTGCTATCATCTTAGCTGTGAAGCAGTGGCATCATTATTTGGCCAATGCTCATTTTATGATTAAAACTGATCATAGGAGTTTGAAGTATCTTTTGGAACAAAAGATAGTGACCCCTTTGCAACAGAAGTGGCTTTCTAAATTGATGGGTTATGATTATGAGATTGGATATAAACAAGGAGTGGAAAATAAGGTGGCTGATGCCTTATCTAGAGTGGAAGGTATGGAAATCATGCAGATGGGAGTCAGTTCCCTTAACAGCTTGTTATGGGACAGAATTCAAGAAGCTTGGAAACTTGACAAGGATATACAGAAAATGATTGAAAAATTGGAAAAGGGAGAAAAGATTTCACACATGTTTTGGGATGACAGAGTCCTTAAAAGGAAGAATAAATTGCTAATTGCTAAGGATGCCAAATTAAGAGAGGATATTATTGCTTATTGCCATTCTTCTCCTACTGGGGGGCATTCAGGAATTAGTCCTACTTTGGTTAGGCTCAAGGAATTATTTTATTGGAAAGGGTGCTACAAGGATGTGCAGAGAGTGGTTAAAGAATGTGCAGTTTGTCAAAGGTCCAAAAATGAGAATGTGCCATACCCTGGGTTATTACAACCTTTGTCTGTTCCTGAATCAATATTCAGTGACATTGCAATGGATTTTATCTCTGGATTTCCAAAGGTTCAAGGGAAGGATACAGTATTGGTGGTGGTGGATAGATTCACTAAATATGGCCATTTCATTGCCATTAGCCATCCTTATACTGCTGCTACAATTGCTAAGGTTTTCCTGGATAATATCTTCAAGTTGCATGGTTGTCCAGCTTCTATTGTAAGTGATAGGGATCCTGTGTTCTTGAGCCAGTTTTGGAGGGAGTTTATGAGACTGTAAGGGGTGGAATTGAATATGTCCTCTGCCTATCATCCACAAACAGATGGTCAAACAGAGGTGTTGAATAGGTGTTTGGAATCTTATTTGAGGCATATGTGCATGGATGATCATCTGCAGTGGGTTAAATGGTTGCCATTAGCTCAATGGTGGTACAATACATCTTGGCATACTGCTATTAGGATGTCTCCACATGAAGCCTTATATGGAGTTAAGCCTAACCTCCACATTCCATATATTCCAAATGATACAGCCATTGCTGCAGTGGAAAATACCCATAGAGATAGAGAAGCAATGATTCAAAAATTGAAGTTAAATTTGGAATCCACAAGAAATAGGATGAAACAGATGGCAGATGCACATAGGTCTGACAGGGAATTTAGTGAAGGTGACTGGGTCTTTGTGAAGCTTCACCCATTTGCTCAGCAATCTTTGAAGGCTCACCATAACAGGAAATTATCACCCAAGTATTTTGGACCATTTCAGGTGGAAAAGAAGGTTGGTAGAGTGGCTTACAAGCTGAAATTGCCAGATTCTGCTCAAATTCACCACACTTTTCATGCGTCATTACTTAAGAGGGCTCATGGTCCAATTACTCATAGTGTTCCCTTGCCTACTACTCCAAGGAGTCTGCTGCAACCAAAAGCTGTGTTGGATCGACAAATGATTAAACAGAAGGGCAAGGTGAGTGCAAAGGTTTTGGTGTTGTGGGATGACTCCCAGTGGAGGATGCCTCATGGGAGTTCATTGATGATATGCAAGCTCGTTTTCCACATTTTGATTTTTGAGGTCAAAAATCATATAAGGGGGAAGTATTGTTACATGTAAAATAACTCAAATAAGTAACAAGGGGTTTAGTTGTACTTTGTCTTAAGTGTAGGGGTCTTTTGTGTAACATTTGGCGGTTATTCTGTTTGAATAGTCAACGATTGTAACAGCTATATAAGCCAATATTCATATCAATATTAAGCAGATATTGATTTTGATACAAATTCTCCCTCTCTCTCTCAAATTCTGTCTTTGTGCATATCATAATAGGAAAACTAGTAGTTGGTAGTCTACCTGTCCAACTACATTTTCAAAACAATTCAGATCTTATAGTAAAAGATGGTTTAAAAGGGCACTATCAGTTGTACATTATCTAAATAAACAGGAATCTAAAGATTAATATGGTTTTTGGTAGAAACCAGTTTTGTTCAACTTCATTTTTGGTTAAAACAACAACCCAATGTTTTTCATTCCAACCTAGTTAAACTGGAACCAGACAGACGATTTGGTCGATGGATTCGAGTTTTGTTCAACACCTCATTTTCAACAACAATAGTAAAATAACGTCGACCACAACAAATTAGTTCACCTTCATTCAGCCGAAATAGAGTAATCATGTATCTCCCTGTTTTAACAGTATATCTGGAACCGTAACAAAGTATATAAACGCACTGGCTCCAAGTTTTTAATCAAAACCAAACCAAAATAAATAAAACCTGGCATCTAAACCAGACTTGATACAAAGCATAGAGCTTCATAAACACAAGTCTCTTGCCAAAAAGAAAAACACATAAAGAATGAACAGAATGTGCTAGAAAAACAACCAAGCAAATAATGTATACTAACTCTCTTAGATGGGTTTAGGTTTTTAAGTTATCCCCTAGCTTAATTTTCTCAAAGGGGGTGATGACAAAACACACACTGCCATTACAAGTAAGAAGATGAGTTAGGGTTTACAACTATGTGCTTCAAGGGATTGTCAACATCTGTACCACCGGCATGCTTCACAAACTCGGCCGGTGTAAGAAAACTCCCGTGACAAACACACATTATTTTCACTTCTTCACCTTTTCCATATTTATAAAGGATCCCTTCGATTCTTCTGCCACCAGGACCGTCTCCTTGTGTGAAGACACATGGCATGTCCATTGTATTGGATCGTATCTCTTTCCCTTTGTTATTGGGTGGATTTTCGGCCTTGGGTCTTGAAGGTCGGACGGCATGGTCAACCACTTTTGACCTAGATGAACTGCTGCCATCTTGATTGCTTCGTTCTTGGCTTGATTGCACACTTGCTGGGCTAACATCGCCTTCGCTGCTAGTACCTGAAAGAATAATGATAACACTAAGATAAGCCTTTGTGGCCAGTAGATAAGGACATTGATGAAATCCTACATGTCATCATTCCACACAATATACCAGATAACTTAGAGATACATTTTCTAAGATGTATTTCTCAACCATTAAAACTACTTATGACTAAAAGTAACTATAATCGCACAATCAATGTCAAAACGCAAACCATTATCCTTTATATTTCCCTTCAGATATATATTTTTGAATTTGGACCTCAAATGGAAGAGCTTCCTAGTGAAAAGTTGTCGAACAAATCACAAATCAACACCTTTAATGTTGATATAAACTCAAAAGTTGCATGCTTTGGCCATGAAAAGTCAAATCGAAACATTGAAAGGAAGTAATTTTAATATTTGGATGAAGCCATTATTTCCTATCTGTCTATTACAAATGCTATTCAAGTCATAATCAGGAGACCATCTTTTTCAGATACCAATATATTCAACTCATAAGTATCCTTCCAAAACTTCCTAGAGCGCTCTTTAAGAGGGCCAAAAAAAATTGATTGGATATACCAGAATTAAGTTGTTGTATACGTGTACCGTTAGCATTAACTTTTCAGCATTTTGGTGTATCGATCATTTTATGGCGCAAACAGGGAAAAGCTAGGCCAAACATCCCCTGGATTTTCGTGTTAAATAAACTCATGATTTCCCAACTTATAGACTGATCAATATGAACTTCTTGCAGAATTAAGCTCAAGTTGATCAGCTCATAAGCCGAAAAACATGAATTATAGGCTTTATAAATATGCAATTATTATACATTGCTAAAATCATTTGGCATTTGTCAAAAACTCAAAATGGACACTTATTTTGGAACACATTGAAACTTTTACCCAATCCTTTCCACTAAAAATACAAACAAAAAACAATATTTTACAACAATGCAGTTATCTCAAAATATATGTATCTATATCTACATCAATATCAATAGACCTTCTATAGTAATCTAATGCAGCACAAAATAGTGGATGTCAGTTATTGAAATCCTATCTCATGGATTGCTACATGATTTACCTTCTCTCGTGTTCGTAATGGACGGGTCAAAGGACCAATAATGAGTTGGTTATCCATATCTATATCTAATTATTATCTATATCGAAATATATATTTAAACAAAAGTAACAAAATGAATTAAAAAAACCATCAATACCTTGAACATGTCTACTTTCAAATTCAGACACACTTGAAGCTTGTGATTCCACAGATCCCGGAACAGACGGTGTCCCCCCATCCGACGTGGCACCACCACCACACCCAAAATCCCAATTCCCGGATCCCAAATTCGGGCCAACAGACGACCCGACCCGACCCATAGCTGCAACATACTCATCTCTTTCAACTCTATTCAAACTCTTTTGTTTCTCTGAACGACGTCGTTTCGCAGCCAACCTTCTTAAGCTTTGCAGCTCCTTTCTTTTCCTCCACTCTTCTTCTGTCTCAACTGGCAACGACGCCGTCCTGACCAACCCCGTATAACCCGGCCCGGAAACCCGACCCGGATTAATATCGCCCAAAATGTCGTCGTTTTTGACGACAGGTAAAATAGCTGCAATTGATGATGATCTTGTTAACTTACTCTTATCAACACCAAACCTTCCGTTTAATGATAACCCAAGGTTCAGTTCCGGGTCTTCTTCTTCCGGGTCTACCCGACCCGGATCACCAGACCCGGATCCGAATCGTTGTAATAAATTTACTGAAAACCGGCTGTTCTTTTTTGTATTTTCTTCTTCAGCCATATTTAAATTTTCAATGAATAAATAAACCCAAAATCGAAAGATTAAATCTTTATTTATAAAATTAACTTATGAGAAATGAATTGAAGTAATTTTTGACCCAATTTGAAGTGACCCGGATTGAAATTGGATGTGGATTTTGTAGTATGCATATTTTTTTTTGTTTACTAAGATTAGATTAGATTTTGAGCTTAAAAAATTGGATTTTTTTATTGAGTTGAAAAATAAGAGATAGAATTAATAGGCGAAAACAGTGGGGGGAGAAATGGGTGTATTTTGGGTCTGTGTATGAATGATTGGGGGGAATGGAGGAAATCAGGAAAGAAATCAAACAAGAGAATCGATGAAAGGAAACACAAACACGAGTGGGTGATATGAGACATATTTTTCACTTTTGGTCCTTAAGTTTGGTTATTTTGTCTTAGGAAAAAAATAACAACATGGAAAAGGAAACCTTTATAAAAACAAAAATTGAAAATACATAAATAATAACTAAGAATGCATAATTTTATAGAAAGAAATAATATAACAACAAAACATATTAATAATAACCATAGAAAAGTAACACAAATGTTTATATAGCCAACCAAAATAAGTAAACTTTATAAGAATGAAATAATTTTAATTAAAAATAAAGCATTAAAAAAATTTAGTGGCACAGTTTGTTACCTGTTTGCTTTCTAATAGTTCTATGTAAAATATGATCTAACTTATTCTTCAAAAAGAAAAGGCATGAAAAGAAAAACAAATTGACAGTCTGACAAGTTGTATCATACTTGCATCTTTGATAGCTAGTTAGATTCATTGAAAGTTTGTTTAAACTAAAACAAAAATTAAATATAAGAAAAAAGAACACAACTGCCCATAACAGTAAAAAGAATTAGATAAGAAATGAGCTTTAAAAATGACAACTTAATTGAAAATAAAACCAAAATAGCTAAATAAGAAAAATCAATCTACTTAGGGTGGAGAAAACACCCTCTTTCCATCTCTCATTTTCTCTCTTCCATATTATCCATCTTTTTCTCATTTTATTTTACAAGGAATGGTCATTTTTTTTCATTCTTCATCTCTTACCCATTTTTTTAATTTACAAAATATAAATAGTGTGAAGACCATGCTATTATCATTTTTATCATCTTTTATCATTTTATGTAAGAGGAGATGATGTAGGTTGTGGTAGCACATGGTACTACTTCTCCATCTTGTTGCATTCTTTCCACCCTTAGGTTTGTTGTTCGATGAACAAAAAACATAATCTATAATTCAATGGAAAATAAAGTAAATCCAAATAAGACAAGGAATAAGGGTAAAATTGTTATTATAAGAACTACGAGTATAATATAATATAGTGTGTCTATATCATGTTTCTAAAATGAAAATCGCTTATATAGATTGATTCCTACCCAAACCCTGAAGCATATTTTTGTTTTTTTGTTTTTACCTAACTTAGAATCCACTATAGATTTTACTTTACAAACTATATAATATATTTTTTTATTTACACTTTTTTAAAGTATATGGGTATATATTGTGTATTTTGTAGCCAAAAGGGAGCAGTGGAAAGAAGTAGGAAACTACAGAGGAAGTGACTAGAATAGCCTTGAAAAAGGGCAGGGAACCTTGGTGAGGGAAAGTACCTATGAAAGGACATGTGACAAAGACAAAAGATGGGTAGTGGTGACACGTATGTTTTTGTTATTTTTTATATTTATTAGGCAAAAAATAAAGAGTTGGTCTAGGTACAGTGGGGTAAGGCAACGTGTCGAAAAACATCACGAGGAATACAATTTGGCCACGTGTTAGAATGTTATGCTGGCACACCTTTTATAATCTGCCACGTGACGCCGCAAGGACAATTTCTTTTTAAAGCTTTAACTCATGAGATCTACGGTTTTGATCAGCTTAAAGCGCACAAGAGTTTTTTACAAAACTTTTTTAGATTTATAAAACTTGAACATATTGTTTCCAAAAAGACCTTAGGCCTAAATCTTTACTAAAAAAAATATTCTCAAAGCGAATAAAGAAACCGAGATCCCCGATCTTAAATATAGAGAACTCTTTCTAGAAACAAAGAAAAGCTAATTGTAATTTTTTTTATAAGACATCAATAAATAAATTATTCCTTTTTTTTAGACATATAAAAATAATTAAGAATGACAATGGATCGAGTTCGAAATAGATAGTGTCAAACCCAAACTCGATAAAAAATTTGCTACCCGAACCCCATGGGAGTACCAATAGGTGGGCCAGAAAATGTCCCCCTGATAATTTAAATTTTGTTATAGATACTTAAAAATTTCTTATAGATTTTTTGATTTTGGCCCCTTAGATTACTTTTCTATTGATTGTTTTGATTTTGTCCCTCTTGAATTTTTCTTGGTACCGCCTCTGCCGAACCCTACCCGATACTCATCGATTACCTTATAGGGAACCTCATTGGGGATAAAATTATGCTCAAAACCCGAAACTCGAAACCCGACCCAATAAGGATAACTATTTTTCAGATTAATTACCAATACTTGTATCATTTGAGAAAGTAGCTTTTGATACTTTGAGAAATGAATGTGAAACTTGTGGAATATGAATACAAAATTAGTTGATATTAGTGTGGAACATTGTATTTAAAGATGTGGAATATAGATTCAAAACTAATTACTTATAAGAATATAGATATAGATAGTGATATTGGGTCGGTTCAGACTGGGGTAGACATGCCCAATCACTGCTCCGAACGGGTTTGAGTATTGAGTGATATAGTCAGGTATCGAATTTTTTGTCAAGTCGGGTTTTTTTTATTTGCATTCCTAAAAATAGTGTAGTTAGGGTGATGGCAACCAAAACACTCAACACTCGCTTCCAACCAATCACATTTTGCCACCTCAAATCCATCACTCACTCACCACTCACTCAATTTTTTATGGCATTGCCATCACTCGCTACAATTTTATTTTTATTTTTAAAACTAAAATTCCATTATTAAAAAACATTACATAATATTACTAAAAACATAAAAAACATTACATTAATTATACTAAAACACATAAAACAAATACTAAAAAAACATAAACCAAATACTAGTTCTCCTCCTCAACGTCCAGGTCGTACTGGGTCGGCTGGAGGTGTGCCAAGTTTTGAGCCGCAATATGCTCTGTCAGATCATTTCGGAGACGGAAGTGTGTCTCCTCGTCTTGTATCTCCGGTAAGGCGTCCCGGTGACTACTCGGCTGGACTACGGGATCTCCTATATGAACTGGGCTAATCGCACGACCGCTATCTTTGATAATCATGTTGTGCATTATCACACACGCATACACCAAATTCCTAATTGTGTTGATCAAACGTTGACGAAATGGTCGAGCAAGGATACCCCATTTTTGCTTCAGAACACCGAAAACCCGTTCAACATCCTTGCGAGCCGACTCTTGTGCTTTTTTGAACATTTTTTCTTTCGGATCGGTAGGATATTTGTACGCCTTAACAAACGTAGACCACGCAAGATATATGCCATCGACTAGATAGTAGCCACGTTTGTACGTATGCCCATTTACAGTGAATGGGCAGTTAGGCGCAGTGCCCATACGCTCAGGGAGGAACAAGGGAGAGTGTTGCAGAACGTTGATGTCGTTTAGCGAACCTGGAGGGCCAAAGAATGCGTGCCATATCCACAAATCTTGAGACGTCGTCGCCTCCATCATAATAGTGGGGTGTTCATGATCACCCCGCTTATATTGACCCCTGAACTCCATTGGACACATTTTCCAAGCCAAATGTGTACAATTTAGACTGCCGATCATCCCGGGGATGTGATGTCTCTCTTCGTGCGCTACATACAACCGTAGTATATCATGGGTTGTAGGTCTACGCAGAAATTCTGTATCGTACGTCTGAACAATAGCGTCACAAAACATTTGTAGGCATTCACGTGAAGTTCGTTGTGCCATCTCTAAGTACTCGTCGTACTCATCTGGTGGATTACCGGTTGCGAGCTGCCTAATAGCAGATGTACACTTTTGAAACTTTTTGTCAGTCGAGCATCGTATGACTCCTGCAAATAGGAGTATTTCGACTCAAGATCTCGAACGATTTTTAAAAACAAGTGTTTAGGCATGTACCTATCTTCGAAAAAATCACTATCGTATTTGGGTTTCTCACAAAAGTAGTCGCGATGCAACCTTTGTGAAGCGGCCCAACGATCACGGTTAATGACTTTGCGCCTTGACCTAGAACTTTCAGCTTCGTCCTCCTCAATCGCGGCTGCAAACACCTCTAGACTACTATCGTCTGACCACTCGAACGGTTCATCTATCAAAGTGGTAGAACCAATTCGTTTTTCCATTATTTTTTGATAAGATTTGTAATTTTTTGGAAGAAAAGTGTGTTGATTGTGTGTGTGTTTGAATATGTGTAGTATGTTTTTTTGGAAGAATATGTGTGTGTGTATGTTTGAATATGTGTATTGATATATATATATATATTATATATATATATATAATATATAGTGGTAGAACCAATTCGTTTTTCCATTATTGTTTGATAAGATTTGTAATTTTTTGGAAGAAAAGTGTGTTGTTTGTGTGTGTGTTTGAATATGTGTAGTATGTGATTTTTTTGGAAGAATATGTGTTGTTTGTGTGTATGTTTGAATATGTGTATTAATATATATATATATATATATATATAAATCTGTAAAAAAAATAAAGCATCAAAGAGCCGTTGGAACGGTCAAATAACCTCGAAGCTCGCACCACTCACTCCACAAATCGTGTGCTCGGACCACTCGTTTTGCTTCACGCGTGGGTCGTTAAGCATCGGCGGCGGTGTGCAAGTGGGTCGTCCCACCACTCACTACCGTGAAGACTCGTCGATGCCATCACCCTTACATGTCATTTCATAGCTACTTCCCTTCGATGTGACTAATAAATTTTTCAAGGGAAATGATAAACATAGCCCTAGGGGCTATGGTTAATTTGTTAGGACATGTTTCAAAGTGTTGTACATTAAATCTAATTACCTCATGAAAATATGCATAAATATCAAAATACAATAATATCATGCATGTCTAAACAAATTAACTATAACCCGTGAGGCTATATTTATGTTTAACATTTCCTATTTTTCAAATACGTAGGTTAAAGTTATAAAAGTATTTTCTTCATCATTTTTTACACACAAACACACACACACACACACCACATTACCGTAAGTATATTTATATATATATAAGTGTGTATGTGTAAAAGAGTGTGTGTAGTGTGTTATATATATATATATATATATATATATGTGTGTGTGTGTGTGTGTTATATATATATAATAGATATATAATATATATATATATATGTGTGTGTGTGTGTGTGTGTGTGTGTTATATATAATAATATATAATATATGTGTGTGTGTGTTATATATATATATATAATATATATGTATATATATATATATATATATAATATATATATATATGTGTGTGTGTGTGTGTGTGTATATATATGATATATTATATTTTAACTTTGTATGATAGTGATTAGTGAAATAATATAATGGTTATTCACGTTCAAATCAACGAGAGCCATGTAAGATAAATTAAACAATGTTAGCTATTGTATATTATTCTTTTTTTATTTTAACACAATCCCCACTTTTTTAAAATCACTTTCATGAAATCTCTACAACACGACTTCTGCCATTGAATTGAATACGAGGGAAACAAATACGATTCCTACATTGTCGTTAGGTCGTAATTAATAATTATGGTAATGGTAATATGTAAGTGTTGTGATTTTACACTGCCACTATAGTTTTAATGGATCATATGTACCATGATTGAGTAAATGTAAGAATTGCCAAACAAAACAAGATGAAAACATTATAAGTTTATTTTTAACAACAAAATATATAATGTATATAATCTAACAGATTTTGCTGGAACACAATTACATAAGCATAGACCAATATACTGACCGTGCAAAGCGTATAAAGGATGAGATGGGATTACAAGTCCATTGACCACGCAATCCAATTCATTCTACAATTGCAATTCCTACTATCTTCTCAATAATTAGAGTTATCTGACGTTTACGTATTTGTTTAGTTGTCGGTATCAATGTGATGTTCGTCGTATACCTCTCGAAATTAGAATCATCATCCTATTTCGTGCAAGAGTTGGTACTGTAGATTGGAGATGAATTTATTTGGTGTCAAAAAACAAAAACAAAAAAATTGTTCCTTTTATATTAAAATGATGCAAAATGTATTAGAAATGCTCTAAATATAAATACATCTTATTTAAGCATGTCGAATACATAGTTTTAAGATAAAACTTTACAGATTTATATTCGTTTGTAAGTAATGTACCAAAATTGCAACAAAATAAGTATGCAACTTTGAGCAAGTGTTGCCTGTAGGCAGGGGCGGTTGTTAAATTATCAAATTTATACTTAAACACAAACTTATTGCATGATTAGTATTTGTGCAGGTTATGACAAGTTATAAAGCTGGAGGACTAATTCTGTGTACTTGGAAAGATGAAAGTTCAGGGTAGTTTCTGTCAAAGTCAAAAGATGAGGGTTAAAGCTGCACTTATGGATTCGTATATAAAGAAGATGATGAAGAGATTTAGGGTTACGAACCCTATTATTTTCACACACAAATATCTGCTTTCTTTCTCTCATATTCGATCAATATATATATTTTTCTGTATATATTGTATATCATATTGATATACAATATTTAGAGTTTCTGTATATCTAATCATCTTTGAATGATTAGATTGTTGTTCTTTTAATCTTTCGATTGGGTTGTAATAGATTTTAAATAATAACTCATAATAATAATTTCTACTTTCTGGTAATAGTTGGTTGATTTCTGGTAATCTTTCATGGTATCAGAGCCATTGACGGTGATTGTTGGTCGTTGATTCGATTTATTTTCAGATCCGATTAGATCTATGGCGTATTTCATTCGGAAACCCTAGATTCTAATTTTTAGGGTTTTTTGTTCGATTAAGTTGGGGTTTCTTCTGGAAACCTTGTTCTATGTTCTTCCGCTGCTATTCTGGTTGTTTTGCCTAATTTTTTTCTTGACTAAGTGAATCAAGGAAAAATTAGGGTTTTCTGGTTTTGATTTCAGATCCTGATTACTTCTCTTGACTAAGTGAATCAAGAGAAGGATTAGGGTTCCTCTACCATCGGCTTAATAGCACTGTATTGTATTCTTCTCCCTTTCTATTCTATTATTTGTTTGATTCTGCTTATATTTTCTTCTCAAAACTAATTTTTATATATATATATATAAAAATTATAAATATATATATATATATATAAAATTTTTTATCTTCAATCTCATAAAAACAATTGTGTTAATACTTGACCTGCCTTCATACGAGAGGTTAGGAATCCTGTCACTGACACGTTTGTGAGGTTAAGATATATTTTCTACACTGTTTTTGTTTGAGAAGAAGATATTTGTGGTTTCTTTGTGTTCTTTACTTATCTGGATTAATTGTTCTGTTTGATTATCTACTTGTGTGATTGAAATTATTTGTTGGAAATATGGTGAATACTCCTCCTGGTTCTGTTCATACTGGTAATACTCCACCTGCTTCTGTTCATAATGGTAATACACCACCTCATTCTGTGCATAATGAAGAATCTGATAGTGAATCTGACTTTGGTGGTCTTGAAACTAAGATTAGTAAATTGGATTTTAGTGATCCTTTGTATCTGCATGCTAGTGATACTGTGAGTACTCCTTTAATTGCTTTCAAATTGCTTGGTACTGATAACTATAAAGTATGGGCTTGTGCTATGGAATTGGCTTTACAAACTAAAAATAAAATTGGTTTTATAACTGGTTCTTGTGTTAAATCTGTTGATAATCATGTTCTTGCTAATCAATGGGATAGATGTAATGTTGTGGTACTTAATTGGATTTTAGGATGTGTGTCACAAGAGTTGTATGTTGGACAAATTTTTTCAAAAAATGCATGTAATGTTTGGCAAGAATTAAAGGATACCTATGATAAAATTGATGGCTCTGTAATTTTTAATCTTCATCATAAAATCAATTCTTTGACTCAAAGTGGTACTTCTTTGTCTGAATATTATCATAAACTTACTTCTTTGTGGAAACAATATGATGCTATGATTACTCTGCCTGCTTGTACTTGTACTGCTTCTGCTGAAGTTAAGAGTCATAATGATCTTATAAGGTTGATGCAATTTTTAATGGGATTGGATGATGTGTATATGTCTGTTAGATCAAATTTGTTAACTAGAGAGCCTTTACCTTCTTTTGTGAGTCCCAAATATAGATGGTTTAATACCCGACTGGCAAGTAATTCTAACTGGAAGATGACCAGTTCAGAATACGATCCAGATACGATAAAGGTACTGAAAGTAAATGTAAGAAACAATAAGGGCTGAAACTATATAAATAATATGTATAGATCAAGTATGTAGCATTGAGACACGATGTATTTTTCAAGGTATTTGATTTATTGATATATAAACAAATACAAAGGTTGTTGCGAACAAAGATAAACACCCAAGTATAAATATCTAAACAACCTAGAAATACAAGTGATCTAATGACTTGGAAATACTCGTAAGGATTACTTAGAGTATATCTCACAAGTTGCAATGCAAAGGTTTCAAGCTATTTGCAAGTTGTGAGAAGACTTATATTTATAGACCTAAGTCCATGATGATGTGGACTTGTTCGTACAAATATGGTTGGGAGTATTTAAGGAATTAAAGCTAATTCCTTACATATGTACTTTTAAGGTTTAAGTATATAAGTCAATTGATGTGACTTATCAAACCTTATTCCCAACCTTTACTTTACCTAGTACTTTAATTAATAGTTAAATCTATTAACCGGGTAAAGATATGTAAAGTAAAAAGTCTTCCTCGTAATCAGTGTAAAAGTGTGTAAGTACTTTTACACTGAGATGCTTCAGTCTTCGATCAGGTAGAATCAGTTTTCTGAGCTCCACATCTGAACTGATTCTCATTCTTCAGACTTCAGTCTTTGACTTTATTCTGAATGGTATTCTGATACGTTGATCTGAACTGAAGTGAAGCTTCAGTGAACTAATTCTGAGAGACCTCGGAATTCTATACAAATATTCTTCACTGAGCTTCAGCTATTTCTGAATAAATTATACTTGGTCGATTTTCGACCTAACAAATTCCCCCTATTTATTCTGAAATAGTGCATGTATCTCAGACTTCTATCTATACATGTTTGTAAGTCTGAAATGCAAGTTTTTGTTTAAGTTGTAAAAAATTTCTAAGTACATCTTATAGATCATTGATGTATCAGAATTTTACTTGTGGTTTTTCTAACTTAAACCTATCATCTACTTATAAGCTACAAACTGTAACATATATATACAAACTGAAGTGTTTGTTACATTTGCAAGTATTTATACAAGTACATGATAATCTGAAAAAGAAACTACTTCTTAGCAGGCCTTGAACCAGAAGGTGCTTCAGTAGGTTTCCTCTTCAGTGGAGAATGATCCTTCTTTCCAAACAATCTGCCTTCAATCTCTACCTTGGCCTGCATCTTTTGTTGTATTCTTGATAACCATGCACCAATCAAAGCAGATTTCGACTTCCCCCTCAGTATTTGGATCATCTCCCTATGCTCAGAAATCCCAAATTCGTGCACTGAAACCTGATGATATTCTTCAGCTGCCCTTCCTTCCCTTTTCACAACCAAGTCAAAAAGCTTCAATCCATCAGCTTTTGTTACTTCCATATCAACTATTTTGGCTGAATGAGATCGATGCTTCATATAATGCTCATATTGATCCCTTTCATGTTTTCTTTCAATTTCAATAACATCATCAGACATTGGCTTGAAGGTAGAAAGATCAGCATCACGAACATTCTTTCTTGATGATCTTGGTCCAGTCACTTTAGGCTTAATGGGTGGCCTTGACAAATCTTTTTCAACCTTCAGAACTCCAGCCAGAATTTCTTTCTTTTTAATTGCCATATCTTTCTCTCTGTTTTTCACCAAGTCCTCAATGGACATCTTGAATGTGAGATGGTCCAGCTTTTGTTCTAAGGGAGAATAATTCACCCCATATTCATACTCGAGCATATCAACAACAGCCTTCTGCACTCTTGGATCATTTTTAATTTTCAGATATCTTTCAAGTGAGAGACCAAGAGCTGCAGCATCAATATGATCAAGGGTTCCCATTTTCTGATGTTGAACCCTTTCTCTTTCCTTATTTTCTCCCCACATAATAAATTGATTAGAAACTTGCTTCTGCAAAGCCTCTAATTTCTTGCTATCAGCATTAGGATCATGAATGGGATAACCTTGTTCATCAACATTTTCACCAACCACCAAACCAAAACCCTTAGAGTCTTTCTTTTTAGGTTCTTCCACCACTGGGGCCTTGCCCTTATCTTTCTTAGCAGGTTCAGAAGCTTGGCATTTCAGATCTCTAAACCTGTTCCCCCTGAACTGAGGCACTACCAGATGGTACCTCAGCTTGCTTCTTGGTTGCTTCTATCAATTCCTGAGTACTTGAAAGCAGACCAATAGGCACATTTCCCCCTTTGGGGACCTCAGAAGGAATCTTTGCATATACATCAATCGCCGTCTGAATGGCCTTCAGAGGTTCCCAACTTTGCTGCAGAAGGCAATCAGAAATGCCTTTTGCCATGGTGGAGAACTGAGCCCTTAACCTGAATGATGAGTTAAGGTTCAGATTCTCTTTTTCAGTTAGTTCTTTCAGCAATTTCCGATCTTCTTCAGAGAATGAAGGGGGAGGAGGAGTAGCAACAACATTTTCCTTCTTAAGTAGGGTCAGAATTTCATCTAACTATTTGGACTGGCCCTTAACAATTTCTTCGAGATTAGATACAGATTTCTGAACTTGTTCAACAGCTTTATCTACCTTCTCTGAAGTGTCTTGAGTAAGTTCTAGGACCATCCTTCTGACCCCTTCCTCAACCTTTTCAGCCACAGAAGCTGAAATCTGATCAACAAGAGTCTGAGAGATTTCAGACTTCAGCTTCTCAATCACATTACTACCAACAGCAGACCCAAGTTCTTTCTCATTGACACTTGGTCTTTTTACCAACTCATTCACCTCCTTCCCGACTGCCAGAACTTCTTGTTTTAACAATTCAATACCAGATGTCAAGTTCGCAACAACTGAAGCTTGCACATCTCTTTTGGCCAGTATGAAGACTTCCCTGATAGCTATACTTATCTTATTGCATGAATGTACTAGCTCATTTAGCTTCCCACCTACCAGTCCCTCATTTCCAGCAACCTTGGTGAACTCAGTTCCAAGAAACATCTGAGCACCCTTCATTTCAGCGATGGAACTGGTATTGGCAGTTAGAGATTTAGTTAAGTCCTCCACCTTGATAAGTAGGCTTTGGACTTCGGCATTTTGTTTCTCTAACTGTGCTTCTACACTCAAAGGAGGAGGTGGTTGTGCAGAAACAGAAGCAGCGAAGGGAATTCTACCAAGCCCATCCAATGCCTTTTCCAATTGCATTTCAGTTGGGCTCTCAGAATCAGTATCAGAGTCCAACTCTTTCTCAATTTCAACATCATAATTGATGGGCCTTGGCACTTGGTGAATTTGTGGGTGTAAGTGTTGGAGTTGTGGTTGAAAATGTGGTGATGACACATAGGCAGGTGTAGAGCCAGGTGGAAAATATGGGTGTTCATGTGAAGTTTCTGGTTGGCGATATAGTTGTTTGACATTTTGGATTTCTGGGGGAGGCTGGACGTTTGTGAGGTTGAAGGTTGGCTCAGAATCAGAAGACTGATTCTCCTCCAGTAAGTCCTCATCAAACTCAAAGTCAGCAAAGGAATCGAGATTCCCTTGAGTTGGCTCATCTTCATCCTAGAGGTCAGTTAAAACTGTAGTCTGATCAGATATGCCCTGGTTCAGATCACTGGTACCTGAACCAGCTTCTGGTTCAACAACTACTACTGCAGATGCATCGTCACCAGATTTATTGGTTGGCTCAGCCATAGCTTCATCGCCAGAGACAGTAGACACGGGGTTGCCTTAATGATTCTCGTACCGTCATCGAGAATCACTTCATCGGCCGTAGAGTCTGGAATCTCAATCTCAGGTGGTGTCACACCAAAGACTTCATCAATTCGTGCTACAGAAGGGGGTGCGCGTGAAGACACGGACTCTATTGTGTGCTGGGCGGGCACACTAATATTTTCTTCACCATCTCCTCCTAAAGAAGTTTTGGAGATGGCTGCTTGTGGGTTTCCCTTTAGACTCGATTCCTCTGGTTCTTGTTGGGAAGATCCAGAGGGGTTTGCTTCGGTACTAGTGTCCTTGGGCTGTGAGGACTGCTTAAATTTTTGTCGTTTTAAAATGCCCTTTGGAGATCCTGAGGGATCTTTTGGGAGATCCTCAGGTTGGTCAATGGATGAGGGAGGTGGTGGTTGGGTAGAAGAAGTTGCTGGGGTTTTAAACAACTTCAACATTTGACCACCAGGTGCACCAATGGGTCTCGCATTCTTTTGCGACCCGCTCGGTGACCTTTCTGAGCCAGCCGGTCGTGCTGTTTCAGTTTTATTTATTACCTGAAGCATTGCAGCGGAGAGTTCTGGTTCTGGATCTGAACTCCGTCGCTGAAGATTCAAGCCCCTCAAAATGATACGCATCTCCAAGCATATTTCTGAAGCAAACGCTCAGAAATCTAGGGAATGAGATATGTGGACTTCTTTTCCCTTTCAATTTTGCTACCAGCTGAGAGAAAAGTATCTCAGCAAAGTCCACCTCAATCCCATGCCACAAGTAATACCCAATTTCTACTTGTGTCAAGGAAATCTGGTCCAAGCCACCATAATTTCCTCCAAGGCACTCGACGATCTGAGTCCAAAAATATCTCCAACAGTTTCCAAATCCAGATAGAAAGATGTGTCCAGATGTCTTCAGATTGCCGTCTGCATCAACCATGTCATTATGACCAGTGGCCAACAGAACTTCCCTGAAATTAATCCCTTTAAGCCTTTTAGCATAGGCTGAAGAGGAGGGAAGGTAGTTCAAATGAAGGGCCTCCCGAAACCCATCAAGTGAAAGGATATACTGCTTAGTGCTTTCTTGTAAAGAAAAAGCAATGGATTTTTCATCCTTGCTCAGAGTAGCAGTATACCAGAATTCAAGTAAGTATCGATGATACATTACTTGTGGATCAGCAGTCAAGGCATAATGGAGAGGGGAATGTTCAAGAAATTTGTTTATCCTCCCCATTAGAGTTTTGCCTTTGGCATTTAGTGCGGCCATGAAATTATTCATATTGAATCTAAGGGTCGATGGCTCGAACCCTTTTGGCCATTGTGCATTGCCCTTGACCACCTTAGATGGTTTGTATTCGAAGGCAATTAGAGATTTGATTACTTTAGCCATTATATCTACAAGGGAAAACTGAATGTGAATAGAAGAATTTAGGGTTTTGAAGTTATGAAGGAATGAGAAAAGGAGGGAGAATGATGATTGGGAGTAAATGTAAGGAGAAGTAAATGAAGGAATTATTTTGGGAAGGGTATTTATATTTATGATGGAATACAAAGGGTTTTTCCAAAATAAATAAAATAAAATGATTTTTGAAATTCAAACCCAAAAATGAAATATTATAAAAATGAAATCAGTTTTGATCGGGTTTGAAGTCCGAAAATAATTTTTGGGTACACGTCCGCATTTAATGCAACGACGGCTATGACCCCACATTTTCTCAAAACTTTTCAACACTTTCAAGAAAAGTGATCATTACTTTCCTTTTACGGCGCAACTTGTGTGCCACGTCAGCCAAAAACATCATTATTCAAACGTTAAACTGTAACCTTCACGTGTTCACACAACGACCAAGTATCCAAAATACATTATAAAGGACAGACTCATTTCAGAAATGGTATACAAAATCTGAGCATGATCAGAATCAAGAGATCTTAGCCATCTCAGTTTACACAATTATTCTGAAATCATTTCAGAAATTCTGAAGCATTTCAGTCAAAATATTTTTCGGAAAGCAAAGTTTCCCCTTAGAGAAAAATTCTTTTTAACATAAAAATATTTGACACTTCCCCCTGAGGTGATGCTATACATAGGATTTAGCATACCCAACTCACTGATGAGATGTTTAAACGTTTTGACATCCAAGGGTTTTGTAAAAGCATCAGCGAGTTGTTTATCAGTGGGAATGAAATGAAGCTTATGTCACCTTTAATAATGTGATCTCTAATAAAATGATACCTGAGGTCGATATGCTTGGTTTTGGAGTGCATGACAGGATTGTGAGAGATGGCAATGGCACTGGTGTTATCACAAAATATTGGTGTCTTTGTATACTTAACACCATAATCAGTTAGTTGGTTCTTCATCCACAAAATCTGAGCGCAGCAACTGGCTGCAGAAATGTATTCAGCTTCAGCTGTGGAGAGTGATACTGCAGTCTGTTTCTTACTTGTCCAACTAACCAATTTGCCACCTAGGAAATGACAACCACCTGTGGTACTTTCCTATCTATCTTACAACCTGCATGATCAGAATCTGAATAACCCATTAGATCTAGACTTGAGCCTTTGGGATACCAAAGACCAAGTCTGGGGACACCTTTAAGGTATCTGAAAATTCTTTTCACAGCATTTGCGTGTGCATCTCTGGGATCAGACTGAAATCTTGCACAAAGGCATGTTGTAAACATTATGTCAGGTCTACTAGCAGTTAAGTACATGAGGGATCCCACCATACCACAATATTTTGTGGGATCCACCGGTTTTCCATTAGGATCTGAGTCCAAAGTTAATGGTGCAGAAATAGGAGTATCTTTTGATGAGACTGAATCAAATTGATATTTCTTTAATAAGTCTCTGACATATTTTTCTTGATTTATAAAAATACCATCACTGGTTTGTTTCACTTGAAGACCTAAATATGTCAGTTCGCCCATCATACTCATTTCATACTCAGATGACATTATTTTAGAAAACTGTTCACACATTTTGTTATTTGTAGACCCAAACACAATATCATCTACATAAACTTGTACAAGTAAGATATCATTTTTATCATGCAATATGAATAAGGTGTTATCTATTGCACCCCTTTTAAAACCATTTTTCAGAAGATGTTTAGTAAGAGTATCATACCAGGCTCTAGGTGCTTGTCTCAGACCATATAAAGCTTTATTCAGTCTATACACCCAATGAGGTCTTTCTTCATTTATGAACCCTGGTGGTTGATGCACATACACAACTTCTTCCAATTCACCATTCAAGAATGCACTTTTAACATCCATCTGATAGACTTTGAACTCATGATGAGCTGCAAAAGCTAAGAAAATTCTGATAGCTTCTAGTCTAGCAACTGGTGCAAAAGTTTCATCAAAGTCTACTCCTTCTTCTTGTGAGTAAGCCTTTGCAACAAGTCTTGCCTTGTTTCGAATCACGTGACCATCTTCGTCCATCTTGTTTCTGAAGACCCATCTTGTCCCAATTGGTTCTTTCTTTAGATTACTGGGACAAGGAACAAGTTCCCAAACATCGTTCCTCTTAAACTGATTGAGCTCATCTTGCATGGCTTCAATCCAGCTAGGGTCGTTCATAGCCTCGTCAATCTTCTTTGGTTCTATTAGAGATAAGAAGCTGACATTTAAGCATTGATCGCTTGTGGCTCTTCTGGTCTGAACCCCACTAGTGGAATCCCCAATGATTTGCTCGATAGGATGTGCTTTAGTCCATTTAGTGTATTGACCAGGATGAACTATGATATCAGTGCAAGAACTCCTCTGAGATACTTCAGGAGGTGCTTCAGAAAAGACTACCTCAGTCTCATCATCTTCCTCCTGCAGATCATGATTTGCATCATGAAACAGTTCAGATTGGGGTACTTCAGTTGAGCCTGATATCTGAGGTGAAGCAGCATGTACATCTGATCCAATAGTCAGTTCAGAAGGTAGTTTAAAACTGACTGGAGGATAAAATGGAATGTTGCTAGACTTGATTATTCTAGGTTCTGAACTGAAATGTTCAGAAGCAGGTTTAGGTGACTGATCAGATTCAGGAATAGGATCAGAATCACCGAAACTTATTGGACTTTCTGAGGGTGGTACAGGAATGGAATTCTTAAAGATTGCAGAATTAGATTCATCAAAGGTAACATGAATTGACTCATCAACCTTTTCAAGTCTCTTGTTAAAGACTCTAAAGGCCTTGCGATTCGATGAATATCCTAGGAAGTACCCTTCATAAGCTTTTGCATCAAATTTTCCAAGCTGACTGGAATCATTCAGAATGTATACTGGACATCCAAATACATGGAAATATCCAATATTAGGCTTTCTATTTCTGAGAACTTCATAGGCTGTCTTCTTGTGTCTTTTGACATAGACAGATCTGTTCTGAGTGTAGCAAGCAGTTGCAACAGCTTCAGCCCAGAAATTCTTGGGAAAACCAGATTCATTCAGCATACTTCTAGCAGCTTCAATCAGCGTACGATTCTTTCTTTCTACAATACCATTCTGCTCTGGTGTGTGGGTTGAGGAGAAGTTCTGAGATATGCCAGTTTCAGTGCAGATGGACTCCAGAGTGGCATTTCTGAATTCAGTGCCATTGTCACTTCTGAGCTGACAAACTTTTCGCTTATGCTTGAGTTCAATTTGTTTGATGAGAGCAATGATTTCAGCAGCAGCTTCACTCTTAGATCTGAGGAAAATTACCCAGCAATATCTTGAATATTCATCAACAACAACAAGGGTATACTTCTTTCCTGCTCTTGTCTGAACATTCACTGGTCCAAAGAGGTCCATGTGAAGCATGTGAAGAGGTTCAGTTATACTAAAGCTTTGTTTTGTCTTGAATGAAGCTCTTTTCTGCTTACCCATTTTACAACCTGGACATGGCTTGTCTTTGTTGAAAGACATTGAGGGTATCCCATCAACAAGTTGTTTTCTTGACAACTTATTAATATTCTTGAAGTTCAGATGGGATAATCTCCTGTGCCACAACCAATTTGTGTCTTCATCTGCCTTTGTATAGAAACATTGTTCAGTGGGTGAACTATTCATATCAATGATATAAATGTTTCCCTTTCTTGGTGCAATCAAAACTACCTTTCCATCCCTGTTGAATATGGTGCCTTGTGAAATATCAAATAATACCTTGAAGCTATCATCACATAGTTGACTGACACTGATCAGGTTATATTTCAAACCGTTCAATATGCAACACGTGTGAATTTGACTTGTCCATTATTCACGACACCATATCCCTCAGTTTTTCCATTTTCATCATTTCCAAATGTTATTGAGGGCCCCTCTTGCACCCTGTATTCCTCCAGCAGGGTCTGATAACCAGTCATGGTTCTGCCAGCAGCGCTGTCAAGATACCATATATTCTTCTTTCGGTCTCCCTGCACAAACACAAAGATTAGTTCTTTTTGGGAACCCATCTGGTGATGGGTTTGCTAGACTCTCCCTTAGCAGTCTCAGATTTCTTTGGTTCATAAGGAACTGAAGGATCGAAGGGGATCTCAGTCATAATCTCAGATGACACAAAAAGGATCGAAGGGGATCTCAGTCATAATCTCAGATGACACAAAAACAGTTGGTTTGATGGGGGGCTCAACCTTTTTCTTCTCGGATTTTTGCTTGATTTGTTTGGAAAAAGGTTTTGCATTTTGTTTAGGTTGAAGAGGAGTGGTTTCAACATTTTTTAAACGTGCATTACAACTCTGCACTTGTCTAGCCAATAACTGAAATTGACTCTCTAACCTCAACAAAATAGATTCTTCATTAGACACCTGAGCCTTACCTGAATCTGAGGTAGAGGGCTCAGTGGGGGAGATATTTTTCTTCTTCTTTTGGCCTTTAGGAACCTTAGATGAAGTCTGAGGGGATGGCCTTTTGGTTTTAGCCTTCCTTTCTGAACCAGTTGTCTGAGCTGTTTCAGATTTACCCTCAGATTGTTCCTGGGCCTTATCAGTCACAATTTTCTGCTTGCCAACTTTAGGGAAAATGATTTCAGGTTTTATTTCCTTTGGAAGTGCATCTAAATCAGTGATTATAGATGCCAAATGAAGATCACCAGATTCATATGCTGTTCTTTGAGTTGCAAAAGTATTTTTAATTGCAGCATCTGGCCTTGGTGCTTTCATCCAAGATTTAATTATTGCTTGTTCTTTTTCAAGGATGTTTTTTAATTCTTCTTTTTCCAATTCTAAAGTGGCAACCATAGACTGATAACTTTTTAAAGCCAAATGAACATCTTTCAGTTCTTTTAGTCTGGCCTGACTGGCGTTCAGTTCAGAAGTATTATTTTCAAACATTTTTTGGCTTTCTGAATGCACAGTTTCGACAAAAGAAATGTCTGCCTCTAAAAGAACCAAAAGGTCCAGTTTTTGTTCCTCGTTACTTTCAAAGCCAAAGTCACTAACCTTTTTCATGACAATATCCACCCAACGACCAGATTCAACATCAGATTTGACCAGATGACCTTGATCTTCACGTGCCATGAAACACATATCCCTTACTTCTTCATCATCATCAGATGATTCATCAGATTCCTCCCATTTTTCAGTCTTGGCAATCATACAACTATTATTGCTTGAGTTGTTTTGAGCCATGAGAGCTATTTGGGCTTTCAGCTTCTTGTATTTAGCCTTATAGCTGTCATCAGGTTTCTGAAAAATAGAATGATTAGGGGCAGATGATGATGAGGGCTGACTAGATATGCATTCCTTCATGAAATGTCCTTTCTTGCCACACTTAAAGCATTCAAGATTAGACTTATCAATAGAAGCGCTGGAAGCAAATGGTTTTCCAGATCGATTAGATTTGGCCTTAAAACGATTGAACGTTTTAGCCAGCATGGCAACCAGATCATTATTGTCATCCTCATCACAACTATGAGTTACATTACCAGAAATACCAGTTTTAACATTTCAGAGACCATCTTCTTCATCGAGTCAGAATGATCACTCTCAGAAGATAGTAGAGCAGTCCCATGTGGTTCAGAATTATGAACCATGACTGAACTGGTAGAAGCATGATTTTTGGCATCTTGCTCAGCCACAGCTCTCTCAGCCTTGTTCTCTTCAGTGTACCTGAAGGCTCCATACAGGGAGGCTAGAGTGGGACTATGCAAGGTTTTTCCTTGTCTCAAAACCAAGATCAAGTTTTCCCATTTAGAAGGTAAGATATCACAAAACTTTTCCAACAAAATTTCTTTGTCTTTAGTTACACCCAGGGCTTTCAATTGATTTACCAGATTAGTGAATCTGATGTAGGTTTGTGTTAAAGATTCACCAGGGATAGCAAAAAAAGACTCATATCTTTTATTCAAAGCAACTTTTCTTGTGACAATTGTCTCATTTGTGCCTTCAAATTGTGTCATGAGTTCCTCCCACATTAATTTTGAATTTTCAAGTAAAACAAGGGTAGGCATAAGAGTTTCAGGAACAGCATACAAGATCATATTTTGCAGCTTGGTATCAAGGTCTACCAACCTATGATCTTCTTCAGACCAATGATCCTTCTCCTTGGGTGAAACCCTAGGAGTCCCATCGGCATTTCTGACAACAGTGGAGGCATTCAAGGGGACAAAGGGTCCTTCTTTGAGAATATCGGTCAAATGTCTTTCAACACCAGCAATATATTTTAGCATGCATGCTTTCCATGTTTGAGAGTTTTCACTGTTCCCGTCAAACTTGGGAACAGGATTATTTGGAAAGTGTACATGCACATTATGCGATGGTATATTGTTGTTGATGATAGGGGGTGGAGTAGTGTTAGCATTTGCATTGGCATTAGCATTAGCATTAGGGTCAGGGCCTGTATTGAACATTTGATCAACCATCTTTGCAGATCAAAGGTTAATGAATTGATATAATTCAACCTTGCTGCTCTGATAACAATTGTGAGTCCCAAATATAGATGGTTTAATACCCGACTGGCAAGTAATTCTAACTGGAAGATGACCAGTTCAGAATACGATCCAGATATGGATGAACAATACGATAAAGGTACTGAAAGTAAATGCAAGAAACAATAAGGACTGAAACTATATAAATAATATGTATAGATCAAGTATGTAGCATTGAGACACGATGTATTTTTCAAGGTATTTGATTTATTGATATATAAACAAATACAAAGGTTGTTGCGGAACAAAGATAAACACCCAAGTGTAAATATCTAAACAACCTAGAAATACAAGTGATCTAATGACTTGGAAATACTCGTAAGGATTACTTAGAGTATATCTCACAAGTTGCAATGCAAAGGTTTCAAGCTATTTGCAAGTTGTGAGAAGACTTATATTTATAGACCTAAGTCCATGATGATGTGGACTTGTTCGTACAAATATGGTTGGGAGTATTTAAGGAATTAAAGCTAATTCCTTACGTATGTACTTTTAAGGTTTAAGTATGTAAGTCAATTGATGTGACTTATCAAACCTTATTCCCAACCTTTACTTTACCTTGTACTTTAATTAATAGTTAAATCTATTAACCGGGTAAAGATATGCAAAGTAAAAAGTCTTCCTCGTAATCAGTGTAAAAGTGTGTAAGTACTTTTACACTGAGATGCTTCAGTCTTCGATCAGGTAGAATCAGTTTCTGAGCTCCACATCTGAACTGATTCTCATTCTTCAGACTTCAGTCTTTGACTTCATTCTGAATGGTATTCTGATACGTTGATCTGAACTGAAGTAAAGCTTCAGTGAACTAATTCTGAGAGACCTCAGAATTCTATACAAATATTCTTCACTGAGCTTCAGCTATTTCTGAATAAATTATACTTGGTCGATTTTTGACCTAACATCTTTTAAAACTGCATATGCTATTATTTCTAGAGAAGAATCACACAGAGGGGGGATAAATGACAAACCATCTACTAATGCTTTTGTTGCAAAATCAAATTTTAATAAAAATAGAACTTCTGGACAAAATTTTGATGCTAAAAGGACTTTTGATAACAATTTTCAGTCCAGAAGGACTTTTGATAACAATCAAAGAGTTTTTAGACCTCCAAATCCTAATTTTCATTGTACTCATTGTAACAAACCTGGACACACTGTGGATAGATGTTTTCAACTTGCTAATAAAAGATCAACAGGAACTTTTAATAACAAGTTTAATAGTAACAATTTTCATGCCTCTTCTTTTGTTTCTTCTCATGTGACTGCAAATAACTCTTCTGGTTCTGCTACTGCTTCTTTGTCTCAAGATCAAATTAACCAACTTTTGAGTTTACTTGAGTCCAAATCCTCTTCTTCATCTTCTAGTCTTCAAGTTAATATGGCAGGTAGTTTGAATTGGAAACATTCTTGGTTTAATTTTAATTAATATATTTTGAAATCAATTATTCAATGGATTATTGATTCTGGAGAAAATCAACACATGACATATTCTGCAAAACATCTTACTAATGTTGTTGATATTTCTGACTTGAATTTAAGAATTGGACATCCAAATGGTACTAGTGCTTTAGTGCAGAAGATTGGTAATATGCATCTTAAAAATGGACTAATTCTATTTGATGTTCTTGTGGTTCCAGATTATTGTGTAAATTTGATGTCTGTTCATAAAATTGCTAGGGATAATAAAGTTTTTGTAGGTTTTGATGAAAGTAAATGTTATTTACAGGATTTGATTCAAAAGAAGTTGTTGGGGACTGGTAATGAGCAGGGTGGTCTATATGTGTATGATGATATGCCTATGTTTTCTAATGTGGTATGCAATTCTGTTAGTTCTCCATTTGAGTCTAAGTTGTTATGGCATATGAGACTTGGTCATCCTGCTGACCAAGCATTATCTGTTTTTCATAAAAAATATAATCTTTTCACTGATAAATCTTTGGGTCCTTGTGATATTTGTCATAAAGCTAAACAAACCAGAAATCCTTTTCCTCTTAGTGAACATAAATCAAGATGTTTTGGTGATCTTATACATTTAGATGTTTGGGGACCTTATAGGGTACCAAGTAAAGAGGGTTTTAAATATTTTTTAACCATAGTTGATGATTATACTAGGGTTGTTTGGACTTATCTTATGAAAACCAAAACTAAAGTGTTTGATAATATATATCATTTCATTCAACTTGTTAAAAATCAGTTTGAATCTAAAGTCAAAATTATTAGAAGTGATAATGGAAGTGAGTTTGTTAATAATAAAACAAGTTCTTTGTTCACTAATGAGGGAATATTACATCAGACTTCTATGGCCTATACCCCTCAACAAAATGGGATTGCTGAAAGGAAACATAGACACCTTCTTAATGTTGCTAGGTCTCTTATGTTTCAGGGGGAATTCCTTTATCTATGTGGAGTGAATGTCTCTTATGTTTCAGGGGGGAATTCCTTTATCTATGTGGAGTGAATGCATCTTGACTGCTACTTATCTTATAAATAGAACTCCTTCTTCTGTGTTACATGGCTTGACTCCTTATGAAAAATTGTTTAAGTTTGAACCTTCTTTAAAACACTTAAAAGTTTTTGGATGTTTAAGTTTTGCAACTATTTTAAATAATAATGATAAGTTTAGTTCAAAATCTGAAAAGTGTGTGTTTATTGGTTATACTAATGCAAAGAAAGGCTATAAACTTTATAGTCTTGAAAGAAAGATTTTTCTTTTCTCAAGAGATGTAAAATTTTATGAGAATATTTTTCCTTTCAAAATGATTTCTGATAATTGTGATAAAAATGTGACTGGTTTAAATCAACTAGATTTCTTTAAGTTTTTTGATAATGAGGATAATGCCATGTATCAAAGTCCCAATGATGATGAAGGAGGCAAGAAACATTTTCCTACAAATGAAGGTAACCCTTCTGGTACTGGCAGCCCAACTGTTTCTACCACAGATACTTCTTCTAGTGGCAGTCCAAATGTGGCTACCAGAACAGAGGAGGCTGCAACTTTTGTTAGGAATATTAATGATAATATCAATTCTGAGGGCACTTCTGATACTAATAATGATGGTTTAAGAAGATCTACTAGACATACTACTCTTTCAAAAAGACTTCATGATTATCAATTCAAAGGAAAAGTTAAATATCCTCTTAATAAAGTTGTTAATTATGATCATCTTAAACCTGAATTGTTTTGTTTTGCTACTAATTTAAACAAAAGCATTGAACCTAAAACTTTTTTGAAGCTGTTAAAGATGTAAACTGGGTAAATGCAATGAATGAAGAGATGGAAGCTTTAAATAGAAATAATACTTGGACTTTAACTAATTTACCTCATGATAGAGAACCAATAGGGTGTAAATGGATTTTTAAGATTAAGTATAAGGCAAATGGGGAAATAGAAAGATATAAGGCAAGATTGGTTGCCAAAGGGTTTAATCAAAGGGCAGGTATAGATTTTGATGAGACTTTTTCACATGTGGTAAAAATGGTGACTGTTAGATGTTTGTTAACAGTTGCTGTGAATAATAATCTGGCCATTGTATCAATTAGATGTGAACAATGCTTTCTTATATGGTGATTTGTGTGAAGATGTTTATATGGATATACCTCAAGGTTATTCAAATGGAAATAATAATTTGGTGTGTAAGTTGAATAAGTCTTTATATGGTCTTAAGCAAGCACCTAGACAGTGGAACTCTAAATTGTCTAGTGCTTTACTTGAATGTGGTTTTAATCAGAGTAAATCTGATTACTCTTTGTTTACTAGAAATATTGATGGAAAATTTGTTGCTCTTTTAGTCTATGTGGATGATATAGTTATTACAGGAAATTGTGTTAAGGAAATTGAACAAGTGAAATCTTTTTTGAGTTCCAAATTTAAAATTAAGGATCTTGGTAAATTGAAATATTTTTTGGGTATTGAAGTTTTAGAAAATAATAGTGGTTTGTGCCTTTCTCAAAGAAAGTATTGTTTGGAACTTTTAAGTGATTTTGGAATGCTTGGATGTAAACCAATGCATACACCTCTTGAAATAAACAAAACTGTGAAACCTTTTACTAAAGATGGTAAAATGCTTGACAATATCACTGTGTATCAAAAGTTAATTGGGAAATTGATTTATTTGACTCTGACCAGACCAGATATTAGCTATTCTGTTCAGTGTCTTTCTCAGTTTATGCATGCACCTTCACAAGAACATTTTGATCTTGGTTTAAGAATTCTTAGATACCTAAAGAAGGCACCAGGTAAGGGTCTGCACATACAGAAAGGTAATAACAGTTTACTCACTGCATTTGTTGATTCAGACTGGGCAAGGTGTGTTACTTCAAGAAAGTCTATTACAGGTTTTTCTGTTTACTTTGGAAATACTCTTGTGTCTTGGAAAAGCAAAAAACAATCCACTGTGGCCAAGTCCTCAGCAGAAGCTGAATATAGGGCTTTGGCAGCAGTGACTTGTGAGATTATTTGGCTTAAACATTTGTTACTTGATTTTGGTATTACTTGTTCTATTCCTGTTGATGTGTATTGTGATAGTAAGGCAGCTATTCAAATAGCAGCAAACCCAGTGTTTCATGAAAAGACTAAACATTTTGAGATTGATTTGCATTTTGTGAGAGAAAAAATTTCTGCAGGTTTTTTGAATACTGTTAAGATACAGTCTGAATTGAATGTGGCTGATATCTTCACAAAAAGTTTAGGCATAAATCAACATAATTTTTTGTGTGAAAAATTAGGGTTGATTGATATGTTTAAGGATAAATTTGAGGGGGGATGTTAAATTATCAAATTTATACTTAAACACAAACTTATTGCATGATTAGTATTTGTGCAGGTTATGACAGGTTATAAAGCTGGAGGACTAATTCTGTGTACTTGGAAAGATGAAAGTTCAGGGTAGTTTCTGTCAAAGTCAAAAGATGAGGGTTAAAGCTGCACTTATGGATTCGTATATAAAGAAGATGATGAAGAGATTTAGGGTTACGAACCCTATTATTTTCACACACAAATATCTGCTTTCTTTCTCTCATATTCGATCAATATATATATTTTTCTGTATATATTGTATATCATATTGATATACAATATTTAGAGTTTCTGTATATCTAATCATCTTTGAATGATTAGATTGTTGTTCTTTTAATCTTTCGATTGGGTTGTAATAGATTTTAAATAATAACTCATAATAATAATTTCTACTTTCTGGTAATAGTTGATTGATTTCTAGTAATCTTTCAGCGGTACTAAAGGGGGGCAAAGGGGGCAAATGCCCCCCTCAAAATTTGAATTTTGTCATGTATTTTTAAATTTTTCATAGATTTTTAAAATTTTTCTATAGGTTTTTAACATTTTGCCCCCTTTTAAAAAAAAAATTCACGGATTCTTTAATTTTGCCCCCTCTAGAATTTTTTCCTGGTACCGCCTCTGCCTGTAGGCCCTTTTGTGATCCATGTTGCATATGATAGATTTCGTACAAGGTATTTGCCGACATACCTCCCTTCACTCTATATGACACATATGTTTAATATGCGGGCTTAAAAATGTCTAATGTACACAACTTATGATACATGAATTCCACTATTTATCTTTTGAAATCTCTAGTCTTGATCTTGATCAAATTATTAGACATATTTTTAGAAATACAATTGTAAGTCTATAAATTATATTTCATAATGAAGTTACATATAGAGCCTCAAATGTATTACTGTATTTAATTGTATTGTAGCTATATTGTTTGCTTTTATCATATATACCAATGAAAGTCTATCATCTGTCTTCATGTTAAAAAATTGTGTTTTATTGCTTTTATGTATAATTTGGTTCTCCACTAATGTGTTACACCATAGGCTAGTGAAAAAAACATAACTGATTGACATAGCTTAACTAATAAGTTGAATAATATTAGTTATTCCAAACTCTCAAAATATTATGAATCGGTATCGGAATATAAAAAATCTTCTTTCCAATCTTGTACAAAATTTCTACAAGATTGAAAACTTTTTATTATTTGTGTTTATAATGCAAAATTGACAAGAACAGTTATTGGATTGAAATATGATAAAGCAAAAAGATTGAATATTGAGCAAATCGGAAAATAAACAAACTCGAGAAATGAATAACATTCAGACTCAGGAATTAGACTATTTCGGTTTCTTGGCAAATGACAAATCGATTTACCATCTTCAAACAAAAATCAAACGATTAGATTTCCGAAGTTGATCAAATTGAAGACCATTCTAACCACCACACTCAAAAAGTCGAAAGCAATGAAGATTTTCTACACTTGAAATGCCATATTGATAACAAAACAGATTATCTCAAGATTCAAATCATCATCTCTTTTAAAATGTTTTGATAAGAAGAAAGACAACCATATGGGTGAAAAAGCTCAAATGACAACCTACTACAAGTTGATTATCACTTAAGCATTGAGTTTTCTTTCATTTTATTACAGTATATTTTTATCAAATTACGCATTTATTTTATGTGATTGTACACGAAAAGCATACTTTCATTGTCCTAAAAGATCAAGTCATGTTGCCTTAGTAACTTTTGTAAAATGTTTTGATAAGAAGAAAGACAACCATATGGGTGAAAAAGCTCAAATGACAACCTACTACAAGTTGATTATCACTTAAGCATTGAGTTTTCTTTCATTTTATTACAGTATATTTTTATCAAATTACGCATTTATTTTATGTGATTGTACACGAAAAGCATACTTTCATTGTCCTAAAAGATCAAGTCATGTTGCCTTAGTAACTTTTGTAAAATGTTTTGATAAGAAGAAAGACAACCATATGGGTGAAAAAGCTCAAATGACAACCTACTACAAGTTGATTATCACTTAAGCATTGAGTTTTCTTTCATTTTATTACAGTATATTTTTATCAAATTACGCATTTATTTTATGTGATTGTACACGAAAAGCATACTTTCATTGTCCTAAAAGATCAAGTCATGTTGCCTTAGTAACTTTTGTAAAATGTTTTGATAAGAAGAAAGACAACCATATGGGTGAAAAAGCTCAAATGACAACCTACTACAAGTTGATTATCACTTAAGCATTGAGTTTTCTTTCATTTTATTACAGTATATTTTTATCAAATTACGCATTTATTTTATGTGATTGTACACGAAAAGCATACTTTCATTGTCCTAAAAGATCAAGTCATGTTGCCTTAGTAACTTTTGTAAAATGTTTTGATAAGAAGAAAGACAACCATATGGGTGAAAAAGCTCAAATGACAACCTACTACAAGTTGATTATCACTTAAGCATTGAGTTTTCTTTCATTTTATTACAGTATATTTTTATCAAATTACGCATTTATTTTATGTGATTGTACACGAAAAGCATACTTTCATTGTCCTAAAAGATCAAGTCATGTTGCCTTAGTAACTTTTGTAAAATGTTTTGATAAGAAGAAAGACAACCATATGGGTGAAAAAGCTCAAATGACAACCTACTACAAGTTGATTATCACTTAAGCATTGAGTTTTCTTTCATTTTATTACAGTATATTTTTATCAAATTACGCATTTCTTTTAAAATGTTTTGATAAGAAGAAAGACAACCATATGGGTGAAAAAGCTCAAATGACAACCTACTACAAGTTGATTATCACTTAAGCATTGAGTTTTCTTTCATTTTATTACAGTATATTTTTATCAAATTACGCATTTATTTTATGTGATTGTACACGAAAAGCATACTTTCATTGTCCTAAAAGATCAAGTCATGTTGCCTTAGTAACTTTTGTAAAATGTTGCCATTTGTACCTGATACTTGTCGTAAATCAGAACATTCCAAAGCCATATTTTTTTTTTTTTTTTAGAACGGCGTGTTAGTTTTGTTAGTAGTATGCTAGCAGTGACATTCCAAAGCCATATCTATTGGCATCTTTTACTACAATCAAAAAGTAAATCCTAAAGAGAGATGCCTACCAAGTACCAATAAACTCAATGATTTTGAACATAATTGACAAGTCTAAAAGTTTGACTACCATAACAAAAAAAGAAGTCAGCAACTGAACAACATGATATCTTCAACTGATCCATATACCCCAAGTTTCTTGGGCATCATTTGTAAGCTATTTAAGAAAGGAAAACAAAAGGTGATTTTTTTCTGTATACCCCTCGAGAAACTAAAACCAATAAAGGTTTTAACCAAAGAATCTTTTATCCGAAACCAAAACAAAATCTGCAGTTTTTAAGTCCCTTTGAGAGTCAACTTCACATCATACCGTCCTTTTAAGATGTTGAGTCACTAGGTGAAGCGGCGGGCTTGACCTTGGTCTTCAAAGTAACGTTTGTGCCTGTTATAGCCATGATCTCGATTTTGACCATAATATTGACCACTGTTCTCATGCTCATTGTGCCTACGACCCCAACTATTATGCCCTTCGCCATCACGGTACCAGGAATTGTCATTTCGGAACCCACCACGTCCAGATTGTGGCCTTCCCATGTGATTATTATATCCTCCTGCAAGAGGAAGTAGGTATAATCAATCTCTCATTCACACAAGAAACTGAGTGTAGAAAGTATGCTGCTGCATATTGAATATACTCAATCGGGATTGAACGAACCATCAATTATTGGTACAGGTTGTATAAAACAATTATTGTGTCACATATGGTTACAAAAACTATAGGAGTTCAATAGCAATAATATCACTTTTTTCAAAAATGATTTAGGAAGTTTTATTCATGCAAAATTTTACCAATTTTTAGACTTGTTTCCCTTGAAGCTACTTTTAGAGATAACCGAAGTACCGAATCGACCCAACCATAGGCTGATGATTTGAATTGTCCACCTCTACCATAATACACAAATACTTCACAAGAATTTTAAAAGAGAAACATAAATGGTGCATTTTTACACTAACCTTGATTAGAAGTTTTCTTATACTGAATTTCACATTCTCGGTCCTCGAGCTGGATGAAGCGAGCCTAAAACAATGTGGATAATATTCATAAGTTAATCGACGTTTCTTTTTTGAAACACACGTATGTAAGCAATCTTCAGCCATAATAGAAATCAACTTGATATTAGATTATGATGCTATCACAGTGGCCTAATATAGATAAATATGGATATAATAATAGGACCTTAGTCAGTAAATTAATCAAGGCAACTCAAGTGCATCAGAGTAGGTAATTATTAGCTTGGTAAACGAATGCATACAGCATGTACTTCATAAACAAGATAGTAGAATAATAGAAATACAACCATTTATACAAGAGCAGGACAGATGAAATGTAATAATTTACATGTTGCTCATACCTCCACTGCATTGCGGGCAGATTTAGAGTTATCGAATTCAACAAAAGCATAACGATACCCATCCTGAGAAACAAGCACTAGAATTAGCAATTATTTCTGTAAACATATAACAGGATACTCAAGAGGTGGCAATTTCTGACCCAATTTGTTACAAATTGATTCTCAATTTTTGACCCATTTACTCGAGAATCAATAAAATCACGTTATGCTATAGAATACAATATATGATAATAAAGTGGTGTATTTGAATGCATAAAGAGTATAACTTATATACCGAGTAAAATAACCATCAACACAACCTGTCCCGACTCATCACAACCAAAAAACCTATTTTGGCATGTCTAGTAACTCTGAAACAGACCTGTGCGTATTCTTTAATTTGGATGTCCTTCAGTTTGACAGCTCCAAACATTTTCACCACCTCTAGTAGTGATTCTTGAGTTGTCTTTGGTGGTAAATCCTTGACACGGATCGCCTTGACTGCAACAAATCCGAAAGTAGTTCAGATGAGTAACTTTTTTCATAGATTGAAAATGAAACAACTTGATAAGATCACAAGCGACTGAAATGACCTTACCATCATATATATTTTCGGGAGGACCGTTATAAGGAAGTGCTGATGCTTTAACAGGAAGAACTGATGGGTTGGTTGCAGCAAGAACATATGATTTCGGTGCACCAAGAATAGATGATTTGGGTGTACCAGGAACAGATGATTTGGGTGCACTGAGGACAGATGATGTGGGTGCAACAACAGCACTAGGAGATGCTTGTGCAGCAGATGCGACCGAAACCTCTTTTGCCACCTACAGTCAAAAAAACTAACAAATCAGTAACAATTTAGGGAAAATATAACACAAACAAACACTTATTTCAGAACGAGCTTACAATTGATGCATAAGAGATTCTTTTTGAATTTTCAAGCATATTCTTAGGTGGCTGCCAGGCTGAGGGTTCAACTTTCTTTTCTGGTTCACCAGGAAGTGAATTTCTCCCTTTTGATGAATCGGCAACCTTATTTACAATATCAGCAACATCCTTTTTAGATCTAGACTTGTCGGTCTGATTCTGTTTTAGATCCTGTGCAGTCTCCAGGGAGGATTCGTTTGCTAAACATACAAAATACATTGATAAACAGACACAGTTACGAATAAGGGCAGAAATGAACATCAAAGTTCGGTCAGATGTCTATTTTAGACAAGCAACTCTAGGCTGGATTTACTACAAAGTTTCAAAAAAACTTTATAAGGTAATCTTAAAAGTTACTGGCTTTCAGGCAGGCAGACACCATGTCAAAGAATTTTCAACATGTACAAATCTACTGATCAGCTGGCAGGTCATCATTTTCGACGAACTGACATAGATTACCTTTGAATCGGGAAGAAAAAAAAAATGCCTTCAATCTGTTTTTTTTTCGATTTTTTTTCCGCCATAAGAGTAACTTACCTAAACAGAAATTTGTGCAGAGTTGGTTATGTTTTTGTGCAATTATCCCTACAAATAACTAATCAAACTACCTTTCTCATTGGCCTGTTGAGCACTCAAAGGGGTTGCAGCATCATCAAGAGAAGGTGATGATTCTGATATGTTGTTGACATCTATGAACTTTAGAAAATGATTATGCACGTAAAAGCCACCGCTTGCTTGTTGGGCTAAGAAAAATGTCTCAGAATAGTTTCTTGTCACATCATCAGTGTCCGTGAAAGAGCCGGTCAATCCTACAATAACGGAATTCATTATCGACTCTTGGGCATGCATGGTGCTTAGACTAGGATTCCACTCCTTGATATTAGAAACCAGTATCTCACGATCAATATCCTGCCCCAAAAAGAAATAAGGCTCTCAAAGTTATACTTCAAACACCATACATAAATAGATAGCGTTATGCATTAGAACTTGTAAGTTTTTTTGTACAGACCGAAAAGGTTGTGCATGATAATAAGTTAGTATTTGTTGTTGACTCAAAGTTTTGTACCTCCAATGTTGTTACTGATTTCATGGAACCGTCCGCACATTGCAGGGCGCGGGTGCTTTCATTGTGATAAAACTTGTGAGCATCTTTAGGAGATGTTTGCAGAATAGTATAGTATTGTTTCAGAAAAGCATCTGCAACCTCTGGCGCAGTATAATCATGTATCACAGAAGCACTGGTCTCATCTTCGACGGACAGAGATGGATCTCCCTTAACTTTCCCTTTTTCCATCTCTGCATAAAAAAGTGCAAATTAAGAATGTATTCTATACAAGTTAGTCCTTCTATTTTCTAAATTAATCACCTAAAAGATATTTTATCCCCTTATAGCTTGTTTACAACTATCTCAGCGCCCGACAACACAAGGATATGTATGCCAAATAATGTAAAACATGACGTGAACTTTTACAAAATGACACTACTAAATCCCATCAACATAAACTACAAGACTGAATGATTCGTCAATGTCGGCTGCATATAAAAAGATAGGAACTTTTGGTGAGTGTGACACTCGACTAAAAGAGTATGACAAAGGATCAAAAGGGTCTTTGACCTTTTTATTTCAACATATTGCATCCGTATATTATCTATTAAAATATTAAATCCACCAAACATATATTGGCGTACGAAAAAAGACAAATAAACAGAAACAACAAACGTTCAGAAGAATCTATGATTTTGATCGACAATCACTATATGAAGACACATTCAGTCTACGGAAATCTTTGTTTCAATCCAAAACAAAGGTTGTGGTATAGACATTTACATATTACGATAATGGTAATAGCAAAAACAGAACTAAGTGAACATTAATAATATCACTGTCAAAATATCTATTCTATTTATGTAATAACCATTTCAAACATACAAAACATCACCCTGGACTCTATTTAATAATTTACCAGATTCTTTCACAGATAAAATCATGTTAGACTGCTTACGTTATTGCTCTATCGACTTATGTTGCTATACTTTACATCATTCTTCTACCACAAGCTAGAAGTACATTATCAACTCACGATATAATCAATCATGTAAAACAAAGATTAAAATTGTAACTTACAAACTTAAAAAATGAAATCAAAAAAACATTAAAATTGCCAATATTGTGAAAATCAAAATATAAAATTATTTATAAGGAATTAATTCCCTTTAAGCAAGAATCTCAGACATTCAAAACCATATCAAAGATTAAAAATATAATCTTTAAACAAAACCATGTTTAAGGTTACAAACCTCCTCCACATAACTAATTAAGGAATCAAATACATTAACTTTTTTGGAAAAAGAATAAAAATTAAAAATATATTACTATTACTATGTTTATTAACAAACCAAAAAAAAAACCCAAACCCCAATTTTTAAAATACTATTAACAATAAGCCAAGCCACCACTAAAAACAACTAATTTAACACAAAAGCTTAACCACAATTTAAACTTCCCTTACCCAAAAACTCCAAACCACCATTTTATAAAATAATCATAGCCAAAAATACCAATGCATTTATATTAAAAAAAAAGTGACTCTTGTTTGTTTGTGTGTGTGTGTGTGTGTATATATATATATACATATATCTTTGTATCTTTACAATATATTGATACAGGAAGTATAAAATAACTCAAACATTAACTTACAAAAGCACACAAGATTAAGTAAGTAACTCCCAATGCCGTCTTACACGGATTTTGGGTCCCAATACCGTCTTCGACGGTGTATGGGGGAGGTTGACATGTAGACAGCCTTACCCTGCCAAAGGTAGAGAGACTGCTTCCAGGTTAAAGGTAGAAAAGGACCGGGCATGAGGATCGAACCCATGACCTCTGTTTCAGAGACAAGGGCTCCAACCAATGATCCAACCCAGTTGTTTATATCAACATGTGTATACGAAAGCACACACACATGTGTATATAAATCAAACCTCAATGCATGACAAAATATAAGAAAATAAACAAAAAAAAATACTCGATTATATCAAGCAAAAACAGTACGTTTGTATATGTATACATACATAGATATAGATATAATGATATAAATATAAAAAATGTGAAGAATGTACCTCCTGAGGAACCCTGATTTTGAGAGCACCGTCAAAATAAGCAAACCAAAAATATAAAAAATATTGTCACAATTTGTACACGAGAGTATATGTATTAATTAAAAACACAAAGATAATAAATTCACCCAAAAAAATGGAATTGAGGGGGATATTGTTGTCTGTATCGGCGGCATATAATAAGGTTGGAGGGATATTAAGTTTGACGGCCACCATTGATTGATGATAAAATGAAGGGTCACGATTTGTTGTTGAGAAGATGGTAGGTGGGATGGCGATGTAGGGATTTTTAATGTGGTTGTGACACGTGGAGTGTTTGACGGTGGGTTTGACTTTAGAAGAGTTTGTATGATGTGGACTATTCATTCTTCCAGCCAGGAGGTTGTATTGTTATTGCTTGATCTTCCTCGGAGGGTGTGGGTCAACTTAAAAAAGAAGAATTGGTTGTTGACTTTTGTCCTAAAATATAATAATACTCTATTGCTTTTTTAAGTTTTAAAGAAGGATTAGTGTTTTTTTAATTTATTTTTGGATTATTTCCTTTATTTTGGAAATCATTTTTTTGGTATAAAATTAACTTTGTTTTTATTTGATACGCTTGATTTGTATATACTTGTGGAGTTATACTTTTAGTATAAAATGTATTACCTTACTCATTATTCATAATTAACATTGAAATCTTTACCTTTTTTCAAATATCATAACTTTTTGCACTATAATTAATTTATATTCAGTGACTATCTTTCTCTTGATTGATTTATTAGACAACGTTGACAATCGCTGAATCGCTTTTAGGCAAAATATATATATATATATATTAAATCATTATTTGACTAGTTAATATATTCTTGTTATTAACAAAACTAGATTATAACCCGCGGAAAACGCGGAAAAAACAAATAAAAAAAGAGAAACACATAAAAAAACATTTTACGTATAAAAATCTGACAAAATAAATGAAAAAATATAATCAAAAATATAAAAGCAACTGAAAAAATACAATAAAAGATATAAAAAAAACTGGTATAATAAGGACTAAAATAAGAACAATCACACAAGTTAGCAAATGAGAAAATAATTAACTTTCTACGGCTTCATTGCTGAAAAAGTGAAAAATTTCTAATTGGACAACTTATTTCCTTGATTACCTAATATTGGTAGAAACGTTTATGATACATGTCTTTTATAAATTGGCTATCATTGAATAGACTAAATAATCTAAAAATATATAGATAACCCTTCTATACGTAAATTTTATTTTCTTTATAGAAATAAGTAATTTAACAACGCCGCAACGCGCAGGTACTCTTCTATATTTAGAAAGATAAAGTAACATTTGTGAAAAAACTTTGAAGGTTTCTTTAAAAGGTATAACGTTTGTTGCATATAACAGTACAACTACTTTCTTTTGTTAGGAATGACAAGTTAACAACTGTTTAGTATAGTTAGTTATACCCATCATTCGCTCGCGATCCGCAAACGTGCGAATAACAGGGTTTTTTCTCGTCCGTTGCCATCCTTAGATTGATGATGTTATGGGCATTTGGTTGTGATGGGTGGTTTTTGTTTAGTGTTTAAATTTATAAAAATGTTGTACAAGTAATTATCTCAAAACACACACACCTTAACGGATAGGGGACCCGATCAGATGTAGTACAGTTAAGTGATAAGTACAGGATCATTCGCAGGGACGCGTTCCTTTACATAATCTAGTAATATGTGTAATTCTAGCGGTTGGGGGTTGTCACGATTTCCTATTAAACTAATTAAAATACTGAAAAGTAAATAGAAGCCGCAACCGCTTATTCAGCGAGGGGCTTAGTCTGAAAATAGTTTGAAAAAGCAAATAACAGTAATTAAATTAAAATACTTGTTTGGCATCTCAGATCTCATGATACGACCGGATATTACTCTACCTACTTGCTAGACTGTTGGAAACTTAATCACGGCTCAGATTCTCGTTAAATTCACTTTGCCTAATTAACTAGTGTTGTCCCTAGACTCACACTACTTCTTTAAACAAATTCTCGTTAGATTCATTGTTTAAGCATTAATGACCTAAAGTTTGTGTTACTAATTCATCTTTAAGTTACTCGGCTCTTAAGCCATGACCAGATAATAATTCCCTCCGGTGACCACAGTGCACGTTTCCATGTCACTGATCGCGTCTAACATTGTTAAGCATCATGTTCTATTCATCCTAATTACTATGGTTCTGGGTCCCTCAGTTATAAGTGAATCACCTTTTACATCTAGTGTTTTCCATCCTTATGTATTAATCCTAGTGTATGATTATAGAACGATCATCAGAATTAAATTAATACATGCAGATATAGAACCGATATTAATATGAAGAACTAGTAAAACATGGATCTACGATAAACAGTAAAACACACTCCAACAAATCTAACAAATAAAGTAAAATAAATAAACGTCTACATGATCACATTGATCCAAACAAGTATTCAGCCTACTAGCCTACCATTATTAAAGGAATAACAAAGTCTGAAAAGATGAAAGACATTGTTTACCAACTGAAAGTAAAATAAAGGGATAATGGCACCGAAGTGTAACCACCTATGACCAAATGGTTATGTGATGTAGTGACCTATTAATCTGGCTAATGATGTATTTATTTTCGTTTTTTAGGCTATGTAATGTAATTTACCGGGTGACTGCTTAGTTGTAACAAGTTAATGCCATGTCATGCCATGTCAACCGTCACATTTTACCAGATATGAAGCCATGTAGGATACATAAATAGCCATCTAATAATAGTTGAATACATTTAATTATGCCACCAGCAAACTTTTAATTCTGGCATCTTCTCCGACCACTTTTCCAACAACACCATTTTTTCCGACTAGATTATGTTATAGTGATGGACTATTTTAAGATGAACTGGTAAAAAATCTTCGTGCATATGTTAAGCAATATACCATAAACACACATAAATACAAACAACGATAATGAAGTCAAAATTTTCAAAAATCATTCTCAATATATTACACACCCCCACCTGCTGCTACGTGTTGGAATTCGTCTGCCCAAGACACATATTAAATTGACGTGGCTAGTACGTGATGATCCAAGTCGGGTCATACCCAATAACAAGCTAGACAAATACTTATGGTATTTATTTATATGATTTGATCTTTAAATAAATATCAATACTTGAAACATTTAGAAAGTGGTTTTCTAAATAATTGCACTTGAGATATGTAAATAAATTATATGGATGATTTATTTTGAGAGAAATGTCAATATGTTTATTTGGCAAAATAAACATTTATGTGTGTTGTATATATATGTAATATGTTACATAGGATATGTAACAAGTTATGTTGCATTTTATATACAAAATCTACAAGTAAATGGTTTATAAAATTTGGACACAAAATTTGTTTGTGATCACCTCTTGGGGCCGCCCCCCCCCCCCCCCCATGTGCCTTTGAAGTAATTTTGTTCTACATATAGCACATGGGGTGATGTATTGAACACACAAGATACACAACATAGAGTGTATCAACTACTTCTTACATGCATTTGTAAGACAACTCTCTCAAAATACTCAACTAGCTTTTTCTCTTCCTTTTCTTCTATTGATTTCGGCCAAAGGGAGCAAAAGGGAAGGCAATTTCAAGTTTAAATCCTAGCACATTTGGGTGTTTGTTGATAGTTTGGGGTATACAAGCTTGAGGTTCTTCTAGGTTGAAGACTTGCCACTTCAAGATCATCATCTCCTTCATATCAACCTTCTCATAAGCTTGGAAGAAGGTAGTCTTCTAAAACACCCTATGGTTGTTGTTTTGTATGTATGTTATTCATATACATGGATCCTTATTGTTTGGGTTTTCTTTTATAAGTTAAACTTTGGTTTTTAACTACACATAATGTATTGAAAGATTCAATTTTCCGCTGCGTTTTAATATTATAAGGATAATATTACTTTGATAAAAACCCAAAAATCCCAACAATGGTATCAGAGCCGGTTATATGGATACATACATCAAAAGTTGATATTTTGTTTGGACAAAATCCGATATTTTGGCCATTTTGGTTATGGCCGAAATTAATACACAAAAAAGGAGGTTCCTTTTTTTTTCTTGTGTATTTTAGTGTCACAACTTAGCCAAGAGACCTTGTGATTGTTTGTGATATGTGGATGTGTTTGTATTTTATTTAATTATTAAATGGTTGTAATAGTTAAATAGGATTTTCTTCATTCATTTGGTTGTGTAATCTATTTATTTCATTTGGTATGTAATAAGTAGATTAGTTGCATTTTTTCTTGTAAATGTAATCTCCAAGAAAGCATCAAAAGGTTTGGGGCTGAAGTTGGAGGCCTAATGAAGAGACCCGTAAGTTCCCACTGCGGCGCAGTGGGAGTATGTCAAACCCACTGCGGCGCAGTGGGAGTATGTCAAACCCACTGCGGCGCAGTGGGGGATTATGCAGCCGAAGACAGTGAGTTCCCACTGCGGCGCAGTGGGAGTATGTCAAACCCACTGCGGCGCAGTGGGGGATTATGCAGCCGAAGACAGTGAGTTCCCACTGCGGCGCAGTGGGAGTGTATTAGACCCACTGCGGCGCAGTGGGTTATCAAAATGAAGAAAATTGTTCAAAACACATCACAAAAGGTTACTTGAAGCATTTGGATGCAAGATCAAGTGGGAGCTCAACTAACACAAAATTTGTGTTACTTTGTCCCTTAGGTTGAGACCTTTTGACCCACTTGTTTCGGCTAACAAGTGTGGTCAAAATAGTTGGCTAATGTTGTGCACTTATTATTATGTTTGTCATGTTTGTATGGTTGTTTATTATTTTGTCATGTGGATGCTTAAAAAACGACAAACTAAAAGACACACATAAAGATTAAAATTGGTTTTAATATTGACATTAACTTGGTAAAATAAAATGGGTTTTATTAAAAGTTAATGGTCACAATTATAAAAATGGATTTTATAAAAGAACCTTGAAATTTGGATTTCAAAATTCATTATGGTACATAGTTTTTAACTAGAATATAAAAACTCAAACGACCCTTTAAAAACAAGTTAAACGCCATCCTTTTATACAACACTTAATTATTTGGGAACTCTTTGTAGGATAAAGGTCACCTAACTACTTTGAGGGAACTTATAAGTTAAGGTAAATTTATTGTACTTATGGGATAAAGGTCACCTAACCACTAGTATAAGATAAATTTACATGTGTGTATAAGTAGGACAACTTGATTTGGAAGCCATGTGATTAGGGTCACCGAAGCATGGTAACCAAAGGCGTTGATGGGATTAAACATGCCAACTTAATATAAGATATTAAACCGGTCCCATACCACTAGAAATTGTAAAGTGTTGCAATTGTCAAACGTTGACTACCTTGTTAATTTAGATCATGGGATAAAGGTCACCTAACCATCATTTAAATATAACGTTGGATTCTAGATTTTAATTATTAATTGTCCATGAGACATAAAAGGGTATTAACAATTAAAATTTATATTTGATATCGAAAATACTAATAAAGGACCTTGTTAATTTTGTAGATGGCCGCAAACAATGCAATTAACCCCAACCCAAACGTCCATAATTTTTCACTAAGATCCATCCTTGAAAAGGATCGTCTAAACCAAAACAACTTTGTGGATTGGTTTCGTAACTTGAGAATTGTTCTTAGGCACGAAAAGAAATCCTATATTTTAGACGATCCTATTCCTGATGAGCCCGAGGAAACTGAAGTTGAAGCCTATAATGATTGGGTTAAGTATGTCGAGGACTCCGTGCAAGTTAGTTGCATAATGTTAGCGAGTATGACTCCCGAACTCCAAAAGGAGTTCGAAAACCATGGGGCCTACGACATGATTACCCAACTCAAGGAAATGTTCCAACAAAAGGCAAGGGTTGAGCGCTTCGAAACGGTTCGAGCACTTCATGCATGTCGCATGGATGATTCACAATCCGTCTCAACTTATGTTCTTAAAATGAAAAGCTATATTGATCGCCTCGAAAGGCTAAATTGTCCCGTTTCAAATGAGCTAGCTACGGATATGATCCTTAACTCATTATCTAAGAGATTTGAAACCTTTGTGTTAAATTATAACATGAACGGATGGGACAAGACCGTTTCCGAGCTCCATGGGATGCTCAAAACGGCCGAGGCTAGTATGGGAAGAAAAGTTCAACCCGTTCTCATGATCAATGAAGGCGGAAACAAAAGGGCTAACTCCGGACCCAAGGCAAATGTTGCTAAGGGAAAGGGTAACATCAAAAGGAATTTCAAAGGCAAAGGAAAGGGAAAAATGGATACTCCAAAAGCGAAGAAGCAAAAGGTTGCTGTCAATGACCCATGCTTTGAGTGTGGGGAGGTAGGACATTGGAAACGTAATTGTCCAACCTATCTCAAAGAGTTAAAAGCTAAGAGGGATGCAGGGCAAACCTCAGGTACAATATTTATGATATATATTGAGCTTAATACTGTTTTTTCTTACATATGGGTATTGGATACCGGATGTGGAACTCATATTTGTAATATGTTACAGGGGTTCAGAAGAAAGAAGCACATCAAGAAGGGAGACATTAGTCTCTTTATGGGCAATGGTGCATTGGTGCATGTTGAAGCCCAAGGAGACTATCTTTTGAAACTTCCAAATGGTTTGGAAATTGTATTGAACAATGTTTTGTATGCACCTAGTTTGACTAGGAGTATTATTTCTGTTTCCCGTTTAAGACATGTTGGATATGATTTTAATTTTGTTAACAATGATATCCATGTTTCTATGAATGATGTATTTTATTTTAAAGCTATGCCTTTAAATGGTATTTATGAATTAGTTCATGAAAACACAACAAATGATAACTCAATGTACCAAGCTACCACCAAGAAACTTAAATTAGATTTAAGTGAAACTTATATTTGGCATTGTCGTCTTGGCCATATAAATAAGAATCGCATACTAACACTTCAAAAGAATGGTCTTTTGAAAACAAAATCAAATGATTCATTTAATGTATGCGAATCTTGTTTACAAGGCAAGATGACTAAAGCACCTTTCAAATGCACTAATGAAAGGGCAAAAGATTTATTAGGTATCATACATTCGGATGTATGTGGTCCTTTTAAGCCAATGACTAGGAATGGTGAAAGATACTTCATTACATTCACCGATGACTATAGTCGTTACGGTTATGTATACTTATTAAAACATAAGAGTGAAGCTTTTGAAATGTTCAAAATTTTCAAGAATGAAGTAGAAAACCAACTCAGTAAATCAATAAAAATTCTTCGTTCTGATAGAGGAGGTGAATACCTAAGTGATGCTTTTCAAGATCATCTTAGAAGTTGTGGGATTATCTCACAACTAACTCCACCTGGAACACCACAACATAATGGTGTGTCTGAAAGGAGGAATCGAACTCTATTAGATATGGTTCGTTCCATGATGAGTAAAAGCTCACTACCTCTATCATTTTGGGGATATGCCATAATCTCTGCTGCCCGAATTTTAAATATGGCTCCCACCAAGAAAGTGGAGAAAACACCTTTTGAAATATGGCATGGAAGAGTTCCATCTTTGTCATATTTAAAGGTATGGGGTTGTGAGGCTTATGTAAGACATGATGCCTCAAACAAATTAGAGCCCCGATCCACTAAATGTATCTTTGTAGGATATCCTAAAGATGATTTGGGATATTATTTCTACAATCCTAATGAGCAAAATGTATTTGTTGCTCGAAAGGCTGAGTTCTTGGAAACTAAATTCCTTATGGAAGGAACTAGTTCCAGAACAGTGGAACTTGAAGAAGATCAAGAACCACTGACAGATACATACTTAGGTGACACTAGCATTCAACAAAAGGATGTTGAAGATGATCAAAGGGTTGATCAAGACACACAAAACGTTCGTAGATCTGGTAGAGCTACTTATCCACCTGAGAGATATGGATTTCTCGTGGATGAATGCTACATGGTAGTTTCTGATGAACCTACCACCTACCATGATGCAATGTCCAAATCAGATTCGGACAAATGGCTAGAGGCCATGAACGCTGAGATGCAATCCATGTATGACAACCAAGTTTGGGAATTGGTTGTTGAACCTCCTAATTCCAAAGTAGTTGGAAGTAAATGGGTGTTCAAATTGAAACACGATATGCATGGAAACTTGCTTACTTATAAAGCTAGACTTATAGCAAAAGGTTTCACTCAAACTCGAGGGGTCGACTATGATGAAACTTTTTCGCCTGTGGCAATGCTAAAGTCTATTAGGATATTATTTGCCATAGCCGCACATTATGACTATGAGATATGCATGGAAACTTGCTTACTTATAAAGCTAGACTTATAGCAAAAGGTTTCACTCAAACTCGAGGGGTCGACTATGATGAAACTTTTTCGCCTGTGGCAATGCTAAAGTCTATTAGGATATTATTTGCCATAGCCGCACATTATGACTATGAGATATGGCAAATGGATGTCAAAACCGCTTTTCTAAATGGATATCTTGAGGAAGATGTCTATATGGATCAGCCTGAAGGTTTTGTCGATCCAAAACATCCTAATAAAGTATGCAAGTTAAAGAAATCAATCTATGGATTGAAACAAGCATCAAGAAGCTGGAATCGTCGTTTTGATGAAGAAGTCAAGAAATTTGGCTTCATCAAAAATGCCGATGAAGCTTGTGTGTATAAGAAGGCTAGTGGGAGCATCATTACTTTTCTAGTATTATATGTCGATGACATTCTACTATTTGGAAATGACATTCCAACCTTGGAAGGTGTAAAAGCCTGGCTTGGAAGTTGCTTTTCCATTAAGGATCTTGGTGAAGCCGCCTATATTTTGGGAATAAGGATCTATAGGGATAGATCAAGGCGCTTAATAGGTTTGAATCAAAGTGCATACATAGACAAAATCTTGAAAAGGTTCAAGATGGAAAACTCTAAGAAAGGTTTGGTACCTATTCAAAGAGGAACTATATTGAGTACTTCTCAATCTCCTAGCTCAAAAGTTGAGCAAGAGAGAATGAGTGGAATCCCATATGCATCTGCTATAGGATCCATCATGTATGCTATGATATGCACGAGACCGGACGTGTCATGCGCTTTAAGCATGACAAGTAGATACCAGCAAAATCCAGGAGATAGTCATTGGATGGCTGTCAAATATATATTAAAATATCTTAGAAACACTAAAGATATGTTCTTAATATATGGATCTGGTGAGGAGGAGCTCGTTGTAAAGGGTTACACGGATGCGAGTTTCCAAACTAATCGAGATGATTCTCGATCACAATCGGGGTACATCTTCATTCTAAACGGAGGAGCTGTTTCATGGAAAAGCTCAAAGCAGGATGTGGTTGCATTGTCCACTACAGAGTCTGAATACATCGCCGCTTCTTTAGCAGCGCAAGAAGCTGCATGGTTGAAGAAATTCATTGCCGATCTAGGGGTTGTTCCTTCCATTCAAGAACCCCTAGAAATTCTTTGTGATAACGAGGGCGCGATTGCTCAAATCAAGGAACCTCGTGCACATCAAAAGACTAGGCACATTGAGCGGAGATTCAACTACATAAGGGATGAAGTTGAAAAGGGAAAGATATGTATTCACAAAGTTCACACCGATCAAAATGTTGCGGACCCACTCACGAAGCTCCTTGAAAGGCCCAAGCATGAGAGACATACTTGTGCCATGGGACTTCGATATTCTAGTGATTGGATTTGATCTATTTTATGTATTTGGATATCGGAACACTTGTATTTATTAACACTATTTATATGAATATTGGTATTATGCATTTAAATTGTGTTATGTTCCATTTTGCATGTTTAAATCCATGAATAAGTTAATTATTCTAAATGTCCGTAGTCGATCATATTTGTGGGAACAAATATGAATGTAAGATTATTATGAACTTGGATTGGTAGATATTCAAAAGGTTTTGAATATAGAGCAAAGTGTTGCTACCAAGGTTCATAGATATTTGTGGGATACAAATATTGGACTGACCTGCAATCAAGCATTACTACATGGAATCTCTGTGATTGATCATAAGTAATCTTGAGTTAAAAGGCGAATATCATTGTATCCTCAGACCTGAGATACATATTGGGTCTTGATATTCACTGAATATTATACTTTGACTTAGCTCTTCGCTGTTCTGAAACATGGCAGTACATAAGACTAAGCTCAGGTATGATATAAGGTGATTGTGAAAGACGTATGTAGTCGAGATGGAATTTGTCCCTCTTATTCGTTGAGAGTTAGATGTCTAAGGCCTGTTACAAAGTTAAATCAATAAGAGAATGATCACTCTATGTCTCTAGGATTTAACATGACATCTGTGACAAAAGGATAAATGATCGATTCACCTAAATCATTTCAAGTAAGGGACTTGAAGAGGATGATGTTATTGAATGGCACTTCGTCATACGTATTAGGGGTAGCAAACCGTTGTTAGGCGGTATTTGCTGCTTGCGTCAATCTTCTATGAATCTTGTGCAAGTGGGAGATTGTTGGAATTCGTCTGCCCAAGGCACATATTAAATTGACGTGGCTAGTACGTGATGATCCAAGTCGGGTCATACCCAATAACAAGCTAGACAAACACTTATGGTATTTATTTATATGATTTGATCTTTAAATAAATATCAATACTTGAAACATTTAGAAAGTGGTTTTCTAAATAATTGCACTTGAGATATGTAAATAAATTATATGGATGATTTATTTTGAGAGAAATGTCAATATGTTTATTTGGCAAAATAAACATTTATGTGTGTTGTATATATATGTAATATGTTACATAGGATATGTAACAAGTTATGTTGCATTTTATATACAAAATCTACAAGTAAATGGTTTATAAAATTTGGACACAAAATTTGTTTGTGATCACCTCTTGGGGCCGCCCCCCCCCCCCCATGTGCCTTTGAAGTAATTTTGTTCTACATATAGCACATGGGGTGATGTATTGAACACACAAGATACACAACATAGAGTGTATCAACTATTCTTACATGCATTTGTAAGACAACTCTCTCAAAATACTCAACTAGCTTTTTCTCTTCCTTTTCTTCTATTGATTTCGGCCAAAGGGAGCAAAAGGGAAGGCAATTTCAAGTTTAAATCCTAGCACATTTGGGTGTTTGTTGATAGTTTGGGGTATACAAGCTTGAGGTTCTTCTAGGTTGAAGACTTGCCACTTCAAGATCATCATCTCCTTCATATCAACCTTCTCATAAGCTTGGAAGAAGGTAGTCTTCTAAAACACCCTATGGTTGTTGTTTTGTATGTATGTTATTCATATACATGGATCCTTATTGTTTGGGTTTTCTTTTATAAGTTAAACTTTGGTTTTTAACTACACATAATGTATTGAAAGATTCAATTTTCCGCTGCGTTTTAATATTATAAGGATAATATTACTTTGATAAAAACCCAAAAATCCCAACACTACGGTGGTTTGGCCTAATTCCGAAATGTAGTTAAAATTCAGAATCCAATGCAAACGATTACCTTCAACAATGATAATGAAGTCAAAAGGATGATGATCGATTCACCTAAATCATTTCAAGTAAGGGACTTGAAGAGGATGATGTTATTGAATGGCACTTCGTCATACGTATTAGGGGTAGCAAACCGTTGTTAGGCGGTATTTGCTGCTTGCGTCAATCTTCTATGAATCTTGTGCAAGTGGGAGATTGTTGGAATTCGTCTGCCCAAGGCACATATTAAATTGACGTGGCTAGTACGTGATGATCCAAGTTTTTTTTTTTTTTTTTTTTCTTTTTTTTTTTGTTTTTTTTTTTCAATTTTTTCACTTTTTTCTCTATTTTTTTTTTTTTACTGAACTTTTTTTTTTTTTTTTTTTTTTTTTTTTTTTTTTTTTTTTTTTTTTTTTTTTTTTTTTTTTTTTTTTTTTTTTTTTTTTTTTTTTTTTTTTTTTTTTTTTTTTTTTTTTTTTTTTTTTTTTTTTTTTTTTTTTTTTTTTTTTTTTTTTTTTTTTTTTTTTTTTTTTTTTTTTTTTTTTTTTTTTTTTTTTTTTTTTTTTTTTTTTTTTTTTTTTTTTTTTTTTTTTTTTTTTTTTTTTTTTTTTTTTTTTTTTTTTTTTTTTTTTTTTTTTTTTTTTTTTTTTTTTTTTTTTTTTTTTTTTTTTTTTTTTTTTTTTTTTTTTTTTTTTTTTTTTTTTTTTTTTTTTTTTTTTTTTTTTTTTTTTTTTTTTTTTTTTTTTTTTTTTTTTTTTTTTTTTTTTTTTTTTTTTTTTTTTTTTTTTTTTTTTTTTTTTTTTTTTTTTTTTTTTTTTTTTTTTTTTTTTTTTTTTTTTTTTTTTTTTTTTTTTTTTTTTTTTTTTTTTTTTTTTTTTTTTTTTTTTTTTTTTTTTTTTTTTTTTTTTTTTTTTTTTTTTTTTTTTTTTTTTTTTTTTTTTTTTTTTTTTTTTTTTTTTTTTTTTTTTTTTTTTTTTTTTTTTTTTTTTTTTTTTTTTTTTTTTTTTTTTTTTTTTTTTTTTTTTTTTTTTTTTTTTTTTTTTTTTTTTTTTTTTTTTTTTTTTTTTTTTTTTTTTTTTTTTTTTTTTTTTTTTTTTTTTTTTTTTTTTTTTTTTTTTTTTTTTTTTTTTTTTTTTTTTTTTTTTTTTTTTTTTTTTTTTTTTTTTTTTTTTTTTTTTTTTTTTTTTTTTTTTTTTTTTTTTTTTTTTTTTTTTTTTTTTTTTTTTTTTTTTTTTTTTTTTTTTTTTTTTTTTTTTTTTTTTTTTTTTTTTTTTTTTTTTTTTTTTTTTTTTTTTTTTTTTTTTTTTTTTTTTTTTTTTTTTTTTTTTTTTTTTTTTTTTTTTTTTTTTTTTTTTTTTTTTTTTTTTTTTTTTTTTTTTTTTTTTTTTTTTTTTTTTTTTTTTTTTTTTTTTTTTTTTTTTTTTTTTTTTTTTTTTTTTTTTTTTTTTTTTTTTTTTTTTTTTTTTTTTTTTTTTTTTTTTTTTTTTTTTTTTTTTTTTTTTTTTTTTTTTTTTTTTTTTTTTTTTTTTTTTTTTTTTTTTTTTTTTTTTTTTTTTTTTTTTTTTTTTTTTTTTTTTTTTTTTTTTTTTTTTTTTTTTTTTTTTTTTTTTTTTTTTTTTTTTTTTTTTTTTTTTTTTTTTTTTTTTTTTTTTTTTTTTTTTTTTTTTTTTTTTTTTTTTTTTTTTTTTTTTTTTTTTTTTTTTTTTTTTTTTTTTTTTTTTTTTTTTTTTTTTTTTTTTTTTTTTTTTTTTTTTTTTTTTTTTTTTTTTTTTTTTTTTTTTTTTTTTTTTTTTTTTTTTTTTTTTTTTTTTTTTTTTTTTTTTTTTTTTTTTTTTTTTTTTTTTTTTTTTTTTTTTTTTTTTTTTTTTTTTTTTTTTTTTTTTTTTTTTTTTTTTTTTTTTTTTTTTTTTTTTTTTTTTTTTTTTTTTTTTTTTTTTTTTTTTTTTTTTTTTTTTTTTTTTTTTTTTTTTTTTTTTTTTTTTTTTTTTTTTTTTTTTTTTTTTTTTTTTTTTTTTTTTTTTTTTTTTTTTTTTTTTTTTTTTTTTTTTTTTTTTTTTTTTTTTTTTTTTTTTTTTTTTTTTTTTTTTTTTTTTTTTTTTTTTTTTTTTTTTTTTTTTTTTTTTTTTTTTTTTTTTTTTTTTTTTTTTTTTTTTTTTTTTTTTTTTTTTTTTTTTTTTTTTTTTTTTTTTTTTTTTTTTTTTTTTTTTTTTTTTTTTTTTTTTTTTTTTTTTTTTTTTTTTTTTTTTTTTTTTTCCGCTGCGTTTTAATATTATAAGGATAATATTACTTTGATAAAAACCCAAAAATCCCAACACTACGGTGGTTTGGCCTAATTCCGAAATGTAGTTAAAATTCAGAATCCAATGCAAACGATTACCTTCAACAATGATAATGAAGTCAAAAATCGATGCCCCCTACCCTCATTCTTTTAATCCCGAAATCATTCTCAAACTAATTTTTGACGGCGACACCATTTTTACCGGAACACCATTTTTTCCGGCGACACCATTTTTACGGCAACCATATATTCGATCTTCAAACTAATTAATTTCCACTATTTATGAATATGTGTTTCAAACATTGAATTTGAAACATTGAATCCAACAGATCTGAACACAGATCTACAAATCGAATTATTGTTAGATCGAGTCGGGTTCTCACTACAACCCACATCTTTTCCGGCTTCTCGTCTCCATCAACCACCTAATAGATGACGCCACCACCCAGATCTCTCAACCCTCAAAAACCCCTTCACGCAACCCTAATAATGGTTGGAAATGTTACACTAGTGGGTGTGTGAGTTAAAAACTAATTGTTTATATACAGAGATAGAGTTTTATGTATATATATAGGTGATTAGGTTGTAGTGATAGTGGTAATGGTGGCTGAAGGGTGGTGGTCGTGGTTTGAGCCTTGGAGGGTGGTTGTCATGGCTGGTGGTAATGGTGGCTGAAGGTTGTAGTTTGTGTATATATACATATAAGTGTATATGTGTATATATTATTTATATTTTTAGCCAGAGCCATGTATGCTGAAATGTACATGTCAACATGCCACATAGGTAATTCATTTAATGAAAATTAATTGGTAACCGACTACCTATTCAACAGGTCACCCGTTACATCACATAGCCTAAAAAACGAAAGTAAATACATCACATAGCCAGTTTAGTAGGTCACTACATCACATAACCATTTGGTCATAGGTAGTTACACTTCGGTGCCATTATCCCTAAAATAAAAGAGTAGATCTAGGTTGAGGATGAAGATTGGAAGGTGCTAGAAGCTCCAAAACCTCCTTGGAATCTGCAAAGTCGACCTAGGGTTTGATGTGGGCGGCTAGGGCTGCTGAATCGGCTCTCTCTTAGGGTTTTGAGGGCTGCTTCGGCTTAAATAGGTATTCAAGTCAGTTTGCTGAACTGGGCTTCCCAGCGGCGCTGGATGGGCTCCAGCGCGCTGGGCATGGGCCAGCGGCGCTGGCAGCTCCTGCTGCTTCTCGTTTCACTTCGTTCGGCTCCCGAATCACCTCCTTGTGTCTTGTAACTTCATAGGCCTTCATCTTGAGTCACTTGATGCCATTTACCTTCACTCGCATCTTCCGTGAACCTGCGTAAACATAGAATCCATTAAGTACCGATAGTTTCGGAATATTAACTCATTTAAGACATTGAAATGAAACCTTTCGATAGGGGTTTTTATCACAAAATGAACGCTCATCATATACCCCCACACTTAAGTCTTTGCTTGTCCTCACGCAAATAGTCCAAGAAAATAAATCAATGATGAGCGGACAACTTAAGTGTTCAAGTTATTCTACTTTATTAAACATTTGAAAGATTAGTCATGCAAAATGATTTGAGAAAACTTTAGACAAAATCAGTAAGCTATAGCTAGAGGCAAGATAATCAGTCAATTAAAACTAAAAGTTAACCTTATATTCGTGTTAATACCTCTAAAACCGTTCTATAATTCCACATGTCCTACAACTCAATCTTACTTCCTTCTACTGACTAGTTAAGCACTTAATTAAAGTTTGTATAGCAATCAGATCTACTAGCTACTAGCAAGGCATTTATATTTCATCGTTTGTGTACTTGTGAGTCACTACTTAGACATACTCTCACACTACAGTCATGCTCACTAGCTAAACACTAAAGCAATTATACGATATTATCATCTTTAATAGTTGAGACAGCGGTGACAGGTCGGTGGTTCCCCACGCGCAGAGCAACATAACTCAACTAATGGTTAGAGTTTATACCTTACATCAAGACATCGGTGACAGGTCGGTGGTTCCCCACGCGCAAAGCGACATAACTTGATGCGTATAGAATTGAAAGAAACAAGCTTCCATTTAATGTTTAATTCCATGAGTATAAGGTTATGGTAAGCACTTGTATACAATGAGCCAGTCAAACGTGATGTTTCTAGAGACGAAGATGTTGGTATTATGTGGGTGGATTCTGGAAATTCATAAATAACCAGCGTAGAACTATAAGTCTAAAAGTAAGATTTTGGTATCCGAGAACGAAATGACCAAAAGTTGTACATGAGGAAGTTTATGAACCGTGGTGACATGCTCATTTGGATGCCGCCTGAAGTGTGATACGACCTATTATGATACGAGGTGTAGTAAATTTTATATGTTGACGTGTGATTGGGTTAAAAGCCAAGGCTAGACACCGAAAGTTTGGTGGCAATACAAAGAGTTTAATGGTCCTCTGACGGAAGTGAGTGGTCACGTCTCCTTGGAATAAGAGACAAAGTTGCGTGGGAAGTTAAAGGTAATGATATGACATGAGCAATTAGTAGGCAAGTTATCCAAAAATGCTTATTTCATGGTGAACTATTGCACCGTTTCCTTGGACATAAAAGAAAAGATGTATGATCAAGAAGTGCTCTTAAAGTGTGAAAGTAAATGGTTGAATGTTTTGAATCGAGACGGCCGTTATGTGAAAATTTTTAAAGATGTTTGACAAAGTATGAGGAAAATGGTGAACTCAAGTGATGCCTATCACTCTTAGACTAATGGGAAAGAGAATGAATGAGTTAGAAACTTGGTAAAACCATATGATTGTGTGATGGTGCCTCAAGATTTATTGTTGTGTTCATAGGCAACAATGATTATGCCATAGGTGTTGGATGTCATTTCATGATACGACAAGTTATTGAAGGGAAAGTGCAGAGCCAAAGATCATAAATACAATAGTTCATAAAGTTGGAATTGTTAAAGAAGTGTTTTGATTAGCTCAAAATTGTCTAAAGGTTTTGTGGTGAACAAAGGAAGCTTATTATGAGCAAAGTGGGTAATATGGTCTAACCATAAGCCTCTATGGAGGGATGTGTTATGCATCGAAAGTATGGCGAGTCGACCCTTTGTTCAAATGAAATATGTGAGTTGTGACAACAAGTTAGTAAGGATACGTGCTTGGAAGGCTTAACCGCCAAATAAATAGTATTCGCTGAATGTATTATGGGAATATATGTATGTTGATATGATGATGTTTAAAGTAAAAGTATATATGTGCATATGAAGTATGATTCTTATAATGACGGTGCTATGATATGTTTAAGATATGTGCTGTTGATAATGTCGATGTTATGGCTTAATGTTGTTATGTGATGACTTATATGTGGCACTTAAGTACGATATATCTAGTTCACTAGATACACGTATGAATCACTATGAGTTGTGCACGTTAGTGGGATTAAACGTTAAAGTAGATGTGGGATTAATTAGGTAATGAATGTACCTAATGTTAAAGTAATATGTGAAATGAGGGAAATCGTACTAGATGTAATGCTAGTGCGTAAGACGTGGGAAATCGTGCTTGTTGTAAAGCTAGTGCTTAATATGTAAATTGATTAAAGATATAAGACATGGATTAAGATGTGAGTATACGATGATATGATGAATATGTTGATATGAAACCAATGTGAATCCATGGAGATATATGAGTATTGATGTTAAGGAATGTTTGTAGTTGGCCTGGTTGAGATCCTTGGCCAAAAGTAAAAGAAGCTTTATAGGAAGTTAATTGAGCTTGTGCAAGTGGGATGGAATCATGTTTACGGTGAAAGTTGATTCGGAAGTTATCCTCACCTATTTGATGCTGAAGTGATTCCGAGGACGGAATCCTCTTAAGGGGGAGGTAATTGTAACATCTCAATCCTTTTATTTAACGGTTGACTTGAGTCGTTAGGTCAACATAACGTGTTTGTTAAGTCTGCGGAGGATTAAATGCTTATATGTAGTTAATGTGTTATACGTGTAAGACTTAAATGTCTTATTGATTGATGTAGTAATGTGTTTAAGATGTAGTTAAATGCCTTTTTGAGGTGTTCAAAGTGTTTATTGAGTTGTATATAGTCCCTAGAGGTGTTTTGGGCTAATAATGTGACTTTACGAAGCTTAGGGACCAATTTTGTCATAGGGTGAAAGTCAAAAACGGGTTTAGGGTCCTAAGGGTGATCATTAGTTGTTGTTTACTGATAATATCACTCTCCTCTCAAAGCCCTAACCACCCCCCCTAATCCCATATCAATTTCTAAGCCGAAAATCCTTCAAAACGTGTGATTTAAGGGTGTTTGATCGAGTCTTTTGCATCCTCATTGTGATCTACAGGTAGTAAAGGTATATTTATTTTTTTTAGCTTTTTAATCACATGAGTCATTAGAAATCAGGTCTAGGCCATTGGAGGGTCAATTGATGTCGAAATAATGCTTGTTTTATGATGCAATTCATGTGTGGTTTAATCAAGGATTTTATTGCATCAAAATGGTCTTAATATGATGGATTTTGGGGTACAAAAGTCGTTCATATGGTTTGGGGTCGTTTGGGTTATGTTTGGTTAGGTTTTGGTGGTTAAAAGATGATTTTGATGTCAAGTTTCCTGAAAGGTAGAATTAGTGAGTGAAGGTCGAGTTTCATCGAATTCTATGAGTCCTAATGTATTACTCAAACCTCCAATGCATAAAGCAATGTCATGGGTCATGTTTATAGGTGTTTAGGTCTGAGTTATGACCTTAATGATGTGGGTATTAGCTTGTCTAATGATCGTTTAATGATTATAGGAGGTCAGGAATACTTGCTTTGCACGGTAACGTAGTTATCATTTGTCGTACGCTTCTTTGAGGTAAGATACACTACTTTGACACGCTGAGGGTTCAATGAAAAGATGGTTTCATATAATAACTTCCCAATTGGTACCTTGAATTGTTTGTGGGTATACGGGGTTACACGGGAGGTAATATGGGTTATGTAGTTGACCATTGAGACCTGAAATGTAGTCCCTAATGATACGTAATGTAGTGTATGTTATGAAATGACGTGTGATGTAGTAGTATGTTATGAAATGACGTGTGATGTAGTATTATGTTATGAAGTGATATGTAGTATCTTGTGATGCATTGAGATGTGGTATATGTTGTTGATTATTGTTATGTGCATGATTGTATGGCTTGCTCATCTAGTTCACTAGACTTGTTAAGTTGCCATGACACGTGCACGTTTAAGGGCCCAAAACGTAAAAACAGTAAACGTAGTAAATGTTTAGGTAATGCAGTCACCTAAACTAGATGAGATGCAGGTTCGAGCTCGTTAAAAATTTGATGCAGGAAAGTGTTAAGCTTAACCCGTACTTGCCCTAGCCTGGCTAAGTGCGTTGATGCAGGTTGCTTGGGTGGCTCCTAGCAACATGGTCATTGAGATGCAGTTGAGTAATATGAGGGGTCTGACCCGCCCTCATTTGTCTTGTACATACGGATTACTCTGGGATTGGCTTGCCATTCCTTAACGACGTTTGATGTTCAACTGAATGGTTGCCATCTAGTCGGGTGTAACTTATGTTACACATTGACACAGTTAAAACGTAGTAAAGCAGTTAAAACGTAGAAAAGCAGTTAAAACGTATAAAAGCAGTTATAACGTAGTAAAGCAGTTAAAACGTAGTAAAGCAGTTAAAACGTAGTAAAGCAGTTAAAACGTAGTAAAGCAGTTAAAACGTAGTAAAGCAGTTAAAACGTAGTAAAGCAGTTAAAACGTAGTAAAGCAGTTAAAACGTAGTAAAGCAGTTAAAACGTAGTAAAGCAGTTAAAACGTAGTAAAGCAGTTAAAACGTAGTAAAGCAGTTAAACGTAGTAAAGCAGTTAAAACGTAAAAACAGTAAACGTAGTAAATGTTTAGGTAATGCAGTCACCTAAACTAGATGAGATGCAGGTTCGAGCTCGTTAAAAATTTGATGCAGGAAAGTGTTAAGCTTAACCCGTACTTGCCCTAGCCTGGCTAAGTGCGTTGATGCAGGTTGCTTGGGTGGCTCCTAGCAACATGGTCATTGAGATGCAGTTGAGTAATATGAGGGGTCTGACCCGCCCTCATTTGTCTTGTACATACGGATTACTCTGGGATTGGCTTGCCATTCCTTAACGACGTTTGATGTTCAACTGAATGGTTGCCATCTAGTCGGGTGTAACTTATGTTACACATTGACACAGTTAAAACGTAGTAAATGTTTAGGTAATGCAGTCACCTAAACTAAATGAGATGCAGGTTCGAGCTCGTTAAAAATTTGATGCATTGAGATGCAGTTGAGTAATATGAGGGGTCTGACCCGCCCTCATTTGTCTTGTACATACGGATTACTCTGGGATTGGCTTGCCATTCCTTAACGACGTTTGATGTTCAACTGAATGGTTGCCATCTAGTCGGGTGTAACTTATGTTACACATTGACACAGTTAAAACGTAGTAAAGCAGTTAAAACGTAGAAAAGCAGTTAAATATTGAAAGCAGTTATGTGGTTATATGTGTGTAATGAAGTAAAGCAGGATAGGCACATTTAGGGTGGTTCATCTTAATATGTTATGTTGATGACGTAGTGTGTTTGATGCGTGTTGTGCCTTAATGAAGTAAATAAATCCATAATGTTTGAAATGGACAAATGTTTTATCCCTTAAGTGTTATCTTACTTAGCTAATTCGTTAGCTAACACTTGTCTTTTGAAATGTGTTGCTCCCTCAGGTTTAGCTTAGCCGAGGTAGTTGATGAAGAAGAGTGAGGAACGGGTAGATTGCTTGATGAAGACTTTAGCTACCCATAGTTGCTGCACATTTCTAGACTTCTGTTTATGTTTAGATATTTATGAAATTTGCATGTTATGTAGTCGGTTGTTTTGTGTTGGGCAACCGACGGGTTTCCACTTAGACTTGTTTTGATGATATGACTAAGTAACACCAATGAATAAGGAAACCAGACAGATTTTAATTGGTTTGGACTTTTAAGTTTACTTCCGCTCTATTTTAACGCCGTTAGGCGAAAATTTTTGGAAACCCGTATTTTTAAATGAAGGGTGTTACAAGTTGGTATCAGAGAAATGGTTTAAGTTAACCAATGACTATAAGTGTGCCATAGGAATTAGACTTAAACTGATAGACGACAAGTTAGGCTTAAGTAGGTATGCTTAGCTTTGAGATGAAATGCCTTAGGACGGGTTTAGGATGAGTGAGAGTGTAGGATTAAGGCTATATGATGATTGTTTATTGATATGTGAATATGTTTTTAGCCTTTATTCTTTTATTTCTCGTTTTTCCCGTTGCTAAGTTATCCTATTGCTATGATAGACGGTCCTCGAGGTGATCTTCTATTCCTCTAACTGAATTTGATAAACTTGTGCTTTATATTATGTGAGAAGTTGTTGAGATGGACAAAGGTTGGAGGATTAGGTGAGATGGTGTTCCATCAATGTTGTCTAGCCATGGGGTTAGTGACAAGGACCGTAAAGGATATGAGATGTTGTATGTGTGCTGAAAATCATGTGAATTGGAATTGATAGGAAAAAGGCGCGATACACAAACGTGGTAACGAACATGCGTGTGAAAGGATACAATTACAATTATGGTCCGGAACATAATTGCAAGCGTATCACGACGCGAGCGTGTTTGTATGGTCATGCTTGTGTTGACCGGTGCAGAAAGTAATGAAGTTGGAGAGATTTCTATGTAGTGAATCTTTATGTGTCGAGAGTAAACACCGTGTTACAACTATAATGATGTTGATGCCTCAAGTGTGTTGAAATGTGAGAAGATCGATGGAAAGTGATAGCCTTATTAAATGTTTATGAGGATTATGTTGTACATGAAGTTAAATGAAGTTTTGAGATAAGTGAAGAGTGAAGTGATTGGTAGACAATGTTGTTGAGTCTACTAGTTCAAAGGACATGGACTTGAACTTGACAAGTAGAGTTAATGCTGGATATTTGAAGGGTGATAAGTAGGTGATGCACAGAAGGGTTACCGGGTACACGTATGGAAGGATACAGTTACAATTCCGGTCGCGAACGTAATTGTAAATGTATCACGGCATGTGTGTGTTTGTGAGACTGTGTCTGTGTTGATCCGAATGAAGTGAAGATGGGAATGATGGAATTACCGAAAGGTATTATATTCAACCACGTGAAGAGCAGACATGTATCTATGGGTTAAAGAATGATGAAGCTGAAGCAAGTAAAGAAGATAACGCTATGGATGAATGAACCTTTTAACCATGAAGCTCTTCCATTCTCTGAACACCATGTTATGATGTGAGATTTTCTTCGAGCTGCGAAGTCTTAAAGTTGTGCTTGGGTGTAAGGAAGACGCTTAGATTTTGTTTGAAATTATCTTTCCTGGTCATAGATGGTATGTGGCGCATATTCTGAGTTTTAAGTTTATGCGGGGCATGTGCAAACACATGGAAGTTACTGATCAGAAATGCTCGATTTAGGAGGCGCATGCACCATCCATGCGGCGCATATTTTGGTCTGTTTTGGATTTATGACTCGTTTAAGTTTAGGTTTCGTTACGGGATGTTAGATGATGATTGGAACGAGTATCTACAGGTGGAGATCTTTCCTTATATTGCATGAAGGTATGGAGAACTAACACATGAACCTTTCTAGCAGTTCTATCGCATATTGCCTTCGCCGGTGTGACATGAAGGTGATGTTGATATCCTATATGTGTAACAACCGTCTTAGAAATGTTCTAAATAAGTTCTTTAGAAAGTACTTTCGCCATTTGAACGGCTAGACAGTTCAATTTATTTAGGTTCTTGACGTACTTTAGACCTAAATTATATGCCTATATGAAGGTCAATTTGATCTTAAAATCATGATCTATATGACGAATTTATGATTAAGTTCGATAAAATACTAAAGTACAGTACGTAAACGTTCGTGTTCATAAAAGTTCTAGTTCAAAAATGTTCGCAATTAGTCCTTGCATTTATGAAGTTCATTAATTATGGGAAAGGTATAAAAAGAAAGAGTTGGAAACCCTAGTGAGGAAAGCATCACTGTTCATCTTCCTCCTTTCTTCACTTCTCTCACTAAAACACACTCTTGCAGCCATAAAACACACACAAAAGTCATCTCTTGATTTTGGATTGTTTAATCAAAATCGTTTGTACTTTTAGCATCCTTGGGACAATCAAAACACATTTCTGGAATCAAACCTCAGGTAACAACAACGAATTATGAGTTTTTGACCAAATTAAAAGTGTACTTTTTCAAGTTTATGTTCTTGATGATTTGGTCCAGTTCTTGAATGAAAATCGTGTTAAAAGTTAATGGGTTTGTGTCTAAATGTGTTTAACAACATTTTTATGAACAAATTTGGGTCATAACGTACTCTAATCTCAAAACCCATTTTTGAAAAATGAAGAAAGTGTGTTCTTGAGTGCCATGACTTGTCCATGTGTTATTTGATCTTGAAAAGCCTTAAAAGCGATGTAAGTTGTTGTTATTATGCATATAAGTACTAGTGCTACGTTCTAACATGTCTTAAAATTGATCTAGACCTTCGTATTATGTTCATGCTCTTGTTCAGCCCGGTTGGGACCTGGGACGATCCTGGGTGGGACGATCTTGACCTAGTACATCTAAAACGATCTTGAGCATTGTACTTTGAAACGATCTTGAGTTCATAAACCTTAAGACGATCTTGTGCTTAGAACCTGAAACGATCTTGAACCTAAGTACCTAAAACGATCCTGACTTTGGCTTGAGCATAGGACGATCTTGACCCCAATATCGTCCTAGGTAGCCCCTTTGGTACGTAGTAACTGTTCGTTCGATCTTGTGTGGTGTTGTGATGTTTTTGGTACGTTTAATGGGTAACTGATCCTTTGGATCGGTTTTGCTCAAACTCTTGTTCATGGAATGATCTTGTACACTTGTTCTTGTCCTTAGAATTGGACGATCTCGAGCCCTGACTTCGAAACGATCTTGGGTGGGACGATCTTGACCCCAAGATCGTCCTAGGTAGCCCCTTTGGTACGTAGTAACTGTTCGTTCGATCTTGTGTGGTGTTGTGATGTTGTTGGTACGTTTAATGGGTAACTGATCCTTTGGATCGGTTTTGCTCAAACTCTTGTTCATGGAATGATCTTGTACACTTGTTCTTGTCCTTAGAATTGGACGATCTCGAGCCCTGACTTCGAAACGATCTTGATTTGAACCTAAGACGATCTTGTACCCTAGAACTTAAGACGGTCTTGTGCTTGAACCAGCTAGGACGATCTTGAAGTGCAACCAGAACGATCTTGACCTCTAGTCAGCTAAAACGATCTTGAACCCGAACCCAGGACGATCTTGCACCTAGTACATCTGAAACGATCTTGAGTTCATAAACCTTAAGACGATCTTGTGCTTAGAACCTGAAACGATCTTGAGTTCATAAACCTTAAGACGATCTTGTGCTTAGAACCTGAAACGATCTTGAACCATGTATATGAAACGATCTTGAACCTAAGTACCTAAAACGATCCTGACTTTGGCTTGAGCATAGGACGATCTTGGCTATCCAGTAGGACGATCTTGGCTAGCCAGTGGGACGATCTTGAAGTTCCAAAACCCTAGACGATCTTGTACTCATTAGAAAACAACGTGAACTTGTTCTATAACATACCACACTTGATCATTAAACACCAAATCAGTTCCTAACATCATTATCATTAGATTAAACACATCAAAGGCTACGTATTAACACCAAAGCTAGTTCATGAACCGATCTAAAACAGCGTACATTGTGCAAACCCTAATTGAAGTACACCAAAGACATGTTCTATCTTAATTACTAAAGTACGAGTTCTATGAACAACTAAATTGAGTTCTTAAGGCCAAAGTTCATTATTTAAGACACGTTCAACTCATTAACACGATAAGTACTTATGTGTGAGTTCTAAGACGTACAGTTCGAGTCCAGTTCATATACTTGAAGTTCATTCAAACTCTTTTTGAGTCAAAACGTTCAAAGAGCTTCAAAGGGACCAAATCATCAGTTCATCAAGGACATTTCAGTAATTAATTAGTCATTTGAACTAATATGTGTGCATATCTATGAACAATAACTTGTACTTAGGCATCCATCAAGACGTACTTGGAATCTGATAGATATAACTTATCTACTTCTGTGCTTGTTCTCTGTGCTTATACTACTGTGCTTGTACAGATCACTGTGAGTTCACTAATCCCCCTTTTGTACATTTTGTTCAAGTTCTTTTATCGGGGACTGAAAAGCATGAAAACTACCTTGTACTTGTACATATGTTCTTGAACTACTTTACGTACTATATTATAATCTTGAACTATTTCACGTACTATTTTATGATCTTACGAGGTACTTATGATATGATTCCTAATTATTTGGAAGAGTATTTAAGTCTTGAATGGGCAGGATCTTAAATACGTTTATACTGTTTAAGGGAGTATTTAAGTCTTGAATGGGCAGGATCTTAAATACCTCCTTACTACTATATTGATCTTTAACATGTTCTAGTTCGTACTTGTACTTGTTCAGTTCTTATTCACTGCTATCAATTCATATCCCACAGTTCAGGGATTGAACCGTAGATAATTATGGACAGCGCTGTTTAGGGTAGGCCCACCCTCATTCTCCGCAGTTCTGGAGGGTGCATATTATCTGTTCTTGTTCTGCTTTAGATCTTCGTGAAGTACTTGATTATTATGTACTTAAGTTCATTACAGTTCAGTTCTGGCCAATCGGGTTAGCAGTGACAACTCATTTAAAGTTCATTATATGTTCTTGTACTGTTCTTACGGTCATAAAGCACTTTTGTTAAACGTACAGACCTTATGACTTGTTCTTACTCTACATATTATTATATGTATACGTACTAGTACTTTATGTGAATCTCACCAACTACTTTTGTAGTTGACCTTTGAACTTACATGCTTTTCAGGCTAGGCTAGTAGATCTCTTAGCATAGGAGTCTTCCTCTTTAAAGCTCATCCCTTTTGGCGATTGATTCGTACGTTCAAGACCGGAAGCTGTGAAGATCTCCCTTTGCTTATTCAGTTCAGACTCCTGTACTTCAAGACAATTGTTCTGTCTTTTGATTATTAACTATTCTGGGTATATCCCAAGTGCTGTAATAACTTTTATACTTCTTTTCTTTTATGTCATTGGCTGTATTGGAACTTGTACTGTGTGCTTTTGTGCTTGTCTGTACATCCCGTATATTCCGCTTTAGCGGGGTGTTACAATATGAGTATGAAATCTTATGTCTGTCTGCTTCTCAAGATAAAGAGTTTTCCCTTATGAAAAGTTAAGAGGTTGGATGACAGAGTTAACTATGGATACCTAAATCACAAGAAGTAGAAGTTTTCAGGAGCATTCGGTTCCGAATTGATCATGTTTCTCGCCTATGTGATCTACTTATGTAAGGCAAAGATTATACTTCAAAAGTCGAGGCCACCCGTAGTTTCGAGATGTTCTATTAATGTTCTCGGTTTTGTTGCGATCATGAGGTCGAACCTTCTATTGACGTGTGACGAGTGCTACTTTTATTCAAAGACACCTTTCGTTTTGTTCTCACTTATAGGAAGAAGTCAATGTTTTCGATTGTGGGATGTATTTCTTTCTATAAGATAGATTTACGAATTGTACTACCATATGATGAAGTTGATGATGAAAGTCCTGCTTAGGTTAATCATACGCTCGTTATGACCCTATTGAGTTTCTTGAAGTACCTGCATGGTAACGAATGGTCCTTACCATATCGTGAACTTAAGGGATAAAGTTTAAAGTTTCTCTAGACCGTTCAGTCATTACGTTCGGTGATGACATTATTATCTATTCTAAGTATAATGAAGAACATCATGCTGTGTAAGGAACGTTACTACGATTTTCTACAAGTAGAGGCCTAATTCTAAATTCGCCCAAAGTGAGTAAAAGTTAAAGTAGAAGCTGGCGCGTAGAATTGAAAGGAACAAGGTTCCATTTAATGTTTAATTCCATGACTATAAGGTTATGGTAAGCACTTGTATACAATGAGCCAGTCAAATGTGATGTTTCTAGAGACGAAGATGTTGGTATTATGTGAGTGGATTCTGAAAATTCATAAATAACCAGCGTGGAACTATAAGTCTAAAAGTAAGATTTCGGTATCCGAGAACGAAATGACCAAAAGTTGTACTTGAGGAAGTTTATGAACCGTGGTGACATGCTCATTTGGATGCCGCCTAAAGTGTGATACGACCTATTATGATACAAGGTGTAGTAAATTTTATATGTTGACATGTGATTGGGTTAAAAGCCAAGGCTAGACACCGAAAGTTTGGTGGCAATACAAAGAGTTTAATGGTCCTCTGACGGAAGTGAGTGGTCACGTCTCCTTGGAATAAGAGACAAAGTTGCGTGGGAAGTTAAAGGTAATGATATGACATGAGCAATTAGTAGGCAAGTTGTCCAAAAATGCTTATTTCATGGTGAACTATTGCACCGTTTCCTTGGACATAAAAGAAAAGATGTATGATCAAGAAGTGCTCTTAAAGTGTGAAAGTAAATGGTTGAATGTTTTGAATCGAGACTGCCGTTATGTGAAAAAAAATTTAAAGATGTTTGACAAAGTATGAGGAAAATGGTGAACTCAAGTGATGCCTATCACTCTTAGACTAATGGGAAAGAGAATGAATGAGTTAGAAACTTGGTAAAACCATATGATTGTGTGATGGTGCCTCGAGATTTATTGTTGTGTTCATAGGCAACAATGATTATGCCATAGGTGTTGGATGTCATTTCATGATACGACAAGTTATTGAAGGGAAAGTGCAGAGCCAAAGATCATAAAGACAATAGTTCATAAAGTTGGAATTGCAACACCCGTTTCGTAAAAATATGGATTTCCAAAAATTTCGCCTAACGGCGTTAAATCATGCGGAAACGATTTAGGAGAATACTCAACTAAAGAAAACAGTTGAGAAAACATTGGTGGTGTTACTAATAGCATCAAATCTGTAATAAAAGAAATCCATAAGATTGCCCAACATAAAGCAATCATAACATAGTCATTACATAAGTTCCATAAAGGAAATCAATAACATAAGGTCTATGCGAAGCTATTGGGTAAACTAAAGCCAGCTTGATCATCTACCCATCTCTCTCCAAAGCTTCACACGTCATCTCACTGCCTAACCTGAGGGGTGTCAACACATTAAAAGAAACAAGTGTTAGCTATAAAGCTAAGTAAGATAACACCAGGTTTAAGCAAAACATTTCATCCATTTAAATCGTCACTTTAAAGCATTACGTCATTTTAATTAGGCATTCATACCACCGTATAAATATATCCACATCACATATAAGCATAGAGTTCATGACCCTAAGCGTGCCTAATCAATTTGATCACTTTGATTCACCTCGTTAAGTTGTAACCGAAGTTACCGTTTTTTTTAAGGAAAGACAATGTCGATCCATGAGTAGCACGCTATGTTCATGACATTAGGTGGGTCATCAGGCCACCCGAAACTACTCGCCACATATGACTTGTTGCAAGGAGCCACCCGAGCAACCATTTTAACGTACCTATAACCACCGTCAGGATTTATACGTACCTATTACCACCGTAAGGCACGATGTACCTATTACCACCGTAAGGCACATGTTATGCATAACACTTAACATCTAATTAGCTCAAGCATTTATCATATTTAGTTTAGATTTCCACCTTTAACCTAAACTAATCCATACTATCATCTTTTCACGTTAGGGCCCTTAAAACGTGCACGTGTCATGGCAACCTAAAAGGGTCTAGTGTTCTAGATGAACAAGCCACATATACATGCACATATCAACATTACATCATTACATCATATCATTAACCACCGTTCGTCATAACATATCATATCGTTGAGCATATCTTTAACATCACATATCATATCATAAACCACCGTTCGTCATATCATATCATATCGATAAGCATATCATCAAACATAGCGTATCATGTCATAAACATAACTACGGGGAAGCATTTTAGGCATAGGCATCGTCATCATTATTCCCCGAGTACCTCCCATATCAACCCAACCACATTATAGGTTATACATTACCGTTATGGAGGTTATAGTTTATGAAACCATTTCTTGTTGCACCCTCAGCGTGACAAAAGAAGTGTATCTTACCTCTTGAAAGCGTAAAAAGCAATATAACTTGCTAGCAACCTTGAGTCGTGTTCTTAATCACCACTAAAGAGGGAGAATGGATCGGCCTATGAAACGAGTGAAAATCACCTCCAAAAACCCTATGTCGAGTGATCGGTGGTGCTGTTTTCTTTTGATCGGCCTAGACCTAATCCACGGCCCTACGTGTGTGTTTTGTGAGTATTTTGGCCAAGTAAAGGATACCTTAGATATGTAGTTGCACAAAACCGATCACACGAGTATATAATATGTTAAATCCAACCTTAGACAAGTCGAATTAGGTCCTTACACACAACATGTAACCCAAGATTTGCACAACAATTAATCCAAGATATGATTCACCTAGATGTTCTTGATGAAGATTCTGGGATTTTCAAAGAGAACCTTAGATAGAGAAGTTATGTGTGTAAAACTCTTTGAAGAAATGAAAGATCAACATATATATAGGCATGAATATGGTTTGGTCGAACTTAATCAGGTCGAATTCGACCAGTTCGACCCCAACCAGGTCGAATTCAATTCATTTCTGGAAACTAGACTCTTTTACAAAAATGTGGCCGCTTGAATCGTCAAAAACGGAGTTACGGTTCAAAAGTTATGGTCAAAACAAGTTAGCAGCGTTTAGTAAGGTCGAACTCGACCTTGGTCGAACTCGACCCAGCTGGTCGAACTCGACCACTTGGAACATATCTTTCTATTGGAAAATAGACTCTTTTATGAAGAAGTGGCGATTTGAATCGTCACAAACGGAGTTACGGATTGAAAGTTATGGCCAAAACAAAATCAGTACGTTTTTCTGTTGTCGACTTGACTATACTACATTCATATAACTTTACACATTATGCCCTTATATTATCTTTAAGGCATTAAAGCCTCTCACATATAGCATATTAAACACACGTAAGCATTAACTCGTTTAGATACTTAACGGTAGCGAAGTGTTGACTTAACGACTCAAGTCAACCGTTACACAAAAAGTTTGGGATGTTACAGGAATTGTTAAAGAAGTGTTTTGATTAGCTCAAAATTGTCTAAAGGTTTTGTGGTGAACAAAGGAAGCTTATTATGAGCAAAGTGGGTAATATGGTCTAACCATAAGCCTCTATGGAGGGATGTGTTATGCATCGAAAGTATGGCGAGTCGACCCTTTGTTCAAATGAAATATGTGAGTTGTGACAGCAAGTTAGTAAGGATACGTGCTTGGAAGGCTTAACCGCCAAATAAATAGTATTCACTGAATGTATTATGGGAATATATGTATGTTGAAATGACTTATGTTGATATGATGATGTTTAAAGTAGAAGTATATATTCTCATGAAGTATGATTCTTATAATGGCGGTGCTATGATATGTTTAAGATATGTGATGTTGATAATGTCAATGTTATGGCTTAATGTTGTTATGTGATGACTTATATGTGGCACTTAAGTACGGTATATCTAGTTCACTAGATACACGTATGAATCACTATGAGTTGTGCACGTTAGTGGGATTAAACGTTAAAGTAGATGTGGGATTAATTAGGTAATGAATGTACCTAATGTTAAAGTAATATGTGAAATGAGGGAAATCGTGCTAGATGTAATGCTAGTGCGTAAGACGTGGGAAATCGTGCTTGTTGTAAAGCTAGTGCTTAATATGTAAATTGATTAAAGATATAAGACATGGATTAAGATGTGAGTATACGATGATATGATGAATATTTTGATATGAAACCAATGTGAATCCATGGAGAGATGTGAGTATTGATGTTAAGGAGTGTTTGTAGTTGGCCTGGTTGAGATCCTTGGCCAAAAGTAAAAGAAGCTTTATAGGAAGTTAATTGAGCTTGTGCAAGTGAGATGGAATCATGTTTACGGTGAAAGTTGATTCGGAAGTTATCCTCACCTATTTGATGCTAAAGTGATTCCGATGATGGATCCCTCTTAAGGGGGAGGTAATTGTAACATCCCAATCCTTTTATTTAACGGTTGACTTGAGTCGTTAGGTCAACATAACGTGTTTGTTAAGTCTTCGGTGGATTAAATGCTTATATGTAGTTAATGTGTTATACGTGTAAGACTTAAATGTCTTATTGATTGATGTAGTAATGTGTTTAAGATGTAGTTACATGCCTTTTTGAGGTGTTCAAAGTGTTTATTGAGTTGTATATAGTCCCTAGAGGTGTTTTGGGCTAATAATGTGACTTTACGAAGCTTAGGGACCAATTTTGACATAGGGTGAAAGTCAAAAACGGGTTTAGGGTCCTAAGGGTGATCATTAGTTGTTGTTTACTGATAATATCACTCTCCTCTCAAAGCCCTAACCGCCCCCCCTAATCCCATATCAATTTCTAAGCCGAAAATCCTTCAAAACGTGTGATTTAAGGGTGTTTGATCGAGTCTTTTGCATCCTCATTGTGATCTACAGGTAGTAAAGGTATATTAACTTTGATTTTATATCTTTTTAATCACATGAGTCATTAGAAATCAGGTCTAGGCCATTGGAGGGTCAATTGATGTCGAAATAATGCTTGTTTTATGATGCAATTCATGTGTGGTTTAATCAAGGATTTTATTGCATCAAAATGGTCTTAATATGATGGATTTTGGGGTACAAAAGTCGTTCATATGGTTTGGGGTCGTTTGGGTTATGTTTGGTTAGGTTTTGGTGGTTAAAAGATGATTATTGTGCTGAATCAGGACTAGTTGCGGCGCAACTGGATTACAGGCAGATAGGTTGCGGCGCAATGAAGTCATTGCGGCGCAACAGAGACTGAATTTTGAAACGGCCATAACTTTTGAACCGTAACTCCGTTTTTGACAAATAAACTATCCCTGGAATCGTGAGAGAGTCTAGTTTCTAATGGTAAAGCTTCTAAAATATGATTTTGATGTCAAGTTTCCTGAAAGGTAGAATTAGTGAGTGAAGGTCGAGTTTCATCGGATTCTATGAGTCCTAATGTATTACTCAAACCTCCAATGCATAAAGCAATGTCATGGGTCATGTTTATAGGTGTTTAGGTCTGAGTTATGACCTTAATGATGTGGGTATTAGCTTGTCTAATGATCGTTTAATGATTATAGGAGGTCAGGAATACTTGCTTTGCACGGTAACGTAGTTATCATTTGTCGTGCGCTTCTTTGAGGTAAGATACACTACTTTGACACGCTGAGGGTTCAACGAAAAGATGGTTTCATATAATAACTTCTCAATTGGTACCTTGAATTGTTTGTGGGTATACGGGGTTACACGGGAGGTAATATGGGTTATGTAGTTGACCATTGAGACCTGAAATGCAGTCCCTAATGATATGTAATGTAGTGTATGTTATGAAATGATGTGTGATGTAGTATTATGTTATGAAGTGATATGCAGTATCTTGTGATGCATTGAGATGTAGTATATGTTGTTGATTGTTGTTATGTGCATGATTGTATGGCTTGCTCATCTAGTTCACTAGACTTGTTAAGTTGCCATGACACGTGCACGTTTAAGGGCCCAAAATGTAAAAGCAGTAAACGTAGTAAATGTTTAGGTAATGCAGTCACCTAAACTAAATGAGATGCAGGTTCGAGCTCGTTAAAATTTGATGCAGGAAAGTGTTAAGCTTAACCCGTACTTGCCCTAGCCCGGCTAAGTGCGTTGATGCAGGTTGCTTGGGTGGCTCCTAGCAACATGGTCATTGAGATGCAGTTGTGTAATACGAGGGGTCTGACCCGCCCTCATTTGTCTTGTACATACGGATTACTCTGGGATTGGCTTGTCATTCCTTAACGACGTTTGATGTTCAACTGAATGGTTGCCATCTAGTCGGGTGTAACTTATGTTACACATTGACACAGTTAAAACGTAGTAAAGCAGTTAAAACATAGTAAAGCAGTTAAAACGTAGAAAATGTAACATCCCAAACTTTTTATTTAACAGTTGACTAACGTCGTTAAGTCAACATAGGGTGCCGTTAAGTCTATATTAGATTTAATGCTTATATGTAGTTAAAGTGTGATTATGTGTGAGGTTTGAAAGCCTAAAATGTATAATGCAGGATTTGTGTGTATATAATGTAGTTAAACGCCTATGTAGTGGCATCTAAAGAAGTATTTATGTTGTATGTGGTCCCTAGGGTAGTTTTTGACTAGAAATGAAGGATTAGAAAGCTTGGGGGTTGATTTTGACATATGAGGAAAACTAAAAACGGGATTAGGGAATTAGAGGGTGTCATTAGATCATAATTTGCATCCAATACATTCTCTAAACAAGCCCTAAGCCGCCCATAGCATTCCTCCACCAATTACAAGCCGAAAATCCTTCCAAAGTGTGAATCGGTTGTGTTTAGCCAAGTGTTTTGCATCCCTATTGTCATCTACAGGTAGATCAGGTATTAAATCATTGATTTCAGGTCCTTTTGATTATATGAGTCATTAGGAATAATTATTGGATTATGGGGGAATCGTTTAATTAAGATTAATGGTGGTTTTGATGGATTAAGGCCATATATGGTGTAATTAATGGTTTAAATGCTTTGTAACGGTCTAATTATGAAGGATTATATTGTATTGAATATGTATTATAGACCTGGAGTTGTTTGGGGTCGAATTGGGGATGAAAACGATTTTTGTAAAAGTGCAGGTCGAAGGGGAGTTGCGGTGAAACTCCTAGTTGCGGCGCAACTCAATTCCAGAGGAATAAGTTGCGGCGCAACATAATGTGTTGCGGCGCAACTGGAGGCTTGAGCTGCGGCGCAACTCAATTCCAGAGGAATAAGTTGCGGCGCAACATAATGTGTTGCGGCGCAACTGGAGGCTTGAGCTGCGGCGCAACTCATCAGTTTTCAGCAAATGTTATAGTTTTGAACCGTAACATCGTTTTGACACATAGATTAGACCTGAATCTTAAGTGAGTCTTTAAAGTGTGTGGGTCTAGTTATTGGCCTTAATGACGTGAGTATGTAGCTTGTCTAATAATCGTTTACTAATTATAGGTAGACGAGCATAGTTGCTTACACAGTGACTAGTTGTTGATTGTTGTGGACTACGCCGAGGTAAGATACACTACTTTGACACGCTGGGGGATTCAATGAAAAGCTAATTTCAAATCATAAATACTTCCATTTGGTATCTTTATATTGCATGTGGGCATATGGGCTTACCCGGGAGGTATTAGGGGCTATGTAGTTGACTATGAGACCTGAAATGCAGTCCCTAATGTAGTGAAATGAAGTATTACTTAATGTAGTGTATTATTATGCAGTTTATGTAGTATTACGAAGTATCTCATTATGCATGAAATGTAGAAATGAAGTTGATGTGTGATATATGCATGCTTACATGGCTTGTACACCTAGCTCACTAGACTTATTAGGTTGTCATGTCACTTGCACGTTTAAGGATCCAAACGTAATGAAGATAAAGTATGTGAATGTCTAGGAATGTGTGTGACGGTTTAGGAATGTGTGTTACCTAAACCATATGTGTGAAACCGAGCTCGTAAATATAATGCAGGGAAAGTGTTAAGCTTAACCCGTACTGGTCTTAGCCGGACGAGTGCGTTAACGTAGTTGTTGCTTGGGTGGCTCCTTACAACATGGTCATTATAATGCAGGGCGAGTAATACGAGGGGTTTGACCAACCTCCACATACGGATTACTCTTGGATTGGCTTGCCATTCCTTAACGACGAAGTATGACTCGCCTTTTGGTGAAGTATCTAGTCGGGTGTGACTTATGTTACACTTATATGCAGTTAACGAAGATACGTGTGATAATGTGTGAATAAAATGAAGGATAGGCACATTTAGGGGGATTCTTCCTAATTGATATGAAGTTGATATGCAGTTATGTGTGAACGTGTGAGGTGTGTTGTGCCTAAATAAACTTGTCTAATAATGAAGATTGTTTTAATTGGACAAATGTTTTAATAACATAGTGTTATCTTACTTAGCTAATTCGTTAGCTAACACTTGTTTCTTAAATGTGGTTGTTCCCTCAGGTTTAGCTTGAAGGACTAGTTGATGCAGGAAGAGTGAGAGTTGGGTAGATGCATGCAGAAGAACTTAGCTACCCATAGACGATTGACTCTTTAGACATTTATTTACATTTCGTACATGATGTCGAATTTATGTAGTATTGTTGAACGGTTGTTTTGTGTTGGGCAACCGTTGGGTTTTCATTTTAAACTATTTGATGGTATTGTATGTAACACCAACTAAACGTAGAAACCGAACAGTTTTTATCGGTTTTGACTTTTAAAGTCTTTTCTTCCGCAATTTGACACCGTTAGGTGAAAGTTTTTGAAAACCCATGTTTTTAAAATGACGGGTGTTACAAGTTGGTATCAGAGAATAGGTTTAAGTGAACCAAAGTTCGACCATGACCGTAGGATTTTGGACTTAAACCGATGAAGGATAAGTTAGGACTACGTAGGTGTGCCTAACTTTGAGATGTAGTGCATTATGACGGGTTGGGATTGAGTGAGAGTTTAGGTTGAGGCTTGTTTGTGATTCTTTATGCAGCTTATGTAGGTGTCGTGTAGCCTTAAATACCTTGTTCTCACTTTAATTCTTACTAACTACCGTCATTACATTGTAGACAACATGGTTAACACTCGTGCTAACAGTTAACGAGATGGAACTAATGTTAGTGGTGCTCCGCTTAATGGGAATGGGGCTGGGAATGGTGTTGACCAAAGACCTCCACGAAGGCCACTTCCGGGTGCGCAGCCCACAAGGTCGGAAATTGATAGGGCAAACCCGGTAATTGAATAGGTTCCCAATCAAGCAGAATTACATGAAGAATTGAGAGCTATTCGAGCTCTTTTGATGAGAAATGAAGAAGAGTTAGCACAATTGAGGGCAGAAAGAGATGCTGAAAGGAATGGGAGTGAACAAAGGGGTGAGCGTTCGGATGGGAATTACTCTAATCCCTCCCAAAGTGCTGAACCATCAATGGCGAGATCACAACATGCTCATGAGAATGTTGTTGCAGCAGTGGGTGTTAATGGGGTGAATGGTGGTGGACCTAGAGTTGTGAATGCACCACGCATTAGCAACTTTAAATATGAGAGCTTTCAGAAATGTGGTGCCAAGGAGTTTGATGGTACCCAAACTGCAGTGGGTGCTATGGAGTGGATTGAAGATATTGAGGTAGTATTTGCATCTTGTTACTGTCCGGATGATATGAAGGTTTTGTGTGCTAGTAGGATGTTGAAGAAGAATGCCCGTAATTGGTGGAGGGCTACTACAGTCTCCATGGCCCCTGAGGTACTTGATGTGATGCCTTGGGGTACATTTAAGGAGAAGTTTCTAGAGGAGTATGTGGGAACTCGTGAGTTAAGACTGATTGAAAAGGAGTTTAGATCGTTGGTGGCGAAACCCGGTGCAATTTCTGGATATGCACATTCATTTATGAAGAAGTTGAAGTTTGTTGGACACTTGGTTCGAAGGCAGGAGGACAAATTGAGGCTTATTGTGATGGTCTCTCCGCTAGTTATCGTGGATTATGTAGACAGCATGTGACTTTGTCGGCGGCTATTAAGGAGTCAAAGAGGTTGGATGATGACTTCAAAAGCGAGAAAGTTGATGACAAGAAAGCAGGGTTCAAAAGAAGGTCAAATTGGTCATCTAACAACAACAATAATAATAAGAAGTTCCGTGGGAATTCTAGCTCAAGTGGTGACAAAGATAAAAAGAAGAATGGTTCTTGGTGTGCTTTTTGCAAGACTGTTCATGAAGGTCAATGTTCCGACAAGACAAGAAGGTATCATAAGTGTGGGAAGTCGGGACATCTTGCAACAGAATGTAGGGACAAGACTCGTTGCTACAAGTGTTAAGAAACGGGTCATCTCATTGCCGATTGTCCACAAATGAAGAACGACGGAAAGAGGACAGCCTCTACAGCAACAAAAGTGAGAGCCTTGCAGATGACTGTTGATGATGCTAAGAACAACGACGAGGTGGTAAGTGGTACTTTCCTTGTTAATTCAAAACCTGCCTCTGTTTTATTTGATTCGGGTGCAAATAGGTCATTTGTGTCCACATTATTTGCTCCTAATCTAGAAAGAGTCACTACTCCCTTAGATTGCTCAATAGAGGTAGAGATTGCTAATGGTACGGTTAGTGATATACGTGTGGGATATGATGATTTTGACATTGAGATTGAAGGTCGTTTGTTTCCGGTCCAGTTATTGCCTACTACCTTAGCCGGTTTCGATGTAGTGATTGGTATGGATTGGTTGTCTAGAAATGAAGCTAATATTTTGTGTTCCCAAAAGTTTATTCGCATTCCTATACCCGATAGTAAAGTGGTAACGGTTTATGGAGATAAGAAGAGAGGGGGGATAAAGATCATTAGTATGATGAAGGCTATTAAATGTATAAGGAAGAATAAGAGCCATTTCTTGGCCTATGTTATTGATGCAAGAAAGGAGAAGCCTTCTATTGCTAGTGTTGATGTAGTATCCGATTTTCCCGATGTGTTTCCCGATGATCTTCCCGGTATTCCTCCCGATCGTGAAGTTACTTTTCAGATAGATCTTATTCCCGGTGCTACACCTGTTGCTAAAGCACCTTATCGATTAGCTCCTACAGAAATGAAGGAGTTAATGGCTCAACTTCAGGAATTACTTGACAAAGGGTTCATACAACCTAGTTCCTCGCCTTGGGGAGCTCCGGTTCTCTTTGTTAAAAAGAAGGATGGATCTATGCGCATGTGCATAGACTACCGTGAGCTAAATAAGCGAACGGTTAAGAATAAATATCCTCTCCCACGAATTGATGATCTCTTTGATCAACTACATGGTGCTTCATTTTTTCAAAGATAGATTTGCGGTCCGGTTATCATCAATTGAAGGTTAAGAAGGAGGATGTAGCAAAGACAGCTTTCCGGACTAAATATGGGCATTATGAGTTATTGGTCATGCCATTTGGGTTGACTAATGCTCCAGCCGCGTTTATGGACTTAATGAATCGGGTATGCCGTCCCTTTCTAGATCATTTTGTTATTGTGTTTATTGACGATATTTTGATCTATTCTAAGTCAGAAGATGAGCACCGTGAGCACTTGAAAGCAGTTTTGGAGGTGTTGAGGGAAAAGAAGTTGTATGCCAAGTTTTCTAAATGCGAGTTTTGGCTTCGAGAAGTGCATTTTCTTGGTCATGTCATTTCATCAGAAGGTATTAAAGTAGATCCTTCAAAGATTGAAGCTGTTTCAAAGTGGGAGCAGCCAAAGACTCCTACTGAGATTAAAAGTTTTCTTGGTTTGGCTGGATATTATAGAAGATTCATTCAGGATTTCTCCCGAATAGCCAAGCCTATGACTGAACTAACGAAGAAAGGAGTAAAGTTTGAGTGGACCGATAATCAGGAGAATGCATTTCAAACATTGAAAAAGAAGTTGTGTGAAGCTCCTATACTTGCCTTGCCTGAAGGTACCGATGATTTGGTTGTGTATAGTGATGCATCTATTACGGGTTTGGGTTGTGTCCTGAATGCAGAGGGACAAGGTGATCGCCTATGCTTCACGCCAGTTGAAGCCACATGAGAAGAATTACCCTACCCATGATCTTGAGTTGGCAGCAGTTGTATTTGCATTGAAATTGTGGAGACATTACCTTTATGGTACAAAATGCACTTTGTTTACCGATCATAAAAGTTTGCAGTATGTCTTTAATCAAAAGGAGATGAATGTGAGACAAAGGAGGTGGATGGAATTACTTAAGGATTATGATTGTGAAATCAAATACCATCCGGGTAAAGCCAATGTAGTGGCGGATGCACTAAGTAGGAAGGTGCAAAGTTCTTCTTGTAAGTTGATGAGCATGCAAGTTCAAGCCACGTCGGTGCTACTTGATCAAATTAAAAAGCACAAGCGAGGGCATTAATGAAGGATAACATTGACAAAGAAAGCATTGGAAAGAAGAAACGTCTTGTGATGGAGACTAATAGCCGTGGGTTCAAAACATACAAGGGTCGAATTTGGGTGCCATTGCTTGGTGGTAACCGAGAATTGATCCTTGAGGAAGCCCATAGAAGTAGATATACGGTTCATCCCGGTGTCACCAAAATGTATGCAGATTTGAAGCCGATTTATCGGTGGCCGGATATTAAAGGAGAAGTAGCTCATTTTGTAGCAAAGTGTTTGACGTGTGCACGTGTGAAAACGGACCATCAGAAGCCGTATGGTTTGTTGCATCAATTAGACATTCCCGGGTGGAAATGGGATCATATTACCATGGACTTTGTAACGAAGCTACCTAAAACACCGAAAGGGAATGATATGATATGGGTGATTGTAGATAGATTGATGAAGAGTGCTCATTTTCTAGCTACACAACAAGATGTGCCTCTAACAAAGATGGCAAAGATATACATTGATGAAGTAGTATCAAAACATGGAGTTCCTCTATCTATCGTTTCGGATCGAGACTCGAGATTTGTGTCTAACTTTTGGAAAGGTCTTCAATGGGAGTTGGGTAGTAGAATAAATTTGAGTACCGCCTATCACCCTCAAACTGATGGGCAAAGTATGAGAACTATCCAAACTCTAGAGGATATGTTGAGAACATGTGTATTAGATTATGGCGGGGCATGGGATGATCATCTAAAGTTGATTGAGTTTGCTTACAACAATAGTTACCATGCAAGCATTGGAATGCCACCATTTGAAATGCTCTATGGTAAGAGATGTAGGACTCCAAGTTGTTGGATGGAGCCCGGTGAAAAGCAAATCACAGGTCCTGAAATTATAGAGATCTCAGCGGAGAAAGTTAATGTAGCTAAAGAAGCTTTACGTGTGGCAAGAGAAAGACAGAAAACATATGTAGATAAGAAAAGGAGACCGATTGAGTTTAATGTTGGTGATTTAGTGATGCTGAAAGTGTCACAATGGAAAGGAGTTATTAGATTTGGAAAGAAGGGAAAGTTGAGTCCACGTTTCATTGGACCTTTTAAAGTTCTGAAGCGCATTAAAGATGTGGCATATCAGTTGGAATTACCTCCAGAATTGGATGGAATTCACAACACCTTTCATGTATCCTACTTGAGGAAATGCTTAGCCGATGAGTCAAGTGTGATTCCCATTGAAGATGTGAGTATTGACCCAATGAAGAGAATGGTAGATGAACCGGTAGCGATACTTGGAAGGAAGCAAAAGAAGCTACGCCGAAAAGTGATTGACCTTGTGTTGATAAAGTGGAAGCATAACCATGGAGAAAGCTTAACGTGGGAAACTGAAGCATTAATGAAGGAGAAGTATCCGGAGTTGTTCCTTACTGATGAGATTCCGGGGACGGAATCCTCTTAAGGGGGAGGTAATTGTAACATCCCAAACTTTTTATTTAACAGTTGACTAACGTCGTTAAGTCAACATAGGGTGCCGTTAAGTCTATATTAGATTTAATGCTTATATGTAGTTAAAGTGTGATTGTGTGTGAGGTTTGAAAGCCTAAAATGTATAATGCAGGATTTGTGTGTATATAATGTAGTTAAACGCCTATGTAGTGGCATCTAAAGAAGTATTTATGTTGTATGTGGTCCCTAGGGTAGTTTTTGACTAGAAATGAAGGATTGGGAAGCTTGGGGGTTGATTTTGACATATGAGGAAAACAAAAAACGGGATTAGGGAATTAGAAGGTGTCATTAGATCATAATTTGCAGCCAATACATTCTCTAAACAAGCCCTAAGCCGCCCCATAGCATTCCTCCACCAATTGCAAGCCGAAAATCCTTCCAAAGTGTGAATCGGTTGTGTTTAGCCAAGTGTTTTGCATCCCTATTGTTATCTACAGGTAGATCAGGTATTAAATCATTGATTTCAGGTCCTTTTGATTATATGAGTCATTAGGAATAATTATTGGATTATGGGGGAATCGTTTAATGAAGATTAATGGTGGTTTTGATGGATTAAGGCCATATATGGTGTAATTAATGGTTTAAATGCTTTGTAACGGTCTAATTATGAAGGATTATGGTGTATTGAATCTGTATTATAGACCTGGAGTTGTTTGGGGTCGAATTGGGGATGAAAACGATTTTTGTAAAAGTGCAGGTCGAAGGGGAGTTGCGGCGCAACTCCTAGTTGCGGCGCAACTCAATTCCAGAGGAATAAGTTGCGGCGCAACATAATGTGTTGCGGCGCAACTGGAGGCTTGAGCTGCGGCGCAACTCTATGTTGCAGCGCAACTCATCAGTTTTCAGCAAATGTTATAGTTTTGAACCGTAACATCGTTTTGACACGTAGATTAGACCTGGATCTTAAGTGAGTCTTTAAAGTGTGTGGGTCTAGTTATTGACCTTAATGACGTGAGTATGTAGCTTGTCTAATAATCGTTTACTAATTATAGGTAGACGAGCATAGTTGCTTACACAGTGACTAGTTGTTGATTGTTGTGGACTACGCCGAGGTAAGATACACTACTTTGACACGCTGGGGGATTCAACGAAAAGCTAGTTTCAAATCATAAATACTTCCATTTGGTATCTTTATATTGCATGTGGGCATATGGGCTTACCCGGGAGGTATTAGGGGCTATGTAGTTGACTATGAGACCTGAAATGCAGTCCCTAATGTAGTGAAATGAAGTATTACTTAATGTAGTGTATTATTATGCAGATTATGTAGTATTACGAAGTATCTCATTATGCGTGAAATGTAGAAATGAAGTTGATGTGTGATATATGCATGCTTACATGGCTTGTACACCTAGCTCACTAGACTTATTAGGTTGCCATGTCACTTTCACGTTTAAGGATCCAAACGTAATGAAGATAAAGTGTGTGAATGTCTAGGAATGTGTGTTACCTAGACTAAATGTGTGTGACGGTTTAGGAATGTGTGTTACCTAAACCATATGTGTGAAACCGAGCTCGTAAATATAATGCAGGGAAAGTGTTAAGCTTAACCTGTACTGGTCTTAGCCGGACGAATGCGTTAACGTAGTTGTTGCTTGGGTGGCTCCTTGCAACATGGTCATTATAATGCAGGGCGAGTAATACGAGGGGTTTGACCAACCTCCACATACGGATTACTCTTGGATTGGCTTGCCATTCCTTAACGACGAAGTATGACTCGCCTTTTGGTGAAGTATCTAGTCGGGTGTGACTTATGTTACACTTATATGCAGTTAACGAAGATACGTATGATAATAAGTGAATAAAATGAAGGATAGGCACATTTAGGGGGATTCTTCCTAATTGATATGAAGTTGATATGCAGTTATGTGTGAACGTGTGAGGTGTGTTGTGCCTAAATAAACTTGTCTAATAATGAAGATTGTTTTAATTGGACAAATGTTTTAATAACATAGTGTTATCTTACTTAGCTAATTCGTTAGCTAACACTTATTTCTTAAATGTGGTTGTTCCCTCAGTTTAGCTTGAAGGACTAGTTGATGCAGGAAGAGTGAGAGTTGGGTAGATTCATGCAGGAGAACTTAGCTACCCATAGACGATTGACTCTTTAGACATTTATTTACATTTCGTACATGATGTCGAATTTATGTAGTATTGTTGAACGGTTGTTTTGTGTTGGGCAACCGTTGGGTTTTCATTTTAAACTATTTGATGGTATTGTATGTAACACCAACTAAACGTAGAAACCGAACAGTTTTTATCGGTTTTGACTTTTAAAGTCTTTTCTTCTGCAATTTGACACCGTTAGGTGAAAGTTTTTGAAAACCCATGTTTTTAAAATGACGGGTGTTACAGAAAAGCAGTTAAATATTGAAAGCAGTTATGTGGTTATATGTGTGTAATGAAGTAAAGCAGGATAGGCACATTTAGGGTGGTTTATCCTAATATGTTATGTTGATGACGTAGTGTGTTTGATGCGTGTTGTGCCTTAATGAAGTAAATAAATCCATAATGTTTGAAATGGACAAATGTTTTATAACTTAAGTGTTATCTTACTTAGCTAATTCGTTAGCTAACATTTATCTTTTGAAATGTGTTGCTCCCTCAGGTTTAGCTTAGCCGAGGTAGTTGATGAAGAAGAGTGAGGAACGGGTAGATTGCTTGATGAAGACTTTAGCTACCCATAGTTGCTGCACATTTCTAGACTTCTGTTTATGTTTAGATATTTATGAAATTTGCATGTTATGTAGTCGGTTGTTTTGTGTTGGGCAGCCGACGGGTTTCCACTTAGACTTGTTTTGATGATATGACTAAGTAACACCAATGAATAAGGAAACAAACAGATTTTAATTGGTTTGGACTTTTAAGTTTACTTCCACTCTATTTTAACGCCGTTAGGCGAAAATTTTTGGAAACCCGTATTTTTAAATGAAGGGTGTTACACTTACTCCGCATGCAACTAGTTCACAATAAATAGTGTAAGAATTAAGGCGAACCATACGTCTAAACTAGTTCCTACACAAGCACGTATATAGTTAAGTCCAATTAATACACCTATACTAATAACTAGATAGCTCTAATTGCTAGGCATATTAAAGTCCGGTTAAATGTGCTATGGCAAACATAATCGCATACAGTTTCAGTCTAAGCTCTAATCCATTTGGAAAAATGAACAGCCACAAATCTATAGTTAAACTAACAGTTCTAACTAACCGTTCATCTACCAAAGCTAATATTGCTTAGTTATCGTCATCTTTTGTCTACTTTTGGGTTATAAGATCCACCGAAGTGGAAAGCCTTAACCGGATGTGTGGTAACAGGTAAGCTCAAAAGTTGTTCCCGTCCCTGTCACGGGAGATGCCAACCATCTCTCCTTCTTACGAACACATCTTTTGTCTACTTGCAAAGCTTATATTCTCAAAATGTTTTTCAGACACAAGAAAAATTTTAATTTTGCATGAATTAAGTAGTAGAAAACCTATGATTATTCAAACAATTAAACCACGGATTTTTCCTATTCCATCCCCCCACACTTAAATTGTACAACGTCTACGTTGTACTAAACATGACATAACAGAAAGGGTAATAGGAAAAACACGAAAAGATAAAGGATTTACGAAACTTCCCGGGCTTAAATTGCATGAATGTTGTTGAAGATGGCATGTGTGGAGCGACTTGAACGACGTTGAACTTCAAAGACTTGAGTCGGCTCCGTTTGATGGCGATCCATTGATGCTTTTCCATCTCCTTTTCTTTTTGGTATTTTCTGATTTTTTTGATTTTTTTTTGGATTTTTGGGTTTTTTTGATTTTTTTGGATTTTTCGCGATCTGGTGTGCTGGCTGACTCCTGGAGCGGCGCTGGCTAGCTGGGAGCGGCGGTGGACGTGTGTGAAGCCCAGATGCTTTCCCAGCGGCGCTGGAGATCTTCTAGCGGCGCTTGCGAGTCCTGTACTTGCTTCGACGTCTGATTTTCCTTCACGATTTGACTCCGGCATTCCCCCACACTTAGCTTTTGACCAAGTGCATGGTTTTCTTCAGAATACAAAGCTAAATACTCCTTCACACTTCAATCAAAATATCAAAATGGAAATAACAAGCTAAAACATAAAAATAAAAATAAAAAAAACGAATACGATTGCAATAAGTTACTTGTTTCCTTGATCCATTGAAAGCTTGCATCTGTGATTCTAAAAACAGGTCACAAATGATAAAATTCAAAACAATTCACTTAATTGCAATTAGTCACATATTCCTAAAAATAAAAATAAAAATAAAAATAAAAATAAAATACGGCTTGGGTTGCCTCCCAAGAAGCGCTAAGTTTAACGAGTCTTCAGCCGGACTCAGCCTAGGAACTAGGTTGAGAAAGAATACGGGGTCGGCCGGGGGCCGGTTCCCATTGGAAATCGAATGTAAAGGTCAGATGTATCTTTTAAATGTGATTCGATTATCCTTTTCTTAATTTCCCATGCAAAACTCCTAGCTTTGCATCTAGTCCCGAAGGGGCTTGTCTTACTAATGTCCTCCTTAGTCAAAACTACTTGGTTGAATCCCATGGTTAAAGTTATCTTCTTTTCTTTCACATTAACCGATGAACCTACCGAAAGCAAAAATGGTTGACCTAAAATCACGTGATCTCTAGTAATTGAATCATCTTCAACTATAAAGAAATCAGTGGGGATGTCCAATCCCTCTATCCTAATGACCAAGTTTTTTATGAAGCCTTTAGTTAAAACCTTGGCTCCTCCTACTAACCTAATCTCTAAATCTTCCCATTTTACTCCATTTCTATATTTCCTCAAGTTATTCTTGTAAATACCTATGGGCAAGATATTAGATGTGGCTCTAAGGTCTATGTAGGTATCCTCAAAACAGTTAGAGCTGATGTAGCAAGGAATTTGAAAAATGATAAGGTCACCATAAAACTTACCATTTGGTTCTCTAGCTATTATCTCATTCATTTTATCTCTTTCTAGGTCGGCTACACGCTCTTCCCACTTAATGTTTCCTAGGATTCTCCTAACCCTATTGGCTACTTCTCTACCATTTCTTAGTTGTTCTTCTACCTTCTCCTTCAATTCTCTTAATTTCATGAAACTCTCATAACATATTTTCCTTTTAGGTTTGGTTTCTATGGTTTCCTCTTTTAGTGACATGTCTACTTGTCCATTAGGGTTTTGGTCATCATCTATCACTTCCATGATTTCCATCCTAAGACATTCTCCCTTAATTAAGTTACTATCTTCTTCTAATTCAGACACTCTAATCCTATTTTGACCATTTGACAAAGACATTTCACGTTTAAGAACATGGATGATAGCATCCGCAACATGCAAAAATGGTCGGCCTAAAATTAAGGGTGTCACTACTTCACTTACCAAATCAAGCACAACAAACTCAGTCCAAAATTCTAATTCCTTAACCCTGACATGGACTCGTTCGACAATCCCCTTGGGTTGTCAGTAAGTCTGATCGGCTAACCGAATGCTCATGTTAACGGGTTTTAGCAAACAAAGGGTAAGTTTCTCATAAATTATAGTAGGCATAACATTAATACTCGACCCTAAATCAGCTAATGCACATGAAAAATATTCATTATTAATAGTGCAAGGAATAAGAAAACTTCCTGGATCGTCAGATGCTTGCGGTAGCTGTGTCCCGTCATCCGGTGCCTTGGGATCTTGAACTTCATCCCTACTGTCCGAGTCATCCCCATCTTTGATTTTGCACTTTGAAGCGAATTGGATCTCGACATCTCCTTGAAAAACAGCTGAAAACGAAGTTTCGCGCGAATCTGGGCTGACGGAGCCCTGAGCGGCGCTGGTGATGCCTGGACAGATTCCAGTCTTGCGTTTTCTTCTCCGTTTGGCTCCCGTATGACCTGTACCTGATTGGACACTTCACAAAAATCATTAGAAAGCTCAGTAGAGTCATTACCTTCAGTGAACACGGTGTTCACATTCTCGTTGCGTCCGATTGGTGGTTGGTACTTTTGACTCGTGCTCGGGCCTCCTTGATTTGAGCTTGAGCCGCCTTGGATGTTTTGCCTTGGAACTAATCTATTCTCCTTCTTTGCATTCTGATCAATCCATCTATCTATCCTCCTTTCCAAGTCCTTGATTGCGGCTTGTTGATTTCTTGCTCCCTCGTCAACCTTTTGATTGAGATAACTTATCTTCTCATTGAGCGACTTTGTATAGCTTGCTAAGGATTCGTGCCTCTTGTCATTCATTTCCATGTACTTCTCCATCATGTTGGTGAACTTGACAATTGGATCCTCCTTGACTTCATTCTCCACTTTCGGTTGCTCGGGTTGACCATTACTCCTTTGCCACCTATTTTGAAAAGAACCAAAGTTATTTCTAGCATAACTAGAATTAAAGTTAGAATTACCGGGGTTTCTTTGGAATAGTCCTCGTTGATAGCCTCCTCGGTATTGGTTCTGGACAAAATTGACTTGCTCGGTAGCCTCCTCTTTACAGTCTTCGGTATAGTGCATTCCTTCGCAATTGTTGCACCCGTGTGCAATCACCTTGAGGTCTTTGTCCATAATGTCCAACCTATCTTCAAAAGTAGAAAAACGGTTAGATAAAGCTTTAAGTTCATGAATCACCTCATTGTCGGAGCTGCTTTCAATGCTAGCCACGGTCCTTCTCGTCCTCCTTTCTCGATCCTTATCATCCATATCTCGAGCTAAGCTAGCTTGCACCATATCCTTCATCATTTTGTACTCGTCATTGGTAGACTTGTACAAAAAGTTACCACCGCCGGCTAGGTCTAAATCCTTTTGGGAACTCTTGGTTAAACCATAGAAGAAAATCTCCATGATCCCGTCCTTGTCTAGTCCATTCCCGTGACAGTTTCTGATCATTTTCCTAAGCCTTTTCCATGCATCAACTAGTGATTCACCCTCGTCTTGCCTGAAAGCCTTGATGTCTCGAAGCATTTTCCTTGCTAAACTGTTCGCGAAGTTGATTCCATGTAGTGATGGTACCTCCATCGAGCTCATCTAACCAAGCACGTGCCTCTCCCATGAGAGACGACGGAAATAAGCTAAGCTTCACATCGTCATCGATGACGTTTCCTCCGTATTTGAACATTTTGCACAAACTTGTGAACCTGCTTACATGCTTATAGGGGTCGGATTTCGCTCGGCTGTCATATTGGTTGTCTTGGATTAACTTAAGGTGGTGGCCTTTGACTGAAAACGAATCTCCTAGGTTTGGTGGGACAATAGCCGATCCCAGTGTAGGTGCTATGGCTCTCGTCCTTTCCATCATCGGTCGGTCAAAGGCGTCCATTTCGGATCTAGGTGAGTTTGGTTCAGACATAGTGTCGGATGAGGTGTTGGATGATCCTAAAGGGTTATTGATACGTCCCAAGGTGTATCAATATACCAAAGTATATTGTACACAGAACAGTTGTAGAGGGGGGTGAATACAACTTTCTTCGATCTTTACAAACTTTTTAAACAAAACGTTTTACAGATTCAGATTATATGTTAAGTAAGTAAAGAACATAAATCAATAAAACAGTAAAGCAGTAAAGTAAATGAAACATTCTTGAACACAGATTATAGTTTTCAATGTAATCCTTTATTAAGAAATAATCTATACAAAGAATTACAGGGTTGTTGCGGAAACAAGATAGCCTATAGATATCTAAACAACCCTTTGAAATGACAAACTATAATCAATAAGTTTCTACTCAAGAGAATCAGCCCAAGCTGATCTCAAATAGACTAAGCTGTGTGTAAGAGCAAAGAAAACTTGTGTGAAGAATGATTCTCTGGAATGCCACACATATGCAATCAAGGAATGAGGCTTTTATAGGCGAAAACCCTTCTTCTCTTGGTATCCAATGTAGCCACGTATTCTTATTCTGTTGGATGACAAGGGAATATTTGATCGTGCCTTTCATGGTACTTGGTCCCCCACGTACTGGCGCACATTCTTTATCATCCAATAAGAGTATGGACACGCATATGTAAATCTAACCACCAACCTGGATCCTAGGATTCTTCATAGTCACGTCATTTGTCCTTATCTTCAATCCAGGTTGTTATCTTCACTTGATTGTCAGACACAGATTGGACCGTTTGTCAAAGCACCAATCTGCCTAAGTATCTCCAAGCTGACTGCTAATCCCAAGCTGACTTCCACTACCAGCTTGGTCTTCTATCTTCAATCCTCCTCTTCGACTTGGATTGAACAGTACTTGCTTCCATAAGATTACCATCACAAAACATGAAGCATGATCTGGGTCAGAAACACATCGTAAGCTGTGTCAGCTTAGTCTGACCCAGATCAGATTACAAGAACCAAAAGATTACTAAGTGTTTATAAGTCAGATTTGTCATCACCAAATTTACAATGAACATTAGGACTCAACAATCTCCCCCTATTTGATGATGACAAAACCCAACACACTTCTAACTATCAGCTTACAAAGAATCAAAGTAAAATATTACAAACAGCTTGTGACCCTTTGAATCTTTTGGGTTCTTTTCAATCTGATATGAAGTTTTAACAAGAAAACAGAATTTGTACATATGCTTTGCATATATTGAGAAATGAAAAATATTACAAACATAAAGACCTATTCCCCAATCATTTCTACTGCTTCTTGTTTAACTTCAAATGATGGGGCAACAGTCACATTCAATTTCCTATCTAGGCCCTCATCAATAAGGAACTGCTCATACCCATTACCTTTTTCACCAAAACTAACACAGAATCTGTACAAGGTAAAAAGGTGCATATGTGGTACCTTTTTCAGCTCAGCAGTCCTTTGGAACACCAATTTGCCTCTAGCATTTAAGAAGTACATTACATGCTCTGGTTGAGTAATAAACAACCCACTTCTTGCATTTGTAACACCAACAGGTAGAGACAGATCAAGATGACTTAGAATCTTGTCAAGAGCTTCAGGAGATAATTGATCAAGCAACTCTGAAGGGTTCAAGTTCTTGAGGAAATCTATATGATCACCTTCAGGAGCATTAATTCTTCCAAGTCTTCTCCTTTTCTTTTTAAGAGGCTCAGTTGACTCATCTTCATCATCCATATCATAAGCTTCAGGTCTTGGAAGACCAATGATGTCAATCTTGAATTTGACAATTATTGCAAACTTCTTTTCAATGGCTTCCAAGACTGTCTCTCTATGAATGCCAGGCATACCAGTAATGATATTATGCAATTCAACCCACTCAGTGTATCCCAAATCAAATAGCTTTTCAAGATCACAAGTTTCATAGCTTGATTCATAACCATCTCTTGTGATCCTGATGCAGGGAATGGACTGTCCTCTTCTTCTTTTTAATTGAACTTTTGTGATCAGCTCTGGATGCCTTCTATAATTAAGTCTTCAGTTACCTTCCTCTTCTCCAGAGCTTCCCACTGATCATGGAACTCAGTACTTGCCTTCACATCTTTCAATTTATGTGATGGTTTTGAGTGAACCACCACTTTCTTTTTACCTTTACCCTCTTTCTTCTTTGTTTCCACAACTGCAAGATCTTCTTCATCTTCTTTGTTCAATGTTTCTTGAAGAATCTTGGCAATCTCTGGATCAGATTGGGTCTATTTAGCATTCTCTCTTCTTCTATCTTCTACCAACATGTTGTATGCCACCTCAACTGTTACACCTAATAGTTCAGCCTGTTCCCTTGCAGTCTCCCAATCTTTTTCTTTATCATAAACCGAGTCAGAGTGGCTGTGTCTTCACTTGAAGAGGATTCTGCAAGTTTTTCTTTGGGAGCTGGGTCAGCTTGAAATGACACAGCTTGTACAGAATTAGCTTGGGAAGACTTCTTCTCTTCATCAACTTTCACAACATTTTCCACCTTAGATTCCTTCCTTATCTCTCCAACAACATTCATCACAACATCAGTAGTCTCCCCCTCAATTGTATCACTTTTCTCACCAGCTTCTTCATTCACATTCCCAACCAACTTTTCACCACCAGACTCAGATTCTGGCATTTTTTTTATCTCTTTTTCCATTTCCTTCTCACCTTCCACCTTTGAACCAAATACAACCATTCTCCTATCATTGGCCTCCCCCTCAGCTCTATCCTTCCTCTGTCTTTCTTTCAGTTTTTCAAAATACTTAGCAACTTCCTTGTCAACCTTAACTCTTTCTCTTTCTTTTTCTAGTTCCTCTTGCTCAACTTCAGCAGCACTCTTCTCCCCCTTTTTGTCATCATCAGCAGGGAAAGAGCTAACTGGAGTGGCAATGACTCCTTTGAGGTTGTGGTTGAGCAAGTCAAATTTGACATTGTTGACACAGCAGTCTCTGAATAGATCAACATAATCAGCATGGAGGGATCCAATGCTAGATTTGACACCCTTTGAGACTTCAATCAACTCTTTCTTGAAATCTGCTTGTGATTTGTTGGCAGATTGAAGCTCTAAGGTGACATCTCTGGTGAACTTGGTTGCACTTTTCTCGAACTGACTCAGAGTACTCTTGTTTCTCTCCTTTTCTTTTTACCTTTACCCTCTTTCTTCTTTGTTTCCACAACTGCAAGATCTTCTTCATCTTCTTTGTTCAATGTTTCTTGAAGAATCTTGGCAATCTCTGGATCAGATTGGGTCTATTTAGCATTCTCTCTTCTTCTATCTTCTACCAACATGTTGTATGCCACCTCAACTGTTACACCTAATAGTTCAGCCTGTTCCCTTGCAGTCTCCCAATCTTTTTCTTTATCATAAACCGAGTCAGAGTGGCTGTGTCTTCACTTGAAGAGGATTCTGCAAGTTTTTCTTTGGGAGCTGGGTCAGCTTGAAATGACACAGCTTGTACAGAATTAGCTTGGGAAGACTTCTTCTCTTCATCAACTTTCACAACATTTTCCACCTTAGATTCCTTCCTTATCTCTCCAACAACATTCATCACAACATCAGTAGTCTCCCCCTCAATTGTATCACTTTTCTCACCAGCTTCTTCATTCACATTCCCAACCAACTTTTCACCACCAGACTCAGATTCTGGCATTTTTTTTATCTCTTTTTCCATTTCCTTCTCACCTTCCACCTTTGAACCAAATACAACCATTCTCCTATCATTGGCCTCCCCCTCAGCTCTATCCTTCCTCTGTCTTTCTTTCAGTTTTTCAAAATACTTAGCAACTTCCTTGTCAACCTTAACTCTTTCTCTTTCTTTTTCTAGTTCCTCTTGCTCAACTTCAGCAGCACTCTTCTCCCCCTTTTTGTCATCATCAGCAGGGAAAGAGCTAACTGGAGTGGCAATGACTCCTTTGAGGTTGTGGTTGAGCAAGTCAAATTTGACATTGTTGACACAGCAGTCTCTGAATAGATCAACATAATCAGCATGGAGGGATCCAATGCTAGATTTGACACCCTTTGAGACTTCAATCAACTCTTTCTTGAAATCTGCTTGTGATTTGTTGGCAGATTGAAGCTCTAAGGTGACATCTCTGGCGAACTTGGTTGCACTTTTCTCGAACTGACTCAGAGTACTCTTGTTTCTCTCCTTTTCTTTATTAATGGCTTTTGTGAGACCATCAAGAGACTCTGTCAGCTTGTTTTGGTTTTGCTGCATCAAGTCAACTACCTTCTTCACATTTTCTTCTAGTGCAGTCTGACCTTGACACAACTTATCTACCTTCTTATCCGTCAATTCCTGATCCGTTAGGATCTTTTCCAAGCATTTGGTCAGCTTTGAGCTCTCAACCTTATAGGTTGAAGTGAACTTAGTGAGCTGACCCACCACATCTGAAAATGAGATAGTGCAGCTTGGGAAGGACTTGCAGTTGGCCTAAAGGCCACTGACTCTGGAAAGAGCAGCCTGCAATCCTTAAAATCAGGGTCATTGGGCTCATATAGAAGGGGGTGGAGGCTAAGGGAATTTTGGTGAATTTTCTCATGAGAGTGAGTCTCATGAGCAGATCTGTCAGAAATGACAATGTGCTGGTCAGCCTGAGAAAGATTGACGTTTAATTCAGGCTGAGGGCCAGTGGGAATGTGTTGATCATGATGTTGATCAACTCCTCCACTGGCATCTTCCATCAGATCATCCCTTGAGGATGGAAGGGCAAGCACATCATCGAATGAAGAATCACTTCCGGAGATAGTAATTTTATTCTCATCAGCATCGTGGGGACCACCGATGGTTCCCATTGCTGCGCATGGGGCTGACATGATCTCCTTAAAGAAGGCTATGTAACCTACAGGATCCCTCTATCCAAGGACAGATGCAGACACAGATCCTGCAGGTGTAATGTTTTGTGTAGATGACTACCCTTCCACAATGGTGTGTTGTTGCACCAAAGCATCCTTAGGGAGAATTATTGAGGCCTGTACCCCTCCTTGTGATCTAGAAGGGGCATTGGCAGCCTATGCAGACTCAGAGTGTAAGAATGAATGAGTCTGATCAGCTTGGGGAGGAGAAGCAGTGTCACACGTGCGTTCAATACTTCTCTCCTTTGGCTGGTCATCCTCAGAATTGATGTGCATTGACTCTGACTCATTTTGGATCTGAGTTGGATCCACTGTTGTCTTTATTTCAATACCTTCACCCTGTTTGGAGGGTTGGGTTGCAGTAGGTGATCCCTTTTTCTCGTCTACACTCTTTTGGGAGAGTGCAGATGGGCGTGGTGATTTCGGCTTATCAGCTTGGGTGGCAGAGTCAGCTTTGGAACGTTCCTTAGCTGCCAATGCACCTTGGGGGACTTCAAATATTGATGATGTTGCATTGTCAACCCCAGAAGCTGATACAGACTTCCTTTTGGTTCTTTGCTTTTTGACATTGTGAGGTACTAAGTCCTCAACAATGGGTCTTTTAGAGTCGGATTTAGAACGAATGGATGAGGATGTGGCTAGGGTGGCTGATGATTTGGCCAACCCTTCACCCTCTTTAGAAGGAGAAGAAGATTGAATAGATTTGGAGAGTTTGAGGGTTTAGAAGCATGTGTACCTTGGTCCCCCTGATTGGCAGATTGAGTGTCAGACTCAGATCGCGTCGAAGAAGGGACAACTTCCTCACTTGTAACTCTCTCACTCTCCCTTGCCCTGCAAAAATTAAGGTAGGTCTGCATTGCTGGGGTCAGACCCTGCGCAGTTACCTTAGGACTATTGAAAATGTTATTATTAATGGCTTTTGTGAGACCATCAAGAGACTCTGTCAGCTTGTTTTGGTTCTGCTGCATCAAGTCAACTACCTTCTTCACATTTTCTTCTAGTGCAGTCTGACCTTGACACAACTTATCTACCTTCTTATCCGTCAATTCCTGATCCGTTAGGATCTTTTCCAAGCATTTGGTCAGCTTTGAGCTCTCAACCTTATAGGTTGAAGTGAACTTAGTGAGCTGACCCACCACATCTGAAAATGAGATAGTGCAGCTTGGGAAGGACTTGCAGTTGGCCTAAAGGCCACTGACTCTGGAAAGAGCAGCCTGCAATCCTTAAAATCAGGGTCATTGGGCTCATATAGAAGGGGGTGGAGGCTAAGGGAATTTTGGTGAATTTTCTCATGAGAGTGAGTCTCATGAGCAGATCTGTCAGAAATGACAATGTGCTGGTCAGCCTGAGAAAGATTGACGTTTAATTCAGGCTGAGGGCCAGTGGGAATGTGTTGATCATGATGTTGATCAACTCCTCCACTGGCATCTTCCATCAGATCATCCCTTGAGGATGGAAGGGCAAGCACATCATCGAATGAAGAATCACTTCCGGAGATAGTAATTTTATTCTCATCAGCATCGTGGGGACCACCGATGGTTCCCATTGCTGCGCATGGGGCTGACATGATCTCCTTAAAGAAGGCTATGTAACCTACAGGATCCCTCTATCCAAGGACAGATGCAGACACAGATCCTGCAGGTGTAATGTTTTGTGTAGATGACTACCCTTTCACAATGGTGTGTTGTTGCACCAAAGCATCCTTAGGGAGAATTATTGAGGCCTGTACCCCTCCTTGTGATCTAGAAGGGGCATTGGCAGCCTATGCAGACTCAGAGTGTAAGAATGAATGAGTCTGATCAGCTTGGGGAGGAGAAGCAGTGTCACAAGTGCGTTCAATACTTCTCTCCTTTGGCTGGTCATCCTCAGAATTGATGTGCATTGACTCTGACTCATTTTGGATCTGAGTTGGATCCACTGTTGTCTTTATTTCAATACCTTCACCCTGTTTGGAGGGTTGGGTTGCAGTAGGTGATCCCTTTTTCTCGTCTACACTCTTTTGGGAGAGTGCAGATGGGCGTGGTGATTTCGGCTTATCAGCTTGGGTGGCAGAGTCAGCTTTGGAACGTTCCTTAGCTGCCAATGCACCTTGGGGGACTTCAAATATTGATGATGTTGCATTGTCAACCCCAGAAGCTGATACAGACTTCCTTTTGGTTCTTTGCTTTTTGACATTGTGAGGTACTAAGTCCTCAACAATGGGTCTTTTAGAGTCAGATTTGGAACGAATGGATGAGGATGTGGCTAGGGTGGCTGATGATTTGGCCAACCCTTCACCCTCTTTAGAAGGAGAAGAAGATTGAATAGATTTGGATGAGTTTGAGGGTTTAGAAGCATGTGTACCTTGGTCCCCCTGATTGGCAGATTGAGTGTCAGACTCAGATCGCGTCGAAGAAGGGACAACTTCCTCACTTGTAACTCTCTCACTCTCCCTTGCCCTGCAAAAATTAAGGTAGGTCTGCATTGCTGGGGTCAGACCCTGCGCAGTTACCTTAGGACTATTGAAAATGTTATTATTAATGGCCTTACATTCAACAGTCTGACCAGTTGCCAGACTGAAATCATTATCAAGAATAGCTTCAATAATGAGTGCAAGAATTCTACCATAGGGTATGGTAAGACTCTTATTATTCACTCGGCCAACTAAGTCCTTAAAAATCACAGCAGCAAAATCTATTCTGGTCATAGTGACCATTGCATGAAAATCTGCAACTCTAAAGCATTAGGTTGGTCAAAACTGCCTGCCTTTACTTGTAACGATTTTGAAATTGTACTCAAAAGATAATTCCATATTCCAGTTAGGTATTTCATTTTAACAACTGAAGCCAATGGACCATTATAACCAACATCTTGTAAAACACTTTTGGCTTCAGTATGAGACACTAAACTTTCATAAATATCTTCAGGCATATATGACAGTTCAAACGCAGACCTAATCCTCTTTAAAGAAATATATACCTTTTTCTTACCGTTGAGGATGGTGCCATAGATTGCAGGATCTCCTTGTTTGTTCTGACCAACATAGCAACTTGCCCAAAATTCACAAAGAAGGTCTTTGAACACCACATTTGGCCGCTCAATCAACATTTTGCCAAATGGATGGTGCCATAAGAATGACACCACTTCTTCATAACCCTTTGCCCAAGAAGGAGGATGAACATTGGCAGAAACGAGACTGACTATCTTGATTTTACCAGTATCAAGATCAGCTGGAACAACCACTACCTTATTTCCCACCACATAGGGTGAAAGCTTATTAACGCTTACCGGAGCTGGGTATAGGACCTCAGATTCAGATGAGGAATCTGATTGAGAATTATTAGCAGAAGGAGAAACAGATGATGATGCCATTTAAAAACAAATTTTAGAAGAAGAAATTAGAGAAATTAATAAAACAGAATACAGATTTGAGAGAAAAAGAGAGAAATTAATTAGAGAAGTAAAAGAGAGATTTGGGGATTTAGGTTAAATAGAGTATATATATACTTTATTCAAAATATCCGTTTGAAAATGGAGAGAGAAAGTTTTTGATTGGAGGATGAATACGTAGTGGAGGTACTTTTTCAGTAACCAGCAGTTATCACTACACGTGTCAGTCTCCAATAGGATAGAAAATGGATAAATAAGTAAACTGAATAAAATAATGTAAGTAATAAAACTCACTGAGATATTTAATAACAAAAACAACCAATAAGCTGGGTCGGACTCAGCTTACCCTCTTTTACTTGAAAATACACCAAGTATGAAAGGGTAGTCTGGGTCAGACACAGCTTACCCTCAAAATTTAGAATAACTCTAAGGGGTCATATTTGTTATTACTTAGCTCACTGCCTTTTACAAATTTAACATACCTAGCTTACTTATAAGATAGTTGAACCTTGATTGATCCAATGGCTTTGTAAACAAGTCAGCTAACTGATTCTCTGTTGGAATGAAGTGGAGTTCAACATCTTCTTTCATCACATGATCTCTAATGAAATGATATCTTATATCAATGTGCTTGGTCCTTGAATGAAGCACAAGATTGTTTGAAATTGCTATGGCACTGGTATTGTCACAAAAGATTGGAGTTTTTGATGCAGTGACACCATAGTCCTGAAGCTGATATTGCATCCAAAGAACTTGAGAACAACAACTTCCTGCAGCAACATATTCAGCTTCTGCAGAAGATATAGAAACGGAATGCTGCTTTTTGCTGGACCAGCTTACAAGTCTATTGCCAAGCAATTGACAAGCTCCTGAAGTGCTTTTTCTATCAATCTTACAGCCTGCAAAGTCAGAATCTGAATAGCCAATTAGATCAAATCCTGAGTCTTTGGGATACCAAAGACCCAGATTGGGACTACCTTTAAGGTATCTAAAGATTCTTTTTACAGCCTTAAGATGAGATTCTTTAGGACTAGCTTGATATCTTGCACAAAGACATGTAGCAAACATAATATCAGGTCTACTAGCAGTTAAGTAAAGTAATGATCCTATCATACCCCTATAAGCTGTGGTATCAACAGATTTGCCATTTTTATCTTCACCCAGCTTATCACCAGTTCCCATAGGAGTTTTTATAGGTCAGCAGTCACTAAAACCAAATTTGTTCAAAAGATCTTTAACATATTTTCCTTGGTTTATGAAAATTCCATGTTTGGTCTATTTAACTTGTAAACCCAGAAAATAATTAAGTTCTCCCATCATGCTCATTTCATACTTTTTAGACATTAATTCAGAAAACTTTTTACAAAGTCTTTCACTACTAGACCCAAATATGATATCATCTACATAAATTTGTACAAGCAGAATATCACCATTATACTTTCTCACAAACAACGTCTTGTCAACATTACCTCTTTTGAATTTGTTAGCCAAAAGAAACTTAGACAAAGTATCATACCATGCCCTTGGAGCTTGCTTCAAACCATAGAGAGCTTTGTCAAGCTTGAAAACATGGTCAGGAAACTTTGAATTTTCAAAACCTAGAGGTTGTTCAACATAGACTTCTTCTTCCAATTTCCCATTAAGAAATGCACTCTTCACATCCATTTGATAGACTTTGAAACCTTTGTGAGCAGAGAAGGCTAAGAATATTCTGATTGCCTCTAGTCTTGCCACAGGAGCAAAAGTCTCATCATAATCAATTCCATCTTCTTGTCTGTAACCAAGAGCTACCAATCTTGCTTTGTTTCTGGTCACAACACCCCTTTCATCCATTTTGTTTCTGTAGACCCACTTGGTTCCAATCACAGTTTTGTGATGAGGTCTTGGAAAAAGTTCCCAAACCTTATTTCTTTCAAACTGTGTTAGTTCATCTTGCATAACATTCACCCAAGATGGATCTGCCAGAGCTTCATCAATCTTTGTTGGTTCCACCTTACTCACAAAATTAACAAACATGCAGAAATTGCATGTTGCCTTCCTTCTTGTTTTAACACCAGAAAGAGGATCACCAAAGATTTGATTGATTGGATGACTCCTTGTCCATTTGGTAACATGATTTGAATTGTTTCCAACTGGTACAATAGGCTGATTCAGATTTGAAGGCCCAGCATGATCAGCTTGAAGAATGGGCTGATCAGCTTGGATTGGAATGGAGGAATCTGATTCAGCTTGAGCATCGTTTGATGGATTAAGAATAATTTCTTCAGTAGGAGTTGGATCAGCTTGCACATTTTCAAAGATTGGAACATCTTCTTCTTCTTCCAATTTCCCATTAAGAAATGCACTCTTCACATCCATTTGATAGACTTTGAAACCTTTGTGAGCAGAGAAGGCTAAGAATATTCTGATTGCCTCTAGTCTTGCCACAGGAGCAAAAGTCTCATCATAATCAATTCCATCTTCTTGTCTGTAACCAAGAGCTACCAATCTTGCTTTGTTTCTGGTCACAACACCCCTTTCATCCATTTTGTTTCTGTAGACCCACTTGGTTCCAATCACAGTTTTGTGATGAGGTCTTGGAAAAAGTTCCCAAACCTTATTTCTTTCAAACTGTGTTAGTTCATCTTGCATAACATTCACCCAAGATGGATCTGCCAGAGCTTCATCAATCTTTGTTGGTTCCACCTTACTCACAAAATTAACAAACATGCAGAAATTGCATGTTGCCTTCCTTCTTGTTTTAACACCAGAAAGAGGATCACCAAAGATTTGATTGATTGGATGACTCCTTGTCCATTTGGTAACATGATTTGAATTGTTTCCAACTGGTACAATAGGCTGATTCAGATTTGAAGGCCCAGCATGATCAGCTTGAAGAATGGGCTGATCAGCTTGGATTGGAATGGAGGAATCTGATTCAGCTTGAGCATCGTTTGATGGATTAAGAATAATTTCTTCAGTAGGAGTTGGATCAGCTTGCACATTTTCAAAGATTGGAACATCTTCTTCTTCTTCAATAAGTTGCTCCCCTGAGTTTGAGCATTATCAGCTCCAACTGGAGGATTAGTTGGAGGCTCATTCTCAGGTACAGCCAGTTCTTCAAAATTGAAATCTTCATCTTCAGGAGGAGAGTAGTCTGGCTTAGAACAACCTTCATCAATGCTTACATTTACAGATTTTTCAATTGTCTTAGTTCTTTTGTTGTAAACTCTGTAGGCCTTCATCATTGTTGCATATCCAAGTAGGATACCTTCATCTGCTTTCTCATCAAACTTTCCAAGATGGTCTTTCTGATTTAGAATGTAGCAAGGACTCCCAAACATTCTTAGGAACCCAATTTCAGGTTTTCTCCCCCTAAGAAGTTCATATGCAGTCTTCTGGTGCCTTTTCACAATAAGGGATCTGTTCTGGGTAAAGCAAGCTGTGTGAACTGCTTCAGCCCATAAATGAGACTTGACATTGTTTTGAGCCATCATGGATCTGGCAGCTTCAATTAGAGTTCTATTTCTTCTTTCTGCAACACCATTTTGTTGAGGAGTTCTGGCAGCTGAGTAGACTTGTGAAATTCCCTTTTCACTGCAGAATGAATTAAGAGTGATATTCTTAAATTCAGTACCATTGTCACTTCTTAATTGCCTTACAGGCCTCTTGTAGAGAATTTCAGCTTGTTTTATAAAATGAATAATACTGTCAGCAGCATCACTCTTGTGCTTGAGAAAGAAAACCCAGGTGTATCTTGAATATTCATCCACGATAACCAAAGAGTATCTCATTCCAGTGAATGAAGGAGTACTAATTGGCCCAAATAGATCCATATGAAGCAGATCCAAACAATTATCAATGGTTGAGCATGTTTTAGACTTGAAAGTAGCTTTGTGTTGTTTGCCTTTCTCACAAGCACCACACAGCTTGTCCTTCTCATAATTTATAATAGGAAGACCAGACACCGGTTCTTTCTTACACAGCTTGTTGATGTCTTTGAAATTCATATGAGATGACCTTTTATGCCACAACCAGTTCAGCTCATCTTGAGTCTTTAACATGAAACAAACTTCCCTTGTTACAGTTGGTTTTCTCATGTCAAAAGAATACAAAGACTCGTCCATTTTTGCTACAAGAACAATATTACCTTCTAAATCAAGAACAATACCCTTACCAGACCTGAATCTTACTTCATATCCAGCATCACACAATTGACTCACACTGATCAAATTGTGCTTCAAACCATAGAGAGCTTTGTCAAGCTTGAAAACATGGTCAGGAAACTTTGAATTTTCAAAACCTGGAGGTTGTTCAACATAGACTTCTTCTTCCAATTTCCCATTAAGAAATGCACTCTTCACATCCATTTGATAGACTTTGAAACCTTTGTGAGCAGAGAAGGCTAAGAATATTCTGATTGCCTCTAGTCTTGCCACAGGAGCAAAAGTCTCATCATAATCAATTCCATCTTCTTGTCTGTAACCAAGAGCTACCAATCTTGCTTTGTTTCTGGTCACAACACCCCTTTCATCCATTTTGTTTCTGTAGACCCACTTGGTTCCAATCACAGTTTTGTGATGAGGTCTTGGAAAAAGTTCCCAAACCTTATTTCTTACAAACTTGTTGATGTCTTTGAAATTCATATGAGATGACCTTTTATGCCACAACCAGTTCAGCTCATCTTGAGTCTTTAACATGAAACAAACTTCCCTTGTTACAGTTGGTTTTCTCATGTCAAAAGAATACAAAGACTCGTCCATTTTTGCTACAAGAACAATATTACCTTCTAAATCAAGAACAATACCCTTACCAGACCTGAATCTTACTTCATATCCAGCATCACACAATTGACTCACACTGATCAAATTGTGCTTCAAACCATTTACATATGAGACCCTTCTGAAAGTAAGGGGACCATTTAAAAGTATACCAAATCCTTCAGTCTTTCCTTGAGAGTCATCTCCAAAAGTAACATTAGGACCAGCGCGAATCCTAAAGCTACATAGCAGGGACTTACATCCGGTCATATGCTTGGAACACCCACTGTCCAAGTGCCAGGTATTATCGTCATGATTGCCCTCAGGTGGAGCAGTCTGACTGGTAGATGCCTGGTGAGCTGACTCAGGTTGCTGTTGTATTTTGACAAGATCTTCAGCAAACTTTTGAGTTGCTTCTTTGGCCATAAAGCACTTGGCATCTTTATACAGTTCATCATCAGATGAAGTTGCACTTTCAGCCCAGTTGATGTTTGGTGTGATGATATGTTATGTGAGATGTAATGTATGATGTGATTTGTGCCTTAACGATTCAAATGACTTTTCTATAAAGTTATAAATGGACAAATGCTTTATAAACCACGTTCCGGCAGCAGCGCCAAAACACTTGATGGATGGTTTTTGTTTAGTGTTTAAATTTATAAAAATGTTGTACAAGTAATTATCTCAAAACACACACACCTTAACGGACAGGGGACCCGATCAGATGTAGTATAGTTAAGTGATAAGTACAGGATCGTTCGCAGGGACGCGTTGCTTTACCTAATCTAGTAATATGTGTAATTCTAGCGGTTGGGGGTTGTCACGATTTCCTATTAAACTAATTAAAATATTGAAAATTAAATAGAAGCCGCAACCGCTTATTCAGCGAGAGGCTTAGTCTGAAAATAGTTTGAAAAATCAAATAACAGTAATTAAATTAAAATACTTGTTTGGCATCTCAGATCTCATGATACGACCGGATATTACTCTACCTACTTGCTAGACTGTTGGAAACTTAATCACGGCTCAGATTTTCGTTAGATTCACTTTGCCTAATTAACTAGTGCTGCCCCTAGACTCACACTACTTCTTTAAACAAATTCTCGTTAGATTCATTGTTTAAGCATTAATGACCTAAAGTTCGTGTTACTAATTCATCTTTAAGTTACCCGGCTCTTAAGCCATGACCAGATAATAATTCCCTCCGGTGACCACAGTGCACGTTTCCATGTCACTAGATCGCGTCTGACATTGTTTAAGCATTAATGACCTAAAGTTCGTGTTACTAATTCATCTTTAAGTTACCCGGCTCTTAAGCCATGACCAGATAATAATTCCCTCCGGTGACCACAGTGCACGTTTCCATGTCACTAGATCGCGTCTGACATTGTTAAGCATTAATGACCTAAAGTTCGTGTTACTAATTCATCTTTAAGTTACCCGGCTCTTAAGCCATGACCAGATAATAATTCCCTCCGGTGACCACAGTGCACGTTTCCATGTCACTAGATCGCGTCTGACATTGTTTAAGCATTAATGACCTAAAGTTCGTGTTACTAATTCATCTTTAAGTTACCCGGCTCTTAAGCCATGACCAGATAATAATTCCCTCCGGTGACCACAGTGCACGTTTCCATGTCACTAGATCGCGTCTGACATTGTTAAGCATCATGTTCTATTCATCCTAATTACTATGGTTCTGGATCCCTCAGTTATAAGTGAATCACCTTTTACATCTAATTATAGACCGACTATGTTTTCCATCCTTATGTATTAATCCTAGTGTATGATTATAGACCGATCATCAGAATTAAATTAATACATGCAGATATAGAATCGATATTAATATGAAGAACTAGTAAAATATGGATCTACGATAAACAGTAAAACACACTCCAACAGATCTAACAAATAAAGTAAAATAAATAAACATCTACATGATCACATCGATCCAAACAAGTATTCAGCCTACAAGCCTACCATTATTAAAGGAATAACAAAGTCTGAAAAGATGAAAAACATTGTTTACTAACTGAAAGTAAAATAAAAGAGTAGATCTAGGTTGAGGATGAAGATCGGAAGGTGTTAGAAGCTCCAAAACCTCCTTAGAATCTGCAAAGTCGACCTAGGGTTTGATGTGGGCGGCTAGGGCTGCTGAATCGGCTCTTTCTTAGGGTTTTGAGGGCTGCTTCGGCTTAAATAGGTGTTCAAGTCGGTTTGCTGAACTGGGCTTCCCAGCGGCGCTGGATGGGCTCCAGCGGCGCTAGGCATGTGCCAGCGGCGCTGGCAGCTCCTGCTGCTTCTCGTTTCGCTTCGTTCGGCTCCCGAATCACCTCCTTGTGTCTTGTAACTTCATAGGCCTTCATCTTGAGTCACTTGATGCCATTTACCCTCACTCGCATCTTCCGTGAACTTGCGTAAACATAGAATCTATTAAGTACCGATAGTTCCGGAATATTAACTCATTTAAGACATTGAAATGAGGCCTTTCGATAGGGGTTTTTATCACAAAATGAACGCTAATCAGGTTGATTTAAGGAAGCATTGGTAAGTAAAACGTTACTATTTGTGACAGGTTGTTGAGATTTTCTTATTCTCAAAGTAATTAACCCTTACTAATATATTTTCATAATTTTGGTTTAGTGCGCGTTGTTTTTTTTTTGTCTTATACTCCCTCTGTCCCATATTAGGTGTCCTAGTTTGACTTTTTGAGTCTTTTTCTTTCAAATTTGACCGTAAATATCTTTGTTTGTGTTAGATAACACTTGATATAACATATATGAATTGATTGAGTTTTAAATGTACTTTTCATTGATATAATTTTCATCAACTAATATATAACACAAACAAAGATATTTATGGTCAAAGTCGGAAGAAAAAGACTTGACCAGTCAAAATAAGACAATTAAAATGGGACGGAGGGAGTAACATATCTCTTCCTAACACACACATACACAAATATATCCCTTTGTTTAAAAAGTTCATAAAAGTTCCTGCAATTTTTGGGGTTCCTAAAATAACTTTTCGCTATATATATATAGTGAAAAGTTATTTTAGGAACCCTTAAAAAAGCAGTAACCTTTATGAACTTTTTAAATTAAGCGTAATCATTGATTATTTTTTACATGATGATTTGTTTTTTGATTGTTTTTGAGTTATTTAGGTGTAATTTTGGATTTTACAATTATGTATAGACATAGATTATCATCCGTTATACAATCATGTGGAGACATAGATACGATGATCACATGTGCATGAATAGTGCTATGAGCACATGTATGCAAGTCGATCACATGTATGCAAGTATTTTGTAAATAAATGTTTTCATGAGATAGATGGTAATCAAATGTATATAGATAGTCATATGAACATTTGTAAGCAATTATATAATCATATGAACATGTGTAATCAATCATATAGTTAATAATTTTAATTTAAAGAAGGTCCTAAAGGTTTTTTTTTTTAAGGGCTGCTTCGGCTTAAATAGGTGTTCAAGTCGGTTTGCTGAACTGGGCTTCCCAGCGGCGCTGGATGGGCTCCAGCGGCGCTGGCATGTGCGAGCGGCGCTGGCGTGGCTCCAGCGGCGCTGATGTGCCAGCGGCGCTGGATGTGGATCTCCAGCGGCGCTGATTCCAGCGGCGCTGGATGTGGATCTCCAGCGGCGCTGATTCCAGCGGCGCTGGATGTGGATCTCCAGCGGCGCTGATTCCAGCGGCGCTGGATGTGGATCTCCAGCGGCGCTGATTCCAGCGGCGCTGGATGGATCTCCAGCGGCGCTGTTCCAGCGGCGCTGGATGGTCTCCAGCGGCGCTGGTGATGTGCCAGCGGCGCTGGATGTGGATCTCCAGCGGCGCTGATGTGCCAGCGGCGCTGGATGTGGATCTCCAGCGGCGCTGATTCCAGCGGCGCTGGATGTGGATCTCCAGCGGCGCTGATTCCAGCGGCGCTGGATGTGGATCTCCAGCGGCGCTGATTCCAGCGGCGCTGGATGTGGATCTCCAGCGGCGCTGATTCCAGCGGCGCTGGATGTGGATCTCCAGCGGCGCTGATTCCAGCGGCGCTGGATGTGGATCTCCAGCGGCGCTGATTCCAGCGGCGCTGGATGGTCTCCAGCGGCGCTGATTCCAGCGGCGCTGGATGTGGATCTCCAGCGGCGCTGGTGATGTGCCAGCGGCGCTGGATGTGGATCTCCAGCGGCGCTGATTCCAGCGGCGCTGGATGGTCTCCAGCGGCGCTGATTCCAGCGGCGCTGGATGTGGATCTCCAGCGGCGCTGGTGATGTGCCAGCGGCGCTGGATGTGGATCTCCAGCGGCGCTGATTCCAGCGGCGCTGGATGTGGATCTCCAGCGGCGCTGATTCCAGCGGCGCTGGATGTGGATCTCCAGCGGCGCTGATTCCAGCGGCGCTGGATGTGGATCTCCAGCGGCGCTGATTCCAGCGGCGCTGGATGTGGATCTCCAGCGGCGCTGATTCCAGCGGCGCTGGATGGTCTCCAGCGGCGCTGGTGATGTGCCAGCGGCGCTGGATGTGGATCTCCAGCGGCGCTGTTCCAGCGGCGCTGGATGGTCTCCAGCGGCGCTGGTGATGTGCCAGCGGCGCTGGATGTGGATCTCCAGCGGCGCTGATTCCAGCGGCGCTGGATGTGGATCTCCAGCGGCGCTGATTCCAGCGGCGCTGGATGTGGATCTCCAGCGGCGCTGATTCCAGCGGCGCTGGATGTGGATCTCCAGCGGCGCTGATTCCAGCGGCGCTGGATGTGGATCTCCAGCGGCGCTGATTCCAGCGGCGCTGGATGTGGATCTCCAGCGGCGCTGATTCCAGCGGCGCTGGATGGTCTCCAGCGGCGCTGGTGATGTGCCAGCGGCGCTGGATGTGGATCTCCAGCGGCGCTGATGTGCCAGCGGCGCTGGATGGATCTCCAGCGGCGCTGTTCCAGCGGCGCTGGATGGTCTCCAGCGGCGCTGGTGATGTGCCAGCGGCGCTGGATGTGGATCTCCAGCGGCGCTGATTCCAGCGGCGCTGGATGTGGATCTCCAGCGGCGCTGATTCCAGCGGCGCTGGATGGTCTCCAGCGGCGCTGGTGATGTGCCAGCGGCGCTGGATGTGGATCTCCAGCGGCGCTGTTCCAGCGGCGCTGGGAAGGTCTCCAGCGGCGCTGGTGATGTGCCAGCGGCGCTGGATGTGGATCTCCAGCGGCGCTGTTCCAGCGGCGCTGGGAAGGTCTCCAGCGGCGCTGGTGATGTGCCAGCGGCGCTGGATGTGGATCTCCAGCGGCGCTGTTCCAGCGGCGCTGGGAAGGTCTCCAGCGGCGCTGGTGATGTGCCAGCGGCGCTGGATGTGGATCTCAGCGGCGCTGTTCCAGCGGCGCTGGGAAGGTCTCCAGCGGCGCTGGTGATGTGCCAGCGGCGCTGGATGTGGATCTCAGCGGCGCTGTTCCAGCGGCGCTGGGAAGGTCTCCAGCGGCGCTGGTGATGTGCCAGCGGCGCTGGATGTGGATCTCGGGCGTGTTCCAGCGGCGCTGGGAAGGTCTCCAGCGGCGCTGGCATTCCTTTGTTTAAAAAGTTCTAAAAGTTCCTGCAATTTTTGGGGTTCCTAAAATAACTTTTCGCTATATATATATAGTGAAAAGTTATTTTAGGAACCCTTAAAAAAGCAGTAACCTTTATGAACTTTTTAAATTAAGCGTAATCATTGATTATTTTTTACATGATGATTTGTTTTTTGATTGTTTTTGAGTTATTTAGGTGTAATTTTGGATTTTACAATTATGTATAGACATAGATTATCATCCGTTATACAATCATGTGGAGACATAGATACGATGATCACATGTGCATGAATAGTGCTATGAGCACATGTATGCAAGTCGATCACATGTATGCAAGTATTTTGTAAATAAATGTTTTCATGAGATAGATGGTAATCAAATGTATATAGATAGTCATATGAACATTTGTAAGCAATTATATAATCATATGAACATGTGTAATCAATCATATAGTTAATAATTTTAATTTAAAGAAGGTCCTAAAGGTTTTTGCTTTTTTAAGGGTTCCTAGAATAACATTTCTATATATATAATATTATTATATATATATTTTCTTATGTATCCAATATATATATAACATCCATTTATACTGATAACTTTTATTGCTAATGGTTTGTATAAGAAAATTACGAATTAATCAAGGTTGACATTATGGAGGCCATAAACTTTGGAAGTGAGAATGAATGGTTTGAATTAACCTAAATATCATTTTAATATTACTATGTCGAAAGTTTCATACTTATTAAAGTTGGGGGACTGAAAAGGTATATGACTAATTGTTTAGTCAAAGATGATGTCATCAAGTTGATCCAATGGTGGATATTAAATGTTGAAAATTAATGGAGGTTCTTGATTTATTCAATTTAGAATTAAAGGTTCTCTTTTAATATATATAAAAGATATTAGGAGCCACATAGTATATGTAATCTTTTCATGATTGGTGTTTAACACATTTTAGTCATCAATAAATTATGCAGCTGTTAATCGTCTTCTAGTTTTAGTTTTATACCATTAGTTGCTACAATCAATACATTATATAGGTGATAATGAAACCATTTTTGATTTGACATTTATTGAGAACACGATAACTATGTTTTGATCATAACTTAGGAGTAACTTTGTTTCATGTATAATAGTTTTTCCCAAATATTATTTCGGTTTCATGAGGACATTTGCTCTTCTGCAATTATTGATATATTTACAATTCTATACAGACATTTAGTCTTTTTACGGTGTCATATAATTTAAATATTGTTTTGGTTATAATGGTGAAAAAGATGGTCAGCAAATTCACATGGTACCATATTTGGCATGGTGGAACACCTTCCCTACCATTTGGCATGGATCGACAGTGGCATTGGCAAAGCAAAATCAGTGAGAGTATGCCGATTGAAGTGATCGTACGGGAATACTTTAGTAACTGACAGTTTAATAATGCATTAAAAGTTATTTTCACATGGTATCGCAATTGGCATGAACTGACAAATTTAACATGTCGAGCATTTACTGGGTGAAAGTTTGATGATTTTTGACATAGGGATGTGCACGGGTCGAAAACCGGCCCGACCCGTACAAACCCGAGAACCGAAAATGCAAGAAATGCCAACCCGTAAACCGGGTCCGATTCGGGCGGGCCGGGTCGGGGTCGGGTTTTAAGGCTTGGCCCGAAAACCTGATTTGCTTGAAATCCTACCGGCATCTTCATCGCTTTTTGTTGGAGTCTTCATCAGTTTTTTATATGTGACAAAAATGGGGGTGAAGAGTGTTGTATTCCTGAAACAATTTTTGTGTTTAAACGTGCTGTAAACATATATACACTCCAAATGTAACAATTCATGATTTTTTTCTCTTCGATCTCATCATCTTTCAAGGAAAGTTATATTATTGCTTCTATGAAAAAAAAGAAGTTGCGGGCTTTGTAAAAGAAGGTTTTAAAGCTTTGAGATTAGGGGTGAGAATACGTTTTGGAGTATATGAAAGAAAAAAAAAAATATATTATATTCAGTTATATATATAAATATAGGGTAAATTACAAAAATGGTACCTGAGGTATGTCCAAAACTACACTCATAATACCTACAACTCAAAAATTACCCGAGCCATACCCACAGTTTCCAATTTTTTACACTGGCCATACCTAACCCTAACGGAAGCTAACTGGACGTTAAAAGGGCATCACATGCGTGTCACGTGCGTGGGTAAAAGTGTCTTTAGCCACCTATATCTGACATTTTCTTTTTTATTTTAAATTAAAAACTAACAAATATTGATATAGATACAGTCATACAGATAATACGTATACATATATAATGAATTTAGAAAAAGAATATCAACAAGAAGAGCTCGAACAAGGGGGAGAATATGATTCTCATGATGAATTCATTCAAAAACTATACAAGAAATCGTTGATGAATCTGCTGATATCGAGATCCGACCGGAATCCCAGCACAATCCGGGTCATCAACCCGATTTTTCCGAGGTGGATCTCTCCGATTCATTCTTCAAATCAATCTTTCTATATCTCCACCTAGTTCCACGCCACCAGCCACCTCTTTCTCCGGCCACCAGCCGCCGGCCAACCTCTTCTCCGGTCATCTCCTTGGCCGGAAAACGCAGGTATGTCATCGATCTGTTTTTTTTTTCTTTCGTCACCCACCACACCCCTCACCGGCCACATCTTTTGGGTATTGTTCAAATAGATAGGAAAAGAGTCCTAGAACAAATTAAAGAAGTTGATTTGATTATAATTCTCATTGTAATCATCGTCACTGATTCTACTTTGATGGTTTTGATGATGTGGGTATTGATGTTTATCTATGGTGTGAAATATGTAATGAGATTTGATGATTGTTTTTATGTTGGATTCATGATGATAATGATTATGATGTTGATGTGTAAAAGTGTCTTTAGCCACCTATATCTGACATTTTCTTTTTTATTTTAAATTAAAAACTAACAAATATTGATATAGATACAGTCATACAGATAATACGTATACATATATAATGAATTTAGAAAAAGAATATCAACAAGAAGAGCTCGAACAAGGGGGAGAATATGATTCTCATGATGAATTCATTCAAAAACTATACAAGAAATCGTTGATGAATCTGCTGATATCGAGATCCGACCGGAATCCCAGCACAATCCGGGTCATCAACCCGATTTTTCCGAGGTGGATCTCTCCGATTCATTCTTCAAATCAATCTTTCTATATCTCCACCTAGTTCCACGCCACCAGCCACCTCTTTCTCCGGCCACCAGCCGCCGGCCAACCTCTTCTCCGGTCATCTCCTTGGCCGGAAAACGCAGGTATGTCATCGATCTGTTTTTTTTTTCTTTCGATCTCATCATCTTTCAAGGAAAGTTATATTATTGCTTCTATGAAAAAAAAGAAGTTGCGGGCTTTGTAAAAGAAGGTTTTAAAGCTTTGAGATTAGGGGTGAGAATACGTTTTGGAGTATATGAAAGAAAAACTTTAAATTTAAAGATATATTATATTAAGTATAGTTTATAAAAAATAGGGTAAATTACAAAAATGGTACCTGAGGTATGTCCAAAACTACACTCATAATACCTACAACTCAAAAATTACCCGAGCCATACCCACAGTTTCCAATTTTTTACACTGGCCATACCTAACCCTAACGGAAGCTAACTGGACGTTAAAAGGGCATCACATGCGTGTCACGTGCGTGGGTAAAAGTGTCTTTAGCCACCTATATCTGACATTTTCTTTTTTATTTTAAATTAAAAACTAACAAATATTGATATAGATACAGTCATACAGATAATACGTATACATATATAATGAATTTAGAAAAAGAATATCAACAAGAAGAGCTCGAACAAGGGGGAGAATATGATTCTCATGATGAATTCATTCAAAAACTATACAAGAAATCGTTGATGAATCTGCTGATATCGAGATCCGACCGGAATCCCAGCACAATCCGGGTCATCAACCCGATTTTTCCGAGGTGGATCTCTCCGATTCATTCTTCAAATCAATCTTTCTATATCTCCACCTAGTTCCACGCCGCCAGCCACCTCTTTCTCCGGCCACCAGCCGCCGGCCAACCTCTTCTCCGGTCATCTCCTTGGCCGGAAAACGCAGGTATGTCATCGATCTGTTTTTTTTTTCTTTCGTCACCCACCACACCCCTCACCGGCCACATCTTTTGGGTATTGTTCAAATAGATAGGAAAAGAGTCCTAGAACAAATTAAAGAAGTTGATTTGATTATAATTCTCATTGTAATCATCGTCACTGATTCTACTTTGATGGTTTTGATGATGTGGGTATTGATGTTTATCTATGGTGTGAAATATGTAATGAGATTTGATGATTGTTTTTATGTTGGATTCATGATGATAATGATTATGATGTTGATGTGTAAAAGTGTCTTTTAGCCACCTATATCTGACATTTTCTTTTTTATTTTAAATTAAAAACTAACAAATATTGATATAGATACAGTCATACAGATAATACGTATACATATATAATGAATTTAGAAAAAGAATATCAACAAGAAGAGCTCGAACAAGGGGGAGAATATGATTCTCATGATGAATTCATTCAAAAACTATACAAGAAATCGTTGATGAATCTGCTGATATCGAGATCCGACCGGAATCCCAGCACAATCCGGGTCATCAACCCGATTTTTCCGAGGTGGATCTCTCCGATTCATTCTTCAAATCAATCTTTCTATATCTCCAAATTTACAATAATCCCATCCCTCCCCAACTTCCCAGACGTCCAGATCCCATGTTTATGGTAGTCAAGAGCCCAGATCCATTATATATTTAGCTTTAGCCCACTAATCACTTAAGGCCATATGTAATATTGTTAAATTGCTAAACTATGTCATGGGTTTCACGGGTCAACCCGACAAGTTTTGGGTTTTAACCCGATTCGGGCCCAGAAAGTCACTAAATTGCTGAACCGTGAACTGGCCCATTTGGTCTTCGGGTGGGTCAGGGCGGGTCGGTTACGGGTGGGTCAAAAATGGGTCACGGGTTTCCAGGTTAAAAGTTCATCCCTATAATTGACAACCACCCCTCCACCCCTAAAAGACATTTGGTCTTTATAGTGTCATGTGACTTAAATATTTTTTTGGTTTCGTAAAATCATTTAAAGCATGTTTTTTTTAAACAATCTAGTGTTAAGTAGATAAAATCTTAAAATAGATAAATATTGTTTTTATAGACTAAGAATAAATAGTTGGCATTTAGTTTATTAAATTAAAATCAAACATATTTAGAGGGTGTTTAGGATTACTCTTGAAAAATAGATTATACTGTTTGTATAATCAAAATCAGATAATTAATTGTAACAAAACGTGATGTAGAACTTTTGTGTTTGGCATTGATTATGCCGTTTAATATCGTCATAATCAGATAATTAGTTTTTTGAGTGTTTGGTAAATTACATATTTTGATGACTAAATCATTCAAATGATCAAAAAGGACATTTACTTATATTATTAAATTATCAGATCATATATATGATAAATATAATTATGTCTTAGTAGCTTATTTTAACAAATAATCATGAAATATGCGAAAATAAGAATGGCCATATAACAAACTAACAAAGTTATAAAAATAATAAACATTAAATATGATATATAAATCATTATAGATTAAACATGCACGTTGTGCGGGCATACTAAAAATGTAAATTAAAAGTAACTAATAATTATATTATTATTCATAGTTTATGATAATGTAAAAAAAATATTCAAATTACAACTGATGCAAATAATAAAATTATGATTTATGAATATACGATATATATCAAATATGTTAAAACATAACTAATGAAACGTAAATATTTATAAATCAAAAAATCTTCTCTATGATATATATTTATGAAATATAATATAATAAATAATCTCATTTGAAAAATGATAATTATCATTGAATTAATAAAAGACACGGTCTAAAGTATATAAACATCTTTGTGCTCATATATTATCAAAATACGAAATACGGAATCTTTTGCAATATTATTTGCTAAAAAAGAATCATTGTAAAGTTATCCGCGCTTATCATCAACCCCATATAGTAGTAAATCATGGATTTAAAAAAATCATTATCATAAGTATTATAAGTTAAAGTTAGTTATTAGGATTGATAATTAAGATTAATGTATATGACATGACTAAATACATGACAACTCAAATATAACAAAAAAAATGCAAAAATGACAAATCATGTAAAATCCAATGTGACAAGTTTTTACAAATATCAACTAAGATAAAACATATTTTCTCTTAGTTATATAAAAAGATTTGGGATATAAAACAATTGAATAACTTATTAATAATTAACACCTACGTGATCTATATATTTTGAAAAGAAAGAAAAATTATAAATATAATTAACAGTAATAACATTTAGAGTGGTTATTATTTTTATATTATTAAAACAGTAGTAATCCAAGCTTTTTCAAGCCCTCCTCAGTTTTAAAATCAAACCTACTTAAAAAGTTGCCACGTAAAATGAAAAAAAATTATTATTTGCAATATTATTTGATAAAAAAAAGAATCATAGATTAAAGTTAAAGTTATAATATATTTTGACTTTGAAAAGAAAGAAACAAAATAATATTAAATATAATTAACAGTAATAACATTTAGAGTGGTTATTATTTTTTATTTTTAAAAAAAAATTTAAATGAATAAAAAAGGTATGATCAATTTATAAAAAAATATTATTAATAAAGATAAAAAGAACATACGTAGTGTTTGATAAATTTAGGTATAATATTTTATTTTAAAAAAGATTTGATGAATTTTTAAAGGATAATATGAAATCTTATCAAAAATAGTTTTAACAGTAAAACTAATCCTAAAACACCTACATAATAGAATGGTATTATTATTATTATATAAATTATTAAAAATACGTACATGACTTTTAAGTGTATGATAAGTAGTATTTAAATTAGATTTAGATTATAATTATTATATTTAATATGTATAATAAATTAAATATTAAATTTAATATAAATTAAATATTAAATATATTAAATATAAATTAATAATGCAAGTTAACCACTAATTGACACCTAAGATTTTTCTTACTTGGCAAAAATTTAAATATGCCACATAATCACAAAACTATCCTCTCTTAGTTATATAGAGAGATGTAGTTCATCAACGTCAATAGAAATCATTTAAAATTCAAGTAAACAAATTTGTAGTAAAAGTATATACAAAGTCAATACATAGAGAATAATATAAAATAATTATTGAATATACTACTTTTGTTGATATATTGAAAACTAAGTTGTTGAATAAATTAGGTGCTCCCTACTCATAAGTCACAAATCGTAAATATATGTGTGGAGGGACATGCTTTATAAAGGGTAACAAAGTAAATCGATGGGCTGGAGAATAAATTCTTTAATCAGCGTTTTGTTGCAGTAGGTACTAACATGCTTTTAGATTATCACGTTTTGAAAGGTTCAAAACGTAAAAAATCAATTTTTATTAATTTTTTGCCAAACATTAAAAACATATTTTTTGTGATTTCAAAACACAATAATCTAAAAAACATGTTAAAAAAGCAATCCCAAACACCCCCTTAGTTAACTTGATGAATTAAGTAATTTTTATGTAACTAACTCACTTAGGTGGATTGTCCACTAGTTTACCCTAGGGTGGCTAATGAAGTGTTTTACATGAAAGCCAAGGTCTTTGATGCGTACCCAACAAGACCAGATATACTATACTATCCGATATTCGCTAATAATTCACATCTTTCAAGAAGTTTTTTATATTTAACCCATTAAAGATTTTAATCAAACATGTCTTTAGTCTTTCAAAATATGTCATTACTTAAGTGACATAAACATTGTTAAGCATATTTGTCTCTTGACTTTGATAAGATTAGATAAAGTTTAATTTCAAAGTTAAATTGACGAAATAGATATGTCAAAAATAAATAGCAGCCCCCGGCGAGGATCGAACTCGCGGCCTTTCGCTTACGAAGCGAACGCAATACCACTATGCTACGGAGGCACTACTGCTTGGATATGCAAAAGTTACCCATAAATAGAAACCAATTTCGATGGATTTAGCGTTGACTGTTGCGTGTAGAAAGTCAAAACCCTCCCTCTAAGCCATTTGATTTATCAATAGGGTTTGGATTACACACAAATCTCATACTTCACTCACTATGTGCGGCATAGCTCTGATAGTATCTGGTGTTCGTATCGATTTATCATCTGTTTTTCCATCACATATTTTAACAGCCAATTTTGCGGCTGATTCTGCACCTGTAAGCAATTTTTACTATTTAATTGGTGTAGTTGTTATATTAGTGTATCTGTTTATATAAGTGTTACATTTAGTTTAAATTAGTTTATTCTTTCGGCTTATAGAAATTTTAATAGGACAATTTTTGTCTCATGAGCTTTATACAGTAGCTTATTTTGGCACATAACCTCAAGTTGATAGAAATTTTAATAAGACAGCTAACGGAAACCGAGCACTTTTTAAGTTTATTGACGATGTTTAGGGACCTTTTTTTTTTTTGAAAAATCCGTTTCTTATGTGAATCAAGTTATCTAAATTTTAAGTAAGACTTATTTTGTGATTAATAATGTTGGAACTACAGCTTTTAGTTTCTATAGACGATATTAAAGCGGCTTTAAGGAAGCGGGGACCTGACAGCTTAGGAAGCAGGTCTATATTGCTTCACGCAGACGAGGGAAGGATTATTCGGTCTTCAGTGGAAGGAGAGTCGACTAGCGAATACGGGTTAACAGAGAATTGTGCTTTGAATAATGGTGCAGTTGGAAAAGCTTTATTTATCGGTGCTACATTGCAATTAAGAGGAGTGTATCCTATCATACAACCTTTGGTGGACAAGTGTGGGAATATCTTTGTCTATAATGGTATGGTTTCGTATTAACTAAATTATTCGGTATTAGAAATGATACCCGAATTCTATAAGGCTATAACATGTTGAAATTTGACCATTTTATGTTGCTTGTTTCAAATACGTCGGTAATTGATTTGGATTGTTTGGGCGTGCGTTGTTAAAATGATGATTGAGTTTTAATGTTTTTTATTCTGTTGTTACAACATTGACAGTACAGGGTTAAAGTGTCGTTTAGGGAAATTGATATCGTTGCCAGAGTTTTATTTATTTATTATTATTAATATATTATTAGTTAGTTTTATCTGGTAAGTTTTATTCACTTAAAGCAATTCTATAATCAGTAAGCTTACGCTGCTGACCTTTACATCGAACCTAGTTGATGCCAGAAGAGCTACCCCTTTCCAGACAGTGAGCTCTGGACAGTGGAAGTTTGCACATTCACGAATTTCGGCCCCACACGAGAGAGAATCCGACAATCCGTGGTAAGTTCTTCCATCAACCTTTCCTTAAAAAATTTCGACTTACATGTTCCCCCACGGAGGATGATGTTTCTGTACAGTTTATCTCTCTCTGGAATAGGACAATGCTCGATTGAATGACGAATGATCTCATGGATGCCTAGCATGCCATTGAGACGGGGTTTAAATAAAATATCACTGCTGGTTATGAGCTCCTTTCCTAATGTTATAGAATTTCCATCAGGTAAATCAAATTCCCGTGGCTCGATCATTTCAATTTCATTGTTGTACTCGAATTTTTTAGCCAAGTAACATGCCTCTTCTTTTATATGACATAGACGATGCTTCCCTTTTTTAATGTCTTTAAAACAAAAAAGGGGGACGATATCGTCTATTTCAGATAAAAGAACAAACATGTTACTTGGCTAAGAAATACGAGTACAACAATGAAATGGAAATGATCCAACCACGTGAATGTGATTTATCTGATGGATTTTCTTTAACATTAGGAAAGGAGCGGTACCAGCAGTGAGATTTTATTTCAACCCCGTCTCAATGGCATGCCATCTATGCTAGGCATCCATGAGATTATTCGTCCTGCAATCGAGCATTGTCCAATTCTAGAGAGAGATAAATTGTACAAGAACATCATCCTCAGTGGAGGAAAATGCAAGTTGAAATTTTTTAAGGAAAGGTTGATGGAAGAACTTACCACGTATGGTGGGATTCTCTCTCGTGTGGGGTCGAGAACCGTGAATGTGCAAACGTCCACGGATCGAGAGCTCACGGCCTGGAAAGGAGCAGCTCTTCTGGCATCAACTAGGTTCGATGCAAAGGTAAGCAACGTAAGCTTACTGATTATAGAAATGCTTTAAGTGAATAAAACTCTGGCAATGATATCAATTTGGCAATGTTTAAGCTTACTGATTATAGAAATGCTTTAATTTCTTCTGGTTGTGCAGTATCGGTGTGGGCCTGGAAACTTTTGTGTGTGTGTGTTGTGTGGTGTATGTATATATAGAATATATTTTTAATATAATATGGATGATGAAGTAGCATGGGCAATTGAGTTTCAGTTTGTTGGGTTGAAGACATAATTAGTACAATGTGTTGGTTCAGTGCATTGAACAGTTTGCGTTGCACGTGTTGCCGAGGTGGCCGTTGTGCTTGGGAAAATTGAAAATGCCATTGGAGATAGCTTTAGGAACTCTACTATTTGGTATTGGGTTATAGCTTTAGGGACCATAGAATTGAGTCTGAGACTTAGGAGACCCCTGCTTCTTGAATTGCAAGACTGCCTAATCGTCTTTATTGATTATTTAGGTCTGTTTATGGATAAGAATAATAATTCAGTTGGTTCGTCTCATCTGCCTCACAGGTGAAGTGTTTGGAGGATTTGAGCTTGGTAGCGAGAGCAATGATACTGAAGTCCTCATGCAGTCTCTGGGTAAATGCTGCAACTGCATTTCTCGTGAACACGATGGCGCATGCTCTTCCAGTCATAATAAGATATACTCTGTTCCTGAACTTCTTTCAACAATCAAAGGGCCATGGGCTTTCATCTATTGGCAGGTACTTTAAGTGGTAAGTTCCATTCACTTGAATGGTACTGGAAAATGTAGCGCAGCGGTCGCAGTATCGACTCATTTACAATTGTCATATCTCCACTCTCTTTTGTAATTAAAGTTGTTATACACAGGAGAGCTCAAAGACTATATGGTTTGGTCGAGATGCACTTGGAAGGCGAAGCCTTCTTGTTCACTGGCCAAGTTTAAAAGACTCCCGACTCATATTTTCTTCTGTATCACCACCCTCTTCTATTGAGGAATGTTCAGGTATGCATACCTGCTGAAAGCATGCTTTGTTGTATCATGTTTATGTTTATTATTTAGTTAAGTTTTTTTTTTTGACTTCAACAGCAAACTATTTTCATATTTAGTGAAGTTATGCGATCTTTTATAATATGTTTATAGATTCTGGATATGACAATCGGCAGAGTGAATTGAACTTTTGGGAAGAGCTCCCATGTGGAGTCTACAGCCTGTCCATGAGTGCTTCAGAAAATTTGTCGGGCAGAGTCAAAAGACATAATTGGACCAATCCCTTGCTGGAAGAACTGATTAAGTGGGAAAGATGTTTCGTTGAACCCAAACCTGAACATTTAATTGAATCCCCAGAAGTTTTTTCTCGTGAGCAACAAGGTAAAATGCAGATTTCGTCACTTTAAGTGCTTCCATACGTGATTCTATATCATTTTTTTGGGTGTCATCTATTATGATTGTATTTAGTTTCTATAATGATATGAAGTGTACCTTATAAAGTGGGCAATTTCCACCCATTGATTTATCAATATGGTATTGTTTAACTCAAATGGGCCAAATACTTTTTTTTAGCTTAAATGGGAATGGTCAAATGGGTTGGAAGAATATTTCTGTTATTCATAGAATTATAATTATACCATGTATGTACTCATACTTAACGTTCTAGCTATACATTAAAAATTTCAAAAATGGACAAATAATTTTTTGCCAGTCTAGCCAACATAATAGACATGTTTTAAACTGGACCCATTTGAGGTTGTTCTCTCCCCCCTTTGTCTTCCCCCATGGTTGCTTCCTCCGTGCCTTATGGTTTGCAGGTATTATCTCTTGGTTTGCTACAGGGCTTTTGCATCAGAAAGTTCTGGCTGCACTAAAAGAATCTGTGAGGCGTCGCACAATATTTTCAGGACTTCATCTGGTTTGTCAATGACTTTAGTCTTCTTTTCTTTGTCACTAAATACATCAAAAACTCAAAACTTTATAATACTGCCATTTAATTGGGTTAATTAAAATGAAATAAAGGAATCTTTTGTTGCTTCAACAATCTCAAGGTTGCTGTCATCAGGATCCTTGTTAATATCGTCGATTGACTCTTTCTCATTTCGATAAAAGATAGACCTATCCATTTAATGTTGCTGAGCATTGTCTAGTTTCCCGCCAGTCACATATTTTGCTTTCTAAATAGGGAATGAAAATACTCCGTAAGATACTTCAGGGTTTTGAACTTTATGACATTTTTCCCGGCCAGGAAGTGTTTTTAACTTGATATGAAAAGCAAATTGTTGCAAATGGGAGCACTTTCTTATGTTTTCATTATTGTTTTCCAACTCACAGGGTAATTCTCCAGTTTCTGTACTTTTTTCTGGTGGATTAGACTCCATGATACTCGCAGCATTGTTGGATGAATGCTTAGATCCAAAATGTAGGTGATTGACTTTTTTTATAATAATTATTTTCCATTATAAGAACCGAAGAACTTATCCTTCAACTCTTATACTTTGCTAATATAGTTCTATTACCAATTCGTTGCCATTCACAATAACTCAGGTTTCACTGACTGAAGTTATACAACCACAGTTTTTTCACACTTATGGAGTTAACCTTTTTTTTTTTTATAAAAAAGATGAATTATCTCAAAATCCTGCTCACTGATGGTGAAAAAATTGAAAAGTAAGTGTAAAAAGGATAAGCATTATGCTACATGCTTTCAAAAAGTTCTTCAAGATTGATCTTTCGCAGGCGAAATGTTGAATTATCTATTTCGCCAAGCTTATTTATCACGCTTCTGCTTGCAGATGAAATTGATCTGTTGAATGTTAGTTTTGATGGTCAATTAGCTCCTGATAGAATCTCTGCTAGAGCAGGTGTCAATGAACTGAGAAAAATTTCTTGTTTGAGAAGGTATGTATGAGGATAAGTTTTGTATTCCTCTTTTGTGTAGTTGTATGGATTTATTTTATTAGCAATATGCTTGAGAGCACTTCGACATTCTTGTGTTTATAATATCAACAAGTTTGAATTTTTGCAGATGGAATCTGGTAGAGATAGATGTAGAATTGTCAAAATTGACTTTGGAGACAAAACAAGTCATGTCACTTATTAATCCTTCGAATACATACATGGTACTTGGATTCATTATCTCTGAAATTTAATGAAAAGTGTATATATATATTTAGCAATGTGGTGGGTCAAACTTATATTATATAGTTTATATATATGTACCTGTAGCTTTATTATATTTATCCGGAGTTTTTAGCTATTGTAGGTTTCCGATTGCTCGTGCATTTGTGATGTAATTTTACTTCAATATTCTGTCTGCTTCTGTTTCCAAAAACATATTTTTAATCACTGACTTTAATAATAATGGCGGATATTACAGGACCTTAATATTGGAATTGCCTTGTGGTTGGCAGCTAGTGGTGATGGCTGGCTGAGTGAAGTAGACATGAACAATAATCCTGAACGTCAGCGTGTTAAATATAAATCTGACTCCAGGATCCTCTTGGTTGGTTCTGGTGCGGATGAGCAATGTGCTGGGTATGGCCGCCATAGAACTAAATTCAGACAAAGCAGGTTGGTAACATCTTTTGTTTGTTATAGCGCTGGAACTGGATAGGAAACTTGTGTTTTGCTTTTAGTATCTATTTTAGTAAAAACAGAATGGGCTAGATAATCTTTCTGGCTCCAGCTAGAATTCATCAACCTGAATACGGTTTTTATATAACTGAATGGGTTTATGGAAAGAAGATTCTTGACTTTTCCGAGGTCGAGGTATTAGTTTCACTTGAACAAATTTGATTCACTATCAGACGCAATATGAAATCCCGAAAATTCTCTTTAAGCAAGAAAAGAAATGTAAGTGATACCGAACAAGCAAGATAAATAAGTTTTTACTTGGTTTGCAATTTTGCATTATGGTTTCTATTGGCAAAATTTAAGTTTTTGTAGTTAAATTATTGATTTCTGAATTTGGATGGTTTTTTAACACATTTGTCTTCAGTTGGGCTGGACTAAATGAGGAAATGAAGTTAGATATGCAGAGAATCTGGAAGAGAAATCTAGGTAGAGATGATAGATGCATTGCTGATAATGGGAAAGAGGTACGTGTAATAGGGGTTTATCGAGAGTCCTGGTTTCCAGGCATACGTGTAATTTAGGAGTAGGAGTAGGATAGAATGCCGTTCAAAAAAAAAAAAAAAAACTTTTATTATCTCAATAATAAACTAAATAAACCTTTTAATAACGATTTAGGAAGTTTGATGCATTAAAAAAATACATTATAGGCAATGTTTGACCCTTTAGATCCCTTATTAGCTATTCATTCGGCTATTACATATTATACAATATAAGTTGTATGTTAGAATTGTAATTCTTAGTATTATTAGTTACCATATCTTATATTAAATTACTTTCTAATTATGATTCTTAGTTACCATTATTAGTTACTTGGGCATCGAGTTTAGCTAAACATCTTTTATATGTCTGTTATAATCCTAATTCACTCAAGATAATCAGTAAGATTTATTAGATATGAGAGGAGCTATATACATATCTCTGATGTGATGCAACAATTGAGGAATTTGATTTATTTGAACGACCAAGAACCTTAGCCTAGCGTTTTGTGAGGCTTTGACCCCCACCACTTGCTCATATGTGTTAGACTGACAACATTGACTCATAGTCCATGCCCTGGCTGCCTATAAATGAGGTGTGATCAAGCTCCAGTGTTGTGACTCATTGAGTCATTTAGCCGTTTAAGATAAAGATGATATTTCTGGACATGGCTGGCAACGTTCTCTCCACTTAGACTTGGAATGTTCATTAGATCCAAGATTATTCTAGGAACAACTTTATCAATACCGAGGTTATTAACCACCTTTATGAAGTGTCGATCTAGCTCAACAAAGCAAACAACTCGAGGCTTCCTTGAAGAAGGCTTGTCTCCATTTCTCATCTACATCCTCCCCGTTTTTCAATCTCATGTATAGTTTAAAAATGAATCCGACTTTATCATTTTATGTATATCGTTTGCTTTGTGAAACCCGACACTAGATCACCGGAGGAAACTTAACGTCATACTGTAATACTTATTGTCTCTTAGTTCCATGGCAAACTTGTCAAGCCAATATAATAATCATCATCACCGGTCTCCATGGTAACTTTTTTTTTTCTCATTGTATTCTTCAATTTCTTCTTACCTTGTACTTGTTGAAGATTTGGCTTCTTTTCCCCATAGCCCATATCTATTGTGGTGAGTTATAAATACCGAGTTCTTGAGGAGCACTGTGACCTTGTTGTTAGGATTTTTGGAATTTCTTAAATATTTCTCCTTCAACCTTGTACCTAGCTCCCAAATAACTTGAACCTACTTCTAAGACTTGTTTTATACGATGCTCCTAATATCTTTTCTTCATATTGAGTTGTAATTTTTTTTCAAACTGATTATCTTTGTTGAGATTTTCCATTACTTCTCGACCCAGTCTTTTGTGAACATTGACCCTTTCATCTGCTGCCAACTTCATTACTTGTTATGAGGTTGAGGATGAATGGAGATGTTTGGATCCTGTTCTGTCAAGGTTTTTTCTAGGATGTTTTCTTGTGCGTCTCATTTGTGTTATCCGTTGCCATTAGGAACACGGTCATCATAATACATTATTTGATTTGATGTTGCTTTTCTTTTTGTTAAAAACATGGTTATCATCATGCATTATTTGATGATAAACATGTTTCTAGCACAAAAGTAAAACAAGATGATATTCAATTAATGCATGATGATGATCATGATCTTGAATTAGGAGGTAGTGAAGATACATATGCAGGAGAAGATGTTGTCGAAAAGCATTGATAGCGCAAGGATTTAAACATCTCAATTCGTGAACACCAGAAGATCGTACTAAGGGTATAATAATAATAGCTACAACAAGTAATGAGATTGGTGGCACATCAAGGGGTTAACAATTCTAGAAATTGGCAACAAGATAATATCAATAAGTTCGGGAAAAGCATTATGACTGAAGATGAAAAGAAGGTATTGGAAGCATCCGATAAAATTGGTCTTATAAGTTGGTCTTGGGAGCCGGTTAGGGCCTAATCAAACCCAACTAGAAGAGACAATTGAAAGGAAAGTATTCGAGAAATTCTGAAAATTCTAAAAAAGGAAGTTTGCAATGAGTTCTCAGGATTTATAAGTTATCAAATAGTAGATATGGGAGAAGAGGCTAAATTTTTTTTGGTTTTGAGCAAGTAGAAGAACAAATTGAATAAGTTGAAAAAGAGTTCAATGATAAGAAACCAAAGGTGCAATGGAGAGATCATTATGATATTAAGCTTGACAAGATTGTCATAAAACTAAGAGAATGAGTATTACGATGTAAAGTTTCTTTTGGGAGAGGCTCTAGATCTAGTGTCAAGATTCTACAATGCAAATGATTTAAGATACGCCATCACAAGAAAGATGGGAGAAGAGAAGGAAACAAAAGACATGGGGAAACAAAGCATCGAGTGAACAAAAATTTTACTTTGGACATTTGCAAGCTGTAAAACAGTTCCCTGATTGTAGCTTACCGGAAGTATTAGACAATATAAATTATATCATGATTGTGATTCTTAGTTTTATTAATTATCATGGTATATTAAATTAGTTTCTAATGTTATTGGGCTACCTTGCAATCAAATTTAGCCAAACCTACTTATGTGTCTCTTGTCAATGCAATCAATACTTTCTTGTTTATATATACCACGTTGTCCCATTTATTGTTGAAGGGGTCAAGTTTATCTACTGACAATCATTGGATTCTTGACTTAAATGTAATATCTGTTATGTTTAGGCTAGATTTCCTTTTCTAGATGAGGATGTAATAAGCTTGCTGCTTCATATTCCACTATGGGAGATTGCAGACCTCCGGCAACCAAGTGGAGTTGGAGATAAGAAAATATTGCGAGAGGTATGCCTTATTTTATTAGATTCTACGGTAGAACATATAATTTTATGCATTGTAAAATACGTATTCTAGTTGTTCAAAAGAAATATGCTCACAATAGAACATCTAGATACATGATTATCTTTGCATTTTGGTTCCACTTTGCTATACTAGATACAGGTGGAAAATAGACGGGTGGGTAATATAACATTTCAAAACTGGTTTTATTGGGACTTCTCAAAGTGAGACTGGTTGACCCATGCACTTTTGTCTATTACTTTAGTTTGTCAAATATATATATAGCGAGCAGGAGATGTGAGTACAAGGTGAAACTCCATGTAAAAAAACGTTGGAAGACGATGGAACTTGGAACTTCAAATATTATTAGGTGTTTGCTTTTTAGCTATTTAATTATTTATTTTTCTTGTTTGAATGGTTAGAGATGAGTCAGATCCCGATTAGACCTAGTGATAAGTAATGGATGGAAATTGCCCCCTCTGATATTAAATCAACCACTTACTGCATTGTCTTATATTTTTGAAGGTTGCAAGAATGCTTCAGTTGCATGAAGCAGCTGTCCTGCCTAAAAGAGCAATTCAGGTATGCATACTTCTTTTTGTTAATGACCATAAGTCTCCCAATTGGTTGCTATCATAATAATACTGTATTTTTCACTTGGTCTGTTTACAGTTTGGTTCAAGGATTGCCAGGGAATCAAACCGCAAGAATTTTGGAAGTAATCGTGCTGCAAATCAAGCTTCAGCTGGAAGTGCACTCTTTAACCCAAATTGATTTTCAAGGTGGCATCTTCACGGTTCAGTCCGTATTTTGCTAATTCTTTCAGCTTAATGTGTCTCCAACTATTGGAGACTTGAATACGTTATAATGAAATAGAATTTAGATAGGATTTGAAGAAGAAAATTTTATTTTGGGTTTGCTTTTAGTTAGTTGACTTGATCCATAGAAATTTTATACAAAGGAATCGATTTTTGTTACCCCCACTATCCTCGTAATCCATATTTTACATTAATGATTAGGTTTTTCATGGTCAGATTTTATGTTTGATGGATGATTTTTGATTTATATGTATGTAGCTAACATGGTATGACCGTGACCATTTTCGAACTCCTATTTTTGGACACCTTGAGATGCTTATTTCTGAATCTCTTGTGAACAGGACACATAATCATTAGATCACTAATTAATCTAACTTTTATGATTGATGTGGTTCCAACCTTTTCAAGAGTTGGCCAAAGAAATTAAGACAAGAAACCAAGAAGAACTTTTAGAGAGAAACTCAGAATTCATTCATTTTCCATTCCTCCGTTCACAAACATACAATACGGCTTTTTATAGCCTTAAAAGGTAACTGCTACTTCTACTAATTTGGAATATAAACTAACTGCTTACACACTATTGGCTACTAATTAAACGTGGACATGCAAATTACAAAACATAATTACTATAGTCACATAAATATTAAACATTATAACTCCTAATATGATATGCATGGGAACGTGGGGTAAGGCACATATCATTCCACCCCGCTCGAACGATCCTTGTCCTCAAGGATGCAATCGGAAGATGCTCGTGAATAGACCATGGTGGACGCCACTCCGTTCTTGGAGCCAAAACATTCTGAATATATACTGAACTCTTGTTCATCAAGGACGGAGAGAAGACCGAAGATGATGCTTGGGCTGTGTTGGATGGTTTGTTGACAGCGAAGGGGTGGTGGCTTGGTGTAGGTTTCGTTGTCGATTCAACAGCCGGTTGTCGGCATGGAAGGGGTCGTAGTTGTAGAATGGCGGCTGCTTCTGGTGAGGATACAAGGGCTGTTTTTGATGGGTTGTTGGCAGCGGTTGATGGCAGTGCGTTGTTGACAGCAGGTTGTGGCAGTGGCGAGACGATGATCGATGCAGCGGGTTGTGGCGCTGTGGTGGAAACGGATGGTGTAGAAAAGATGGGAGAGGTTGCCCACCTTCGGGACTCAGTCTTGAGAAGATCGATCATCTCAAGAAGAGTGGAGTCGATTTGATTTAACAAATCGTTTCTGGATAGTCTTTGAGTAGCCATGTTCACGAGGGATCACGACCGCTCTGATACCACTGATGTGGTTCCAACCTTTTCAAGAGTTGGCCAAAGAAATTAAGACAAGAAACCAAGAAGAACTTTTAGAGAGAAACTCAGAATTCATTCATTTTCCATTCCTCCGTTCACAAACATACAATACGGCTTTTTATAGCCTTAAAAGGTAACTGCTACTTCTACTAATTTGGAATATAAACTAACTGCTTACACACTATTGGCTACTAATTAAACGTGGACATGCAAATTACAAAACATAATTACTATAGTCACATAAATATTAAACATTATAACTCCTAATATGATATGCATGGGAACGTGGGGTAAGGCACATATCATTCCACCCCGCTCGAACGATCCTTGTCCTCAAGGATGCAATCGGAAGATGCTCGTGAATAGACCATGGTGGACGCCACTCCGTTCTTGGAGCCAAAACATTCTGAATATATACTGAACTCTTGTTCATCAAGGACGGAGAGAAGACCGAAGATGATGCTTGGGCTGTGTTGGATGGTTTGTTGACAGCGAAGGGGTGGTGGCTTGGTGTAGGTTTCGTCGTCGATTCAACAGCCGGTTGTCGGCATGGAAGGGGTCGTAGTTGTAGAATGGCGGCTGCTTCTGGTGAGGATACAAGGGCTGTTTTTGATGGGTTGTTGGCAGCGGTTGATGGCAGTGCGTTGTTGACAGCAGGTTGTGGCAGTGGCGAGACGATGATCGATGCAGCGGGTTGTGGCGCTGTGGTGGAAGCGGATGGTGTAGAAAAGATGGGACAGGTTGCCCACCTTCGGGACTCACTCTTGAGAAGATCGATCATCTCAAGAAGAGTGGACTCGATTTGATTTAACAAATCGTTTCTGGATAGTCTTTGAGTAGCCATGTTCACGAGGGATCACGACCGCTCTGATACCACTGATGTGGTTCCAACCTTTTCAAGAGTTGGCCAAAGAAATTAAGACAAGAAACCAAGAAGAACTTTTAGAGAGAAACTCAGAATTCATTCATTTTCCATTCCTCCGTTCACAAACATACAATACGGCTTTTTATAGCCTTAAAAGGTAACTGCTACTTCTACTAATTTGGAATATAAACTAACTGCTTACACACTATTGGCTACTAATTAAACGTGGACATGCAAATTACAAAACATAATTACTATAGTCACATAAATATTAAACATTATAACTCCTAATATGATATGCATGGGAACGTGGGGTAAGGCACATATCATTCCACCCCGCTCGAACGATCCTTGTCCTCAAGGATGCAATCGGAAGATGCTCGTGAATAGACCATGGTGGACGCCACTCCGTTCTTGGAGCCAAAACATTCTGAATATATACTGAACTCTTGTTCATCAAGGACGGAGAGAAGACCGAAGATGATGCTTGGGCTGTGTTGGATGGTTTGTTGACAGCGAAGGGGTGGTGGCTTGGTGTAGGTTTCGTCGTCGATTCAACAGCCGGTTGTCGGCATGGAAGGGGTCGTAGTTGTAGAATGGCGGCTGCTTCTGGTGAGGATACAAGGGCTGTTTTTGATGGGTTGTTGGCAGCGGTTGATGGCAGTGCGTTGTTGACAGCAGGTTGTGGCAGTGGCGAGACGATGATCGATGCAGCGGGTTGTGGCGCTGTGGTGGAAACGGATGGTGTAGAAAAGATGGGAGAGGTTGCCCACCTTCGGGACTCAGTCTTGAGAAGATCGATCATCTCAAGAAGAGTGGAGTCGATTTGATTTAACAAATCGTTTCTGGATAGTCTTTGAGTAGCCATGTTCACGAGGGATCACGACCGCTCTGATACCACTGATGTGGTTCCAACCTTTTCAAGAGTTGGCCAAAGAAATTAAGACAAGAAACCAAGAAGAACTTTTAGAGAGAAACTCAGAATTCATTCATTTTCCATTCCTCCGTTCACAAACATACAATACGGCTTTTTATAGCCTTAAAAGGTAACTGCTACTTCTACTAATTTGGAATATAAACTAACTGCTTACACACTATTGGCTACTAATTAAACGTGGACATGCAAATTACAAAACATAATTACTATAGTCACATAAATATTAAACATTATAACTCCTAATATGATATGCATGGGAACGTGGGGTAAGGCACATATCATTCCACCCCGCTCGAACGATCCTTGTCCTCAAGGATGCAATCGGAAGATGCTCGTGAATAGACCATGGTGGACGCCACTCCGTTCTTGGAGCCAAAACATTCTGAATATATACTGAACTCTTGTTCATCAAGGACGGAGAGAAGACCGAAGATGATGCTTGGGCTGTGTTGGATGGTTTGTTGACAGCGAAGGGGTGGTGGCTTGGTGTAGGTTTCGTTGTCGATTCAACAGCCGGTTGTCGGCATGGAAGGGGTCGTAGTTGTAGAATGGCGGCTGCTTCTGGTGAGGATACAAGGGCTGTTTTTGATGGGTTGTTGGCAGCGGTTGATGGCAGTGCGTTGTTGACAGCAGGTTGTGGCAGTGGCGAGACGATGATCGATGCAGCGGGTTGTGGCGCTGTGGTGGAAACGGATGGTGTAGAAAAGATGGGAGAGGTTGCCCACCTTCGGGACTCAGTCTTGAGAAGATCGATCATCTCAAGAAGAGTGGAGTCGATTTGATTTAACAAATCGTTTCTGGATAGTCTTTGAGTAGCCATGTTCACGAGGGATCACGACCGCTCTGATACCACTGATGTGGTTCCAACCTTTTCAAGAGTTGGCCAAAGAAATTAAGACAAGAAACCAAGAAGAACTTTTAGAGAGAAACTCAGAATTCATTCATTTTCCATTCCTCCGTTCACAAACATACAATACGGCTTTTTATAGCCTTAAAAGGTAACTGCTACTTCTACTAATTTGGAATATAAACTAACTGCTTACACACTATTGGCTACTAATTAAACGTGGACATGCAAATTACAAAACATAATTACTATAGTCACATAAATATTAAACATTATAACTCCTAATATGATATGCATGGGAACGTGGGGTAAGGCACATATCATTCCACCCCGCTCTGATACCACTGATGTGGTTCCAACCTTTTCAAGAGTTGGCCAAAGAAATTAAGACAAGAAACCAAGAAGAACTTTTAGAGAGAAACTCAGAATTCATTCATTTTCCATTCCTCCGTTCACAAACATACAATACGGCTTTTTATAGCCTTAAAAGGTAACTGCTACTTCTACTAATTTGGAATATAAACTAACTGCTTACACACTATTGGCTACTAATTAAACGTGGACATGCAAATTACAAAACATAATTACTATAGTCACATAAATATTAAACATTATAACTCCTAATATGATATGCATGGGAACGTGGGGTAAGGCACATATCATTCCACCCCGCTCTGATACCACTGATGTGGTTCCAACCTTTTCAAGAGTTGGCCAAAGAAATTAAGACAAGAAACCAAGAAGAACTTTTAGAGAGAAACTCAGAATTCATTCATTTTCCATTCCTCCGTTCACAAACATACAATACGGCTTTTTATAGCCTTAAAAGGTAACTGCTACTTCTACTAATTTGGAATATAAACTAACTGCTTACACACTATTGGCTACTAATTAAACGTGGACATGCAAATTACAAAACATAATTACTATAGTCACATAAATATTAAACATTATAACTCCTAATATGATATGCATGGGAACGTGGGGTAAGGCACATATCATTCCACCCCGCTCTGATACCACTGATGTGGTTCCAACCTTTTCAAGAGTTGGCCAAAGAAATTAAGACAAGAAACCAAGAAGAACTTTTAGAGAGAAACTCAGAATTCATTCATTTTCCATTCCTCCGTTCACAAACATACAATACGGCTTTTTATAGCCTTAAAAGGTAACTGCTACTTCTACTAATTTGGAATATAAACTAACTGCTTACACACTATTGGCTACTAATTAAACGTGGACATGCAAATTACAAAACATAATTACTATAGTCACATAAATATTAAACATTATAACTCCTAATATGATATGCATGGGAACGTGGGGTAAGGCACATATCATTCCACCCCGCTCTGATACCACTGATGTGGTTCCAACCTTTTCAAGAGTTGGCCAAAGAAATTAAGACAAGAAACCAAGAAGAACTTTTAGAGAGAAACTCAGAATTCATTCATTTTCCATTCCTCCGTTCACAAACATACAATACGGCTTTTTATAGCCTTAAAAGGTAACTGCTACTTCTACTAATTTGGAATATAAACTAACTGCTTACACACTATTGGCTACTAATTAAACGTGGACATGCAAATTACAAAACATAATTACTATAGTCACATAAATATTAAACATTATAACTCCTAATATGATATGCATGGGAACGTGGGGTAAGGCACATATCATTCCACCCCGCTCTGATACCACTGATGTGGTTCCAACCTTTTCAAGAGTTGGCCAAAGAAATTAAGACAAGAAACCAAGAAGAACTTTTAGAGAGAAACTCAGAATTCATTCATTTTCCATTCCTCCGTTCACAAACATACAATACGGCTTTTTATAGCCTTAAAAGGTAACTGCTACTTCTACTAATTTGGAATATAAACTAACTGCTTACACACTATTGGCTACTAATTAAACGTGGACATGCAAATTACAAAACATAATTACTATAGTCACATAAATATTAAACATTATAACTCCTAATATGATATGCATGGGAACGTGGGGTAAGGCACATATCATTCCACCCCGCTCTGATACCACTGATGTGGTTCCAACCTTTTCAAGAGTTGGCCAAAGAAATTAAGACAAGAAACCAAGAAGAACTTTTAGAGAGAAACTCAGAATTCATTCATTTTCCATTCCTCCGTTCACAAACATACAATACGGCTTTTTATAGCCTTAAAAGGTAACTGCTACTTCTACTAATTTGGAATATAAACTAACTGCTTACACACTATTGGCTACTAATTAAACGTGGACATGCAAATTACAAAACATAATTACTATAGTCACATAAATATTAAACATTATAACTCCTAATATGATATGCATGGGAACGTGGGGTAAGGCACATATCATTCCACCCGCTCTGATACCACTGATGTGGTTCCAACCTTTTCAAGAGTTGGCCAAAGAAATTAAGACAAGAAACCAAGAAGAACTTTTAGAGAGAAACTCAGAATTCATTCATTTTCCATTCCTCCGTTCACAAACATACAATACGGCTTTTTATAGCCTTAAAAGGTAACTGCTACTTCTACTAATTTGGAATATAAACTAACTGCTTACACACTATTGGCTACTAATTAAACGTGGACATGCAAATTACAAAACATAATTACTATAGTCACATAAATATTAAACATTATAACTCCTAATATGATATGCATGGGAACGTGGGGTAAGGCACATATCATTCCACCCCGCTCTGATACCACTGATGTGGTTCCAACCTTTTCAAGAGTTGGCCAAAGAAATTAAGACAAGAAACCAAGAAGAACTTTTAGAGAGAAACTCAGAATTCATTCATTTTCCATTCCTCCGTTCACAAACATACAATACGGCTTTTTATAGCCTTAAAAGGTAACTGCTACTTCTACTAATTTGGAATATAAACTAACTGCTTACACACTATTGGCTACTAATTAAACGTGGACATGCAAATTACAAAACATAATTACTATAGTCACATAAATATTAAACATTATAACTCCTAATATGATATGCATGGGAACGTGGGGTAAGGCACATATCAACTATTATATTAAAGTATTTATTATTAATTTAGTAATTACGTAGTTAAACCTGTTAAAGACACTATTTTTAAAACGTATTGCCAACACCCGGTCAAAATAGGGCTAGATCACGACTATGGCACTGGTTTACCCATGATAATTGTCAGGTTTAATGACAATTTTGACTTTAAAATTATTGGATATTTAGACATAATCCAAAATTTTATTTTATTAGACCCATGAAATTAGAGTATGGATTGGTGTTATCACTAATGTTTAGTCTATCATTAGTCCAATTAGTTAAATAACAGATAGAATTAAGAAAAAACTAACTGTATGATAAGGGTTACTATGATCAAAATAATGTTAACCCAAGAGTAAATACCAAAAACACTTCAAGATTCTTGTAAATTTCTTCTTGAAAATGTATTCTTTCTCACAATCTTGCAAGTCTCAATCCATTTAGAACTTTTATGACATCTGGATTTTTCATAGATTTCTATGAACGGTCTTGATTCTTGGTAATTTTTAATGGGTGGGACCCATTATTAGTCTTGCTTGGACACAATATATTGCCCGTCTTTTGAATTTTTCTTCAATTTGTTGAAAAAAGCTAGAACTCTCTTATCTAAACTTTGTATGAAGTGTAAATATTCATATCATTTACTTGAATAACATATTCATTTAATGTACTAGCACGGTATTCGTACAATGATGACGGTGAAGGTGATGGCGGTGTGGTGGTGACGACGGCGATTGGTGTAAGTAATTGATGAAGGGGTAGTAGAGATATATTAGAAGATAGGAGGTTGGTGGTGTAAATTAATCCATTAAAAGTCAAATGTTCATTATGCATTTGAAAAAGTTCATTAAGGGTTTTTAGTAAATTTATGACTAACTTTTGTGTAACACTTTCTAGAAATGATTTTCATATATATATTATATGTGGGGAAGTGAATATGGGGTTGTCCCCCATCTAAGCTTAGATGGGGAACACCTCACATTTTGTTTTTTTAATCATAAAATTCATGAGGGTCCATGATTTATTTAAAATACAAATATATATTAAAATATTTGAATGTGAGGGGTTCCCCATCTAAGCTTAGATGGGGAACAACTCATATTCACTTTTTCCTAAAAATATTTAGTTAATGAAATGTTTATATTACTTTTGCATTTGGAACAAACTTATCAAAGAGTATATATTGATTTCTAAATCTTAAATAATCAATAAAAATAATATTCTTTTATTTCTTATTTGCCAAAAGATAGACAATTTTATAAATTACAAAAGGTTTATTATTAAAAAAAATATTTTTGATATTTAATTAATTGGACTTTTAGTTTTAAAAATAACAAAAAAGTTTATTATTTATTGAAAATATATTTGGTATCTGGTAACATGAACTTTTAATTGGATAATGATATGACAAATTATCGTTAATAAATTAATTTATATCATCAATTTTTTAATTTTAAAATAACCGCATTATTTTCTTTTACATCAATTATCTACAATCAACTCGTTGTTATAACTATCACCACCTCTCTCCGCCACCCACATATCGCTGCCACATCTTCACCGCCATATAACACGGACGATAGTCTAGTTTTGTTTTTTATTAAAATATATATATATATATATAAACACACAGGATCGTTCTGATTTCTGAAAGTAATTCTTCTATTACTCGTATAAAGGTAAAAAGTAAATATATCATGTAATTTGTGATGATAATTTTTTTTTTACAAGCGTAAGGTAGTTCATATCACTTTTCTAAAGATACGTGACACAAACACAAAAATACTTTAGAAACATTTATTCTTAAACCCTTCGCTCCGCCACTCCATCATCAATTTGCGCCACCGTCTACCGCCGTCTGAGTATAATAAAAAAATGGAGAGTAGCAGTAATAGTAGTTGTAGCTCAAACGACGTCGTAAAGTGGAGCGCAGAAGAATCAATAGCTGGCAACACCGAAGCACTTGAAGCTCTTCGAGAACTCATTACATATCCTCTTCTCTACTCTCGTCAAGCCTCAAAACTTGGCCTTAAAGTATACATACACACATCTATATCTATATCTATATATTTATTTATTTATATCTATACATACACACTTTACAAACACATATACTTACACATGTTTTTATATATTTATATGTGTATCCTCGTGGTTTGCTGCTTTATGGACCTCCTGGAACTGGAAAGGTATACATTTAGAAGATTATAATTATGAGAAAATTAGGTTATAAATGATTTTTTATTAATGAAATTTAAAAATTATGATAAATTGTCAATTTTGTAAAATTAGAATTAGGTAAAAGATGTTTCATGAAGTATAAACTATTTAATGATTGATTCTCTTTCTAAAAGTCTTGTAAGATGATAATTTATAAACGGAGAGGGATCTTTGTTCGGGCTATCCGGGGAAAGTAGAGCGTTTTGGCTTTGATGTGCACGACCGCAGTGGTATTCTGTGGCCGTTTCCTAGATTGTTCTTAGGGATCTCATGATGTTTGTTAATCGTGGCTCGAATGTGGGTTGTCTTTACTAAAACCTTTAGGATGCCTTACCACTAGGTCATTTTGGAAATGGTTGTAAAATGAGAATTATGTTAGTATTTAGTTGAGAATTAGGTTATACATGTATACTAGTACTATTCATATTAGCAAGGTTTAAAGTTTTTTAGTTTTAGCAGTTTTTGGCTGCTTCTGACGGTTTCCGAGGGGGTTCATCGGGTGATGACAGTCTCTGGCGGTGGTTCCCGGTAGTGGTGTAAGATAGGGGAGAGAGACAGTTATGTTTCACATTTTGTATTGGTCGGAAAAAAGAGGTTGTGATATTATAGTTTCACTGAAGCTTCTCAATTGTATGTAATAGAATGTGCCACATCACTCTCCATTCCATACTCAATACTAACACATCACCATCTCATATTCTCTTACACCCCATGTGCAAACACCTCAAAGCCCGCCGGGAAATCCTGAAACCCCCTGAGATCCATGGAAGCCTTTTGAAAACTGCCAAAAACGACCCCCTAAAAGTCAAGAAATTTCCGTTTGCACTGAAATAAGCTAGTTTATTGAATTAAAGGGGCACTTTGATTTTGATTCAAAATCTAATTTTGAAATTTAGTAGATTTTAATCATTACCTATAAAGGAAGTTCTGATAAGTTTGTGAAATTAATTTAATGAATGAGGAATTTGAAGTGTTATAGAAGTCAAATTTTAATTTAAAAGCGCACTGTATTAACATTGAAGTGAATATTTTGGTCAACTTGGAAGGGAATTAGTAACTGTTATTTTTTATTGATGATGTCATTTCTTGTTGATGTTAGACTAGCCTGGTTCGTGCTGTTGTTCGTGAATGTGATGCTCACTTGATAGTTCTGAGGTATATTCTTTTTGACCTATTGAATATTTTTATTGTTATTGGTAGAATTTTCTTTTTTTTCCGGGTATTTTGTTATCTTACGTTTGTTTCAAAACAAGATATACTATTCTGCAATACATTGTATATGACGTAAAACAAATTAAAGCCATCACCACTCTTATATAGTCTGATATAGTTATGTTTTTGTTAATTATTTTTTTGGTGGTAATGTGGTATATTTGACTTAATGCTGGCTAATATATCTAATAGCGAATGATCAGTAACTCTTAGTTACGATCTCTTTCTCTACAAGCCATGCTTCATTGAAGGCATTGCTGCTAATTTTTTGTAGTACAGCCACTAGAACATATTTCCCTGAAAATTTGTGGTGTATTTTATGGGCATTTATGCTATTATATGTAATGTTTTTTTGATTTTTTACAAGTTTTGATCTATCAGGGGTATGTAGTTTTTCTGATTTATTTTTAAGATTTGAGTTAATGATATGTATTTAGCTGAACTCTAATGAACGATCGTGTTTTGAGGCCATAGGATGGTTCTGGTGATTCCAGCTATCTAACTTTTTTTTGCGTGTTTTCTTTCAGTCCACACTCTGTTCACAGAGCCCATGCGGGTGAAAGTGAAAAAGTTTTGCGCAATGCTTTTTCTGAAGCATCTTCACACATAAAACTGGGAAAACCTTCTGTTATTTTTATAGATGAAATCGATGCTATCTGTCCTCGTCGTGATTCTAGGTAAATAGTCATCTTATACTTATTATGTCTCACAAAAGTTTGAACAGTTTATTTGTCCCTCCCTCAAGAATTCTTGCCTTTTCTCTTTAGGAAAAGTTAAGGTCAATATTCTAGTTACATAGTAACAAACGTCACAAAAACGTTTACGTTTCATCTTCAGTACTTTACACGTATTGTAGAACTTTGCAATTCTTTTGTACTAAGCTAACAAGGTTTATATACTTTAGTTTGACATCGTTGAGCTATGCTTAGTTGATATACCTAGTTTTTATAATGCTACATCTTGACATGAACAGCTAGAATTTGATTCATGTATGATAATATAGGTAATTTAATCTATCAAGTAACTTCAGCTGCTAACTTTTTGTATCAAAATACAGAAGACAGCAAGATATTCGTGTAACATCTCAGCTTATCATGCTTATGGACTCGAGTGAAACATCAACTTCAGGGACGAAAGTCGTGGTGGTAGCATCAACCAATAGGTAAGTATATGAACGGGTTTGGATCTTCTGTTGTTACTTTTACTTTTACACGAATTGTTATGCAAGTATATGCTTGCTATCAAAAACATTTTTTTTAGTGCATTAATATATTTTGTAAACTTTATGCTGGCAATACATGGGAGTCCTATAAGACATTACAAAATAAGTGAGCCCATGATTGATTTATAACTTTATTTTTTGGTTTTAACTTAGTTAGTGAGCCCAGGATCTAGCTCTGTTCATGCCAGTGGACCTATTCCATTTAACTGATTGTCTTTCACCCCTATGAGATTAAAAATGACCCAGATCGACCCATTCGTAGTCAAAATTACCACCTTTAATGTTAAATGTTAACGAGTCATATTCTTTGCCAGAGTAGATGCACTTGATCCTGCATTAAGAAGGGCAGGTCGATTCGATGCAGAAGTTGAAGTCACAACTCCAAGTGAAGAAGAACGTCTTCAAATTCTCAAGGTAATAAAATATAAATTTCTTTAGTTATCTTATTGACAGCTCTTAAATTTGGTGTTTATATTTATTTAGAAGGACAAGTAGTAATTGCTAAACACACTACCCTTTTCTCCAGCTATATACAAAGAAAGTTCCCTTGGATCCAAGTGTTAACTTGGAAGTGATAGCAGCATTGTGCAATGGCTACGTTGGTGCTGATTTAGAAGCTTTATGTCGCGAGGCTACGATGTGTGCAGTAAAAAGATGTTCGATTGTAAATGAAGAAGCTTCTGCTTGTAGCTTAATAATGGATGACTGGAAGAGTGCTAGGTCTATTGTCGGCCCCAGCATAACAAGAGGTGTAACTGTGGAAATTCCCAAGGTTACTTGGGATGATATTGGAGGACTAAACAATTTAAAGGTTTGTTTCAGGTCTTCTTTTAGGTGGCAATTTCAGTTTTCAACCCATTTACTTGTGAATTGGCTGGTTTTAGGTTTTCTTTTACTTCTAATGGGTAAGAAAAGTAGCAAAAAAGAAACAATTCAATAAGTCAATTGACTCAAACAGGCAGGCCAAAAGTCGCCTAAAGTTAATTTTCGATATACAAACCTTATTAAATCTTTTTCCCTCGAAAGGTCAGATTATTATATAGTTTTTGTAATTATATTTGTTTAACTAATTATTTTTGATATTTTTCGGACAAACTATTTAGGATTGACCCAATCTGTTTCTTTGCCCTTTTCAACTGCACAAAAAGTTACCTGGCCCATTATCCGATTGTTCATTTCTCACTTCTAGTAACTTGCCATAATTGAGGTAGCTTTTCACAAATGATGATCTGTTGTATGGAGCAGAAAAAACTGAAGCAAGCTGTTGAGTGGCCTTTAAAACATGCTGATGCATTTTCAAGGTTGGGTGTGTCACCTATGCGTGGAATTATTCTTCATGGACCTCCAGGATGCTCAAAAACTACTCTTGCCAAAGCAGCGGCTCATGCTGCTCAAGCTTCTTTCTTTTCTTTAAGGTTTGACCTTATTTTATAACTTCGATACATACGTTCAATCAACAGGAATTAAAGTCTTATATATCTCCATAATGGCATAATTAGTGTCTAATACTGTCTCATCACATGTCAAATTGTGAAGAGTTACACATGATATTCTCCTCAGAATCTCATTCAGGGTGGTGGACTGGTGGTACCATATATCTGTTAGATTTTCAGCCTTCTAGATAGCCGCATAGCACATAACTCTAGTAATATTTGATCTAAAAAAAGTAATATTATGTCATCATGCAACATGATCATAAGCTTGCAGTTTTGCTGATGTAGTACAGATTGGTGTTCTGATGTTGATGCTGATGGTCTGCTTAGGTTTGTCTTAAAAAGCGTACTAGAAAAAAAGTTAGTAGTAGATTAACCTTATCATAGCAATGTATCTATCATCTCTTTCATTCAAAAAGTAAATGTAAGTACTTTGTATGAGGTCTGTGTATGATCTATGCATCATTTTCTTTATGTGTTTTGTTTCAGTGGTGCAGAATTATTTTCAATGTATGTTGGAGAGGGTGAAGCTTTATTACGCAATACATTTCGTAGAGCTCGTCTTGTTGCACCAAGCATTATCTTCTTTGATGAAGCTGATGTTGTTGCATCTAAACGGTAAGTATCTGCCAACCAATCTCCATAGGCAATATGCAGTTCTATCATCGTTCTTCATTTCCAAGGGGTATTTGGATGCGTGTTATAACACACTAGCATTAAATTCTTTCTTTCTTGTTTTATTTTACAATTTTCTTTTTGCAAGGCAATATGCTATATTTTATAGAAGTAAATGATAACAAACATAGAACTGATAAATTTTCTTCCCTCTCCCTGTTTTCAGGAGACGAGGTTATTAATGGCAATGATTCTTGCCTTGTTAAAAAAGCACTCATAAGCATAATGCAATCAGGCACACGTAGATCTGGCAACTTATGTTATTTTCTTCAACTTCCTAAACGGATTTTATTACAATATTTCTTGTGATATAAGCAGAGGAACAGGCTCAAGTGGGAGTTCAATAGTTGGAGAGAGGCTTTTATCTACCCTACTCACTGAAATGGATGGTTTAGAAGAGGCTAAAGTACGTTCCCAGTTCCTTGCTTTGAATAGTGTTTCCTGAAGAAATGCCACCCAGAGACCAGAGGTGGCAATTCTGACGCATATACTTATGAATGGGTTGATTTTGGTTATTGCATATGCATATATCCACTCACAAGTTATTTATAAAAAAGTTTAAATTTTGGGAACAAAAATATTTTTTCGGGTAAATCCGACACAACTCAGATTTAACTATTCAAATAACCTGCTTTGACTTGTTCTTCACCTGCCCAATTTGCCACATCTAACATCAGAACTTGTATAGTTGTACAATGCATCTATATCTCATTATGAAATTAGTACATGCTTCAGCAACATTGGTTTTACTTCTCGTGTCTCAGGGAATACTTGTATTGGCTGCTACAAACCGGCCACATGCAATTGATGCTGCTCTAATGCGACCTGGACGATTTGATCTCGTAATACTTTTCTGTATTAACATTTGGTTAATAATAATTTTATTTGCTGATTTTAATTCTTCTTCAGCTATAATTGGTTAATGCAAGGCTCAACATAGTTTTGGTGAAATTTTTACTGAATATAGCTTGCAAAAATCTACAGGTGCTATATGTGCCGCCACCGGACCTAGAAGCTCGATATGAAATACTTCGTGTGCATACACGAGGCATGAAAATTGGCAATGATGTTGATCTTAAACAAATAGCAGAAGAAACCGAGCGTTTCACAGGAGCTGAGTTAGAAGGCCTATGCAGAGAAGCTGGGATCGTAGCTCTCAGAGAAGATATAACTGCCACCATCGTACATGGGCGCCATTTTCAAACTGTCAAGAGCTCGTTAAAGCCAGCATTGACTAGTCAAGAAATAGATTCATATGCGTCTTATATGAAGAAACCCACCACCCGGAAACCGCTGCATCAGCTTGCATCTGCTGGTAAGAAAAAGCATGAGCACAAAAGGAACTGGTTGTCAGGTTTGCTGGTTCCTGTAACGATTAGTGTTGTGGGTTTAATTGTATTTGTGAGTTCAAGAGGTTATTTTGTGAACCACATGCAAAGTCCGACAATGGGAAGGCTGGTGAGCACTTAACATTGTATCTTTTTCAGGTTAGGAGTTTACAGCTCCACTTATATCTGTATGCTTTTCATGAATAATGCATAAGCTAGTTTATACTTAGGCTAAGCCGTCTTGACTGACAATGTTCACGTCTTGAATATATTATGTTCATAGTAATCAAACAAACACATGAGGGTTAACCCAAGCTGGAAGAGAACCGAATTCTAAGCTTGGTAACCCCTGAGTTTGGTTTGAAGACAGTTGATCTATCGTGAACTTTATCTGATCGAAAGCTTAATGTGCCTTGGATTCTCTTAACTAGCTCATATGTACAAACAAGTTAGACTCAAAACTCGTTTCAAATACTTCTAAAATACATATTTTATACCTGTAGATAGTACATAAGGCTTGACTTGTTTGTGGTCCTTCACATAATTGCAAGTGCATAGTTGAATAAGGAAAATGAAGAATGCAGAAGTACTTGGTTCAAGCCCAACTGCTCAAGTAGAACTGAATCGTAGGCTATAATGCTCCAGGACCAACACAAATAGACGAATGAGGGTTTAGACGATAACTTGACTCTACTTGACCTTGATAACAGTTCTCTTGGCTTTAACAATACAACAAAAAGAGGTTTAACCTTGCCATTAAGTTATACCAACCTGAGATAACTATATATTTTTGGTACTTTGATCCAAAGTTTCCTTGTTATATGACATTTTAACTCGTTTATAATATTACGTTTGGTTGCAATAGGCACCCATAATTCATGCCACTAGATTTAGGCTCTTTTAACGTTATTGAACACTAGTCTAATGTAGTTTGTTTTTAATTTTGTATCACTTTGTATGCATGAGTCATGTTTTTTACTCATTACAAATTACCATTATAAACCTATCGATATAAAACCGTTGTTTAGACTACGTAATGTGCACTTTCCTTTCGAGATCTAGATTATAGGAGTCTCGGATCTCCCTACAATGGAAAATGTTGATCCCCGGCCATCACCATCGCGCAACTATCAAGATCTCATTGACGTCTTTTGCTTCGTTGGGATTTCAAACGTGAACCTGGCCTTATGCTTTACTTATGGAAGAGAACACCAAGGTGTCTTTTTATTAAGCGCCTTTTTGCTTATAATTATGCTCTTGTTCATCTTACTGCAATATTGCCTCACATTGGCCACAACATTCGAATACTACCTTTTTTTTATAAAGTATCTTTGTATAAGCTCAAGTTTGAATCTTGTACACGCATCATTTGTTCTGGGTTTGGCATTAGTGATCACCGGTGTTACAGGTGTTTCTCTTGTGATAATTCTCTCCTTTTTGAAAAAAAGGTATCAAGGGTGTAACGGAACCAGCTTTCTCTCAAATCGGATATTTTTGATGATCCTACAAATTGTATGTATAACTTTTGTCAATGGTTACACATGTTTGTGCTATTGGTGTCTAAATCAGGCGAGTCGTGTTTGGGAATTAACAGGAATAGTACTTGTTGGGGTTCTAGGACTTTTGACGATGATATGCTGCATCGTGCGGTTAGTCAGCCGATGGCAGGAATATCATGGGAGGCAGGTTCGTGTAGTATCCATCTCGGACACAGTTGAAGGAGCTTGATTTGTGATCTCTAAAAATTTTGGTATCTTTTTAAATAGTTACTGATCATTGTTACTACTATGTTGTATGTCGACTGCTTTTACCTCTTAGTGTGATTCATGAACTATTTGTGACTTCTATCATTGTGAACTTGCACATGCCAAATAAGTATGCTTCAAGTGGTTTAGACTTAAGACACATATATAATGTTACTAAATTAAGATATAAACACTCCTAGACAAAGAGATTAAACATTGCCATGAAGTCATACCAACTCAAGACACATAATTAGTTTGTCAAAAGTATTGGGGAATTTCGTAAATAACGAACAGATAACCGGATACAATCAATCTTTGAAGGCACATAATCGCTTTCAGATTGAATTAATTTGGCGGTTCACCCAAACTATTCAATCGGATACAATCAAAGATTAAGAATTTTCTGTGCGTATATATTTGAGAGAAAATAACTAGAAGAAGGAAGAAGAATTATCAGAGACGGAATGTTTATATGATTATATTGGCCCATAAACTGTCAAAACGGCAATTAATCACAAGGTTTTTGAATTGCCTTTGGTCCCTCAAGCTCGACCCCAGCCAGGGGCTCTGCCCCTTGGACCCCGCCAGGGGCTGCCGCCCCTTGGACCCGCTCGCCGGGCGCTGCCCCGGACCCCTGTACCTTCGCCCCTAAGGTCATAATAAATTCAAATAGGTGTGCACTCCGCACCTCCAATCCTATATGATGTATTATTATGACATTACCGATCAAACAAGTTAATCCAATTACACTAAAATATATATTTTGTTCTTCGCTAGAGATTACATAACCTAATCTTGTACATTCTGGTGGTTAATATAATAGAAATTCATGTTATGAAAGGATGCACTAAGAAGTGTATAAATTATAAAGAGGATGAGATAGCTAGATGTGAATCGTGTCCGGTCAAAGTTCGGTAAGGTAAAATATTGTTAACTTTGGAAGACTTTCATTTTGATCCCGTCGACTTTCTTCATTTGTGGAAAACATGAATAAGACTAAGATGGTTAAAGATATTGTGATAACCATCACCTTTATCATTTGGTGGGAGCTTTGGAAGTTTAAAAATGATGCTATTTTTAATCCGTCTAAGAAAAAGGATTTTGTGCTCGATAATGCCATTATCAACTTTTCTTACTTGTGGTTTCGATATAGACAAACGAAGACTATCATCAGTTTGGACGAGGGGATTAAAAGTCCAACCCTAATTTAATCTTGGGCGTTGCCTCGGGAGTGATAACGATGCATAAAACGTATGTCGTGTATAAGGGCGGTGATACATACATAACGATAACGTACATTATAAAAAAGGTACTACACGAACGTGCAAAAATTTGATGCAAGAAACAATTTTAAAAATGATAATTTAGTTGTAGCAGAAAACTACACAGTATTCTGCCCTAGTTCGATTACCCGGCTGTAGAATCGTTTAAAAGAAACAATGAAAACATAAAAGGAAATAGAAAGAAAAACATTAGTGCCAAAAGAAAAAGAAAAAATTAAAGAAAAATAAAAACAATTGTCTAATCAATTTTATTTCTATAAAAACAATATACTTGTAATGTATAATAATAATTCACATATGTAAATAATAATTTACATATCTAAGTTGTTAAAAAAAGGAGCAATGATTCATATAGATATTGATGTAACCTAATGGAATTGTGGTGGTGTTGAATATTTGATAGAATGAAAATTTGAGTTAGTACAAAATGCATTAGAAAATTGAAGGTTGTCGTTCAAAAAAAAAACAAAAAATTAAAGGGGTAAAAAGTTATAAAAAAAAAGTTGTGGTAAAGTTAGTGGTCAAACTTGAAAAACCAAAAGTTTGTGGTACAAAGTTGTAGTTAAGGGGCTAATTTTAAAGAAAATGAAAGTTTGTGGCAAAAGTTAAAATTCAAAACTTTTGTGGTAAAAATAAAAGGTGAAAAAGTTGTGGTAAAAATAAAAAAGTGAAAAAAGAAATTTTGTAGGTGGAGAGACTCTAATTGTTATATATATAATATCACTAGATTATACCGTCCTATTATATCATACTAAATTATATCCAGACATTATCACTGTTACTTAAGTAATTACTAATTACTTATTGGAGTTATCTTATCAAATGATAAATCAATTTATATATAAGATCACGTAAATTAACCAATATATTAAAAGACAGTGGTTTTAATGACTTATCGATTAATCATAACTTTCGATTTACTCAAATTAAGAATAAATCTCACTTTTGATTTTTTTGCGGTTATAATTGTAAATTTGAAATATGGGCACACAAACTTTAAAATATTAATTATATTAAAAACTATAGAAATAATTTCATTTATATTTTCAATTACTAATTTATATTTTTTAGCTTTTCATTAAAGAATATATATGACAAAAGACTTAATTTAAATATAATTAACACTTTTTAGCTTTTCATAATTAATTAATAAATAATTATTAAAAATATATCTCACAAAAAATCTAAAATTTATCTATGTTTCAGTTGTGGATAGTATCCAATGCACATAATAATTTATATCCACGTTCTAAAAAATTTCAAAGTATATAATCGGTATATTAAAACTATATCAATAAAATTTGTTTTTTGTTAAAATATCAAAATTACCTGTTTATTTTTTCTTATATTTTTAGATTTGAATTTATAAAGTTTTTATTTATGTATTCATTTAATAATTAATTATTTTAAAAAATACCACATGCCCATAATTTAAGGGAGTACAATTCTAAAACTTTCACGCTAGTACGTTCCAATTTTGTAGCTTTGATTTTGTTAACTTAATCCATATCGATATTAAATTTTAAAAAGTAATAGCTGCCATTCATAAAATATATGCTTAGTTGGCGACGATTAGATAGCAATATTTGAGGGAAATTTAAGGAAAATAAACTGAATTTTAACACCTAAGCAAAATGATTACTTGCAATTTCATAAGATATCCACATAAGCTAAAAACTATCCTCTCTTAGTTATATAGAGAGAAGAGATAATGGAAAATAAGAAAAAAATTATGAATTTTTACCATCATGTCCTTTTATTTGTAGGACAAAAAATACGTTTTTTCTATTCATGTTTCACTGATGTTTTTTTTTTACCTGTTTTTATGAGTAAGCTTTATTGAATTAAATTTAAGCAGCACCTTTTATTTTGTCAATACAAGCTGAAGAAGTGATATAAAGGTATATGGCTATACGAGCAGTACTAATACAGTATCATCACCATAAATATACCATAAGCCATTAGAGATAATAGATAAAGTACCCAGGAAAAGCCAATTAATAATTCCAAGAGAGCATGACTAACATGCTTTCCATAACATAACAAAGCATCTTTTGCTACTAAAAAAAATACTGTTGAATTGTTGGCAAGAGGTCAAAAGCCAAAATCTGAGAAATCAAAAACCAAAAAGTTCAATCATGGCAGGCAACATCCAGCTTGGCGGTCCACTGTGTAGCTCATCTAACTATTTGTCACCATGTTTAATCTGTCCATAGTGATCAAACATATTAAACTTAGATAAGTAGTCTACTATGATTATAGCCAACATATGTGATCAGTAATTACTGACATATATAAAGTCGACGTATGGTAGCATACTAAATATAAGGGAGGTACATACCACAAACGCAACACCACGTCTTTGCGATAGCGATCACTGTAGAGAACAGTAGGACCAGATTCATCATATTCAGCTTTACTGATCCAAAACTACAGAAAACAAGGAAAATCTTGTTGGTTTTATTGATTTCTAACTAGTCTAAGACTTAAAGCAGTAAGCTTACACTACTTACCTCTTCATTGAACCCATCTGATGCAAGAAGAGCTGCTCCCTTCCACACAGTGAGCTCGGGATCAGTGGAACATTGCATAGTCGCCTGCGTACGCGATAGTATCCCGCCATACCTGTGAAGTTCTTCCCACAACCTGTCCTTAAAGTTTGTCAACCTGCAAGTTCCTCCACTCAAAATGATGTTATCGTACAACTCATATCTTTCTGAAACAGGAGTGCGCTCAATAGCATGCCGTATAATCTCATGAATGCCAGGCATGGACGACATGCCATTCAGTTGAGGTTGAAATAATATCTCGCTGCATGTAATCAGCTCCGTTCCCAAAGTTATAGCAATTCCATCCGGTAAAACATATTTGTGTGGCTGGACGTCTTCCATCTCAAGGTTGTACATATCTTTCTTTGCCAAGTAGCATCCTTCTTTAATCTGACGAAGACTATCTTCCCCCTTTTTTGTTTTGAAGACAACATTTTTCTTAAACACCATGCTATGAAGTTTCTCTGTAATGTCGAGTCCTGATAAGTTGAACTGGAAGGTACTGCCTTTGATGGGGCGCAAGTCATTAACTGGGACAACTGTTGCCATTCCATGGCCAATATCGACCGATACTCCATGCTCCACTTTATGTTTGTATAGTGAACATATAGCTTGCTCATAAAATGCTATGGCTGGAACTTTAAGTTCTTCAAACATGACTTCCGCAGTTTTGACCCGAATAAAATCAGGGCTCAATGAAGGTTCTGCTATTAGTACGGGTAATTCCTGGGTCTGAACTTTTAGCCCCACATAAATTGTTTCATGCCATATCTTTAACAGATCCTCCCAGTTATTAATATTCCCTTTCGTGATGGGAAAAGTTGGAATCTCAGACACACCGACATCTGTTGAATCATAAAGCACATACTTTTCTTCTATGCGATGGTAAACGGCTATCTTTCCTTCTTCAAACCCAACTAAGATCCTAGGGGTGTCTTCAGTGCAAATACCTGCCCTAATCAATGAAGATCCATGATCGATCACTATTTTCGGCTCCTCTTTAGTGATGCTTGAAGCCTAGAATAAACATAATTACTGTTACTTTCATATGCACCAGAATATAGATAATAGGCTATTGCAATATCAACACATAAGTATGGTAAAGAGTATTAGCTTTACTAAGTCTTACTATTCCAATCTTTAAAACTAAAAAACAAGCAAACTTAATTAAACTCCTAGACATGACTTCTAACACGAGTTACACGACACTTACTAAAGATACTAATTGAAAACGAACTCTCACTTGTTGACCCGAGCCAACCCAAAATCAAGATTAACCCAATTTCTACTTATTTTGGTTTGAACCCTCATTCTTACTAGCATCAAATCTCTTGCTTTCTACTTGCTATATACCGGTATTTCTCTTGCTTCTTGCTCTTGCTATGATGCGTCTCTTGCTACATGCTCTTGCTACAAGCCGTACACATTTGATTTCTTGCTAATCTTCCTGAAATTTCCAGCCACTTGTTGTTTATCGGCTGCCATTCGTGAACACCAACAACACTGCACAACCACCTCAAATACCTTCGACTTTTTGACTTTTCCAATTTGTTATTGTTTCCCATTTGACATCTTTGAGTTCATTGTACCCTTTATCTCTCATTTTTTTCCAAGTGGAAACAAACCTTCCAATACTATCAAGACTTCAAAATTAATCGTATCCTTTATGTAAAGTAAAGTAAAAGAACCGGTAGTGGTTTTCTTTTGTACCTTCAGTGACCAAACAAGAATACGACTAGTCTTTCTTCGGTTTTCAAGACCCACTTGCGTGTATACTTTCACATTATAAACAATCTACTCCCCATGCATGAAACACACGACATATATCATATACTGTCCCCTCTTTGATATATCTTTGATACCTTATTCTTGAGATCTTTGATACTAATTGAAAACGAACTCTGACTTGTTGACCCGAGCCAAGCCAAAATCAAGATTAACCTAGGGTTAATTACATGAATAGTCTAATGTTGGAATGTATTTTACAATTTTTCACCATTTAGTCAAGTATTATCTACCATGTATTTCTATTAGTAAGTAATGAAGATAACCAATACATTTACAACATGTGGCAAAATAGGTTACACATTTAGTTGTAACCATTAAAAATTCTGAACAATTTCTCCATTCTTCCTATGTGTGTTATTATTTTTACAGCTACATGTCGTTGTCAATCTTCGGTTTCATTAAGGTTCCATTGATGTATATAATTTAAATGAAAATATTACATTTTTGTATGAAACTTACTTAATATGTTGTCTCTGTTTAGATTCTAATGACATAAGTAAAAGATACGAATTTCCTAGCTACAGCGTATCTCATTTTGTCTTAATTAAATGTTTCAAACTTTCATCGCATCAAACAGACACGTAATATTTTGTGATATTGGCCAACAAATATGCAGCTACACTGAAAACAGAGGCGTAAGTATAACAGAATTTTAGCCGCATATATGATGGTCATACTATTCTTCAAAGATCGTGACACTTTATATCAAAACCCAACATATTTGCATCGTAACACTCAAGAATTATTATCCTTTCTTTTCCTATTCTTTATAATAAAAACTCAAGAATTCAGTGTTAAAGTAAAGTAATGTAACTCCCAATGCCGTCTTCCACGGGTTTTGGGTCCCAATACCGTATTTGACGGTGTATGGGGGAGGTTGATATGTAGACAGCCTTACCCCTACCAAAGGTAGAGATGTTGCTTCCAGGTTCTACCAAAGGTAGAAAAGGACCTCCAGCCTTACTGGGCATGAGGATCGAACCCATGACCTCTGTTTAATGAAATGTATCTGCCTTTTTTACACGCAACCCATAAATCGGGTCTGAGAGAATTCCAGGTCAATTTTATAGGGTTATTTCACAAATCGTCCCTGTGGTTTGGTAAAGTTTAAGTTTTAACCATGTCCTTTTCTTTTTCATTGCTAATCATCCCTAGAACATAGTTGTTGACTCGTAACTTTTGACTCGACTCGAAAACGAGATTTTTTGACTCGTGACTCAGAACGTAACTTGACTCGTAAGAGTCAGGATATTTTTAAGTACTACATAACATATTTTAATTATATATATGTGACGTCTTTAAAAGCAAAATATAAGTTCGTTATCTTAATAAATTTACCAAAATATTACATATTCAATAGTTTTGAGACATAAACTTACAATTTATCTCCAAATTCACAATTAAATGATCAAAAATACATAGATAACCCACAAAATAATGTAGCAAATTAAGTATAATATATAATATATAACCATAGTATCAAATTACAATAATTATAAGTTTGCGACTCGTGACTCGGTCCAAGTTCATACAGCGACTCGTAAGAGTCTGGACAAAAACGAGTCACTAACGAGTCGACTCATTTTTGGTGTAAATCGACTCGACTCGTAAGAGTCGACTCGTGACTCGTAAGAGTTTAACAACTATGCCCTAGGATATCATTTTTCATTGCTAGTCGTTTTTGTCACTAATGTCTATTATTTAAGTTTGTTAATCCCTGGACATGAGGGTATTATAGACCTTTAATCACCACATGGACATTCAGTGATAGTCTTTATTAATGACGTGACATTCCTTAAAAAAAAACTTAACAAATAACTTTGACACACTTATTCAATTTATCATCATATCATGTCATCCATTAATTCTTTTTATGTATTATTATGATCCTATATTTAAAAAAGTGATTAAGATAAATCTATCATTATTTTTTTAATTTTTACTCCCTTATAAAGGAAATGACCACTTTTTATTTTAGGTAATTCTACCTTTGAATTACCAAAATATACCCTTGACTTTTTATGTTTTGCCCTTAATTAATTATAACAAGCATTTCTACCCGGGCGTTGCCCCGGGAGAAAAGCAAAACTCTCGTGATAAAAGTTAAAAAACATTAAGTTGAAAACCAAATTTTCGTGACAAAAGTTATGAAACTTTGGTGGATAAAGTTAAAAAACTCGAAGTTATGCGAAAAAAAAGTAGCTAAGATGAAACTCTGGCGGCAAAAGTTTTAGACTTTTAGTTAGCTGTCTAATTACGGAGGCAAAAAGTATAAATTTTTTCTTTTTTTAAATAGTTTTTGTAGAAAAGGGGAAAATAATTAGAGAAAAAAAAAGAACCATTTATACCCGGGCGTTGCCCCGGGAGAAAAACAAAACTCTCGTGATAAAAGTTAAAAAACATTAAGTTGAAAACCAAATTTTCGTGACAAAAGTTATGAAACTTTGGTGGATAAAGTTAAAAAACTCGAAGTTATGCGAAAAAAAAGTAGCTAAGATTAAACTCTGGCGGCAAAAGTAAAAAAAAAAAAAAAAAAAAAGACAAAATAGGAAAAAGACAAAATAAGCCGGTACTGTTCATGGCTCGAGCCGATGAGCCGAGCCGAGCCGGTTACTATTCAAGGCTTGGCTTACTATTCATAAGCCAAACCTTAAATGTTATATATATAATGTACACTCTAAACCTTTATTTTAATAATTAACACTTTAAGCCCTTATCTTCTAAAAATTTCCACTATCACAATTACATCAACCTACACCACTTGACACCGCCACCACCACCAATAGTACCATCACCGACACCACTAGACCGTCTTCCCCACCACCGCGCCGCATTGCGCGGGTACCATGCTCGTTAAATTAAATATATATATTGCCAGTAGAATAGTGAGAAAAAAATATTTTGACCAAAATGATCTTGACCATCTAAATTCACATTCATATTTAATCTTGGCCATCTAAACTCAAAGTCAAATTGAATTAAATAAAAAAGTCAAAGTCTCAATAACAAAGGTGAAATATGCGTAATGTTTTGCCAGCTATTTCTTCCTTAAACATTGACAACCCAACATTGTCATATCTATATCTATACCCTTTATAAAACAAACTCCCCCTCCCCTCCTTAATTTTAAGAACCTAAAATGACACATTTACCCTCCATCTTAATATATCCTTATTTCATTTTATAAACTGTGATTAAAATGCCCCTATAAAAATTCAACCTCTATCTCTCCCTCACGTAGAAACACATAGCAAAACCCTAAGTCAATATTCGTCCCCCTCCTTCCCCTTTCATATCCCACCGTAACAATTCATCACATCTCCGACCGCAATGAGATTACTATTAACAAGAATGGAATCAGTCAAAGTCAAACAGTCAAAGTCAAGGTCAACAGTCAAGGTCAACGGTCAAGGTCAACGGTCAAGATCAAAATTAATCACCATTCCAAAAATAGCTTTCATTATTCTTGTATAAATAGGGACATTGAGTTCGTTTGTAATAATCACAATTTGAATAACACAACCAATTTACAACAATGTAGTCCTATATCAATATGTGTTCTTTAAAGGCTATTCAAAGCCTTATTATCTTCTATCTAATAATAATAATTCTTCTATTTTTCTATATCAATTGTTAACAACTCACATTAATAACTACAATCACCCGCTTTCGCGACACCAATCTGTATTATAAAACAAACCCAACCCCCCTCTTACTTAATTAAGATTTTGAAATACCTGAATTACCCCCACAAATTCAACATTCTTCTCATTCATCTATTGAATGTACCCAAAATACCCCTAACAATTTCAACTCACACAAATCTACGATTAAACCCTAATCTAATTATCTATCTACATCTATATTAATATTATACAACAAATCTCATTTTGAATTTTAAGTTTCAATATTTAATAATTCATCAAAACCACATTACATTAATAACTTACACTACTTTTCCGTCGCCACCATCACCACCAATCGTCGCCGCCAACACCGTCACCGTCGATGCTACCGTTGCACGCCAACATTCGTTACTGCCACCGTCGCCGCCATTACATCGCCATCACCATTGTCACCTCCACCACCGCCGCTACGCCGCACGCCACCATCACCCGTCACCATCATCAACGCCGCATCGCGCGGGTACCTTTCTAGTTACCATATATACAAAGTTTTTTTTTGAACTGCTACCATATATACAAACTGCTATTTGAATTTCGAATTATTCAGTTTAGAACGTACAAAGCAATGAAATGATATTTATATTTTTATCACACCATATTGCTTAAAATACTTAACACATGATTAACAAAAGTCAAAATATGTAATTAATAAAAAATCCTTACAAATGTTAAGAAGATTTTGTCATATCATTATAAATACCACAAACTTTTTCTTTTTATTTCAATACATCACAGATTCCAAACAAGAAAATAAAAAACGTAATGTGTAATTGTGTTTTACACTCATGTTTCTCCATGTTTTCTCCATATTCTATTAGTATCTCATTGCATGCAAAATGTGTAGGATGATTTTGTTTGGGATATGCTTTTAGATGATGATGACATCCCATTGATTAAACGTAAGAACAAAGTTGATCGATTTCAAGCAAACGAATATGTTTCGTCTGATAGATGAAAACCTAACAGATGAAGAATAATCTATCATCTTTTCATGTTATTCAATAAAGTTTATTACTTTTTTATTCTACATTGTTGAAGGTTTAAATCTTTTAAATCTCATTATTGTCAATGGATCTTAATTTTGATGTTTTAAGATGTTAATTTGTTATATTCCAAAGTGTTTGATTTCATTTATTTTATACATTTGTTGTTTCCTTTGTAGCCTCATTTAATTATAAGGATAGCCAAATCAAAAATAAAATAGACGAAATCTTAAAAAAGCTTAAATAAAAACAATATGATAAACCCGTAAAAACATTGTAACATATTAAATATATACGTTTTTAAAAAATTAATAAAAAAGCAGACTGACAGGCAGCTGCGTAAGAAAAAACAAAAAGGGTTGGGACATGGTAAAATCCGAACGATAATACGGGGTGAGACAAAAAACAAAGCAAATAAAACCATTAAAAAGATATGGATAAGCCAAATCAAAAATAGAGGTAGACGAAATCTTAAAAAACGTTAAATAAAAACAATATGATAAACCCGTAAAAATGACATATTAAATATATACGTTTTAAAAAATAAAAATAAGCAAGCTAGCAGGCAGCTGCACAGCTACCTGCCGCTGTTTCACTGTTCTATCTTTTTTAATGTTCATAATCCGTTACCTATTAATATAGGTATATAATTGTTTACATTGAAAACTAAAAGCTACAAAATTATGGCATATGTGTATCTAATTATTTAAAAACAAATCATGTGCAATTGCATTGAAACATAGTCAAAATTACAAAATTAAATGAAAAAAAGTCAAGTTAATAATTAAATTCAAAAAAAATATCGTAGTAAGAAGTAATTTACTTCCAAACTTTGATAAAATTCAACAAAAATCCATACTATTACATGAATAGATACTTGCATAAAAAATTGATTCTTACATTAAATAAAAAAAAAGACTAAATAGCACTAAATTGAAATTAGTAGAACTTACCCTCTAAAAATTACTTTGGATGAAGAAAGACTTTTCATGACTAAGACTTTATGTCCAAAATCGATATTAAATATAAACAAATTACATAGCTATATACTTTTACTAAGTATATAGCTATGTAATTTGTTTATATTTAATATCGATTTTGGACATAAAGTCTTAGTCATGAAAAGTCTTTCTTCATCCAAAGTAATTTTTAGAGGGTAAGTTCTACTAATTTCAATTTAGTGCTATTTAGTCTTTTTTTTTATTTAATGTAAGAATCAATTTTATATGCAAGTATCAATTCATGTATAGTATGGATTTTTGTTAAATTTTATCAAATTTTGGAAGTAAATTACCTCTTGTTACAGTATTTTTTAAACTTAGTAATTGTTATTAACGTAATTTGACTTTTTTTTCATTCAAATTTGTACGAGTAATTTTGATTATGTTTCAATGCAACTGTCGATTTGTTTTTAAAGTTTTTAAATTTTGAAAAATTATTAAGTAATTTATTTAAAGTTTTATGTTTTCAATGCTAAACAATAATACCTCTATTAATAGGTAACGGATTATGAACATTAAAAACTGATGAATAGTGAAACAAGCTGGCAGGTAGCTGCGCAGCTGCCTGCTAGCCTGCTTAATTTTTTTTTTTTAAAACGTATATATTTAATATGTCAAACGTTTTTACGGGTTTATCATATTGTTTTTATTTAAGGTTTTTTAAGATTTCGTCTACCTCTATTTTTGATTTGGCTTATCCATATTTTTTATAATGGTTTTATTTGCTTTGTTTTTTGTCTCACCCCGTATTACCATTCGGATTTTAGCACGTCGCAACCCTTTTTGGTTTTTCTTGCGCAGCTGCCTGTCAGTCTGCTTTTATTAATTTTTTTTAAAAACGTATATATTTAATATGTAACGTTTTTACGGGTTTATCAATTGTTTTTATTTAAGCTTTTTTAAGATTTCGTCTATGTCTATATTTGATTTGGCTTATCCATAATATTTATAATGGTTTTATTTTCTTTGTTTTTTGTCTCACCCCGTATTACCGTTCGGATTTTACCACGTCGCAACCCTTTTTGGTTACCATTATGTACCACTATTTTGTTTCAATCGCACTTTTCTCCTTTGTGGTTTTAACTAATATTAGTTAAAACCACAAAGGAGAAAAGTGCGATTGAAACAAAATAGTGGTACATAATGGTAACCAAAAAGGGTTGCGACGTGGTAAAATCCGAACGGTAATACGGGGTGAGACAAAAAACAAAGAAAATAAAACCATTATAAATATTATGGATAAGCCAAATCAAAAATAGAATAGACGAAATCTTAAAAAACCTTAAATAAAAACAATATGATAAACCCGTAAAAACGTTTGACATATTAAATATATACGTTTTTAAAAAAAATTAATAAAAAAGCAGACTGACAGGCAGCTGCGTAAGAAAAAACAAAAAGGGTTGGGACATGGTAAAATCCGAACGATAATACGGGGTGAGACAAAAAACAAAGCAAATAAAACCATTAAAAAATATGGATAAGCCAAATCAAAAATAGAGATAGACGAAATCTTAAAAAACCTTAAATAAAAACAATATGATAAACCCGTAAAAACGTTTGACATATTAAATATATACGTTTTTTAAAAAAAATTAAGCAGGCTAGCAGGCAGCTGCGCAGCTACCTGCCAGCTGTTTCACTGTTCATCAGTTTCACTGTTCATAATTCGTTACCTCTTAATAGAGGTATATAATTGTTTACATTGAAAACATAAAACTTTAAATAAATTACTTAATAATTTTTCAAAATTTAAAAACTTTAAAAACAAATCGACAGTTGCATTGAAACATAATCAAAATTACTCGTACAAATTTGAATGAAAAAAAAGTCAAATTACGTTAATAACAATTACTAATTTAAAAAATACTGTAAAAGAAGTAATTTACTTCCAAAATTTGATAAAATTTAACAAAAATCCATACTATACATGAATTGATACTTGCATATAAAATTGATTCTTACATTAAATAAAAAAAAAGACTAAATAGCACTAAATTGAAATTAGTAGAACTTACCCTCTAAAAATTACTTTGGATGAAGAAAGACTTTTCATGACTAAGACTTTATGTCCAAAATCGATATTAAATATAAACAAATTACATAGCTATATACTTTACTACATTTACTACCAAATCCATGTTACAATACTATCCATAATATTATTTATTATATGATATATACTTTCAATATTAACCATTCTAAAATCAGCAATTATATATTTAAAAAATTCAATGTTACATTCAAAAAAGTCCTAAAATATAATTAAAAGATATCAATTTTAAAAAAAAATCATCTTTTACACTTAAAATTTTATATACATTTAAAAATTAAAAAAAACAGACTGACAGGCAGCTGCGTAAGAAAAAACAAAAAGGGTTGGGACATGGTAAAATCCGAACGATAATACGGGGTGAGACAAAAAACAAAGCAAATAAAACCATTAAAAAATATGGATAAGCCAAATCAAAAATAGAGATAGACGAAATCTTAAAAAACCTTAAATAAAAACAATATGATAAACCCGTAAAAACGTTTGACATATTAAATATATACGTTTTTTAAAAAAAATTAAGCAGGCTAGCAGGCAGCTGCGCAGCTACCTGCCAGCCTGTTTCACTGTTCATCAGTTTCACTGTTCATAATTCGTTACCTCTTAATAGAGGTATATAATTGTTTACATTGAAAACATAAAACTTTAAATAAATTACTTAATAATTTTTCAAAATTTAAAAACTTTAAAAACAAATCGACAGTTGCATTGAAACATAATCAAAATTACTCGTACAAATTTGAATGAAAAAAAAGTCAAATTTCAACTAATGACAATTACTAAGTTTAAAAATATCTTAGAAAGAGTTTATTTACTTTCTAAATTTGATAAAATTTCACAAAAATCCATACTATACATGAATTGATACTTGCATATAAAATTGATTCTTACATTAAATAAAAAAAAAGACTAAATAGCACTAAATTGAAATTAGTAGAACTTACCCTCTAAAAATTACTTTGGATGAAGAAAGACTTTTCATGACTAAGACTTTATGTCCAAAATCGATATTAAATATAAACAAATTACATAGCTATATACTTTACTACATTTACTACCAAATCCATGTTACAATACTATCCATAATATTATTTATTATATGATATATACTTTCAATATTAACCATTCTAAAATCAGCAATTATATATTTAAAAAAGTCAATTTACATTAATAAAATTCCTAAAAGTTATAATATAAAAGATATCAATTTTAAAAATCATCTTTTAAACTTAAAATTTTATACAAATTTAAAAAATTAATAAAAATACCAAATATATAGTTAGACAAATCTTTATCTAAATCCATGCTTCTTGACTTAAAAAAAATTATTTAAAATCTACATCTTTGAGATGATTCTCTACAAAAATCTATGTTAACATAGGTAATAAGTTCGTGTACAAAACATGTCGCCTACATATACATTCAAAAAATGTCAAAATTACCAATAAAGACTTTCCCACCTACATTCATACTACATTTAAATAAATTAGACAGCTATATAAGATTAGACAACTATATAATTTTACTGCCAATTCCATGCTGCAAACAAAATCAATTGTTATTATAGTATATAAATTTTACCTACTAAACATTCTAATATCGACAACTATGTATTCAAAATTGCCAAAATGATAGGACTATTAATAAATTTAAGGTTCTTCTTATATATAGGCCAATTCATCCGGTTATCGCCTGATTCTGAATGTGAAGAGCTGACAATTACAAGTGTTCCAGAAATTTATACACGTATGGTTGATGGAGTTGATGTGGTAAGAAACATAAAAACATGGTTGCATTTTATATATTTCTTTCTTTTAGTGTTTTAGAAAAGCTCTTCGGATTTTTTGCATTCGACTAAAACCAGTGATGACAGTCTTATTTTAATACAATAATACCATGACACAGTAACACACATGTTAGAAATAATGCAAACATTTGGGCTAATTATTGTAGTCAAATGAAATGTGTGCACCAAAGTACGTATTCTTCTATCTTTATCTATCTTTATCATGAACTTCTTTCACCGTCAATTTATTTACTTGGAACATTTAGAGTTCTTTGTTTTCCAACTATATTATGTTTGGTTTTAAAACGTTTTATGTTACGCCTTACTAATAAAAATCAGACATTTGCACTTTTTTAATTCATTGTATATTTATTATATAAACCTGAACATGTTTCGTATACTTTTAAGTATATATTAATTGGGTCTATTAATCTAGTTTTCTTATTGTTTGTAATTATAGTTTTAAACTAGATTTTAGGCCCGTGTCAAATACACGGGCTTACACATTATTAATATTGATGTTTTATTATATTTTAAAATTTAATTTACTATTCTGAGTAATAAAAACTTGATCTATTTAAGTTTTATATTGAAATATTTTTAAAAAATATGTTCATCGAAGTTGTAAATGTGACATGCTTAGCAATATTTGAATATTACAAAATATAATATGTTATCAAAGTTGTAAATTGTGACATATTTAGCGATATTTAAACATTAAAAAACCATAATATATAGGTCATATTATTTTATTTGCTTTATTATTAGACATGGTGTATTACATTTTAATTTTACACTAATGGAAATAATATCTTATCGTTAACTTAAAGATATATTTATATGATAGAACATATTATTAGATATGTTAGGTCCAGATTTAGTCCAGATTTACTGGACTCGCTCCAGACTCGACTACTGGAGCCTTACTGAAGATCTGTCCAGAAACGTGTTCTACTGGACCTACTCCAGACTTGGAATCTGGAGTCCCTCTGAAGATTTGTCCAGAAATAATGGAAGCCCAGTGAGCAAATACTTGTATAGGAAATCTGGAGTATTCTCCAGATGAGCTCACTGGACTTCACCCCAGTCCAGATCAACTCTACTGAAGACATTCTGACTGAAGTCAAAGACTGAAGTCCTGAAGAAAGAAGACTGACAAATGGCGGAGTCCACTGGAAAGTCTTACCAGATCTGTACACTGGAGGATTGTTAGTGTTCTAGACCTCTACAAGTCTGAACACTGATATCGAGGATTGACTTTTGCCTTTACACACTTTCCAAAGAACAATCCACTTGTTCTTTACCAAAGTATACGTGTGTAAAGATGGTTGGATAAAAGGATACAAAATCACTTGATGTGACTTTATCCTTATTCCTTATCCAATACATTTAATGTTCTTGTCGGATCATTAAATGTATGCAACCATATTTGTACGGCACAAAATTCACTGGTGAATTTTGTTGCCTATAAATACAAAGTCATTTCCTTGACATAAATACTTTTAAGCATACACTTTGCATGAAAGTGAATTTGTCTAAATACTCTCGATCTTAAACAGGGATACTTCACAACTTTAAGTATCTCGATCTAAAAGAGTTATTTGACAAATATAGATCATTTGTAACTCATAGGTTGTTAGGATACATACTTATTTGTATTATCTTGATTCCGCACAACCTTGTATTTTATTTAACATCATAAATAAAATACACAATTGAAAAATTACATAATGTTCCACTTTACTTGTTTATTGCTTTAAGTCTTGTATTACTTTGTTTATATATTCTTGCATTTATTTACAAGTAATACTAGTCCATTCTAGTGATTATTAGACTTGTTGTATTTTACACTTTCTGGTTAACCAGAGCAGAAGGCTAAACATTGCCTAGATCTGTTTCTTGATGGCTAACCAAGAAAATACACAAGGTTTTAGTCTTGGTCCGATCCTAATGCAAATATTAATGATCAAAATGAACCACCAATTGTTAATAACACTAATCCTCCTCCTCCTCCTACTCCTGCTTCTCCACACGTGCATGTGCACTACTCAAATAATCCTGTTCCTAAATTCAGTGGGAACAGTGATGAATTTGGTACATGGAAGGCTAGGATGGTTTTGCATGTCACTGGTATTGAGAGGAACATGATGAAAATTTAAATGAAGGTCCTTATGTCCCTACATCACCTCTCAATCCCCTTCTTGATCCTTCGGGATCTAGAAGAGGAAGGGAAAAGAGGGAGGAACATTGGTCTGAAGAGGAGAGGAGACTGGTGAATCTAGACACCCTTCTCAAAAACATGATCCTCGGGGCCGTTCCTGAAACCCTAATTCCCACACTAGTTCTTCTTCCTAGTGCTAAAACCATGTGGGATGAACTTTTAAACCAACATGAAGGAGGAGATGACACCATTGTCACCAGAAAGGTCTCCTTAAACAAGAGGTATGAGTCATTTTTTGCTCAACCTAACGAGTCCCTCACTGGTACTTACACCAGATTTATGAGTATCATAAACCAATTGAGAGGTCTTGGGGTTGAGAAGGACAAGGATATACTTCTGGAGAATTTTTGTGATATTCTACCCACCAAATGGTCTCACATGATCCTGGTCTTACGACAAGGTAAAACTCTGCACACACACACTCTCTCAACTTTATATGGAGCTTTCAGGTACACTGAAGAAAATCAAGCCCAGAAAGTGGTGGCAGAACAAGATGCTTTTAACCATGCCTCCAGTAGTCCTAATGTGGTTAGTCATACTGAACCACATAGTACAACATTGATATCTTCTGAGAATGTATTTTCTATGAAGAAGATGGTGTCTGAACTCATGGATTCTGGAGAGTCCAGTCAAATCTCTCCAGACTGTTGTGATGAAACTGAAGATGATGACCTTATTGCAATGATTGCTAAAACGTTTAACCGTTTCAAAGCAAGAGCAAATAGGCCATCTGGACAATTTGCATCCAGTTCTTCCACTGATAAGACCAATTTGACATGCTTTAAGTGTGGCAAAAAGGGTCATTTCATGAAAGAGTGCAGGTCCAACCAGTTTGTATCCAAGCCTGTTCCATTCTCTTCAAATAATAAGCCTGATGATAGCTATAAACTGAAATATAAAAAGCTTAAGGCCCAGATTGCTCCTCATGGCACAACAAATTGAAAACAATAATAAGTGCATGATTGCAACAACTGAAGAGAAGTGGGTTCCTTCTGATGAATCATCTGCTGATGAAGAAGAAGAAAGAGATTGCTGTTACATGGCTCTGGAAGATGATGAGCACCTGGTGAAGGAAGATGTACATCTGGACGATGGGTAGACATTTTATTAAGAAGGTTAGTGATTATGATTGTGCAACTGACCAAGAACTAAAACTGGACATAGCTGAAGCTCTTAATCTGATTTGATATTTGTAGAAACTGTTAGATCTGATTGTGTAAATGGTCTAGAAACAGATTCTTCTGAAATATCTGCTTTAAAATCAAAATTAAAAGAACTTCAAGACATTGAACTGGCATTTCAAGCCCAGGTTCTGGTAACTGAACAATTGATTCAAGAAAAACAAGATCTTGAAGTCATTTTAGAGAAAGAAAAACTGGTAATTAAATCATGGCTAGAAACCAAAAAGCCATATGATGCTGGAGTAAATCAATTTCCTGCTCAAAAACGTGCATATTTAGATGGAAATACTCATGTAGCATCATTAATACCAGTAATCGATCGATTACCAGAGGGGTTCAGGCCCACCACTGTTTATGATGAGCCTGTAACTCCCAAGACCAATTTTTACCTAGTTCAATCCCCAGAGGTCAAGACTGGAGCATTCCAGATGACTGCTCCAGTTAAAGAGGTTTATCGGAATAAACCTTTGCCTCAGACCAATCCCCTACCTAAGCCTAGGACTGGAAAGGCTAAGGTGTCATCTGAAGAAAATATTTTGTCCAGGTTAGAGAGCCAGATTCAAATTCTGTGTCACACCCCAAGCCAAGGCTCGAAATATTACGGAAATCATATAGCACAGGTGGGATTAATGTAGAACATGAACTAAATGCAAATAAAGGATTCAGTGAATCCATACAATAAATAACAATCATCAAAATACATAAAGAGCATGTCATCAACAAAGATTACAACAGAACATCATAAGATGGCTAACGGTTCTAAGCACAATGCAAAAGAAGGCAAATGGATCCTTGATCCATATAAGTCCAAGTCCGGGTTCAACAGCAAGCAAACAATCAAACTCCACGCCCGGGGATAACCTGGTTACCTGAAAAGTGTACTAAGCATAGTCAACACAAGGTTGGTGAGTTCGTAGTAATGGATCACAAGGAACCATCGTCAATAATCACAATGTGTAACACCCCAAGCCGAGGCTCAGAATATCACGGAAAAACACATAGCACCAGGTGGAATTACAATAGAACGATCTAAATGCAAATATAGATTCGGTGAATCCAAAACATAACGAAGCATGTACCAAAATACAACAGGAGCAAATAGCCATCAAAGTTTACATAATAACATCCAAAGATGGCAAACGATCCTAAGCATGGTGCAAAAGGGAGGCCAATGAATCCTTGATCCATGAGGTCCAAGTCCGGGTTAGACAGCAAGCAATCAACTAAACTCCACGTCCTGGGAGACCTGATTACCTGAAAAGTGTACTAAGCATAGTCAACACAAGGTTGGTGAGTTCGTAGTAATGGTTCGTAAACGAACCAACATCAACAATCACAATATAAGAATAGAGGCTAGACATGACTTACAGCGAGCCTCTAAGCAACACAATATCGTCCAACAACAAGATTACACAAAAGAAATGAGAGTGTAATGAGGATGCACAAATGATGTATGTATCAATGCAAGTGCCAAATGTATGAATAAGCAAATATGCCTATCCCAAGCGTGACCTTCAATCACGTATGCAACGACACCCTTCTGCCATCGCAATGGACAAGGCTGTATCTCAAAATCATCGAGATATATATGTCTATATACTCGGGGTCAGGAACTACATCCAAAATGGGTGCATACATCTATGCACAGGATGCCGGCAAACCCCCTGCCGAGGGTCCAACAATAATGTATGCAATGCTTACAACCAAATGTAAATGCATACTCCATAAACCAACAACCAATATACGATAACCTGTGCCAACAATCAATATTCCTCAAACATAACCCAGAAATCAATGTATGATAACCAAAAGCCGACGATCAATAATCAACAAAACATGAGCCACTAATCACAATATAAACCAACTATACGTACATATACTTCAGAGGATTCTACTTTCTTCAAGTCCCAGATGCTTATGATATAGGGTCACCCGCAGCCTTCCCACCACATCTAAAACCCAAAGAAGGCATAACCGACTTCCATGTATGTACGTCTATCCTAATATGCCTGTAACCGGTTACCCCCCCGAAGTAAATTAAATGAAGGGGAATACCCACCCCATGCAACCAAACAAGAATCAAGAACTCCCGAGCGTAAAATAAAGAAACTAACCTATGGAAAAAATTATTGAAATTAGATTACGATTACAAAGGCTAAAAATAATCCAAGTTTCTACGTAATCAAAAAGAGCCTAAGGATTAACCGAAACTAAGCACATACTAAGCCCAATAAGACAAAGGTTAATCAGAAAGTAGCTTTGCAAGACAGATGACAGTACAATGCAAGTCATAAAATGTTGACTTGTATGAATTCATGTACAGACAAGACAAGAAAATATGGAACATCATATTTCTAGAGTTAAGAATAAGCAAGTGACATAGTCTGAACAAATATGTAAGCCAAAAGACAAATCGTATTTCATTGATGTTCAAAAATTTACATAGTCTGATAGGTACGATCCAAAAACATGTGGGAACTACATCCACAACGATAGACTACATAGTCAGAGTGATACGATAAAGACATGTGGGAACTACATCCACAAAAGATAGACTACAACTCAAAGTACAAAAGTATGAGTCGTTACAAGTTCTAGGCTTACAATACGTTACTACTACAAGATTACATCTTGAAAAAAACAACAACTAGCAAAGCCACAACCAAGGTCACCAAAACCAACAACATGCAGACCAACGTTCTAATAGTCTCCTTCCCCTCCTTAGCAAAAGTCATAGCCTCAGAAGCATGAAGATAAGCTCCAGTCAACGCTTGAGCTTGATTCTCAATAGCCTCTCTAGTACGGATGAGAGAATTGTTCATCCTTGACATTTGTCGGAGAGCATATTCTGAACTATCAGCTGCATCTGCAACTGGCATCCCATTAGCAGCATCAGGATTATAAACAGGCACTCTGGAG
>CM067170.1:97903886-97937044 GCA_034093135.1 Erigeron breviscapus | reverse complement strand
GAACTAAACAAAACCCATAAAATATGAAACGTAGCCCTATGAGTTAACTTTCATCTCCCACTGGAATCAGGTCAAAAGACGAAGTATAATTCGAGTTATGATTTTTCTACCAAAAGTGGTCAGATCTGGAATTCTCTTGCAACAACAACCTTCACAATGAGGATAGCAATGATACGAGGGAAGTAACACATCATGTAACCATAGAAAGGCATTAAGCATATATATATATATATCATTTAAGATAAGTTTACAAAATTTGCTAAATGCCAAATACATCGCGATCATCATCACACACAAGTAGAAATGTTCAAGAAACGGAAACAAGACATAATAGTTCATACATTAAGATAGGTCCATAACTAAAAGAACGTTCCTAGGTTCACTTCCTAAGCATGAGAGCTACCACGATAGAGCAAACAGCCGTGAGCACACAACCCATCACAAATATCACCTCGTTAATTCGACGAACTTCCGATATCGCCATCCTCGCATAATCCCCCGTTCGATCCATGGTTCCCAAGGCTATTTCCATCATCACCTCTTGAGTCCTTACCCTTAGTCTAGCATCCCTTAATCCATTTGCTATTCCCCACACCCTCTCCCTTTCTTCACGAGTCATACCAATGGGAGGTGCAGGGGGTACCCCATAAACTGGGCGATGTGGTTCTTCTCCTTGACGCCTATGTCCGAGATAGTACCAGGGATGATCACGAGGAAGGCGCGGCTGAAAGTATGGGTCTTGGGCTGGAAATCGCCCATCACTTAGGTTCATGGGAGCATCTTGCCTTGGAGGAGCGGGTGCTCTAGGGGCTGGTGGTGATGGTGGTGGCGAGGGTGAGCGGCGTCCGGGTTGGCTAGAGGCAACACTTCTAGCATCATCGCTTTCCGGTGGGTCTTCCGTTGGCTCGGTCTTCTTCTTCTTCTTCTTGGAGTGGTTGGGGAGGTTGCTCTTGCTCTAGGCGTCTCCTTTCTTCCTCTTCCATGTGGTCCACGAATCCATACAAATTCCTTGGTCTAGGGGCTGATCCGGAAGTTCCACTTGCTTGCGACATGATGTTCCTACACAAGTTTCACAAGGCGTGAGATGACGACTTGACTCGACGCTTAGACGACCATGGACGACCGACTTGACCATTGACGACCCACGTGGCAACTTACGGACAACAAGACGACTTGACGGACCATGAGACGACCTTAACCATTCGATAAGCAACTAACCAACTCGACCAACGACTCACAAGCTTAACAACCGAACAACGACATGACCATCCACAACGACGACCAACTCGACTCGCACGACCAACATAACCATTTATAATTAAAGTAACGACTAGGATTCAACTTGTGCATAGCTCTCATGTATTATATCTAAATGGACAAAGTAATACTAGCCAAGTGGAGGGTATTAACTAAGGGTTCTAATAGGTAATGCAAACATTGGATTTGGTTATGTATCTTTTGCACCAAGAATCGTTTTTAAAGCTTATTTTCAAAAGACTCATTTTGAATATTCCTTAGACAATCATTTCGATCATTTCATATTAAATTTTTAGTTAGGCATAGTTGATCAGGCTATGCATAAGTAAAACAAGAATACTTTATGATCGACTCAATTGTTTAAGAAATATTCGACTCGTTTTGAAAATACGTAGGTTATAGCAAAAATTCTCTATAACCTTGTCTCTGATACCATTTTTCTGTAACACCCCGACTAGGGCGGAAACACGAGATGCCACAGAACGACATGGTACAAAAGATTTAAATATAAAACATCAACATAAAGTTTCAATGACATTCAAATCCCAAAAGATTACAAGTTCAAGTTGACGTTTAACAATCATTACATAAACAAATCCATAACCAAAAGACCAAATATTTGCATTACATAAGTCCAAGCACATTACAAATAAGCTTCCAAAGAGGCGGTCAAGCTTAGAACCTATTGCTCTATACCTGAAAAGCATGAAGAAAAAGTGTCAACTACGAGAGTTGAGTGAGTTCATAGGTTTATGCTAACAACACATACATATTTAATCCAATTCAAGAAGTAGTATGTCATAATATTTCCAAGGGTTCCATCATACTATCCATACCCAAACCGTATGTTCAATCAATAATAACCAACCATAATTAATATCAATAACACTTGGTCAAAAGCATAATTCGATGAGTTTGTCTTGAGCCACTACTAAGACCCTTTCACGTCCAAATAATAATAATGATAACATGTCCCGAAGATATGATAATAGAAGCACATGCTGTCAATCACGTGCAATAATGATAATAAAAGGGTCGTGCCATGGAGACGACCAATAATAAAAGTAGATTAGAGCACCCCTAGGCAGACCGGAGATGAGGGCGGCCACTCAGGCGGCCAGTCAACCCGCTGCCATCTTGGTGAGTGAGGGGACGAATCCTAGTTGCGCAACCCTCTAACTACAGGCCTCAATGAGTTAATAGTAGTGTACGGGGGACCACCGTTTGACAGTACTCAAGCTCATCATATAACATATAACACGTTGAACATACAATATAATTCCCATATCATAATCATTCTTTCGAATATCATTTCATAAAAGAAATCAATTTTATTTATCATGCTTTTCACCCCGTAAGTAAAACATATAAAAGAGTTTGAAAGGGGGCTATGACTCACTTGATTAAAGAGTGAAGTGGGCTGATCAAACGCGATTCCTCCGCCTAGATTTGTTGCGCCTCAAGCAAGCCTAGACCATATGTATATATTCACGACGTAAGTTCGCGTGACATGAATTAGTGAGCTAGATCATGAGATGTATACTAGTAGACTTGCCTATCTTTGGTTGGTATATAATTATGGAGTTAAAGTGTGTTACATTGTTCATAATGTTTGGTTGGAAGATATTTGATGGAGAAAGTCATTTTCTCGCTATACGTAATTTAGCATTGTTGGAATTTCGGTATCTTGACTTTGATTGTCATGGTTTCCATTGTGGGTTTTACTCATTCTTGATACTTGTCATTAGTTACTTAATAATATTCATTTTCGTGAATATTTTCTGATTTATTAGTTTTTTATTTAATTTAATATTATTTAATTATTATTTATTCATTTTATTGATTTATTAATTAAATAATTCCTTAAAATGCTTTTAAGTTCCATATTTATCTTTATAAATTAGGAATAATTATAATTGAGTTATATACTGACTTTTATGCCTTTTGACTTAGAATTTTATGTTTTATATATTTATTTGTGTATTTTTCCATTAATTTAATAATAGTGATTAATTAGCGACTTTTACATAATTATTTACCTTTAAATCATGTAACACTTGTTTGTTAGCTTTTAATTATTTTTCTCCAGTAGGTTTGAGTTATTTTTACCATTGGTTATGATGATTTAACCACATTCTTGATTTACATAATTTATTTATTGATTCATATGTCTTTTAATTACCATTTAAATTCAATAATTCATGGAAATTCTTAGAAATCATCACTAAACATTTTAGCCAAAAATCTCAGGCCTTTTAGACAACTTTAATCAATAGAAATCTATATCAATTCAACCTCTCTTGTGTCTTGCTTATTTTGAGGACTTTAAGCTTAAAAATCGTTTACCGAAATAGTGATTTTAGCCTCATTTCTTAAGCAATTAAAGTGCTCCAAAAGGGGTTTTCATTCTTGTTTCATTATTTCCAGAAAGTTCATCATATTTTGGTGTTCAAAGTCGTGATAGTGGTGGTGGTGTGATATGTGCAATTTAGTGCTTTCGGTTAGCGCTTATTTGACCCGAAAAGGTGATTTTTGAGCTTATTGTTGTCATGAACCAAAAGACTTGAGTTTTATACTTTTGTAACAACTTATTTCCAGTAGGTTTACTATATTTTTCTTGTCCTTTGATTATGGTGCAAGTGTGTGCTCAAAATAGCTTTTTGCATGTTTTCGGTTTGTGATTCCAAGCTTATTTTTACTAGTTTTGGTCCAAGCTTTGTCTCTTTGTTATTTCATTAATTTTTCCAGAATATTAACATTAATATTAACATATTTTTCACTTATAACAAGTCCATATCCATCTCATAATCCAACAAAAGATCCAACTTTCTTAAATCTAGCATACATGCATTCAAATCAACACTTTTTAATACCAACTTTTATAGATCTAACATTCAAAAACATAAAAACATCTTTTTAATGAAAAATCTCAGAAATATATATTCTTCAAAATATACAAAAACATATAGATCTATCAAAAGGAAAATCACTTTAAAAGCTACTTAATCTATAACAACACTTTTGGGTCTTAAACTTGTTGAATCCTTGGATCTTCCTCATGGATTCGACATGCATGTGCATGAGGAGAAAGATCCTATCAACTTTGCCCTCATCAAGTGTATATTGCAAGGAAAACAAGAAGAAAACATAAACTTTTGATAAAACCTTTGAATATAAACAAGAACAAGATTAGATCTAACAAAAAGGATGAAGATTATACCCTCTTGAGTTCGGTTTTGATGAAGGATATATGGCAAATTTTCGTGGCTTGAGATGCTCCAAAAACCCTTAGTCTAAGCTTAGAACAACCCTTAAATATATCTTGAATTAACCCTTAACAATCTAGCCTAAAACCCTTATTATTAGTATATGTTTATATTGATTTTAGGTTGTGTTTTCTCCTTGATTTATTGTTGGCCGAAATATTAGAGAGAAAAAGGAGAAAAGAAAGTTGTTTTTGGAGTGTAAGGATGTGTGTGTGTGTGTTGGGAGGAGAAATGAATGATGAGGAGTTTCAAGAATGTGTAAATGCAAAATTTGAAATGGAGAGAGTGTGAGGGGGTGTTGGGGGACGGCCAAAGGGGAAAATGAAAGGGTTTTCTCCCTTTTTTTCTTTTTTTTTTTATAATTTGTATTAGTATTTAGGTGTATGAAGATATTTAGATGTGTGTTTGTTTAATAAGTGTATTATGTATTTGTTTATATAAATAAGTTAACTAGTTATGTCCAATGTATATGTGTATGTGTGCCGTATATATATATGTATATGTGTGTATTTTTGGTGTTTTAATTTGTTACAAGGCTCATTGGTTGTAATCTTGTATTTATATTAGACTTGTACATATATACTTATTATTATTCAAGCATTTTCATATTCTTATAAATTTATAAATATGTTTTGAGATAAAAATTCCATTTTCGTGCCCATATATATTTTAATTAACTTAATGATTAAATTGTTGGACATTTATAAGGATTTTTGATGGTTATCTCAACTTGTGAGACTTACATTATTATTTATATAATTTGATGGATCAACTATAGAGTTTTTGTCCAATGACATTGTTTTGGATTCAATTTAGGACTAAATAATAGCTTTAGATTGCTAATTTAGGGCATCATCTACTAGTTTCTAATATAACTATGGCTTGCGAGATCATAGCAACATATATAATATTAAAAAGGAGGGTTGTTACATCATATACCCCCTTAGATAATAGATTCCGTCTCGGTAGCATTGACATGAATTGATATATATACAATTCCCGTGGACTGTAGCGACCACTGTAGCTTTTACTATAGTCGCTACAGTGATTGCTACAGTTTTTTTGTTTTTTTTTTTTTTTTTTTTTTTTTTTTTTTTTTTTTTTTTTTTTTTTTTTTTTTTTTTTTTTTTTTTTTTTTTTTTTTTTTTTTTTTTTTTTTTTTTTTTTTTTTTTTTTTTTTTTTTTTTTTTTTTTTTTTTTTTTTTTTTTTTTTTTTTTTTTTTTTTTTTTTTTTTTTTTTTTTTTTTTTTTTTTTTTTTTTTTTTTTTTTTTTTTTTTTTTTTTTTTTTTTTTTTTTTTTTTTTTTTTTTTTTTTTTTTTTTTTTTTTTTTTTTTTTTTTTTTTTTTTTTTTTTTTTTTTTTTTTTTTTTTTTTTTTTTTTTTTTTTTTTGATTATTATTTTTTTTTTTTTTTTTAAAATATGTTGCTGCTTTGAGTTTTTATTTTTTGTAAGTTACTATCCTCTCAATATTTTGTTATTATAAATTGTGTTGGATATACCTTTTTTACTTAGGTAAATAATTACGTTTTAATTTTTTTTCCTTATTTTATGTTTTGCCTGCTTCTTTTCAGTCATGCCTTCTCCGATCACTAATCTCTTCGTGTTTGTAGAATGTAGATGCTTCATTTAGTTGTATTCTTTTTACAATGTATGATACGTGTTCGATGAAATGCCTCAATAATATGTTTTGAGATAAAAATTCCATTTTCGTGCCCATATATATTTTAATTAACTTAATGATTAAATTGTTGGACATTTATAAGGATTTTTGATGGTTATCTCAACTTGTGAGACTTACATTATTATTTATATAATTTGATGGATCAACTATAGAGTTTTTGTCCAATGACATTGTTTTGGATTCAATTTAGGACTAAATAATAGCTTTAGATTGCTAATTTAGGGCATCATCTACTAGTTTCTAATATAACTATGGCTTGCGAGATCATAGGCAACATATATAATATTAAAAAGGAGGGTTGTTACATCCTTACCCCCTTAGATAATAGATTTCTCGGTAGCATTGACATGAATTGATATATATACAATTCCCGTGGACTGTAGCGACCACTGTAGCTTTTACTATAGTCGCTACAGTGATTGCTACAGTAACTTTTTTTTTTTTCCTTCACCGACTTCCTCCCTCTCTGCTCACCTTCTTTCCTACTTCCCCTCTTTTTTTCTTCTTTCTCTTCTGCGATTCCCTTTTCTCCTATCAAAACCAAAGGGTTGGCTGCTGCTGAGGTTGAATAATCCGGAAGGTTCTTCAAACCAATCAAACTTTCAAACCAAAAACAAACCCTAAAATAACAACACGATTATGTCGATGGGGTGTTGAGTGAGTCCAGTTTCCTCAAAGCTCTATTCCTTCTCCGACCGATTGATTACAAGTATGTGTTTTATACTTGATTATGTATTCCGTTTTTAATTTCGTAGCTACTAATTTTAAAATATGTTGCTGCTTTGAGTTTTTATTTTTTGTAAGTTACTATCCTCTCAATATTTTGTTATTATAAATTGTGTTGGATATACCTTTTTTACTTAGGTAAATAATTACGTTTTAATTTTTTTTCCTTATTTTATGTTTTGCCTGCTTCTTTTCAGTCATGCCTTCTCCGATCACTAATCTCTTCGTGTTTGTAGAATGTAGATGCTTCATTTAGTTGTATTCTTTTTACAATGTATGATACGTGTTCGATGAAATGCCTCAATGAGATTTGTTTGAATATACATGAACCTTTTAAGTATGTACCCATTTTATGCTCTACTGAGCAACATGATTAGACTCTATGATGAGTGGAATGAAATCCCAAACAGTTAGAAAAGTACCCATATCGTTCGTATTATTTACTTTGGAACTAGATTGCTTTTTAACGTCTAGATACATAAGTTACTTATCCAATTTTTATTTCACTTGCTAACTAATGATCTACAAAGTGTAACTTTCAGCACTCATTCATCTACGGTTGCATCATAGGAAGTATGTTATTTCTTTGTTAAAGCAGTAGCATTTGATGCATCGTAATTCCAGTTTTCAACAGGTTACGTTATGTAAGGTAGTATGTCTTTTTTTCTCAATACACCCATATTTGATGCTACTTAGTTTCCGAATTCATATTTCTTATCCAAAAGATAAGGATCAGACATGCACACACACTAAAAGCCGAAACATGGAAATTATCTTTCATCTTTCAATGCGTGACTCTGATTTCAACACTAACGCTTGGCCTATAACTCAATTTTGATTTTTGTAACTGTCCATCTTATGTTTTCGGTTTTGCGATATCTTTTTTGTTTTATATATAAAAGCTTTTGATTACACTTTGAGAATTTGAAGACAATACCGTTAGTTGCCGCTTCACGTGGTAACTGAATTTCTTTGGCTATATACTTTTCGGGTAGTTGTAGTTGGCTTTGTTAATGCAGATTCTTAACTAGCAGTCATTGGTTATAGTATGCATCTGGATTTTACTATTTACCTGAACAAGAACATGTTATGGATCCCTATCGGAACTATATGATTTGACAAGTGACGACTAAAGGTCACGTCTTACACTCTTACTTACAGAAAAATTATTTACAGTCTACATTCGCTGTCGAAGTCTTATATTTTCATCCTACATGGTAGCATGTCTACAATTACGGATGTTTCTTTGGGAAGAGTTAACGAGACCTAAAAAGTTTCATTATTCATGATCTCGAAAAAAAATTTGGGTATACTTTTCGCTACAAGTTTCAATAATATGTAGTTATAACAATATTTCTTTTAAGATAACATAAATGATGATATATGTTTGTCTAAAAATATGCATTTATGTTCATCATTAATTTTTTTTTGGTTTCAGAATTTGTTGTAGGCCTGCAAATCAATGATATTGGCCATTTTGTGAAGAAGAGATCGCGTTGTATTGCGAGGGTGTAGAAAAACGGGTAATCTTCATGACAAATTTGCATTGTTGTTTATGACTCTGCTTTTGATTTGTAAAGATAATAATAATAATATGATATGTGAAATACAAATTTTATGCAGTCTCATCAAAAGAGCTACCAGTACATGCCTTTAATATTCAACGCAATCCATAAATTTTGTTATGTTAGCACATAACCATCTACACATAATCCTTTAGTAGTCAGGAAGTCACTCTAGAAATACAATATACGTGGGTCAAAATGACAATGTCAGGCTGTTGGGTTAGTGAAAGTGGGTTGGAGTGACCTGATAACATGTTGTTTAAATGTTTATTTTCGAATTAATAATGTGTTAAATTATGCATTTTAATACACTTCGGATAACTGTCAACCTTATAAATTAAGAGGCATACATGACTGAAACCGTCCCTATGACTTAACTGTGCTTATAGAAACTAGAATAAGTAAAATCGGGTAAATGAAAAGTATGTTGGTTATTCGTTATTAGCTACATACTTAGATTTTATAAATAGTTAGTGTATTTATTCGTCCTGTTTCATTTGTTCTACTTGGGCAAACTTGGATTGTGGCTCTGGTTTGAAATGACCAATATAATTCTGATATAAAATAAGTGTTGCACTTTTCTATATGATATAAGAAACATTTAAACATTGCAGCTTTGTGTTGTTGAAGACAGTTCTGGTTGCCATTTGTTGTTAATGATGATCATATTGGAGTGTTAAGATGATACATGGAGCCCAATGGGTATACGTATACTACTGCTATAGTGCTACTATTGCAATCTGATATCCCATATCATATGGACATATGGCAATCTTAGATAATTCGTTGTCATGTCCTGATAGGAAATTAGGAATACGTATTAATTTAGAGCACGTTTTAGGTAAAAAATATTATAGGTTTGCTAAACCCTTGTGGGTATATCTAACTATTTAAGTAATTTGATTTCTTTCTTTCACAATTCTCCTCTGACTTTAATGTTAACGAATTAACAATTTATCCCTGCATTGGAAACTATCTCTTTTTAGCTTATCGGCTTGGGGATCTTGCAGGTTTTTAGCTGGGACTTGGGGATTTAAATGGCTTTGAAAATTTCCATGAAGTTCGAAATTCATTTATCAGGACTCAAATAAGACCATACAGGTAGAAGCAAGCTTATGACCAGGATGAAGGAAACAATTGACAAGCCATTAATTTTAGATTAGTCTAGCTTTGTAAATTTTGCAAGGCTGTTGTAAATCAATGGTAAACCAGAAGTGATTTGGGTTCAACTTCATTAATAGTGACTCCGCGCGATTACAATTCTAGTTGATATATAAAGATACCAACAACTTAATTATTAGTATATTGACGCATGACACAAGAATATACCCCAAAAAAGTAAATATTGATTGCTATTTCTATTGGGCATTGAATATTAACACTTGTTAAGGATCTCTTGTACTTTTCATTACATGAAAGTCGTGATTTTTGAAATGTATTAAAACAGTAAACATCATGATCACATAATCCAACTTTTGGAAACTTTGATTTTTTATCAAGTGCATGTCATATTCTAGTGTAAGATTCCTTTTTGAGAAAGATAAAATGCATTATATTCTATACACAAATTAATGATGTTTGTTGCGTGTTGGGATATAAGATTTACATAAGTAAAATATGAGCGTAAATTAGTTATTGAAGTTTGGGGTCTAGAATAAACACCTTGATATATATACCTAAATGATAGTAGCATGGTTAAATGGTTAACACAATTGTTTTGGAGACAGAGGTCATGGGCCCAATCCTCACTCTATGCAAAGGTCGGGGGTCTTTTTTTTTAATCATTTAGATAAAATTTGGAAGCAGCCTCTATGCCTAGATACATGTAAGACTGTCTACATCTAAACCTCTCCCATACACCGTCGATGTATTGAGATCCAAAATCCGTAAAAGACGGTATTGGGTGTTACATTTATATATACCTGAAATAATAATGACAAACGGCAAAATAAGAAGCAACTCACGAGTAGCCTATAATTAATTTGTAACAGAAACAGGATTTGTATTAGTAATCGAAATTTGAGTGGGAAAAAAAAACTCGACTTTCCATCAGTACATTGTCGAACTTTTGAATAGACCCCGTCGCATTTTTTTGATTATAGTTCAAAGTTAACTAAACATGATCCATCAGAAGAAAACAAGCAATAATAAAAGAAAGATTTCACACGGTACCACATGGGGGGCAAGGGGGCCAATGCCCCCTTCGAAATTTAGATGTTGTCATGTATATTTAAATTTTTCATGGATTTTTATTATTTTCTTATAGGATTTTAATATTTTACTCCATTTTAGATTTGTTTCCTATGAATTTTTTAATTTTGTCTCATCTGAGATTTTTTTCTGATACCGCATCTGTCCATCAGTTTAATTAGAATTTAGCTCCCTTTACATTTATAATGAAAGGTAAATTTATTATGGGTGTGTTAAACAATTTAAGGCTGTAGAATAGTAACAAGGTTTTTTTACCTTTACTTTAATATAGATATTTATATTTAAGAAAAAAAAAATGAAGTTATTGAATTTGTGTTTGTATAAATATCAATCTGATAACCTTTTTACAGAAAACATTTCAACGATACCCATAAGGCCATAATAACTACTTTGAAACTTAACAATACTATTTTAGATACAACCTATATATATAGTTCAACGTTACCGATTTAACTTGTAATTAACCACATCGACTAATTAATGGAGTATTAAGGAAGACAAACAAATCCAAGTAGTTTTGGCCGTTGGTTTTAAATAAGTCCAAAACTGGAAACTCCATGTGGACCATTGAAAAAGGATGACGAAGCATTTGTTTAATTTGTCTGTTTCTTTGTGAAGAATTTTATTTATACCTCAAATCATTGTTTTTTGTTTTCACATTCATTTTCATCTAAAGCTAATTCTCAATTCCTTCTTTTTGCCATTTTCATTTCTTTGTAAGCTTCTTCACTACACATCATATTATTAATTTTCACAATATATATCACTTTGAAAACATATATATCTAGCTAGCTATATATGTATGATGACATTTTACTTATTGGTTACTTAATTTTCGATATATATATTAATCTAAAGTATAACGTTTAATTTTATCTACAAGGTTCTAATATATATATATTGTTGTGTACAAATAAATAAGTTTAGGATTTTATATGGCTCTTGAAGTGTTATGCAAAGACAAAAAGGAGGTAAGAATTCATGAAAACTTGGAAGAGCTTAGCACAGATTTGGCAGACCATATCGAACGATTATCCGAGGCATCAATCAAAGAGCATGGAGTTTTTGCTGTTGCTTTATCCGGTGGCTCACTTGTTACCTTATTAAGGTACTAATTAAGATCAGTTTGTTTGGTCGTATAATATTTGAAGTGTTTTCTAAAAAAGATTCATGGAAAAACTTCGAAAGCATAAAATATATGTTCAATTCAAATAGTAGTATTTTCTTTTATTTTGTATTAAATTTAAGTTTACGTTAAAAACAGATAGAAAACTTAGTTTTCGAACTTATAACTACACTTTTGATAGATTATTTTCACGTATTTTCAGCTCCAGGAATAAAACTGAACTCTTTATATTTTTCTAAGCTTAAAAATAAAAACGAAGTGCGTTTTCAAAAATTTCACTAGGCTAGTTTGTAACAAATAAAAATACTATATATTCATTTTGTTGAAAGATATTTAAGGGAAAATTATAAAAGAATTATGTAAACCAAATGTCGTCTAAAGCACCTTAAAGGTTAAATTTATGCCTTGTATGATTGTATATCCTGCATGTGTTTAATAAGATGTTTCAAAAATTGTAAATATCATTATATATGTTATTGTATTGAATAGTATACACTTTGAACTCGATGAGTTACAGAAAACTATGTGAAGGTCCGTATAGCAAGACGGTGGAATGGTCGAAATGGCATATATTTTGGGTCGATGAACGTGTTGTGCCCAAAAATCATGTTGATAGTAACTATAAGCTTGTTAGGGATCATTTTTTGTCCAAGGTAAGTTTTCCTAGCTAGTTCTTTTTTATTCGAGTTAATTATTATTTTTTTTCTTATTTTACTTTTGAATCTTTGGTTAGCAATTCTACTTTTTTTTTTTTTTTTTTTTTTTTTTTTTTTTTTTTTTTTTTTTTTGCTATAAAACTGTGTTACGCTATTGTAAGATTTTTTTCCATTGTACAACTGTGGGTTCTAAATGGAAAAAGGCTATATTAAAAGAAGGGGAAGGAAAGAACATGGTGTGTTGGGTGATACTATATATGTACATTTATGTATATATAAAATGGTTGTCACTATCTATATATGTTGCTTGAGAAGACAGTCTCATATTCAAATGTACACAGCCTAACTATTTAGGATGACGCTTAAGTTGCAATATTGTGCTTGTTTAGTTTACATGCAATTAGGCTTTTATTTTAATCTCATAATTTTCTTGGCCAATAGACTTTACATGATATTGTAAACTACTATATATTTGCAGTTGCCTATTGTTCCAAGCCATATACATTCTATCAATGATTCTCTAACAGCAGAAGAAGCCGCCAATGAGTATGCATTTGTCATTCGGCAGCTAGTGAAGACACGTGTGGTCAACGTTTCTGACATCAGTGACTGCCCAAAGTTTGATCTTATCCTTCTCGGGCTCGGCCCAGATGGCCACGTGGCATCTCTGTTCCCTAACCACCCAACCCTCGAAGAAGGAAACGAATGGGTAACTTTTGTGACAAACTCCCCAAAACCACCACCCGAAAGGATCACATTCACACTGCCGGTGATCAACTCTGCTGCCAACGTAACGGTGGTTGCAACTGGTGAAGAAAAGGCGGAAGCCGTCCACATGGCAATTGATGATCACATGGGTCATGAATGTGCAATTTTGCCGGCTAGGTTGATTCAACCTAGTGCTGGCAAATTGGTGTGGTTTTTGGATAATCAGGCTGCTTCAAAGCTCACTAGGTTATCCTAGTTTAGAGGTTTTTGGCTGAGAGTTGAGACTTATAACTTATGAGGATGTAATTGAAGAAATTTGTGTCAAAGAAGTGTAGGAGATTAATGCATGACAAACCATACACATCATTGCATAGTTTGCTTACCTAGATTTTGGTCATTATGCCAACAAATGTGTACTCTTAATTTTCTGGAATCTGGACATTAAGTTTACAAGCTAGTAACCTAACTATGAAAATAAGTGTTACATGCTTTGATTACTTTATATAAAAGTATATACTAAAATATGTATGCACATATTTACAGTTTATCCATCGTATAACTAATACAACCACCTTTTGTTGATCGATAGGTCGTCAAATACCATAAGGACAGATGTCCTTTGATAAAATGACACATTTGATTTATTGAATATAATAAAATTGATATATGAAAATTCATACAACACAGTTAAACAAAAATTTCATAATGCACAGTTAATAGAAAATAATTATTATATACGGAGTATATATTTTTTAAATTGTTTGATCTAAACCATAACCTATATACATACAGACCCACAATGCACCTAGATAAAATGTAGACACATAAGCAACATATGTAACCCAAAATTTAGCAAATTTCATATAAAATTTTTCGTTAACCGAAACCAAAATAACGGTTCGGAATTTCTACCTAACTGAACCGAACCGAACCGTTTACAGCCCTAGCTATCCATATGGTTGCTAGTAAAGCGTAAAAAAGGCTAAACAGGTTTGGTCCCAGAATGGCACCAATCAACTTTATACAACAAGCTAAACTGTTGGTCCCAAAACTGCACCAATCATGACTAAATATTAAAAAGCTTAACTTATATACTATACGTCTATACGACTATACCTGCCTTAAATTTTTATGTATATTTCTACACGTTACACGTCATGTATTGACAATTTGACATTGGAGGTTATACATTGCTTTTTTCAACAATTGTCTGATTAAATTATTATAATTAAAATAATACATGTGATGTGTTTTATACGGAAAAACATTTTAACTCTTAATTATAAGTTGTGACCTGGGAGGTTGACCTGATCGTACAGTTTCGTACAATTAGTCAATTATCGATTTTATTTCAATTTTTACTATCTTGTGTGGATATAAAATAAAGTAATAAACCGATTTACATATGAAGGTTTAAGTATAAAATCTTTATAAAATAATCAAGTTATCTAGTCAATGTGAATATAAAATATAGTACTATAATAAACTTTTAGAAAATGCTAAATGAAGCCCTTAAGGTTTCACTTAACATGCATAAAAAGATTGTACCTTTTTATATCAAAAGCACCCTGAATTTTATGATAAGTGTACAACTATTTAATGCACCTTAACGAAAGTCTTTAGGGCTTCGTTTATGAAAACCCCTAAACTTTTATATTATTGTATCAAGGATGGTTAGTCAGTAGGGACTCTGTATATTTGCATAATAATCTATTCTTTATAGTCACGTTTTGATCGATTTACTATATATAGTTTGGTTATTAGCTCAGTCAAATGAATAAGCTTTAAAGTAAAATCCAAAACTGAACTAGTTCAGATTTGCCCCACATGTATGTAATTATCTACCAACTATTAAATCCTTTAATACAACTAAACTTATTAACATGATATTTTGAATTTACTAAATAATGATGTATTAAGAAATGATATATGATGCTAGCTACATAGAAATGATGTGCTCCTAAAAAGTTGGACTATATGCACGATTCCACAGTATATTTTCAAACCGTGCATAGTCCCATAACGGATTATTTCTCCCTTATTTAGTGATAAAACTAAAAATAAGGACAAAAACATTCACGGGTCAACCCAATTACAAATTCTACTACAAAATTACTTGTATGGGCACGTTACATGATCTAGTAAAAGAAAGGACATGTTATCCAATTACTTGTCCAACTTCGTTTGCTCATATACAAGTATTCACAACTTTGTTGTGGCCCGCAAATTAATTACCTCGTCTAATCATGATTATTACTATTTGCTAATGTTCCAGGAATATATACCTGCAGCTGGCTGTCATCAATAGCCACTGCAAAAGCACCAGAATTTGAGTCATCGGCAGCCAAACATGACAACGTGGCTCCTGATTTCACAGACATACAAGTATAAACAGTTAGAAGCTACATTTGTGCCAAAAGTTTTACATTAGATCTAGTTTCCAAGAGATACAATTGCATTTCATATCCATTGCTACTAAAATCATCTCCAAAAATATGTTGCATTTTATTTAAATTTTGAAAAGCACAACTTTACACACCTACAGCCACCTAATACTTGCACCAATTGCCTCAAGTGAGACTTGAGCCCATAAACTCCAGGCTGATGGGTCACCCCAATACCGCTAGGCCAAAGGCCCTTAGGTATGTTGCATAAATTTGGGACATTTCAATATAGAAAAACTGCACTTTTAGGCACGAGGTAGAAAGAAAAAAGAAGCATACCTTTGCAATGACTCAAATAACCGAGCTTAGTACCTGTCGACATTTCCCATATGTATAGAGAAGCTTCTCTTGTACCTATTATACCATAACCTGCTGATGCACCAGCTATGGTGGCACTGCATACCATAGAATTACATCTCGGTTATATAGACAAAAAACATATGCATTCAAGGATGAAAATAGATGGCATATAAAGTAGAGGTAGCAAGATGGACGGAATGGGTCATAGTTTCAAGTCAAACAGGTCGGTTTGGCACGGATCAAAAGGGGGCTAACTGGCCCACAAACACTATTTTGTCCATTTTTTGGAACAATATATAAACAATTTACATGTGTAATTATGCTTATAAAAACAGTTAAAATAATGCTCCAAATGGTTGGGTAAATCAGCTTAGAAAGTTGTACTATATATAAATGAGTTTTAGGGACTTTCCGCCCATTTGATTCATTCCCTTGCAAGTAGAATCTTTTTCATCTGACCCATTCATTTATATATCATCAGAAATTATCACCTCTAGCATAAAGCTTGGACTTCAACTAACCTAATTTATAGCGTATACATTCATTAGTGTTCTTCATCTTGTGTGCCATTTTTCAAAGAACAGGTAAGTTATGACCATTTTCAGACCAACTCATCAAGCACAATACAAGCCCAATGGGGTTCCAATCTAAACCATATGGTGACAGAGAAACTAACCCACAAGCTTATATACATGCTTAGTGTTTATTCTTTTTCCAATGTGAGATATGGGTTTACACCCAACAAGATATAAGCCTCCACTCAATTTAGAGAGATTCTACTTTAATTTTCTGAAAACTAGACCTGGTATTTTCCAACTTTCCATGTCCAACTTTAACATATAAATATTACGTCTTTTAGCAACAAAAAGTCTTTATTACAGTATAATAGATCTTATATAGTTACCTAGGATCCAAAGCATTTTCTTGAACCAGCTTTCCTTTGGCCAACAATGCTAGGCTCCAGGATCCAGCTGGAGTGACTCCGGAATCTTTATATAAATAGTCATTGTGAAGATCAACATTTGAGACAGAGGAGACGAGAAGAACAAGGGACAGGTCTTCATTTACTGGGAGTGAAGAATGGTAGTCTGTTTTCATAGACCACCTTTGTGTTTCCTCCATTATATCTGCAACTTTGTTCTTTCTACAAGCATCTGTGGTAAAAGAAGCTTGACTGGGACACCTATATATATTAATCGGAAGGAAGGGAAGAGATGAAGTTCTTGGAGCTGAAAACTTGGACACAAGGGTTCTTCGTGGTAGGTCCCTGTACAATGTGAGCATTTCCTTGGATGAGGTGCCAAACAACTAGAATATATACTGGTCTTTGCTAGAACAAACACTAAAATCTTATTTCAAATGGGACATAATATTTTCCGAATTATGTTCTTCTCGGAAATTAATTTATATCGAGATCCCATTTCTGTTCAGTGTGCTAGTTTTATGCCCTTCTAAAAAGCTGCTGTTAAACCAGATAAGGTGGCTTCATAGGCAGCATAAAAATCCACTAAAAAACTTGTAAAAATGATTTTGCATGATAGGTTGAACGTCAACACTAATTTGCGTATTCTTTGGGTAAAACAAAACACCTAAATATTAACCAACTATTAATTTGTATCGGGGAGGACAGCGAGACATGTAAGAGCCAAGAATGTACAACAGAAACATGAATGCTATGTAAAAAAACTTTGATGCTAGGTTACCTTGAAATAGCTTCTATGAAGTAATACAACTGATCCAAAACTATTTTAAGTGCAAAGTTATTAGAATATGCTGTTTATCTAGCCACAAGCCCAAAACTTAACATTACAAGGATGAAATGGATGAAGGCATGTGAAGATGTGCTATAAACGTTAACTAAAATATAAGATAAACTAAATAAGGAAATGAGAAGTTAGAGCCATAAGTTTAAATAACATTTACCACAAGAAAAAATCCCCACATGCACTGTGACCAACAATGAGAGATGGAAAACTTGGTATTCTCTTCATCTCAACTATATAGTTTGGCATGCAATCAGATGATGGTAAGTAGCTTTGGTCTGTTGGTGCACTGGAAAAGAAACATAAAGATGCAAATCACATACAAGTTAATGGTATGTTTGTGCTATTAGCCGGTGGTGGCAGTTACAAGCCAGATATATGATAATGGATTAACTGGTTGGTCAAGTTTTGATTTTATTGACAAAGGGTCAAACATGTGCAATAGAAAATTTAGCTAAACATGATATAGGTCAAATGGTTAAACAAGCAGAAAGTGGCCTAAAGTGAATTCAAATAGACTTATAACCTCTAAAATCATTGGAATAATTAAAAATAATACTGTATATGATATTATTAGAAAATACAGTTTCTGGTATCATACTAATGCACTCACTGTTTATAGAACACAAAAGGCATTGATGAGTTGACCCTTATGACCCTAGCCCATTTTGAACTGTTACTCTGGTGAAAAGTAACATAGAATCATTCTTTCAGTGTATAGTTCTATAGTGTGATACCCATGTGTCATATGAAATTAACAAAGGTAAAGCAAACATGTAAAGAAGTCAATATAGATGATAACCTCCAAGGTGAGTTCATGGCCCACAAGTTCACTCTTCCACTCTCTTCAGCAGCAACAAGATAATTAGGTTCACAAACTAATATAGAGCATACGTTGTTAGTGGTTTTTAGTTTGCATACCACTTCAACATAGCCAAGTTTTACTTGCACAACTTTTACTGCATTCTTCTCGAAACAATCTGATGTACAAGGTGAACATGAACAGTTCACACTGCCTTCCCTAAGAGTATGAATGAAATGTTGTCAATTCACACTCAAACAGTAAGCTGAAACTTACAAAACCAAATACTACGTATTATATTTTTCTGGTCAAGATAGAGGAGTTGGATAAAAGTATAAACACTTTTTGACTATTCCATAGAAAGAACTTTATGAGTACCTAAAACATTAAATATACTTAAATCAGCAACATAATGTTACAAAATAATCACAATCTTTAAATATGACAGACTTAGGCAGATGTATGAATGGAAAATACTTCCACCCGTTGGGCTCATTTGACACACTCCCTTTCTTAGCTAAATTTATGATCCCCTAAACCCGTTTAGAAAAACAGCCCAACATGACCCACTTGTAAGTAAATGGGTCTAAATGCCACCTAAGATATTTGCACTTATGTAACAAACCTGCAGTATGGAGCTTTAATTTCATTCAGTAGAACAAGACATTCTCTATCTGGAGTAAACTGCAAACTTGAGCTATCCAACAAAATCTAGTGGAAAAAAAACATGTTATGTTGAAATTGGTGAATTTGAAATGCATCGGCATAACAAGCATGGAATATTTTAACTTACTTGTCTGCCAGATGCATATCTTGGAATTGGTGACACAATTGTTGTATGACCAATAATAGAAGGGCACCCTCTTCTTTCTCCTTCGATAGATGCCTTGTAAAAGAGCAATGTTCTGTCTTTTTCCATCAAAGATCCACATAAAACACATATGAATACCTCGTTCCCTTTTGTTCTCAACATTACCATTGAGATTGGTGTTGGATGCACATAGCAACCTAAATGCTCAAATACATTCTCTAACTCATCATTGGATGCCATTTTGGCTTCCTTGTTATTGTGCACCATTTTAGTCTTGACATGTTGACTTGCTCTTTGATCCTGCAGATCTAAAAGTGAACCATCTACCTCCTGATGACCCTGCTCAAACAATTCGGTGGAGTCGGAGGCTTCACATTGTTCTTCACGGTTCACTGATTCTCCACAGACCTCTTGATGTTGTGCATTGTTAGGCCCTGTGGGTACTCTATCCAGTTGAAGTCTGTCAATTTGTTCTCCATGTCTCAACTTATCAATTTGAGTATCTGAGGCAGATACATCGGCGGTTGAGCGTGTTTCATTGCCATCAACAACACCTGCAGTGAAACCTATTGTTTCCTTTGGAGCTCCGTGATCAACAGTTAGCATAGAAGACATGATGGCAGCTCCAAATCCCTCTACTGCTTCACTAGCTTGATTATTAGGACACACATGGATCCCTTCATCGGTGCATGAATTCATAACAGTATCTTGATCAGCTTCAACAATATCTTCAACATGTCCAGCCTGAGTACTCTCCATGACTTCACATTGACCGTTCTCAAAACTATCAGGTGCAACAGTTATTGAATCCTCTAAACCAGGTGCAACCGTACTTGTATCTGTACCCGGGAGAAGAACATCATCATCCTTTTTCTTACAACTATCCTTTCCTGTGAAGAGTTTCTCTTGAATATGAGCTTCACCACTAAGCTTTTCCAACTGAATTTGCTCAGAATATTTGGCTGCCAGTTCAGTAAAGAAAGCCACACAGAATTAGCATAATATACAAACCTCTCGGAAACAGAGAATAAAAGACTTGAGAAACAGGCATAAATGCATAATACATTGCACTTTCCTTTATACTTTATGTATAAATACATAAGCTTCGTAAGTATTACCAGCATAATGCTCCTGGTAATGTTGTTGTGACTTAACTTACTACTACCTTTGCTTGTAGATAAAACTATACCAGAAAAACCAAACAAAAGAGAAAACCCCTGAGCCACCAATTATTATATCATCCCATTGTAAACTTTTATTATTCGTTTGGCGTTTATGTTTGGTAGACAGAAATTATATATACTAATGTCAGTGTAATACTGAACCTGAAGGTACATCCTCTTGACATAGGTCAGTTCCTTTTCTTTGATGCTCGGTTGTTCCATATAGATCTTTCTTTGTACAGTTCTTGGAGGTCTTTTTCTTTCTTGAGAAAGTCCTGAGAAGAGGAAGAGCCCGAGGAAGCAGTAATGTCATCATTGAATTGGTTATCTCATGTCCAAGTGGATCTGAATCACTCTTCTCAGAATTTTCGCTTCCGGTGGAAATAATCATCTCATCTTTTATATGTGAATCGGTTACACAATTCTCAGAAACTGGAATTGGAGATGAATGTAACTTTTCATATACGGCACAAGTACTTTCTTTGGGGATCTCCACCTCCGGATTGCATGTACTGTCTGCATCAAAAGATGGTGTTATCTACAACACTAGACTAGGGAATAAGATCAAAAGTAGCAAAATATATCAAATACCTAAGGTTAGATCCAAAGTATCAGGTGCATAGAGGTCCACATCATTCAACATCTGAGAATCTTTTTGAACTGGTAAGTTAACCTGTTCATCTGTCTTCATAGAGGTGGACCCTGGTGTGCGGTTCAACATCGACACGTCAAGCTGTGAAAGAGCGTTTCCGTGCTACATTAACTAACTACCAGTAAATGATATATAATTCAACAATATTTTGAACTCTGAGCTGATGGTAATTAAATTTATCTATAAGCAATTACTATACTGGCATAGTCATAGCCTTATGCCTTTTTAAGTTAGGGTATATGCAAATGCCCCTAAGGAAATAACTAAACAGGCTCACATAGTCACATATGCTAAAACATGTGTAAACTCCTATTAGAAGAGAAAATATATACCATTCAAATGACACTTACATTTTCCTGGTTTTCAAACAAGTTGGTACCTTCTCCAATTGATATAAGATCTTTGGAACCTATAGAAACATCTTGGGCGGACATGCGCTTCTCTACTTCAAGATGTTCAGAAGTGATAGAAGTATCAAACTGCACACCATCTTTTACTGATAACAATTCAGAATTATTATTTCCAATACAAGAAACCGTTTCCATGCCACTGTTCTCTTCATTCTGGCTGCAATGTGGTCCATCATCTCTTTGTATCGGATCTCGAGGTCGCCCTCTTTTAGGATTGGTACCACTGAGTGATTTCACATGAACTTCTCTACGCTTCTTACTTCTTTTCTCTTTACCCGAAGTTTTAACCAACTTCGGTTCCACATCAGCGTGATGTTCACGTGTTACTTTTGGCTGCACATCGCTACAGGAAGAAGATTGCAAACTTTGCTCTGTAGTTTCGCTGACATTTGCCTTCAATCCCCGTAATAACCTCGAGACAAGTGGATTTTTGAACCCAAAAAGCTGCATTATTGAAAGGGAGAAATTAGGTAGCACAATATGTCATTACATCACTTATGAAAACAGAAAATTTAGGAATATAGGAATACTAGAAAATCAGTTGTTAATGGCTGATGTGAAACACGTATTATTAAAACCAATTGTTAATGGTTGAGTTGATAACTTGATAATATAAAAGTTTAACTATTTTTATGTTTTAATAACCAAACATTCCGATCTGTTTAGCTAGTATTGCCCTTCTGTTTACAGTTGTTTCTAGTAAGAACGTGAAATATTAGGCAATGTAAATTATAACAGTCGAAATACAAGCCTTGTAAATAGACTTTAAATAACTACTGAAATAGTTAAAACAGAAAAAAAAAAATTATAACAAACTTGAATGTGTAGTTGTGTACACAAGAAGAAACCAAAACAACTACCTCTGCGCCATCTATCTTACACGAGAATCTCTTTCCTCGCCAAAACTTTATACGAACACAGCTCTTTTTTTGAAAGCCTTCCCATGCAATATCTGGAGTTTGACCAGAACTAGATAGTCCATCTGTTGAACTAATCTGTAAAGTTATCAAAATCGTAAGTAATATTATCTCTATGAAGTAGTGAGTACAACAAAAAGTCTTACAAGATTTAAAATACTCTGGTATTATCCACACACCACAAATTCGGGTCCTTTAAGTCCCTCAAGGATTGCCATCTTGTAGGTATTCCCGTTATTCGCCCGCAGAGCTACATATCCAACTGGATATGGATGCCGGTCTTTACCCTGAGAACATGAGAGTATATAGAAAAATTAAATAGTGATAGCAATAAACAGCCTCCTCATCAGGCACTAATTCTAGCGTACACAAATTATTATTTTACAAGAGAAAGTACCATCTGGGGGGTGGAAATAACTACTACTGTACTTTCTTTATCCATATCTTCCTAATATTGCACTGGTTTAGCCAATCTGATAAATTTATCTACTCAACAAACCTTTCCATATGAATGAATAATGTGCCTACTGTAGTAAAGAAATAATCTTGCAAATACTATTGACTTTAGTTACTCTAAACTAGCGGTGTACTAAACTACGCAAGTTCATTCCGATAAATCACATTCCCTAACTGCCATAACTTCTAATCACAATGGCTCAATATTATCTCGATAGCGTGTAGCAATTAGTAATGGGTTGGAGCATCTTTGCCACAAATAGCACAAGTTGTTGGGTATAAGCCCAAGCATCCCTATAGCCACAGCCGTTAAGTGAGTCTGATATGCCCCCACATTACAGCCGATTGTAGGGCAATTAGGGTTGGGCGGTTATCAACCTTTCGCCACAATATTATCTTAAAACTTCAGCTAAAAACTAGTTTTGAAACTTTCACTACATATATCGCACACCACAAAATTACTTCACGCACCACAACGAACAGCTTTTAAAGCAAACTATACAGCACAACCATGGTAAAACAGTGATTGTGGAGTACAAATCGTCTCCTTTTACATTTAAATCCAAAGCTAAAACATGTCCTACAACCTATCTATATCACATATCCAATTCCTAGATGCATCACAAGACTTAAAAACATTCAAACATATCATTTTCAGCTTAACTCTTCAAAAAGAATATCCGTGTGCAATCGACTTAAGTTCATTCAACTATAAATAGCTCTAAATATATCTATTATTATTTTAATTCACAGATACAATATCTATCTGTACAAATTTGTCTGAATTTGACCGCCCCTAATTTAGTTTTTTCGGATTCTAACTTAGGGCTAAACAATACATACAGTAAATAGATATAGATATACAAACAAAACTATATATATACAGGACGTGCGAAATAAATAGATATGGATATATGTATATAAAGGATAGATAAGATGAATATGGAAATTAACAAACCCTAGATGAGCTCCAATACTTTTTCTCCCAAGGACCTTCATATAGTTTTCCGATCGAAACAATATCCAGGCCGTCGGATTTATCGGCGGCGGCGACCGGCTCCGTCATAGTAGTCGATTTCTGTGTGTGTGAATCACTGTGTCTGGAGGGAGAGATAGAGAAAAAGGAAAGGAGAGTTGAAAGTTTTGGCGCGAAATTGAAAGTGTAGAAAATAGTTGTATTTTGTACTCCCACCAAACACAAAACAAAACAAAAAAGTAGATACAGATAGATGACACGTGTCGTTATTAACGAGAGAAAGAAAAAAATTAAAAATTAAAAAAAAAAAAAGTACGCCGTTGCCGGGGATCGAACCCGGGTCACCCGCGTGACAGGCGGGAATACTTACCACTATACTACAACGACTTGTACGCCTATCTTAACGCATCTAAGATATATAATTGAAGACTTGAAGTGGTAGTTTTTAACTTTTTACCTTTTATTCCCACTTTTATTTTATCTAAAGGAGTGTAGTTCTTTTTTAGTGTTATAATAAATGACTAATTGTGTAATTGTTTTTTTCGGCTTAGGGTCTCAAATGTAAATGAACACATGGGTGGATTTCCTTTACTGTTTTTCGCTCAATAGTAATAATTTATCCGTACTTGTTCGTGAACATTTGTGGTTATTAAGCCGACTCCCGCTGATATTACTTTCAAGATCCGCCACTAATGAACAATACACGAATATTTGTGTAACAAACTACTCGGGGGTACATTGTATGTAATGAAATTTCAAATTTGTATTATTGGATGTACCCGACCAATCAAAACTTACAAACTGACAACGTGACATTGGACTACAACTTATATGGTTATCACATATACCTGAGTATATCAAATAACCGGGATTTCAAAGTTCATTACATACAATTAACAACTGGATAATCCATGTCACAACATAAATATTCGTGTATAGTTAATCACATTCCGAGACATTAAATCTTACTCTTTTTATAAAATTTTATAAGAATACAAATAATTTAGTCACATTTTTGTCGTTATATGGATTTTTATTTTTAATAAAAGGAATGCAAATAATCTTTTGATTTGTAAACTACTTTACCGGTCGTAAAAGTAGGGGAAGTTGCTTTCATTGGTCATGATCAAAAACTTGTTTCTTAACGCGAAAAACAAAAACCAAATCCAACACATCATGTTCCATTTCAGGGGGATCGAGTTGTTCGTTTTTCATATGTTTGCCGTTCAAAAATATTATTTTTAATACCCTGGTAATAAACATGGTAATGCTATGTAGGTGACAAAGGGACATGTTATGCCTAGTTACATGTTAATGTTTCAAACAACCTTTTTTTTTCTTTCTAAAGTCTGATACAAATAATTCTAAAGTGTAATGAGTCTAATACAATTGTCTAAATGGCAATGATTGATAGTGATCATGATAAACTATTTGCTCAAGCACGAATAGTGGTTTGATAATTAAGCATATATACTTTTCTTTAGTTTCAAGATATTTTCTAGTGAAACAAGTACTCAACACAAAAGTTTTATAGAGACCTGGTCATCTAGACTAGCTCTCATCAGAGTCACCACGTACACCAAACCGGCCCCAATATGGTGGCCGGTCAATGTGTTGTAATGACGATACGTTGAGACCTCAACATCTAAGGATAAATACATGGAAAATTTCTAGTGCGTTAGGGATGGTCTAATTGGAAAAACAAAAGGGACTAGCTCATTATTTCATATGTAAAAGTTAAATAGGTAGATATATAGAATATTAATATTGATATAAAGGACATTTGCTTTCAAGAAATTCCAAGACATTAATCATCACGCAAAGTCGCAAGGTATACATCCTTCCCTTGATTGAAGCTTTGTAATATTTTCATGGGTCATCTTATTTACTAAGCTAACATGGTGGACACTGATCATTTTGTGTGACTAACATTATGCGATTATATAGATGTTTTAGAACATTTATATTAGTATAAGTTTCAACATATTATACAAGTTTCATTCACACAAATACACAATATAACAAACCGAGCTAGCCTCAAGTTTTGAAGCTAAAACTAAGAGCAAAACATTGCCCATGCAATTTACTCTTCTCATTGCATATCAAAAATAATAATTATTGATCAATAATCAATATAGCAAAAATAAACAGATTAATATCGGAAATATAACTAAAAACCCTTATGAGTTATGATACATATCATCATAATCAACTTAAGTATGTATAACCTTGACTTATAATTTCCCTTGTGTAATCAATGTTTGTTAGCTAGAGATTGGTGCACCCCTTTTGATGCTATCAATATGAGTTGTTTCAAAAACCGGCAAACCACTTGAATAATAACCCAAATCACAGTTTGTTAACTCAAATAAATCAGAACTTGAATCACTATCTCCACCATCATCATCATCATCAAGAATGAACCTTTTTAATTCTCTAATCTCCGTTGTTGGGTCATATTTTTGATGATGATCATCTTGTTTTACGTCACAAACTTTACTTTTTTCCAATAACCCATTTCCTAAGCTTTTTTTCTCATATAGTCCACTTTTGACCTTGTGGTTTCCATTCTTGAGGCTTTCAATTATAGGGGGTTTGGTAGTTTCACATGTAGGTTTGTGATGTGAACAACTTATTTGATCTCTATAAGTTGTAGTTTTAGTGCTTGTAGGTCGTACTTGTGGAATGTGATATGAAGGTGGTGTTTTTGAGCAAGAAGATTTTGTGTCACTTAAATGGGTGACATTATTACTATTATTTCCACTTCTAAAAAGGCTAATGCTGCTTCTTCTTTTTCTTCTCCAACTACTAGGGCTTTCATCTTCATCTTTCATAGATTGTATTGATGAGATTGACTTAGATTTTGATTTAGACTTCTTGGAAGATGTTTGATTGAAAAGGGAATTCAAGAAATGAGCCAACTTTCCTCCCGGTGAGCTTGGTTGTTTGTACTTCTTCTCATTCTTGATCACCATAGGGTTGTGATGATCCATTATCATGTCTCTTAAACGAACCGAATTCCGTTTTTCCATCATGGTTTCTAAAGGAGTCGAGTTTGTTCTATTGTTTGGGATATCTAAACTTAGTCTTCCAACACCTTCTCTCATGTAGTGCTTATGAGTGAGAGTCGGGTTTGAGGCTTCAAAGTAACGAGCCGCCTCAAAGACATGGAGATCACCGGAACCATTCCTACGATGGAACGGCTTCTTGTTTTCTTGTAGAGTAGGAATGGTTTTGGGCATGGTTGGAAGAAAAATAAAGACACAAAATTTGTTTGATTAGAGTCAAAAACTATAACATGAAATGTTATAATAGTTAGGACTCAAGAGTGTTCTCACTCGGTAATTTGGTGTGTTGGTGTTGGTTGGATGGAAGAATGATAGGATAGATGATCAATTTAGAGAAAGCATGACTATTTATAGTAATCATTACCATTCCCTTCTTTTTGTATGAATAAGTTTTACAACTAGTACATAAAATACAAAGTTGTAAAAATTGGATTTTGAATAAGGGAAGTGATAAAGTTATGTGCCTATGTGGGCATTATGGTTTTGTTTTGCATGATGGCATTTGGTTAGAGAAAAGACATCTCATCCGGCCCATATATATAAGTGGAGTGAAATCAGTGAATAGCATCTACCTTAATCATAGAAGACAATATCTAGATCAAGTGGGGCTCAAAATAGAAATTTGCAAATTATAAAGCTTTAGGTGTCGTTTTGTTGATCATTAAACTAGTATATGCCTGCACAATACAATACGTCAGTTTAGTAACGATGACGATGATGGATAGTGGTAGTGTACAGCGGTAGCGGCGTTGGTGACGATGACGGCGAGTACTATATCTTATCTATATCTATATTACCTTATAAAAATAACTACCTCCCCCTTAAGACTTTAAGCATATTTTTTTAGAGAAATGCTAAACCAACAAACAAATTACAAACATAAAATTACAAACTGATTTGTCAAGTGTTGTGGACCAATCAAAATAAAGTCTTTTTTTTCTTTCATGCTTTCCCCCTTAAATTTTATTGGTGACACCTAGATTTGTAAATTTTTGTTTGTAATTTATTTGTAACTCTAGCATCACTCATTTTTTTTATCCCTAAAATACAGCTCTATGTTTAGTTCTTATATTTATCTATTTCTTTTCTATCAAAACAACCCTTATAAATTTATGTGAATTTGTGATAACTAATTGTACCAATTTGCTGAAACCGTCAATTGCTGCCGCCGCCACCACCGCTTCCACCACCAATCGCCGCCACCGACCGCCGTCATTACATCGCCACCTCCGCTTGTCACCGTCATCACCGCCACCATTACATCATTGTTTCGCGCCGGTACCCTTCTAGAAAGGGTAGTGTATATATAATGAGTTAAAGGTAGATGTTGTAAATTAATTTAATTAAGGATATTATAGATATTTCAAGTATATTATTGTTATATCAAGTGAAGATGCATAAACTATTGAACAAAAAGAAGGAGTATTTTAAGGTTATCAACTATTTAGTTGGAAAAAAAATAACAAATGATTTATAATGTAATATAGATACATCATATGTCTAGCGAGTGTTTAGTTCAGTTTTTCATGGAATTTCAAGTGATATGGAATTAAAATCTCATAAAATTTTATGTTTAGTTGTTTTAAATGAAATAGCAACTCGGTTAGATGTCTATATCTTTAGAGTCAGAGATCAACGAGTTCGATTCCATGTCCAGCAACGTTGAATGCCTTTTTCTGTCTTTGGTAACACTACATCTCAACCTTTTTTATTCACCGTCAAAAAGAGTATTATGACTTAAAAAGCCATAAAAAACAACATTGAGTGTTATTTTGGTTTTAAATGAAAGATTTTAGACTCTAAATGACTTCCTTCAAAATCCCTTGAACAGTTTAGTTAATGTGAATATTTATGTCATTTTCCATGAAATAATTAAGCATATTTATTTTGTTAACTAAACACATCAATGTAATTTAAATCCTAGGATTTGAAATCCTCCAATTCTCATATGATGATTCAAAATCCTTAAAATTTCCAGGATTTGATATTCACAAACCAAACGCCCTTTTACTTTATAAGATCTAGTTTTATATTTATACTATTAGAAATTCAGAGGAGGTGAATATGTGAATATATATATATATATATATAATATATATATATATATATATATATTACACTTGTATATTACTAACTAATTGGGAGCAATAAAATTGTGTCTCTTTATACAAAACGAGCATGGTACCCGCGCAATGCGGCGGCGGTGGTGGTGGGGAAGGCGGTCTAGTGGTGTCGGTGATGGTACTATTGGTGGTGGTGGCGGTGTCAAATGGTGTAGGTTGATATAATTGTGATAGTGGAAATTTTTAGAAAATAAGGGCTTAAGGTATTAATTATTAAAATAAAGGTTTATAGTGTAAATTAATTCATTAAGGGCAAATTTGGTATTTTATAAAAACTATTTCCATAGTGGGTGTTTATTAAGGGTAATTTAGTAATTCTGTATGTAACTATTGTGTAACTATTTCTAAAAATGGGAGGTGTGATAATTTTTATAAAGGATTTTTTTTTTTTTAGAACGGCGTGTTAGTTTGTTAGTGGTTCGAACCCTAGCAGTGACATCCAAACGGGCAGTATGCTAGCAGTTGGAACCCGAAGGCACCCTTGGAAAAGCAAAGGGTTAGCAGTCGGTTTAGTATATACGAGACAAAGTACCCGCGCGTTGCGACAGTGAGATGGTGGGGGTGATAGGTCATAGAGTATGATAGGTCAAAGAGTGTGATAGCCAAATGCCTTAGTCGTCCGGGCTCCGCCCTCGGATTTAAAAATTCGTCGAAAGTATATCGAATGACATCTCTAATGAAAGAGCATGAAATTTTAAGAACACCCATATAATTTTTATAATTTATCGATGTACAGTTTTTGAGATAAAAGATTTTGAATAAATTAGAGGAATAAAATGATTTATGTAGGAGAGAGAAAAATAAGTGGTTGAGATTTGAGGAGAGAAAAAAAAAATGAGTGGTTGAGATTTCTTCTAAGGGTATTATGAATAAGTGATAGGGGTATTTTGGGGTTTTCACTTACTTAAAGTTGAAAAAATGGAGGGAACAAATGCTTTATAATGTAGTAGAGATAGAGATAGAGATATAGATATGATACCTAAACAATTAAAATAATATTTATTCTATATGCTATATAATATAATACAGTATAACCTGCCGTTCAAAAAAAATAATACAGTATAATGCAAAGCTAATGTTTCAAAACAAAATAACCTTTGTTTATAGTGCTTTGAGAGCCATGAGTTAGGGCTTGGTTTTGTGGGGTCAAAATGTTCTATTTTTCATTGGATTTTACTAGCATTGTACCCGCGATGCGGCGGCGGTTTGGTGGTGACGACGGTCGTGGTGGTGACGAACTTTTGTTGGTGGTCGGTGTAAGTAATTGATTTAATGTAATTGATGTAAAAGAGTAGTGGAGATATTTTAGAAGATAAGAGATTTATGATGTAATTTAATTTATTAAGGGTAAAATGGTAATATAGTATAGATATGTGTTTTCAAATTTCAGCACTATAATAGAGGACTAGCTTTCAAAAGTTTATGTTGGCCATGCATTGTGCCAATAATTCTCCTTTTTGCTATTTTTTTTATATAAACATTAAAGGGTAGATTTAATTTTGGATTTCCTTGCCCCCACTCTTTATCAAAACTAACAATATATAGTCCACATAATATAAAATATCGATGTTCTACGTACGGTTAATAAATAGATAGTCTTTTCTATAGATTTAAAAAGTTACTATATTCAGAAAAAGGTTAATTGGCTTCGTCTGAGGTGGTATAACTTTATGCTAAATGGGAGTTTTTGGTCATGTTTATGTCCCAGGAATATGAAGTTTGCATGCCTTTCTCCTTACAAAATTTCCAAAAGCATCAACTCCAAGAAGGAAAAAAAAAAGGTCGAATATATAAATATTGCTAGTAATATTGATAACAATATATCTAAGATATAATACGTTATATGTTGGTGTGCATTGATCATTATTCGATTTATAATCAGCACATAACATGTGTGAAAATGAGATCTATGACGTGCATATTAACTAATTAAAGTTCAAAACTGGGGTCATATAGTATTTTTAATTTATTTTTACATGAGGTTTTTTTTCTTTTTATAATTATATGTACCTGTTACATTAGAATATGATTGTTTGGTGAACTTTAATTATATCAACAATCATGTATGAAGTTTTAAAAACTAAAAAAATCGTTAAATGTTAACAATATGTAGTATCTATCACCATGAAACATGCAAGAAGCCGACAATGTGTGGTTTGACGTGGTTATCCCAAAATTCCACCTCAACGTGGTGGCGGCCTGCCCCAGTGGCGGTTTAAGGTTTTTGGAGGCCTTAAACGAGAACCAACTTTGGAGGCCTAGTTCATTAGCATATATATATAAATTAAAGTAAACAAAAAAAACAAAAAAGAGGTAGCTTGACTTATGTTATTAAACTACTACTAATAAAAAGATGCGGACCGTTGATGCAAAACCAATAAGGGTGTTGCTACAATGCAAATTATATAATGATATTTATCCCAAAGTCCAAACATTAAGTCGTGTATACAAAATATTGAGGCCTTAGATTTTCGGGGGCCTAAAACGACCACCTAGTCTCATAATACTGTTGAGCCACCTATACGGCCTGGTGGGTGTGTTGACGACGTGACGGCAGCATGGTACTTACCACGTTGTTATGATGTGGTTGTTTTGTGAGTCAAGAATATTCTTTTCTCGAGTAAATTAATTAAAATAAATAAATTCAGTGTGTATTTAATAAATCGGAAAAATCCATAAAAAGGTAACTTTTTTACACAAATTTCCTATTAATGGGAACCTATATAGTTTTCGTTTATTTAAAGGATCTCATTTCTAAAACTTTCGCAATAAAGGGAACATCGTTAGTTTATGATGTCATACCTCCGTTAAGTGTCACATCACTATTGCCACATTATCAAAATTGCTTACGTGGCTTTTGACTTTGACTAAAAATACATATATATGTGTGTTTTTATGCACAAAAACACATTCAAATTGCGAAATTTTCAGTCAAAATTTTCTTTTATACACAAAACACATATATATGTATTTCAAAAAACACAAAAACACATTCAAAATTTTCTTTTATACAAAAATACACATATATATGTATTTTTAGTCAAAGTCAAAGGCCACATAAGCAATTTTGATAATGTGGTAGTGGTGACGTGACACTTAACGGAGGGCTGATGTTAAAAACTAACGACGTTCCCTTTATTGTGAAATTTTTAGAAATGGGGTCCTTTAAATAGACGAAAATTAAATAGGCTTCCTTTAAGAAGAATCGAACCCAAAATTTATGGGTAAAAATAAGAGACGTCTCATCACAATATTCAGACAATTATCAATTGATATATATGTCTAATTTACTTTTCTAATTTCCACAATGATTTGCATTTAGAATGAAAAATATATATTTAAGTTCTACTTCTATATATTATATTGAGATAGTTAAATATATATTAATGTTGAACTTTTGGAAAGTAACTCCCAATATCGTTTTCTACGGCTTTTGAGTCCCAAATACCATATTAGATGGTGTATGAGGGAGATTGAGATGTAGACAACCTTACCCCTACCAAAGGTAGAAAGGCTGCTTACAGGTTCTACCAAATGTAGAAAAGGACCTCCATCCTTGCTGTGCATGAGGATCGAACCCATGACCTCTGTATCCAGAGGCAAGGGCTCCACTGATCCAATCCAGTTAGTTTTAATGTTGAACTTTTGATAGCAAGTAATTTGTGATTTCAGGTTCAACGGACGTTTATAAAAGACATTGGTCAAAACGACATTAGGAAAATTAATAGAGATTATGGGTTTAATGGAAAAGTGGTGAAGGAAACGAAGTTAAAAGTTATATTAAATTGAGTTACTAATATAAGTGATTATATTTGAGAGATGAATTTTTTGTTCATAAAGACCAAAAAAAATAAAAAATGTTCAATTATAAAAAACAAATTGTTTATTATGACTTTCTTGTAACATCCGTAAATTTTGACCCGTTGACTTTATGTGTAATTTGACTAACAAATTGAGTTAATGAATTAATTGGGTCGTTTTGTGAGTTAAATGGCAATGTGGTATATTCGGGTCGATAATATGTGTTGGTCGGTATTTAAATGTGTAGCTATTGTGTTGTGACTTGTGAAGGGAGC
>CM067170.1:97889786-97902886 GCA_034093135.1 Erigeron breviscapus | reverse complement strand
TATGCAATATCATCCTAGCCTTCCACGTACCAAATTCATCACTATTCCCACTGAATTTAGGAACAGGATTGTTTGAGTAGTGCAATGCACATGTGGAGAAGTAGGAGTAGGAGGAGGAGGGGGTGGATTAGTGTTAATGACAGGTGGTGGTTCATTATTTTGATCATTGATATTAGGATCAGGACCAAAATTAAAACTTCCTTGTGTATTTTCTTGGGTGGCCATCAAAGAAACAGATCTAGGCAAGTTTGTTTAGCCTTCTGTCCTGATACCAATTGTGAAGTCCCTCACTTGATGGTTTAACCAATAGTGTAAAATACAACAAGTCTAATATGCACTAGATTTGGACTAGTATTACTTGAATATAAATGCAAGTATATAAACAAAGTAATACAAGACTAAAAGCAATAAAGTAAAGGTGGAACACAATGTAATTTTATCAAGTGTATTTTATTTATGATGTTAAATAAAATACAAGGTTGTGCGGAATCAAGATAATACAAATATGTAAGTACCTAACAACCTATGAATTACAAATGATCTATATTTGCTAAATAAACTCTTTAGATCGAAATACTTAAAGTTGTGAAGTATCCCTGTTACGATCGAGAGTATTTAGACAAATTCACCTTAATTGCTAAAAGTAATTTAACAAGGAAATGACTTTGTATTTAGGGCTTTTCGGTTCTAAAGGTATCGAAGTTGCACTTTTTTACTTTAGGAGGAACCATTCTTTATTTTCGTATATTGTGGGTTATGTTTTGTAAAACCTCACATATTATGGGCAAAACCGGTTTTATCAAAGTAACGTGTCCCGGTTTTATGTGTGTTTGACCATTTTGTCTAACATGTCTGCTAAAATGGGTGGGCCTATATTCTTTTCATCTTCTTCTTATATTATTATACACATATATGAATATATACACATACAACTTCAATGAATGTCAGACATGCACACCCATTTTTTTCTTTTTTTTAAATAAAATCTATTTATACAATATATATAATAAACTACCAAACTTTTCCTGCCAATTTATCTTTGTTAGAAAGAAAACCAACAAGAATATGGGTTGGATTTGATAAGTTGTTCGGGTTAAGGGGTTATCAGGTCGACCATTAATGTTTCCAACTTTATATAATGGCCCCCCATCCATCTTTTTTTCCGGTGACGAAGGTCTAGCCGGAAAAGAAGGTCTCGCCGTAGAAGACGGTCTCGTCGGAGGAACACGAAGAGTGGCCAGTGTTTGTAACGGTGGATTGCGATGGGGAATATATAGGTATTGCGATGAGGAACACGAAGAGTGACCGGTGATATACTCACCGTCTCCATCACTTTCAGATTCCGAGTTGACTCACCTACAAACCCTTGAGCTCGGACCCAACTTTTTCTCTGGCGAAATCCATCCAACCATCGGAGAGTTAACAAACTTGAAAGCTTTATAGGTTTCATCCAACACCCTTGTCTAGAAAATCCCATCGGAGATCGGAAACTTGAAAAATTAGAGAACTTTTTTTCACCATCTTGTTTAATCCAAGGCCCATTACTAGAAACAATTTCCAACCTTAAATCTTCATCGAAACTTGATCTTTCTTACAACCCATTAAAAGCTCCATCCCAAAATCACTGGGTCAATTGAAAAAGTTTAACTATTTTGTTGCTTTCGGGTCGGTTACCGTTTTGGGTTGGAAAATGGACCCAAATAAACTCAGTTTTGTTGGGTGGGAATCGGTTTATCTTCTTATGGTGCTAGTGCATTTGCTTATCTTCTGTTGATTGAAGAAAACAAAGACATGAGCCTTTGTATCCTCTTGATCTAGGTCGATTAGAAATTAGGAATAATGGATCGGATTTTATGATTTGGAAATTGAGGGTGGGGTTTATAAAGGGGCCAAATATCAAGGTGGACTCCATGTGGCAAGTCTATAAAGCTAAAAACCGCTTTACATTGTAAAATACCACTACCCGGTATTTTTAGATGCTAAAATAGACGGTGTTTTACAAAACATAACACACGATATACGAAATTAAAGATTGTTACCTCCAAAAGTAAAAATGGACAAGTTAGATACCTTTAGAGACGAAAAGCCTTGTATTTATAGGCAAACAAATTCACCAGTGAATTTGTGCTGTACAAATATGGTTGCATGCATTTAATGAACCGACAAGGTCATTAAATGCATTGGTTAAGGTACAAGGATAAAGTCACATCAATATGACTTATTATCCTTTTAACCAACCACCTTTACACACGTAAGCACTTTTGTAAAGACTAGTGGAATGTTCTTTGAAAAGTGTGTAAAGGCAAAAAGTCAATTCCTCGTAATCAGTGTTCAGACTTGTAAGGTCTAGAACACTGACAAAGCTCCAGTCGTAGATCTGGTAAGACTTCTAGTGGACTCCGCCATTTGTCAGTCTTCTTTATTCTAACTTCAGTCTTTGACTTCAGTGAGAATGTCTTCAGTAGAATAGATCTGGACTGGGGTGAAGTCCAGTGAGCAAATCTGGAAGACTCCAGATTTCCTATACAAGTATTTTGCTCACTGGTCTTCCATTATTTCTGAACAAATCTTCAGTGTCGCTCCAGTCTTCAAGTCTGGAGTGGGTCCAATAAATATTATTTCTGGACAAGTCTTCAGAGACACTCCAGTCTTCAAGTCTGGAGCGAGTCCAGTAAATCTGGACCTAACACAGTTGCATTCTCAGTCTTCACCAGTGGCCCTCTGGGGTAACTGACTTGAACATAGAAGGTTTTGGTGCCAGGCTTAATGGACACATTCACACCATTGATGACTCCAGCGAAATTTATCTCGTTCACAATTGATGTATAATAGGCTCTGGCCTCAGATTCATTTGAAATTTTGGGGGCACCAGCTCCAGCAGCATGTACAGCAGCCTTTATATCATCATTGGAGACTTCACCAGATGGTTCGACAAAGGTTCTCAGATTTGCATCTCTGGGCAATGGCTTCGATGCCCTGGGCCTTGGTGGATTCAATACTCTTTTCACAACTTTCTTGACATTTTCAATTCTCCTTTGAATCTCACCAGCCCTAAACTCTCTAGCCTTCTCCAAAGATACATTAGTGTTTTTGGCATCGAGTTCAGCTTCATCATCCGGATAATCTTGGTCAAGTTGAATATCAAGCATTTCATTCACCATACCAATTATCCTTTGATCGTTTTTGATTCTTTGATACTGCTCCAGTGTGATGCCCAATAAAGCAGCATCATTAACATCCAGGTTCAAGATTCGAGACCTGGCCACCCTTTGGTCTTCCTTTCTTTGTTTCCTTCTTTCTTTAAATGTGTTGCCAATAGCAGCCAGTCTCTTACTTTCTCTTTCTGTCACTGGAGGAAGCTTGTCAATGTTGCCACTTTCAAGCATTGGTGTATCTTTGGCCAGCTGGGCAGTTTCTTCAGTAGCTTTGCCCTTACCTTTGTCAACATTCCCCCTTAAACCAACATCATCAAATTGTTCTATCACCTGCTGACTGGCCTCAGTACCAACAGCTACCACAATTGCCTTTTCAGTTGTTTGCTGCCCAGCATCAGTACTAGCAGCAGCAACAACAACTTGTCTTTCACTGGAGGTTCCTTCAGTTGAAGTTGGTGCAAGGACTGCACTTATTTCCCCCTTGGAAGCATCTAGACCTGCCCTTATGACTTCCCAATCTACATTATTGAATGGCAACCAGTCAAGAGGCTGCCATGATTGCAAGTCCTTGCACTCTTTAAAGATAGCGCACATCATTCTGAAGGATCTCCACAAGTGGTTGGTCTTTCTGGACTGGGTCAACACATTAGCAGCAACCTGTGCCTGACCAGTTTTTAGATCTTGTAACAACTGAACATCTTCAGGTGAGAGACCAGTAACCACTCTTTCCTTGTCTTCTTCTTCCTTTTTATTCAGATTCTCTACTTCAGTTGTCAGTTTATCAATGGTTGTAGTGTGAGTAGATACCTGCGTGTTCAGAGCATTTATGCTACCTCTCAACTAGTTGATCTCATTAGTTAGTGGGGCCAGATCAACCTGAGGAGGTGTAAGCTTAGTGATCTCAGACATCACCTTTTCAATGAATTGTGCTTCTCTGGCATCCAAAGTATCATCTAACTTCTGACCAACTGAAGCAGCCAACTGCTGCCCAAGCTCAGTATTGAAAGCAGGTCTTTCAACCAATTCCTTGACCTGTTTCTCTATCTCTTTCAGTTCAACCTCTGATGATCTGACAGTATTACCCAGCAAGTTGGAGATAGCTGTGGTGACTTTTGTTTGAGTAAGGTCAAAGGCTTCCTTAAGAGAAGTGGCCAGATTGTTACAGCCAGTGACCAACGTATTGAGCTTCTTGAACACTAAATCTTCATTCACTGCAAATGTAACATCCCAAACTTTTCTTTACTAGTTGACTAGTGCCGTTAAGTCAATATTGTGTGTGTCGTTAAGTCTATTTTAGATTTAATGCTTATATGTGGTTAATGTGTGTTATGTGTGAGGCTTGTAAGCCTAAATGTTAATGTAGTATAAATGTGTGTAATATGAAGATTAATGTCTATGTAGTGACATTTAATGAAGGATTAATGATGTATATGGTCAATAAAGTAGTTTGTGACCAACAATGAAGGATTAGGAAGCTTAGGGGCTAGTTTTGACATGTGTGCAAAGTCAAAAACGGGTTTAGAGGCTTAGGGTTGTCATTAGAGAGCCATTATGCATATTTTCTTCCTCCTAAACAAGCCCTAGCCGATCCCCTTCCTTCCCTCTCAAGTTTCTCTCTAGATCTATTCATTTTGGAGCCAAATCGATCGTGTATTGCTTAGATCTTGGATCTTTGTCACCTAATACAGGTAATATTGGTATTCCTCTTTTGAAATATGATTGTGTGAGTCTTATATTAGTCTTAATCCAGGCCATAAGGGTTTGGGTTGGGTTATTTGATTAAACGTTCACCGATTTCATGTTATTCGGGTGATTAAATGATTGATTCATGATGTAAAGGATTAAAGGATTAATAGGATGGTTAAAGTTGATGAAAGTGCAATTAAAAGGATTAATTTTAAGTCCCCAGGTTGGATTTGGGGTATGGGTTCGTATGGAATTCGTTTGATCAAAGAACAAAAATTAGTTTGCTGGTCGGCACCCCAGGTGCGGCGCACCAAAGGAGTGGTGCGGCGCACCACATCCAGTTTGGGTTTTTGGTGGACCCCGATATGCGACGCACCAAAGGGTAGGTGCGGCGCACCTATAGTTGATCTGAAATTTCTGAAGGGTTGGTGCGACGCACCACTTGGCAGGTGCGGCGCACCACATGCCCAGATTTCACAAAATGTGTCGTTTAGCTTATATTTCGATCTTATACTTGTTCTAGGTTATTGGAGACACCTAGTCATCGTTGTATTGTGCTTGTAGCTTGTTGTTAAACCGTATCGAGGTAAGATACACTACTTTTGTCACGCTGAGGGTTCAACAAGCAAAGGTTTCTTAATATAACTTCCTTAACGGTAACTTACGATATATGTGGGTATCTCGGGTTACACGGGAGGTATTATGGGTTATGTAGTTGACCATGAGACCTGAAATACAGACCCTAATGTAGTGAAATGAAGTATTGCTTAATGTAGTATATTGTAATGCAGTTTATGTAGTATTACGAAGTAGCTTATTATGCGTGAAATGTAGAAATGATGTTGACGTGTGATATATGCATGCTTACATGGCTTGTACACCTAGCTCACTAGACTTGGTAGGTTGCCATGTCACTTGCACGTTTAAGGATCCAAACGTAATGAAGATAAAGTGTGTGAATGTCTAGGAATGTGTATTACCTAGACTATATGTGTGTGACGGTTTAGGAATGTGTGTTACCTAAACCATTTGTGTGAAACCGAGCTCGTAAATATAATGCAGGGAAAGTGTTAAGCTTAACCCGTACAAGTCTTAGCCGGACGAGTACGTTGACGTAGTTGTTGCTTGGGTGGCTCCTTGCAACATGGTCTTTATAACGCAGGGCGAGTAATACGAGGGGTTTGACCAACCTCCACATACGGATTACTCTTGGATTGGCTTGCCATTCCTTAACGACGTACGATGATTAGTCTTTTGGTTGATCATCTAGTCGGGTGTGATGCAGGGCACACTTATATGCAGATAACGAAGATATGTGAGACAATGTGTGAACTAATGCAGGATAGGCACATTTAGGATGATTATCCTAATTGTTATGAAGTTGATATGCAGTTATGTGTGATGTGTGTTGTGCCTAATGAGTTGTCTAATAATGAAGAAATGTTTCAATTGGACAAATGCTTTTAAATTAAGTGTGATCTTACTTAGCTATTCTTATAGCTAACACTTGTTTCTTTAATGTGGTTGTTCCCTCAGGTTTAGCATGAAGGACTAGTAGATGCAGGACGTGAGGGCGTGGGTAGAAAGCATGCAGTTTCCTTAGTACCCATAGTTGCTTATTATGGAGACTTTTGTTTACATTTCATTTTGATGTCGAATTTATGTAGTAATGTGTGAACGGTTGTTTAATGTTGGGCAACCGTTGGGTTTTCATTTGAACTATTGTTTGATATGGCATGTAACACCAACTAAATGCAGAAACCGAAATGTTTTGATCGGTTTTGACTTTTACAGTCTTTACTTCCGCAATTTAACACCGTTAGGTGAAAGATTTTTGAAAACCCATATTTTTAAACGTCGGGTGTTACAAGTTGGTATCAGAGAAATGGTTTAAGTGAACCAAAATTCGACCTATGCCGTAGGATTTTGGACTTAGACCGATGAGAAGTAGATTAGGCTTAAGTAGGATGCCTAGCTTTGAGATGAAGTACTCTAGGACGGGTTGGGTTTGTGTGAGAGTGTAGGATTAAGGCTATTTGATGTGTGTTTATTGATATGTGGATATGTGTTTTAGCCTTTATTCTTCCGTTTCCCGCTCCTCCGTCGCTAGTTATCCTATTGCTACGATAGACGGTCCACAAGGTGATGTGCCATTTCTCCAACTGAATTTGATAAGTGTGCGATGTAGTTTATGTGTGATGTGTGTTGTGCCTAATGAGTTGTCTAATAATGAAGAAATGTTTCAATTGGACAAATGCTTTTAAATTAAGTGTGATCTTACTTAGCTATTCTTATAGCTAACACTTGTTTCTTTAATGTGGTTGTTCCCTCAGGTTTAGCATGAAGGACTAGTAGATGCAGGACGTGAGGGCGTGGGTAGAAAGCATGCAGTTTCCTTAGTACCCATAGTTGCTTATTATGGAGACTTTTGTTTACATTTCATTTTGATGTCGAATTTATGTAGTAATGTGTGAACGGTTGTTTAATGTTGGGCAACCGTTGGGTTTTCATTTGAACTATTGTTTGATATGGCATGTAACACCAACTAAATGCAGAAACCGAAATGTTTTGATCGGTTTTGACTTTTACAGTCTTTACTTCCGCAATTTAACACCGTTAGGTGAAAGATTTTTGAAAACCCATATTTTTAAACGTCGGGTGTTACAAGTTGGTATCAGAGAAATGGTTTAAGTGAACCAAAATTCGACCTATGCCGTAGGATTTTGGACTTAGACCGATGAGAAGTAGATTAGGCTTAAGTAGGATGCCTAGCTTTGAGATGAAGTATATGTGAGACAATGTGTGAACTAATGCAGGATAGGCACATTTAGGATGATTATCCTAATTGTTATGAAGTTGATATGCAGTTATGTGTGATGTGTGTTGTGCCTAATGAGTTGTCTAATAATGAAGAAATGTTTCAATTGGACAAATGCTTTTAAATTAAGTGTGATCTTACTTAGCTATTCTTATAGCTAACACTTGTTTCTTTAATGTGGTTGTTCCCTCAGGTTTAGCATGAAGGACTAGTAGATGCAGGACGTGAGGGCGTGGGTAGAAAGCATGCAGTTTCCTTAGTACCCATAGTTGCTTATTATGGAGACTTTTGTTTACATTTCATTTTGATGTCGAATTTATGTAGTAATGTGTGAACGGTTGTTTAATGTTGGGCAACCGTTGGGTTTTCATTTGAACTATTGTTTGATATGGCATGTAACACCAACTAAATGCAGAAACCGAAATGTTTTGATCGGTTTTGACTTTTACAGTCTTTACTTCCGCAATTTAACACCGTTAGGTGAAAGATTTTTGAAAACCCATATTTTTAAACGTCGGGTGTTACAAGTTGGTATCAGAGAAATGGTTTAAGTGAACCAAAATTCGACCTATGCCGTAGGATTTTGGACTTAGACCGATGAGAAGTAGATTAGGCTTAAGTAGGATGCCTAGCTTTGAGATGAAGTACTCTAGGACGGGTTGGGTTTGAGTGAGAGTGTAGGATTAAGGCTATTTGATGTGTGTTTATTGATATCTGGAGGCGAGACACGAGATGAAGGGTTTTGATCTAGTACAGAAGAATCAAAAATCTCAAGTCTGAAGTTGTTCCTTCAGAATCTGAAGACTCTATCTGGATTTCACCCTCATCAACATCCATGTCCAGATCCATGAATGTTTCAGGTGGCTGAACGAGTTGTCCAGTCTCCTGATGCATTTGGTCAGTTTCCTGAAGAGTAACATCAGTTGTTGGCTCAGTCGTGGTGACATCATCGCCAGGAATAGAGGTCACTTGGGTTGCCTCAGTTATAACTGCTCCATCCTCAATCATAACTTCATTGGCCGAAGAGATTGGAACTGTAGTTGCCAGTTGTGACTGGTCAACAACATCATCAGTTCGTGCAATAGCAGCGTTAGAAGTTTGGCCATCGACACTTAATTGTGCAGACTCTAACTCTACTCTGGGTTGGGCGACCCTAGTATTCTCTTCACCACTTCCTCCTACAGAAATTGCGGAATTGGTTGCTTTCGGTTGTTCCCTTTGACTATCTCCAGTATCCTGTTGGGAGGAAACTGGAGGGTTGGCTTGGGTACTACTGTCAGTGGCTTGTACTGACTGAATCCTAGGACGACGAGTTCGAGGAGCCTATTGTATAGATGAGGGACCTGTTTGGAGGCCTCCAGTTGCATCTATAGGAACTGACAGACTGGAACTGGCGGGGTTTGGCTGTTGTTCAGGCCCAACAACTGCCACCGTGCCAGAGGACGAACCGGTGGGTCCCTCATTATTTTGAGGCCCGCCCAGTTGCCTTTCCGACTCACCTGGTATTGGTGCATCGGTTTTAGCGAATGCCAGTCGCATTCTTTCTGGAATCTCAACCTCTCCAGTTTCAGATACTAGAGACTCAAGATTCCTTAACAAATCTGGGACAGTGTAAAGTGAAGTTGTGTTGTAATAAGCTTCACTGCCCAAGATAAGTTTAAAGCAGAGAGAGAGAGATACCTGGAGAAAGGGGATACATAGTCCCCTGGTGCCCTTCAGTTTCTGCACCAGACTTCTGAAAAGTATATCAGCGAAGTCTACTCTTAATCTGTTCCATAAGCAGTATGCCATTTCTGCTTGTGAGGAGTTAATCTGGTCCAAACCACCAGAACTCCCACCCATACTTTCTACCAGGTGTATGAAAAGTTCCTCCATGATGGTATAAGGCCCTTCATGGTCATAGCACCTTTGGTTTTCAAAACCCCATTTTCTAGGCAATCCTTGTGTCCCATGTCAAGGAGAACCTGTCGAAAATTAATGTTAGGGGAGATGACGACTGGAGACTCACCCTGTCTCCAGTAGTTGAGGTGTAGGGCATCCCTCAATGTTTCTGCAGTAAGGGTACACCGGACTGTTCCACTTTTTAAGGTGAAGGAGATGGAAGAACAGTCTGCAGAAAGTGAAGCAGTGTACCAAAACTCACAAAGATAATCGTGATACATCTTTCGTGGGTTTGCAGAGAAGGAAAGAACGATTGGAGAATCTCTCAAAAATTTTTGGATTCTCCCAATAAGAGTATCAGATCCTTGGAAACCCTGTAAACTAGCCATCGGATTATTTGGATTTAATTTGATGAGCGTAGTGTTACCAGGGGCACCAGATGCCTGAGTGACACCTGGTGGGGGAACATATGGGACAGTAAGGAGATTTACATCTCTTGATCTGGATGATTTAGGTGCCATTTTAGAAGATGAAAGTGAAATTGAGAATTTAGGAATTAGGGTTTTCGATTTATGAAGCAGAGAGAGAAAAGAAGCAATTGTTGAGGATTGGAAAGTAAATGAAGGAATGTGAAAGGAAGTAAATGGTAACCGGAGTTAATGTGGGGGTATTTATAAGGGTATAAAATCCCAAAATAAATACGAAAATATTATTTTAATCCCCAAATTTTCTAAAAAAAAGATATTTTGATTTATTGAAAATTTGAATTTCAAAAATATTTAATACCATCAAGTCAACATTAAATGCTACGACGGCTGGTATTCCCATGCGCTCACTAATTTTTCACAATCCCCATAAAAAGTACATCTTTTTACAAAAAAGTCTTTGACACGTCATGCGACGGTTGCAAGTAGGAAATAGACTTGAGTACCATCACGTGTCACAAATATTAACCAAGTATTTTCTAACGTTATGAAATCTGGTTGGCCACCAGTTTTAAGACAAGACTGAACATGCACACTGGAGGATTAGTCCAGTGCCAGTTTCCAACTGGAGAGTTCTCCAGTTGCAACTTTTCAAACAAAAACAAATTTTGGTCAGAAAAATATCTTTGAGTCTTTCCCTCTAGAATGATGATCCAGAAATCAATTAGTGCCAGGATAGTATCACAAAGGCGTTCGATAGCCTGGCGAGCAAAGATTGTTTGGACCTCCTCAACTGGAGAACTTCATCAGTGTCACTGATGCGTTCATAACAAAGTCTCCAGTTTTAAGGGTTTAGCATTTCCAGTCCACTGATGGGATGTTTAAAAGTTTTATCATCAAGAGGTTTTGTAAAAACATCAGCGAGCTGTTTGTCAGTGGGGATGAAATGTATTTCAGCGTCTCCATTCATATGCTTTGTCTTTGAGTGCATCACAGGGTTGTAAGATATAGCAATTGCACTGGTGTTGTCACAAAAGATTGGGGTCCTTGTATACTTCTGACCATAATCTAGTAACTGGTTCTTGATCCAGAGAATCTGGGCACAACAACTAGCCGCAGATATGTACTCTGCCTCAGCAGTGGACATTGAGACTGACGTCTGCTTCTTGCTGGTCCAACTCACCAGTTTTCCTCCTAGGAAATGACAACCTCCAGCTGTTGATTTTCTATCTATCTTACAACCTGGATGATCTGAATCTTAATAACCAATTAGATCTAACCCTGAGCCTTTGGGATACCAAAGACCAAGGCTAGGACACCCTTTCAGGTATCTGAAGATGCGCTTAACATCATGCAAATGTGATTCTTTTGGGTTAGCCTGAAATCTGGCACATAGACATGTTGCAAACATTGTATCTGGTCGACTGGCAGTTAAATACATCAGTGAACCTACCATACCACGATATTTAGTGGTGTTCACTGGTTTGCCAGTTGGGTCAGAGTCCAAATTTAAAGGTGCTGCAATAGGTGTGTTTTTAGATGGGATTGAATCATATTTGTATTTTCTTAACAAGTCTCTGACATATTTTTCTTGGTTTATGAAAATACCATTTTCAGTTTGTTTAATCTGAAGACCCAAGAAAAATGTTAATTCACCCATTAAACTCATTTATACTCAGATGACATGATTTTAGAAAACCTTTTACACATTGCATCATAAGTTGAACCAAATATAATATCATCAACATAAATTTGTACCAGTAAGATATTACCTTTTTCTTTCAGGATAAATAAGGTATTATCTATTGCACCTCTTTGAAAGCCATTTTTGAGAAGATGTTTAGTTAAAGTGTCATACCAGGCTCTTGAGGCTTGTCTTAGACCATACAAAGCTTTGTTCGGTCTATATACCTAGTGAGGATGCTTCTCATTCATGAAGCCTGGAGTCTGTTTAACATACACTTCTTCTTCCAATGTTCCATTAAGGAACGCACTTTTGACATCCATCTGGAAGACTTTGAACTGCAGATGGGATGCATAAGCCAAGAATATTCTGATGGCTTCAAGTCTTGCAACTGGAGCAAAAGTCTCATCAAAGTCAACGCCCTCTGCTTGAAAATGTTAGGACCAGTTCACCTGGAACTGGCCAGTCACCAGTTCACACTGACCAGTCACCAGTTGCATCTGGAGACCAGTGAAACTGGTGACCAAGAAGATTTGTCCAGAAATATATTGAAGTCCAGTTGCACCGTACAGTCAACGCAACTGAAGACTTCCTCCAGTTGAGAACTGACCAAGTTTAAGAAGCATTCCAGTTGAAGTCGAAGACAACAAATGGAAGATAGAGAATGGCAATGGCAGCGAAGCCCAGTTGGCATTCTAGTCAGTTACAACTGGAGACCATCAGTGGAAAGCCCTTACAAAGCTTTACACTGATTACGAGGAATTGACTTGTATGTTTTATGTACCTTTACCCGGATAATAAGCCTTATCTTATTATTTAAGTATTAAAGGTACATAAAGGTGGTTATGTAAAGTCACTTTAACATGCGACTTTACACTGCTTTTTAAGGAATTAAATGCTATTCCTTAAATGCTCCCAACCACATTTGTACGGCTAAAGTTAACATCCCAATGTTAACTTTGCCTATAAATACAAGTCATTGCACAACCAAGAATATCACTTCTTCGAATATACTTCGATAGAATTCACACTTTGCAAACCTGCAATATTCTTGGTGAACTTGTGCAATCTTCTCTCAATCGCTAAAAGGAACATTTCACAACTTTAAGTGTTTCGATTGTCTTGAGAAATTCCGAGTGTAGATCAATTGTATTTCATAGGTTGTTAGCCCAGAAGCTTTTTCGAAGAAGGGAGAGTGCTGGAGAGTCCTGCTGGCATATTCTTCACAAATTTTCAAAACGATCAGCTGTTCTTTCGATTGGCAGAGATTGAAAAAGCTTCCACTGGGTTCATCATCAGCATAAGAAGAAGATGTGCTAAGACAACCAACACCAGATGGTTCATCAGCAAGTTGGATGAAGAGTTGTTGAAACCTCATAGAAGGGATGATCCAGTGCTAAGAATTGCCAAACAAGAAGATGCTTGGGAGATTGAGGCTGCTAATCTTTGAA
>CM067170.1:97854540-97888786 GCA_034093135.1 Erigeron breviscapus | reverse complement strand
CGACCAGTTACAGAGAGTATATACCAAGTTCTAGATAGATTACTTATTTAAGTGACAATAAGTAAAGAACAATGCAATAATACAAATAACTTGTAAAGTAAATTGGTGAGACAATATGTAATTTTCAAGTGTAATTTATTTATTAACTTTAAATAAATTACAAGGTTGTTGCGGAACCAAGATAATACAAAGTATGTAAATATCCTAACAACCTATGAACTACAATTGATCTACACTTGGAATTTCTCTAAACAATAGAAACACTTAAAGTTGTGAAATGTTCCTTTTAACGATTGAGAGAATATTGCACAAGTTCACCAAGAATATTGCAGGTATGCAAAGTGTGAATTCTTTTCGAAGAAGTGTGTTCGAAAGAAGTAATATTCTTGTTGTGCAATGACTTGTATTTATAGGCAAAGTTAACATTGGGATGTTAACTTTGTCCGTACAAATGTGGTTGAGAGCATTTAAGGAATAGCATTTAATTCCTTAAAATGCAGTGTAAAGTTACAGCATAAAACAACTTTATTCAACCAGCTTTATGTACCTTTTATTACTTAAATAATAAGTTGAATCTTATTATCCGGGTAAAAGCACATAAAGCATAAAAGTCAATTCCTCGTAATCAGTGTAAAGCTTTGTAAGAGCTTTCCACTGAAGGTCTCCAGTTTGTAACTGACTAGAATGTCAACTGCGCTTCGCTGCCATTGTCATTCTCTATCTACCACTTGTTGTCTTCGACTTCAACTGGAAGGATTCTTCAACTGGTCAGTTCTCAACTGGAGGAAGTCTTCAGTTGCGTTGACTGTACGGTGCAACTGGACTTCAATATATTTCTGGACAAATCTTCTGGGTCTCCAGTTTCACTGGGTCTCCAGGTGCAACTGGAGACTGGCCAGTTTACCAGTAAACTGGTCCTAACAAGAGATATCAAGACTTGGTCTCTTATTGATTGCATCATTTGATTCGTCAAATGTGACATGAATTGTCTCATGAACCTTTTGGAGTCTATAATTATAAACTCTAAAGGCCTTTCGAATATATAAATAGCCTAGAAATATACCTTCATCAGCTTTTGCATCAAACTTTCCAAGCTGACTGGAATCATTTAGAATGTAAACTGGACAACCAAATACATGAAAATATCCAATATTTAGTTTTCGATTCCTGAGCACTTCATAGGCAGTCTTCTTGTGTCTCTTGATGTAGACTGACCGGTTTTGGGTATGGCAAGCTGTTGCAACTGCTTCAGCCCAAAAACTGGTGGGAAGACCTGATTCAGATAGCATACTTCTGGCAGCTTCTATTAGTGTACGATTCTTTCTTTCCACAACTCCATTTTGCTTTGGAGAGTGTGCTGATGAGAAGTTTTTAGAGATGCCAGTGTCATTACAAATGTTTCAAGTACTTTGTTCTGAAATTCAGTACCATTATCACTTCGCAACTGACAAACTTTTCGAGTGTACTTGAGCTCAATTCTTTTGATGACAAAGATGATTTCAGCAGGTGCATCACTTTGGGATCTGAGTAATACCACCCAACAGTATCTGGTGAATTCATCAACCACAACTAGAGTGTATTTCTTTCCAGCTCTAGTTTGAACATTCACTAGACCAAAAAGATCCATATGTAGCATGTGAAGAGGTTCAGTGATGCTAAAGTTTTGCCTTGTCTTGAAACTGGCCCTTTTCTGTTTGCCCATCTCACACCCTGGACATGGCTTTTCTTTATTGAAAGAAATCTGTGGTATCCCATCCACCAGTTGTTTGCGAGACAACTTGTTGATGTTCTTAAAATTAAGATGGGATAACCTTTTATTCCATAGCCAGTTGGTGTCCTCATCAGCCTTGGAATAGAAGCACTGCTCTTTTGGAGCTTGTTCCATATCGATGATGTACACATTTTCCTTTCTTGGTGCAATCATCACCACTTTCCAATCCTTGTTAAATATGGTGCCTTGAGCAATATCGAAAATACCTTGTATCCATCATCACAAAGTTGACTGACACTGATCAGGTTGTATTTTAAACCATTCACAAATGCAACTCTGGTGAACTGGACTTGTCCATTATTGATTACACCATATCCTTCAGTCTTTCCATTTTCATCATTACTAAACGTCACTGCCGGTCCATCTTGGACAGTGAACTCTTCCAGCAGGGGCTTACATCCTGTCATAGTCCGGCCAGCTGCGCTGTCCAGATATCAGGTATTCTTTTTACGATCGCCCTGCACACCCACAAAAATCATTAGTTATTTTTGTGAACCCATCTTTTCTTGATGGGTTCACTGGACTTCACTCAGAAGTCTCAGTAGATTGTTGTGGTGTTGAACTGGTGTCTGGAGCTGGAGCCTTTTTATCAGCTTCAGGTCCAGGAGTAAAAACGACTGGTACATGATATTTATTCCCCTTTTTCTTTTCAGATTTTGTTCCAGATGGAACCTTTTGTTTTGGTTTTGAAGGGGTTTTGATATTCTGTTTTACAACTGGAGGAGACGAGGCTCCTTCCAGATTTTTAATTCTGGCAGTGCAACTCTGAACCTGCCTAGACAAAAGTTGGAGTTGACTTTCCAGTCTTGACAAAATATCTTTTTCAGTAGGCTGCTGAACCTTGGACCTAGGTTCAGCTGGATTCTTAGTCTTTTGAGTCTTGGGCTCCTTAGACTTTTGGGGTAAAGGCTTATCACCAGCAACCTTTTTAACTGGAGCTTTAGCCTGTTCAGCTCCAGATTTAACCTCAGATGGGGTGGTCTCAATGGGTTTAGTTTTGATAGTCTCAGGCTGGTCATATGGGGTAACTAGCCTAAGAGCTGGAGGCATAGTATGAATATCTGGAATGATACTGGCCATGTGCACATCTCCAGATTTATAGGCAGATTTTTGTGCATCCATGGTTTTTGAAAAAGCATCATAATTTAATCCAGATGCCCTTATCCAGGATTTGACAATCTTTTGTTCTTTTTCAAAATCAGATTTTAATTTTAGATTTTCAAAATCCAATGCCTCACTTTTCAAAACTGACTCCTTGAGAGCCAACTGGACACTTTGCAAATTTGAAATTTGAGGTTTTAAATTGTTTAATTTTGTTAGAACTGTTTCCAAAATATCTTTCACTGTCAGTTCTAACAATTTCCACAAAAATCAAATCACTGTTAAGTGATTCAGCAAGGTCCAGTTTCAGTTCTGGGTCAAGTTGGTTGTCATATTCACAAACCTTTTTTAAAATGATGTCCACTCATCTTCCAGAAATGACATCATCTTTCACCACATGTTGTTGGTCTTCCAAAGCCATGAAACACATGTTCTAATCTCTTCATCATCATCAGATGAGTCATCAGAGTATTCCCATTTTCCTTCAGTCTGTGCCATCATGCACTGATTTTTTTCTTTTTCCATAGACAGGAGAGCAATCTGGGCTTTAAGCTTCTTGTATTTAGCTTTATAGCCATCATCAGCCCGATTGTTGTTAGGGACAGGGGGACCAGTTTGATTGTTCAACTGACTAGATCTGCATTCCTTCATGAAATGACCTTTCTTGCCACACTTATAGCATGTAAGATTGGTCTTGTCCAGAGAGTTGGAGCTGGAAGCATTGTTGGGGCCATTAAATCTATTAGATTTATGCTTAAACCAGTTGAAGATTTTAGCAATCATGGCGACCAGATCATCATCATCAGTTTCATGACAATCATCACTGATTTCAGTGGTCAGGCCTGAGTTCAATAAGCCATTTAACATCTCCTTCATTGAGTGTGGCTGGACACTCTCTGCAGATATTAAAGCAGCACAAGGTTTCTCAGTAATACTAGAAACCTTGGAACTCTGGGCATGATTTAAAGCATCCTGCTCAGCCACCAGTCTCTGTGCATTGTTATCTTCAGTGAATCTGAAGGCTCCATAAAGAGATGCAAGAGTGTGGTTGTGAATGGTCTTACCTTGTCTTAGGACAAGAATCATATTTTCCCATTTGGAAGGAAGAATATCACAAAACTTCTCAAGAAGAATATCCTTATCCTTCTCTACACCCAGCCCTCTCATCTAAGCAGATCTAGGCAAGTATATTAGCCTTCTGCTCTGATACCACTAGTAAGTTCCAACTTAATAGATGGTACTAACTGAAGACACCTCTATGGAAATGGTGGGGTAACTTTGCAATATAGACACTGAACTGGAGACGACCAGTTGCAGTGAATGTATACCAGGTAACTGGATGGATTACTTATTAAGGTGACAATGTATAATAAGTAAAGACAATGCAATAAATAATACTTGTAAAATAAATCTGGTGAGATCAATATGTAATTTTTCAAGTGTAATTTATTTATTAACTTTAAATAAATTACAAGGTTGTTGCGGAACCAAGATAATACAAATATGTAAATATCCTAACAACCTATGAAATACAATGATCTAATACTTGGAAATTCTCTAAACAATCGAAACACTTAAAGTTGTGAAATGTTCCTTTTTTGTGATTGAGAGAATATTGCACAACTTCACCAAGAATGCAATTGTCTGAATATGCAAAGTTGTTTTCTTGGTTGTGCAAAGACCTCTATTTATAGACAAAGTTGGTATTGGGATTCCAACTTTGTCGTACAAATATGGTTGAGAGCATTTAAGGAAGCAAATTGACTTCCTTTGAAATGCTTGATAAAGTATGACATAAAGTCACTTTATCCAATCTGCTTCATGTACTTTTGTACTTTATACATAGATAAGTGCTATTATCCGGATAAAGGTACATAAAGCAAAAGGTCTTCCTCGTAATCAGTGTAAAGCATTGTAAAGGCTTTAAACTGACAATCTCGAGTTTCTATCTGAATAGAATGCCAACTGGGCTTCGCTGCCATTGTCATTCTCTAACTTCCACTTGTTGTCTTCGACTTCGATTGGAATGTCTTCAGGTCTGGTCAGATCTCAACTGGAGGAAGTCTTCAGTTGCGTTAACTGTACATTGCAACTGGACTTCATATATTTCTGGACAATTCTTCAGGTCTCCAGATGCAACTGCAGACTGGCCAGTTTACCAGAATACTGGTCCTAACATACCATAAATAATATTCGTTGGTTAATCCATTTATCGTTAATTAACTTGCGTTAATTTATAAACGGATAATTTAATTAAATGTTTATTTAATTAAATGCGTAAATGATCAAATATCATTCCGTAGCTTTATGGTTAAACATTATAGATGTTCTATTGTGTATGACCCTACGGACTCAAAGAATCTGAAGACATATGGTTAATTGGGTCTACGAAAGTTCACACAATTTCAACAAGAAAAGGTAAGTTTTTTTAGGGCCTTTAAGAGTTTGTTGTTGCCTCGTCAATTACTGTTTATTATTTTCATGCATAAAGCACAATAAATAGGATCCGAATGTCATGTGAAATTATTATGGTCATGTAATTTAAATGAGTTGAATATTGGAATATTTGATTGTTAATGTACTTCATGAAGCCATGAAAAAATTAGTACAATTATGCCCTTTAGAGATGGATGAAAGTTAGTTATATGCTTTTAATCATAAGTAGTGATTTGGCAACTAATCATAAGTAGTGAATCAAAATGTGATTAACGCACCAACACAATAATAATCAATGCCACATAATTTGTTCTATTTCTAAGACAAATCGTAACGTGTAATTAGCATTTATTTTTCTAGGAAGAAGGCTTTAGATCATTTTTGTGTGGATCTAACAGCAAATGTAAGTAATGGGCTCATTGATCATGTGATTGGCCGAGAAGCTGTAGTTGAAAGAATTGTTCAGATACTTGCAGAAGAACTAAGAATAATCTAATTCTCCTTGATCACGTACTTCCTTTGCAAGTTAAAATGTCACGCATGCTACTTTTTACATTGATTTATGCTACACATGTTAAAGCTTTTTACATTGATTTATGCTACACATGTTAAAGCGTCAAAAAGGCTGTATGTTTCTTGCCTATGTTGCAAGGAGACAGATTTTTGATACATGGGTGTACTGGGAATATATAACCCAATAAAAGGGCATAATTGCTTAGAAAAGTAATCAATTGGGGTCCCATAACTATGTTTCTTGCCTATGTTGCAAGGAGACAGATTTTTGATACATGGGTGTACTGGGAATATATAACCCAATAAAAGGGCATAATTGCTTAGAAAAGTAATCAATTGGGGTCCCATAACTATTTTGTTTTTCTTTGAACCCATCAAACTTTTAAAAGTTATTGATTTAAGGTGATCTATAGAGCTTACTTGGTCAAAATGTTGATGAGGTAGTTTTGTGTTATATTTATGTGGTGAGTTCTAACAACGAATGACCACATGACTATATACAATTGAATACAAAATTCTCTATTTTAGAGGGGGCGCTACGGGCAGGTTTGGATCATGTACATACAATACATCGCCTCCCATTCTTTAAATACCCTTCACAGTTTATGTAGGCCGTGCGGCAGGGCTCTGGAACTTAAAATCACCTGATAGACTTTAATTTGTACACTTTGTAATTAGTTTCATTTGTGTTTGCATTTAGCTAATATCAGTTCCATGCTTTCTATATAGACAATTTACAAGCTGGTTAGTTTAATATTGGTATGCTGCAAAAATAAAGTTTTAACAATAGAAAACGTGTCGCAATATTTGCATGTGTTCAGCTACTCATGCCTGTTCTATTGAATTATGCCAACCAAAAGTGTTCTTCAATTAGTTTAAAGTGCCACACATTAACAAAGATCAAGTTTAAATAGAAAAGGGTGCCTAATTGTTACACCAGTTCTTTAGCCTAATTAATCGCATGTAAATTAAATAATGTAAGTTAATTAATATTGTTAATATCTCCATATGCAGTTCTATACACGATCAAGTTTCAAAAGTCGGGGCATCTGCAGTCTATATACTACTATGGGTTAAGCCAACTCTCTATCCAAGGTTTTAGTTTCACACAGATAATTAGTTTGTTAAACATCACTTCAAATACATACAACTATATTTAGTATATATAATTTTTTGTTTACAAGAGGTTTTGTGCATAAAAATACAAATTTGGCAACTTTTGATTACTTTGACCCATTTTGTTTTGTAAAAGCTTTGAGGTCAATAATTAGTGTTTTCAATTTATTGGTTGGTTAGGATTAGGATGCTTTGAACTTTACCTAAACCTTGGTGGTGGAACGTCTATGCTTTACAAGAACCATGTTATCGTTTTAGTTTGGAGCATATGCTATATAATATGCATTTTGATCTTGCCATTTTAAACGGTCTTTTATGTTTCAAGAAAATGTCGACTCAGTTATATTGTTACCACAAAGATTACCATTTTACCTTTTGCTAAAACGATAAATGTATTTTAATCAATGCTTTATTATTTAACTTTCTCGAAAATAATAAAAAATTATATTCTACAATGTCGCATTTTACGCGGTCGGATATAGATCTATATTGACTACTAGGTTATACTCGGGCGTTGCCCAGATCTATTTTATTTCTCACTGATTTCTCGTAAATTATATACAACAAAAACAATCATATAACTCAGTGACAAGCTACACGAAGGCCAAAGGTGGTCGTAGCAACCCTATAGTGTGTATAAAATTCTATATTTTCAGTACTATTTTTATGTATTGGTGTAATTCAAATCTAATTAACCTCCCACTAAAGCATATATTTAGAATCTCATACGCTCATTCTAACTCAATTTAAGTTTACTTTTATATTTAAATTTATATCACCTATTTGAGTTATTAGGTCTTCTATCTCAGGATGTAACACCCGTGAATTTTGACCGTTGACTTTTGTGTAATTTGACTAACAACCTTATTGAATGAAGTAATTTGGGCCCATTTATGATTTATGACTAAGTGGTATGTTAGTCGAGTCGTTAATTTGTTGTTTGGCGTTCAGTAGTGTAATCGATTGTTTTATGGCTTGTGGGAGAAACAGGTCGGCCCGTGGGTAGTCCATGACCCACCAGCCCTAATGACCCATTTTCCCCCCCCTTATCCTTTCCTTCCTTCTTTCTTCTCATTCTATCTATCTCTTCATTTCTCTCTTCTCTCAAAAACTAGCAAAAGAACCAATTTAATCTCTTCACCAATTCTTGCATCAAACTAGTAGTGGGTCGATTGTAACACAAGAATCTTAGCCATCTTAACCTCGTTTGCTTCATATCGAAGAATCAAGTCAAGTTCTTATCATTTTATCCATTTGACCTAATTTCGGGTTCTAGCTCAAGGAGACGTTTTGGGTAAGTCAAATTCATCCCAATTACTTCTATTTATACTTGTTCTAATGTTTCTAGTCGTTTTTATGGGATTTCAAGACATGTTCATGGTAAAAATGGAAATTTGGGTTAGGGTTAGGGTTTGAATGATTCATGAGTGATTTTGATGTTTTGGTCGAAATTGTGGGTTGGGTTATGTGTATTTATGGTCATTGATGTTTAGTTATGCTTCAAAATGGGTTACAAATCGTTTTGGTGTGGTTTGGGTTGAAATTGGGGGTTTTGGGTCGTTTTTGCTGCACTTGCAGCTGCTGGTTCTGAATCTGCTGGTTGTCCCACTGCGGCGCAGTGGGAGGGCATAGTCCCCACTGCGGCGCAGTGGATTCTCTCGGCCATTCTTGTTCCTTAGCCCACTGCGGCGCAGTGGGCATGGTTTTGGCTCACTGCGGCGCAGTGGATTCTCTCGGCCATTCTTGCTCTCTAGCCCACTGCGGCGCAGTGGGCATGGTTTTGGCTCACTGCGGCGCAGTGGATACTTTCGGGGAGATTTTGCGCGTCAGTTTTAAAACGTTAATAACTTTTGATCCGTAAGTCCAAATAAGTTGTATGACCTATCGTTGGAATCGTAAGAGAGTCTAGTTTCTAGTAGTAACACTCTTTTTGTATGAATCTTTTGTCATTTCTAAAAAGGTCGAATCGAATGCGTCTTGTTCCTACGCGTTTAAGTTGTAAAGGCGTTTAGGGTTTGTGACTTGACCTAATTGTGCTAAACCAACTTGTTTATGATTGTAGAGTTGACATTATGGTATTATGATGTATAATTATAGGTTGTGGACGTGTGGACCCTGTTACTCGTTTGTAATCTTATTCTAGCTTCTTTGCCGGGCAAGGTGAGTTTCGTATCTCCCTACTCGCTTGAGATTCGGGCTGAAAAGTGTAAACCTGGCATGTTTACTTGTATCTATTGATGTATTGATTGTTTGACATGATTGTTGGATTGATGTGACGTGTCTTTTCGTTTGTTTGACTTGGATTGTGTTTTCGTTAAGTATTACTTATACATTAGGATAGACGTACATACATGGAAGTCGGTTATGCCTTCATTGGGTTTTAGATGTGGTGGGAAGGCTGCGGGTGACCCTATACATAAGCATCTGGGACTCGAAGAAAGTAGAATCCTCTGAAGTATATGTACGTATAGTTGGTTTATATTGTGACTAGTGGTTCACTTTGTTGATTATTGATCGTTGGCTTACGGTTGTCGTATTTTTGATTGTTGGGTTATGTTTGAGGAATATTGGTTGGTGGCACAGGTTCATTGTACATTGATTGTTGGTTCGTGAGCATGCATTTACATTTGATTGTAAGCATTGCATACATTGTTGATGAGCCCTCGGCAGGGGATTGCCGACATCCTGGTGCATAGATGTATGCACCCGTTAGGGATGTAGATCCTGACCCCGAGTATATAGACATATATATCTCGATGATTTTGAGATACAGCCTTGTTCATTGTTATGACAGAAGGGTATCGTTGCATTGGTGACTGCGTTCACGCATAGGATAGGCATGTTGGCTTATTCATGCATTTGGCACTTACATTGTTTCATACATCATTCGTGCATTCTCATTTCACTCTTATTTGTCTTGTGTAATCCTGTTGTTGGACGATATTGTGTTGGTTAGAGGCTCGCTGTAAGTCATGCCTAGCCTCTACTCGTATATCGTGATTATTGTTGATGGTTCTTTATGGACCATTACTACGAACTCACCAACCTTGTGTTGACTATGCTTAGTACACTTTTCAGGTAATCAGGTTCTCCCAGGGCGTGGAGTTTAGTTGCTTGGCTTGCTGTAAACCCGGACTATGGACCTCATGGATCAAGGATTCATTGGCCTGTCTTTTGCATTATACTTAGGATTTGTTCGCCATCTTTGGATGTTATTATGTAAACTTTGATGACTATTTGCTCCTGTTGTATATTGTTACTTGTTTTCTTTGTGTTTTGGATTCACTGAATCTTAAATTGCATTTAGTTGTTCTATTGTAATTCCACCTGGTGCTGTATGATTTCCGTGACATTCTGAGCCTTGGCTTGGGGTGTTACACAGGAGACACATAAACTTCACTTTCTGAACTTGAGCACACTTGTTAGGATCTTGTTAACTATTCGGTCACCCAATACCTACAATTATGGCTTCGCCACTAATAGAACTTGAGTAAAGAGAAACATAATTATCTATATATACCCAACATGATTATACATAAACATGCGTTGCATGAACTAATCATTTATAAATATTTGATGATGGAAAATCGATATATCTATACTACTTTATATATTAAAAAAACATTAATTTATTATTATAAATTGTAAATTCAAATCTACAATACACACGATTAAAAAAATTAAGTTTACATGATAAAATCAATCATTTTTGTGATAGTCACTTAAATTTATCAAAAATATATAAATGATTTGATGCAAATAACAAAAAAAAAGGTTCTAAAATCCAATAAAGTTGGTTGCTCATTGGTAAGGTCTTAGTAACTATTCGGGGTATATTCGGAAATCTTGTGTTTTGATCATAGACATTCGTAATAATTCAGAACTAAGACTAAGATAGTTTGTCGTAAAAAAAACCATGATCTAAGAGTAAACATTAGAATACTATTATTTCCTATAAATCTAATGAAATTAAAGTTATTATAGCAATTTAAATACATAGTTTACATGAAAAATTGTAATACATTCTTATTTGTTGTGTTCGTCTTTTATAAATGGTTAGAGTTTTGACAATAATGAAGGCTAGATTAACTGGTTAGGGTCTTTCATGGTTTTACCTCAAGTAATGGGTTCAACTCTCCAAAATGACATATTTAAAAGACTTTTCGATCATTTGAATCACCTGTAATAAAACAATGTAAATATACGGTTTCGAAACACAAAGATTTAAGATTTAAAAGTTTTGTTAAAATATATATTTTGTCGTCTAATATAATAATTGATTTTTTCAAAAGCTAGATATTCTATTTTGTTAACTTCCAAAAATAATATATATAAATATGTATGTAAAAAATAAATCAATAATCTATCTATAATATAACTAAAAGAGGAGGTTGGGGGTACACTTGGCACCCCTAATCCCCCTCCTTGAGCCTAAAACTCCATCCTCATTAATCCTCTATTTTTTTAATTATTAAATCTATAGGCCGACCTTATTATTAATAAAAAAAATCTTTTTATCCTTAAAAGTCTCCCAAAAATTATATTATATCTATATATATACAACCTAGAAAAACCTCATATATCTTCTATCAAAAACAAAAACCTACGACCAAAACAAAAAAAAATAGTCACAGCCAAATATATCTGGCCACCACGATCACTCTTCTTCCAATCGGTTAGGTGAGCTTATTGATTCTTAATCTTTCTTTAAATTTGAATCAACTATTGATGCTTATTTATTAATTATTTAATTTCTTTGATTTTGCCCAACTTTATAGATACATGAAAAGCTAATGCATCTGTTGTTCATCTATGAATGAATCGTGAATTCTGTAAGTTTTCTATTATTTGTTAAGACTTCTTTACCTTTGAATTGTTGTTATTTGTTTAGTTTTTTTTTATACGAGTATATGATTCTCATTATTCCTTCTCCGACCTATTACATATCTTGGTTAGTCTTCGATTATAAAGAAACAATCGTTTCTGTCTTTACTTTTGAATCGTTCTTTATATGATTTTAAAGAAACAATCGTTTCTGTCTTTACTTTTGAATCGTTCTTTATATGATTTTAAAGAAACAATATTCCCCAATGTAGAGGTAGTACAATTTATTTATCTTTAAAGACACAGTTTAAAAGAATTCTTAAAAATAGATTAGGGAAAGGCGGAAAGCAACGACTCTAAAACTACACCCACCAGCTTCATGGTGTTTTGAGGTCCTTTTTCTTAATCATTCCTTTCATCTTTAACTTAAAGTGTAATAAGTAGTAATGGATTGACTCTAAATATTGCTTTAGTGCTGATAGAGGTTGAATTTGTTAAGAATAATAGTTATCTGGGGTATTTTTGTATAGGATGTTGTTAGATCCAGATTTACTGGACTCGCTCCAGACTTGAAGACTGGAAAGTCTTTGAAGACTTGTCCAGCAACAATATTTACTGGACCCACTCCGGACTTGCTGACTGGAGCGACACTGAAGATTTGTTCAGAAATAATGGAAGACCAGTGAGCAAAATACTTGTATAAGAAATCTGGAATCCTCCAGATTAGCTCACTGGACTTCACCCCAGTCCAGATCTATTCTACTGAAGACATTCTCACTGAAGTCAAAGACTGAAGTTAGAATAAAGAAGACTGACAAATGGCGGAGTCCACTGGAAGTCTTACCAGATCTACGACTGGAGGTTTGTCAGTGTTCTAGACCTTACAAGTATTGACTTTTTTCCTTTACACACTTTTCAAAAGACATTCCACTTGCCTTTACCAAAAGTACATACGTGTGTAAAGGTGGTTGGTTAAAAGAATAAAGTCATATTGATGTGACTTTATCCTTGTACTTTAACCAATGCATTTAATAACCTTGTCGGTTCATTAAATGCATGCAACCATATTTGCCCTATAAATACAAAGTCATTTCCTTGTTAAAATTACTTTTAGCAATTAAAGGTGAATTTTTCTAAATACTCTCGATCGTAACAGAGATACTTCACAACTTTAAGTATCTCGATCTAAAGAGTTTATTTGGCAAATATAGATCATTTGTAATTCATAGGTTGTTAGGATACTTACATATTTGTATTATCTTGATTCCGCACAACCTTGTATTTTATTTAACATCATAAATAAAATACACTTGAAAAATTACATTGTGTTCCACCTTTACTTTAAGTCGTGTATTACTTTGTTTATATGCTTGCATTTATATTCAAGTAATACTAGTCCTATCTAGTGCTTATTAGACTTGTTGTATTTTACACTTTGGGTTAAACCATCTAGAGAGTTTGGGACTCACAATTGGTATCAGAGCAGAAGGCTAAACAAACTTGCCTAGATATGCTTCTTTGATGACCACCCAGAAAATACACAAGGAGGTTTTATTCATGGTCCTGATCCTAATATTAATGATCAAAATAATTAACCACCTGTTAATAACACTAATCCACCTCCTCCTCCTACTCCTGCTTCTCCACATGTGCATGTGCACTACTCAAACAATCCTGTTCCTAAATTCAGTGAGAATAGTGATGAATTTGGTACGTGGAAGGCTAGGATGATATTGCATATCACTGGAATTGAGAGAAACATGATGAAAATCTTAAATGAAGGACCTTATGTCCCCACATCATCTCTCAATGCTCTTCTTGATCCAACTGGATCTAGAAGAGGCAGGGAAAAAAGGGAGGAACATTGGTCTGAAGAGGAGAGGAGATTGGTAAATCTAGATACCCTTCTCAAAAACATGATCCTCGGGGCTGTTCCAGAAACCCTAATTCCCACACTAGTTCTTTTTCCCAGTGCTAAAACCATGTGGGATGAACTAGTGAACCGGTATGAAGGAGGAGATGACACCATTGTCACCAGAAAGGTCTCCTTAAACAAGAGGTATGAGTCATTTTTTGCTCAGCCCAATGAGTCACTCACTGGTACTTACACCAGATTTATGAGCATCATTAAATAGTTGAGAGGACTGGGGGTTGAGAAAGACAAGGATATACTTCTGGAGAAATTTTGTGATATTCTACCCACCAAATGGTCTCACATGATCCTGGTCTTGAGACAAGGTAAAACTCTGCACACTCACACTCTTTCAACTTTATATGGAGCTTTCAGATACATTGAAGAAAATCAAGCTCAGAGAGTTGTGGCAGAACAAGATGCCTATAACCATGCCTCCAGTAGTCCTAGTGTGGTTAGTCATACTGAACCACAAGGTACAGCACTAATATCTTCTGAGAATGTATTTTCTATAAAGAAGATGGTGTCTGAATTTATGGAATCTGGAGAATCTAGTCTTATCTCTTCAGACTGTGATGAATCTGAAAATGATGACCTGGTTGCAATGATTGCTAAAACGTTTAACCGTTTCAAAGCAAGAGCAAATAGGCCATCTGGACAATTTGCATCCAGTTCTTCTACTGATAAAACCAATCTGACATGCTTTAAGTGTGGCAGAAAAGGTCATTTCATTAAAGATTGCAAGTCCAGTCAGTTTGTATCCCAGCCTGGTTCATTTACTTCTAATAAAAAGCCTGATGATAGCTATAAATCTAAATATAAAAAGCTTAAGGCTCAAATTGCTCTCATGGCACAACAAATGGAAAATGTTAGGTCCAGATTTACTGGACTCTCTCCAGACTCGACTACTGGAGCTTACTGAAGATCTGTCCAGAATCTGACCTATTCCAGACTTGGGATCTGGAGTCCTTCTGAAGATTTGTCCAGAAATAATGGAAGACTAGTGAGAAAATACTTGTATAGGAAATCTGGAGTATTCTCCAGATTAGCTCACTGGTCTTCACCCCAGTCCAGATCTACTCTACTGAAGACATTCTGACTGAAGTCAAAGACTGAAGTCTGAAAAAGAAAGAAGACTTATCAAATGGCGGAGTCCACTGGAAAGTCTTACCAGATCTGTACATTGGAGGATTGTCAGTGTTCTAGACCTTACAAGTCTGAACACTGATATCGAGGATTGACTTTAAGCCTTTACACACTTTCCAAAGAACAACCCACTTGTTCTTTACCAAAGTATACGTGTGTTAAGGTGGTTGGATAAAAGGATACACTTGCACTTGATGTGATTTTATCCTTATTCTTTATCCAATGCATTTAATGTTCTTGTCGGTTCATTAAATGCATCCAACCATATTTGTACGGCACAAAATTCACTGGTGAATTTTGTTGCCTATAAATACAAAGTCATTTCTTTGAGAAAATTACTTTTTAGCAAATTGGTGAACTTGCTTAAATACTCTCGATCTAAACAGCTATACTTCACAACTCTAAGTATATCGATCAAAGGAGTTTATTTAGCAAGTATAGATCACTTGTAATTCAAAGATTGTTTAGATACTTACATACGTGTAATATCTAGGTTCCGCAACGATCTTGCATTTTGTTTATACATCAATAAAGAAAATACACTTGAAAACTACATTCGTGTTCCACCTTTTATTTACTTGTTTAAATATTGCTTAAAGTCATTTATTACTTTGTTTATATTCTTGCATATTTATATTAAAGTAATACTAGTCCGATTCTAGTTCATACTTGTCTTGTTATTTTACACTCGTGGGTTAAACCATCGTGTGAGGGACTTTACAATTGGTATCAGAGAAGAAGGTTAATATACTTACCTAGATCTGTTTCACGATGGCAATCCCAGAAAATACTCAAGAAACTCATGAAACTAATGTTAATGAACCACCCACTGGAAATAACAATACACCACCTCCTCCTCCTCCTGCTTCTCCACATGTGCATGTGCATTACTCGAATAATCCTGTTCCTAAATTCAATGGGAGCAGTGATGAATTTGGTACGTGGAAAGCTAGGATAATATTGCATGTGATTGGTATTGAAAGGAATATGATGAAAATTTTAAACGAAGGACCCTATGTGCAAGACTTCCTATCAATGCACTTCTTGACCCTACAGGATCAAGAAGTGGGAGGGAAAAGAGAGAGGAACACTGGTCCGAAGAGGAGAAAAGATTAGTAAATCTTGATACACTTCTTAAAAATATGATCCTCGGGCTGTTCCAGAAACTCTCATTCCCACACTAGTTCTCTATCCCAGTGCCAAAAGTATGTGGGATGAACTAGTAAACCAGCATGAGGGAGGTGATGATACTGTTGTTACCAGAAAAGTCTCCTTAAATAAAAAGTATGAGTCATTTTTTGCTCTCCCCAATGAGTCCCTTACTGGTACTTACACCAGATTTATGAGCATCATAAACCAGTTAAGAGGACTAGGGGTAGATAAAGACAAGGATATACTTTTGGAGAAATTTTGTGATATTCTTCCAACAAAATGGTCTCACATGATTCTGGTCTTGAGGCAAGTAAAAACCTTGCATTCCCATACTTTGTCAACATTGTATGGAGCCTTCAGATTCACTGAAGAAAATCAAGCCCAGAGGATTGAGGCAGAAAAAGATTCTTTTAATCATGCTTCCAGTAGTTCCACAGTGGTCACTAATACTGCACCACCTTGTGCGGCATTAATATCTTCTGAGAATGTATTTTCTATGAAGAAGATGATGTCTGAACTAATGGATTCTGGAGTCTGTAATGATATCTCTCCAGACTGTGATGAAACTGACAGTGATGACCTGGTTGCAATGATGGCCAAAACGTTTAACCTTTTTAAGGCCAGAGCAAATAGGCCCACTGGACTACATGCACCCAGTTCTTCCACTGACAAGACCAATCTGACATGCTTTAAGTGTGGCAGAAAATGTCATTTCATGAAAGAGTGCAGGTCCAGTCAGTTTGTCTCCCAGTCTGGTCCAACTGCTTCTTTTAACAAGCCTGATGATAGCTATAAGTTGAAATACAAAAAGCTTAAGGCTCAAATTGCTCTCTTGTATAAACAGATTGAAGACAATAACAAATGCATGATAGCAACCACTGAAGAAGCATGGGTTCCCTCTGATGATTCATCAGTCGATGAAGAAGAGGAAAGAGATTGTTGTTTTATGGCTCTGGCAGATCAAGAGCATCTGGTGAAGGATGATGTCACATCTGGTCGTTGGGTCGACATTGTCATTAAAAAGGTTAGTGAGTATGATCTTCAAACTAATCCTGAACTGAAATTGGACATCGCTGAAGCTCTAAATTCTGATTTAATTTTTGTGGAAACTGTTAGATTTGACAGTTTAAATGGTCTAGAAACAGATTCCTCTGAAATGGCCGCCTTAAAATCAAAATTAAAAGAACTTCAAGACATTGAACTGGCATTTCAAGCCCAGATTCTGGTAACTGAACAATTGATCCAAGAAAAACAAGATCTTGAGATCATTTTAGAAAAAGAAAAACTGGTGATTAAATCATGGCTTGAAACTAGAAAGCCATATGATGCTGGAGTAAATCAATTTCCTACTCAAAAACGTGCATATTTAGATGGAAATACTCATGTAGCATCATTAATACCAGTAATCGATCGATTACCAAAGGGATTCAGGCCCACCACTGTTTATGATGAGCCTGTAACTCCCAAGGCCAATATTCTCCCAGTTCTTTGCCCAGAGGTTAAGACTGGAGTTGTCCAGATGACTGCTCCAGTTAAAAAGGTTAAGCAGAATAGACCTTTGCCTCAGAACAATCCTCTACCTAAGCCTACAACTGGAAAGGCTCAGGTATCATCTGATGAAAATGTTTTGTCCAGGTTAGAGAGCCAGATTCAAACACTGACTCGTCAAATTCAAAGTTTTAATGCAAGACTAAACTTTATTGAGGGTACTTCATCTGGCCCTAGACAAAATACTAAACCTTTTGCAAAGAAAGACAAATTTATTTCTCCAGTTGAGAAAAAGAAAAAGGTTTCTAAACTATCAACTCCAGTAGTGTTTTCAACAAAAACTACTGTTGAAATAAGTGAACTAGACCAGATTGCCCCAGGGACCTATAAGGGAGGGTCCAGTGAACCCATCAGTCGATGGGTTCCCAAATCTAACTGATAAATATCTGGTGTATGTGTAGGGCGATCGAAAGAAGTATATCTGGTATCTTGACAGTGCAGCTGGCAGGACTATGACCGGATGTAAGACCCTACTGGAGGAGTTCACCATTTCTGATGGACCCTCCATCACTTTTGGAAATGATGGTTGTGGAAAGACTGAGGGATATGGTGTTCTGAACAATGGACAAGTCAAGTTTACACGTGTTGCATTTGTGAATGGTTTGAAATATAACTTGATCAGTGTAAGCCAACTGTGTGATGATGGCTATCAAGTCTTATTCAATGTTGCTCAAGGCATCGTATTCAACAAAGACTGGAAGGTAGTGTTGATTGCTCCCAGGAAAGGGAACGTATATGTGATGGACATGGAAAGCTCTCCGTCAGAGCAATGTTTCTACACTCAAGCTGATAAAGACACAAACTGGTTATGGCATAAAAGGTTATCCCATTTAAATTTCAAAAACATTAATAAGTTGTCCAGAAAACAACTTGCAGATGGGATACCTTCAGTTTCCTTCAAAAAGGAAAGGCCATGTCCAGGATGTGAGATGGGTAAGCAGAAACGTGCCAGCTTCAAGACCAGACAGAATTTCAGCATTACTGAACCTCTTCACGTGCTTCATATGGACCTCTTTGGTCCAGTGAATGTTCAGACTCGTGCTGGTAAAAGATACACCCTGGTGATAGTAGATGAATTCTCCAGATATTGTTGGGTGGTCTTTCTCAGGTCTAAAAATGAAGCTGCTGCTGAAATCATCTCTCTTATCAAGCAGATTGAACTGAAGCATAAGCGAAAAGTGTGTCAGTTAAGAAGCGACAATGGAACAGAGTTCCAGAATGCAACTCTGGAGAAATTCTGTACTGACACTGGCGTCTCCCAGAACTTCTCATCAGCACGCACTCCAAAGCAGAATGGAGTGGTAGAAAGGAAAAATCGAACGTTGATAGAAGCTGCCAGGAGTATGCTAGCTGAATCTGGTCTTCCTACCAGTTTCTGGGCTGAAGCAATTGCAACTGCTTGCCACACCCAGAATCGATCAGTGTACGTGAAGCGACACAAGAAGACTTCCTATGAAATATTGAGAAATAGAAAACCAAATATTGGTTATTTTCATGTTTTTGGATGTCCAGTTTACATCCTGAACGACTCCAGTCAGCTAGGCAAATTTGATGCCAAAGCTGATGAAGGATATTTCTTAGGATATTCAGCCATTCGCAAAGCCTTCAGAGTTTATAACAAGAATCCATACATGTTACTTTCGATGAATCAAATGTTGCAATCAACAACAAACCAGCCCTTGACACACCCCCAGTACTTCCAATTGTCTTTTGTGAATCTGATCCAATAAACGACAAAATTGAAGATTCACCAGACACAGTTTCCAGTCATCCCGATCTGGAACCTGTTCAGAAAAAGAAACTCTCCAGTAGTACTCCATTCTATCCCTCTATTATTTTCAAATTACCTTCTGAAATTAATATTGGTTCAGATGTGCGTACTACTCCCCCAGTATCAGTGTCAGTTGAGAATGTACCAGAAATCCAAACTGAACTAGTACTCCAGGAAATACCTTCAAATGAAGAATTTCATGATGCAAATCGTGATTTGAATGACTCAGATGAAGATACTGAAGTAATCTGGAAAGATCCTCCTCCAGAAGCAACTCCAGAGGAGACTCAACTGAATTCTTGCACTGATATTGTTGTCAGTAACAATCGTGGTCAGTACTCCAGATGGACAAAAGCTCACCCTATTGATCAGATCATAGGTGACTCCAGTCGTGGAGTTCAGACCAGAAGAGCCTCCAGTGATCAATGCTTATATGTCAGTTTCTTATCACTAAATGAACCAAAGAAGATTGACGAGGCTCTGGAAGATCCAAACTGGGTGACTGCTATGCAAGAAGAGCTTCACCAGTTTGAAAGGAACAAGGTCTGGTATCTGGTTCCTTTCCCAGTTGGAAAGAAAGAACCAATTGGAACAAGATGGGTCTTCAGAAATAAAGTAGATGAAGATGGCCACGTAATCAGAAACAAGGCCAGACTGGTAGCACAAGGCTACTGCCAGTCAGATGTCGACTTTGATGAATCATTTGCTCCAGTGGCTAGACTTGAAGCGATCAGAATATTTTTAGCATTCGCTGCTCATCATCAGTTCAAGGTCTACCAGATGGATGTAAAGAGTGCTTTCTTGAATGGAAAGCTTGAAGAAGAAGTTTATGTCAGACAACCTCCAGGTTTCGTTGATGAAAAGCATCCACATTGGGTATATCATCTGGACAAAGCGCTGTATGGCCTCAGACAAGCCCCACGTGCCTGGTATGACACTCTGACTAAACATTTATTGAAAAATGGTTTTAAACGAGGTGCAATTGACAATACCTTATTTATTCTTCATGAACAAGGTAATCTGTTAATGGTACAAATTTATGTTGATGATATTATTTTTGGGTCTACTGATGAAAACATGTGCCAGAAATTTTCGAAAATAATGTCTACTGAATATGAAATGAGTTTGATGGGTGAATTAACATATTTTCTTGGACTCCAGATTAAACAAAACAAAGATGGTATCTTTATTAATCAGGAAAAATATGTTAGAGATCTTTTAAAGAAATATGATATGAACTCTTCACCATCTAAACCAACTCCAATTTCTGCACCACTGACACTGGACTCTGATCCAGATGGTAAACCAGTGAACACCACTGTCTATAGAGGCATGGTTGGTTCACTGATGTATTTAACTGCCAGTAGACCAGATATTATGTTTTCAACATGTTTATGTGTCAGATATCAGTCTAATCCAAAAGAATCTCATATGCTTGCTGTAAAGCGCATACTGAAGTACCTTAAAGGTGTCCCTAGTCTAGGTCTTTGGTACCCCAAAGGCTCAGGCATGGATCTAATGGGTTATTCAGATTCAGATCATGCAGGTTGTAAGATAGACAGGAAATCCACTACTGGTGGATGTCATTTCCTTGGTGGCAAACTGGTCAGCTGGACCAGTAAAAAGCAAACTTCAGTTTCATTGTCCACTGCTGAAGCTGAATATGTGTCTGCAGCCAGTTGTTGTGCTCAGATACTCTGGATGAAGAACCAGTTGCTTGATTATGGTATTAAGTATTCAAAGACTCCAATCTTTTGTGATAATACCAGTGCCATTGCTATCTCAAACAATCCAGTCATGCATTCCAAAACCAAGCACATTGATCTAAGGTATCACTTCATTCGTGATAATATTGTGAAAGGAAACATTGAACTCCATTTTATCCCCACTGACAAACAACTCGCTGACATTTTTACTAAACCACTGGATGTCAAAACATTTGAATATCTTGTTGGTGAGTTGGGAATGTTAAACCCTTAAATCTGGAACCTTAGTATTGAACGCCATTGTGTACTACTAAGGATCTTTGATTTAAAGATTCATAAATTTATTTCTGGATCAACATTCCAGGGGGAAGACTTTGAAAGATATATTTTTCTTAAAAATGTTTAAAGTTCAAAAGGAATTTATTAATTTATTTTCTCACTGGACAAAATTTTCTTACTGGACAAATTGTCCAGAAAATATTACTGGTGCTTTGTAGATGTGTCCCTCTCACTGGTAATTAGATAAAGTTGAAGTGCGTGTTTGAGTTGACTTATGTCTCCTTGTAAATATGTCCCTCTCATTTGTCTATATTAGTTGACGTGCATGTTTGAGGTTACCAGTCTTTCAAAATAGTTTTCACTGGTACTTTGATGGAGTGTCCCTCCAGTGTACCATCAGTACATGTTCACTAGACTAATCCACCAGTGATACTGGAGTGTCTAGTCAACCTTCAGATGGACTGAATTATGTCACAATACTTTTTAAATACTTGGTCATTGTGTGTGCCACGTAAGCAAACTTTTTCAAAGATATTTATCTTATAAATCCTACGTGGCATGTAATTTTTCAAACGAAATGATGATATTTTATATTGGGAAGATAAAAAGAACAAGTTGTTAGTTTTTGTGGGCGGTAAACCATCACACATTAATGTGTGATGTGATGTAATTAATGCGGATCTCAGAACCCGATCAAAAATTGTATTTGATAAATTCAAATTAATCGTTTGAGTTCCACATTATTTCTCTCCTATATATACCCACTTTCACTTTCAATTTCATTTACTTCGAACCTTTACTCCAAAATCTTACTTCCATAATTCAATTCTTCATTCCTTCATTATTTTCCAATCATAAAACTCTCATATTTACTGCAATTCATTAAATTCTTCATAAACCCTAAATTTATTCAATTTCATTTTCATCTATCAATCATAAATGGCACCAAAAAATCTTTTATCTGCTGAATATGCTCCGGTTGATGATGTTGTTAAACTGAGACATATTACTCTTGAAGCCAAAGCTATTCGAATAAATATGAATAACTGGATGGCCAAACTTTCCAGTTCTCATTCTGCTCAATCAATCATTGGGAGATTGAATACTTTCTTTCTCTCATCCCCTTTGTATGGTGCATTAACCCTAAATCCAGGGAGAATGTATCATGACTACTTATGTGAATTCTGGTACTCCGCATACTATAATGAAGAAACCTCGTCAATTTCTTATACTCTTAGGGGTGGTACCAGATCTTTTAGTTTCTCAGTGAGTTTACTCAGGTCTGTATTGCAGTTGAATTATCTTGACTAAAATGAGCTGGCCATCGAACTTCCTTCTGGCATAAATTACAGGGAAGTGTGCAGGTTGATGGGGCATACAGAAATTGTTGATGACCATGGCCAGTTGTTGAGAAAGGGTACAATTTATATGAGCAGATTGACAGATTCATGGAGATTTTTCTTCACCATTTGGTTGAGTGTATGGGAGGTAGTTCTGGGGGTCTTGATCAGATAAATCAAACCCAGCTCCAGATTGCCTATTGTTTGTGGTTCGGGATAAGAGTGGACTTCGCTCAAATTTTGTTTAATGATTTGGTGGATAGACTGAAAGCAAAAGGGAGAAAACCACACGTTCCATTTATTCGTTTTCTTTCCCTTATGTTTAGAAGTGCTCTAGGAAATGAGTACGATTATGATACTACTCATTTCTCAGTGAGTGAGTTTTTGAGGGACCTAAACAACCTTTAATCAAGAGATGGTGAGGTAGATATTCCTCAGTCCATGCTCTCATTTCAAAGGGTGGAAGAGATTGTGACACCAGGCAGAGTACAAGTTGTTGGAAGCCCTGGTGAAGACCAAGATGTTCAGGTTGTCGAGATGGTACAACCTATAAGGCAAGTGGCTCCAGTAGAAAGTGTGCAAACGAATGTTGAGCTTTCCAGGCGACCCAGATCACATAGGCGTCTGATGCGAGGTGGAGTCCAGGTAAATCCATCAACCCATCCTGGTGATATAATGAATGTTGATGGATCTCCTATCTTTGAAGAGGAGAATATTGATTCTTTTGTACAAATTGAACAGAGAGTGGATACTGAAGTCCAGGCTGTTGTACAAGAAGAGGTTGTTGAAGAAATAGAAGATGTTCAGACTGAAGAACATGCTTCTGGTGAGCAAGAGGCTCCACTGGACTTAAATGTTGAAGCTGGTGAACAAGGAAATGTACAGTCTGGTGAACAGACAGTTGGGAATGTTCCAGAATGGGATGATGTTGACTCCCCAATGTCTGAAGGATTCGATGTGAACTTAAATTTTCTGGGTGAAGAAGTACAAGAAGAAGAAATACCAACACCTACACCAGAAATGCCACCACCAGAACCTAGTATGCCACCACCACCACCACCTTCAATTCCAGAAAACACCCAATACTTCAATCCAGCAACCACTCAACCTTCTGAATCTCAACCTCCTCCTCGTGCGCCGGAGTCACCAGTTGCAACGTCTGAAGCTGCAACTGAAGAGGACTGGCATAAGTACCAGTAATGACCAGATTGACTTCTCATCTGGAACATCCCAGTGGTCTCTCCACTTCTTCTTCAACCGAGGTCCAAGGCCTTCTTAGTAAGGTGGCGGACCTGGAGAGATCACTCCAGTCATCATCCCAGGTTGTCTCTGATTTCAAATCTTTGTTATCAAACAACTTAGCTTCTGAAATGAATACATTTGCTGGCAATGAGAAGCTAGTTTTCGAGAAACTGGATGAGCTGGTACTGGCCACAAATATCAATTCTCAAAATATAAGGGTGGCAGTACAGGGGTTTGAAGAAAGGATTGTAAATTCTGTTCAGACTGCAGTGGACAGTCAAATTGTTCAACCACTGGCAGGTCTGAAAGAAGAGATAGAGAAGTTGGTTACAAGGGTTTCCTCACTGGAAGGCAGACCCATTCTTGATCAGACTGTTATTGCAAAGTATGCTTAAAGAAATCATTGAAGAGATTTCTGGATCTGTCCTTCGATCTATTGAAGAAAGTTTGTTGCCAGAAGTTGTGAAAATGATTGAGGTTGAGCTGCCAAAGGACTTGCCAAAAGAAGTTTAAAATATGAACAAGGAAGTCCAGGAACTCAAGAAGATTATGGCTGATACAAATCCAGAGACTGGAAGAACTTATGGTTCTCTGGACAGGCATATGTTGGAAGCTTTATGGAATGATCTAAAGTCCAGGACTAGAGATCCTTGCAAGGGGGAAAAATCGACTGTTCCATCATCTGGTGTCCAAGAAGGTTTGATCAGAAAGAGGAAAGAAAGATATTGTTAGGGCTGTTGCAACTGAAAGTGTTGTGCAAAGAAGACAAGTGACTGGTACTGATGCCAGTGCACGATTAGCCCAGAGAGCACTCGGTACTGAAGCCGTTGTGCAGACAGAAGAGGCTACTGGTACTGAAGCCAGTGAGCCCCAGTTTGAATCCTTCCCAGATATTCCAACTACACTAAAGGCTGTTAAAGGAAAAGTAAAAGTGGTGTCTAGTGAAGAGGAAGAGCAAATTGAAGATGTTGATAATGAGACTTCAAGGAAGTTACAACAACAATGCATTATGATTGAAATTTTCAAGAATAATCAAAGAGATGAACTGCTGGCCCATCACAGGGATATGGCAACAATGGGTACTCTGGACTCCTACAATGCTGGCAGGTTAGGCATTAATATTGAAGTGTTTAAAAGGATGAAGGATGACCCTAGAGTTCATCAGTGTCTTGATGCATTGAATGATGTTCATATACGCTCGTTCTACGCTGAAGAAGAACAGGTATATGATTCTTTGATTTATGGTGTTACCATTCCAGAGATGATCAGGCAAAGAAAGGAGGAGCTGGTAAGCCTCCAGAAAAAGATTAGAAAAAATGCTGGTGCTCTGGAGTTGGAGTATAGAAAAAGATTGACTGGTCTGCCAAAGCTCACTGCCAAACAAGTCAAGGCAATAAAAGATGCTGATGTAAGCACCTTCATTCCTCTGGATACTACTCTGAGAATAAATCGCCAAGAACTCCAGTCCACTGAAGGACAACAGAGTGGTGTATCTAAGGAAACTGAAGAAATGGTTCAGATGGCAAAGCAAAAAGCAAAGTATGATGATATGATGAATTTCAGGGCCAATGCCAGAAAGATTGTTGATGCTGAAGTTAAATTGGCTGAAAATCATCAAGGAATGACCAGATTCAATGTAAAGTTGACCAGAGAGGGTAACTTTACAGATGAAAGGAAGGATACTTCAGTCCAAGCTTTTGGATGGACTGAACTGAAGGAGATTGGAATGACCTTTAAAGGTAAAACTGATTTGTCTCCAGATGTTAAGGCCTTTATGAAGAGGATTAAGAAGGTCTGGAAAAGAATACAACAAATGGAAGCTGTGTTGGGTCTGAGACCACCAGTGTCTGTTCCATCATCTCCATCTCCAAAGAGGAAGGCCACTGAAGATGCACCAGGGCAGCCATCAAAAAGAAGGGCCTGAATCTTTTAATCATGTACTTATTATAATTAATTGTCTTATGAAAGTTGTAACTATTTTCCAGTTGATGTTAGTAATAATAGTTGCAATTTTTAATTTCATATAAGTAAATGATCAGATTTAGTCTAAGTTAGAACTTAAATGATGAAACTGAAACACTCATGATCTATAAAGTGTTCTCCAGTAACTTAGATTTTTTAGACTTAAATCTACTAAGTGTTTTCCAGACATACAAATTTGTATATCTATAAGTCTGAAAACACTTGCATTATTTCTAAACAAATAGGGGGAATTTGTTAGGTCCAGATTTACTGGACTCTCTCCAGACTCGACTACTGGAGCTTACTGAAGATCTGTCCAGAATCTGACCTACTCCAGACTTGGGATCTGGAGTCCTTCTGAAGATTTGTCCAGAAATAATGGAAGACTAGTGAGCAAATACTTGTATAGGAAATCTGGAGTATTCTCCAGATTAGCTCACTGGTCTTCACCCCAGTCCAGATCTACTCTACTGAAGACATTCTGACTGAAGTCAAAGACTGAAGTCTGAAGAAAGAAGACTTATCAAATGGCGGAGTCCACTGGAAAGTCTTACCAGATCTGTACACTGGAGGATTGTCAGTGTTCTAGACCTTACAAGTCTGAACACTGATATCGAGGATTGACTTTAAGCCTTTACACACTTTCCAAAGAACAACCCACTTGTTCTTTACCAAAGTATACGTGTGTTAAGGTGGTTGGATAAAAGGATACACTTGCACTTGATGTGATTTTATCCTTATTTTTTATCCAATGCATTTAATGTTCTTGTCGGTTCATTAAATGCATCCAACCATATTTGTACGGCACAAAATTCACTGGTGAATTTTGTTGCCTATAAATACAAAGTCATTTCTTTGAGAAAATTACTTTTTAGCAAATAGGTGAACTTGCTTAAATACTCTCGATCTAAACAGCTATACTTCACAACTCTAAGTATATCGATCAAAGGAGTTTATTTAGCAAGTATAGATCACTTGTAATTCAAAGATTGTTTAGATACTTACATACGTTGTAATATCTAGGTTCCGCAACGATCTTGTATTTTGTTTATACATCAATAAAGAAAATACACTTGAAAACTACATCGTGTTCCACCTTTTATTTACTTGTTTAAATATTGCTTAAAGTCATTTATTACTTTGTTTATATTCTTGCATATTTATATTGAAGTAATACTAGTCCGATTCTAGTTCATACTTGTTTTGTATTTTACACTCGTGGGTTAAACCATCGTGTGAGGGACTTTACAGAAAATAATAAGTGCATGATTGCAATAACCGAAGTGAAATGGGTTCCTTCTGATGATTCATCTACTGATGAAGAAGATGAAAGAGATTGTTGTTACATGGCTCTAGCAGACGAAGAGCACCTGGTGAAGGAAGATGTCACATCTGGAAGATGGGTGGACATTGTTATCAAAAAGGTTAGTGATTATGATACTGAAACTGACCATGAATTAAAACTGGACATTGCTGAAGCTCTTAATTCTGTTTTAATCTTTGTTGAAACTGTTAGATCTGACTGTGTAAATGGTCTAGAAACAGATTTTTCTGAAATTACAGTTTTAAAATCAAAATTAAAGGAACTTCAAGACATTGAACTGGCATTTCAAGCCCAGGTTCTTGTAACTGAACAACTGATTCAAGAAAAACAAGATCTTGAAGTCATTTTAGAGAAAGAAAAACTGGTGATTAAATCATGGCTTGAAACAAGAAAGCCATATGATGCTGGAGTAAATCAATTTCCCACTCAAAAACATGCTTATTTAGATGGAAATACTCATGTTGCATCATTAATACCAGTAATTGATCGGTTACCAGAGGGATTCAGGCCCATTACCATTTATGAAGAGCCTGTAACTCCCAAGGCCAATATTTTCCCAGTTCAAACCCCAGAGGTTAAGACTGGAGCATTCCAGATGACTGCTCCAGTTAAAGAGGTTTAATCGGAATAAACCTTTGCCTCAGACTGCTTCTAATGAACCCCAGGTTCAAATGAAGAAGACCAGTTCCCTACCTAAGCCTCGAGTCTAGTCAATTGGAAAGGCTCAGGTGTCATCTGAAGAAAATATTTTGTCAAGATTAGAGAGCCAGTTTCAATTACTGACTCGTCAATTTCAAAGTTTTAATGCAAGATTAAACTTTATTGAGGGTACTTCATCTGGCCCTAAACAAAATACCAAACCTTTTTCAAAGAAAGATAAATATATTTCTCCAGTTGAGAAAAAGAAAAAGGTTTCAAAACTATCAACCCCAGTGGTCTTTTCACTAAGACTACTGTTGAAGAAAGTGAACTCAACCAGATACCTCCAGGGACCTATAAGGGAGGGTCCAGTGAACCCATCAGTCGATGGGTTCCAAAATCTAATGATATATCTGGTGGATGTGCAGGGCGATCGAAAGAAAAATATCTGGTATCTTGACAGTGCAGCTGGCAAGACAATGACCGGATGTAAGACCCTGCTGGAGGAGTTCAGAATTTCTGATGGACCCTCCATTACTTTTGGAAATGATGGTTGTGGAAAAACTGAGGGGTTATGGTGTTCTGAACAATGGACAAGTCAAATTCAGACGAGTTGCATTTGTGAATGGTTTGAAATATAACCTGATCAGTGTAAGTCAACTGTGTGATGATGGCTATCAAGTTCTATTCAATATTGCTCAGGCATTGTATTCAACAAGGACTGGAAGGTAGTATTGATTGCTCCTAGAAGAGGGAATGTGTATGTGATGGATATGGAAAGCTCTCCTTCAGAGCAGTGTTTCTATACTCAAGCTGATGAAGACACAAACTGGTTATGGCACAAAAGGTTATCCCATTTAAATTTCAAAAATATTAATAAGTTGTCTAGAAAACAACTGGCAGATGGGATACCTTCAGTTTCCTTCAAAAAGGAAAGGTCATGTCCAGGATGTGAGATGGGTAAGCAGAAAAGTACCAGTTTCAAGACCAGACAGAATTTCAGCATATCTGAACCTCTTCATATGCTTCATATGGACCTCTTTGGTCCAGTGAATGTTCAGACTCGTGCTGGTAAAAGATACACCCTGGTGATCGTAGATGAATTCTCCAGATATTGTTGGGTGATCTTTCTCAGGTCTAAAAATGAAGCTGCTGCTGAAATCATCAGTCTTATCAAGCAAATTGAGCTCAAGTACAGTCGAAAAGTGTGTAAGTTAATAAGTGACAATGGAACTGAATTCTAGAATGCAACTCTTGAGTCATTCTGTACTGACACTGGCATCTCCTAGAATTTCTCATCAGCCTGCTCTCCAGAACAGAATGGAGTGGTGGAAAGGAAGAATCGAACGCTGATAGAAGCTGCCAGGAGTATGCTTGCTGAATCTGGTCTTCCTACCAGTTTCTGGGCTGAAGCAATTGCAACTGCTTGCCACACCCAGAATCGATCAGTGTATGTGAAGCGACACAAGAAGACATCCTATGAAATATTAAGAAATAGAAAACCAAATATTGGTTATTTTCACGTTTTTGGATGTCCAGTTTACATCCTGAACGACTCCAGTCAGTGGCAAATTTGATGCCAAAGCTGATGAAGGATATTTTTAGGATATTCAGCCATTCGCAAGGCCTTCAGAGTCTATAACAAGAGACTGGAGAAGGTCCATGAGTCAATTCATGTCACATTTGATGAATTAAATGCTGCAATCAATAAAAAGCCAACCCTTGATACTCCCCCAGTAACTCCAATTGTCTTCTGTGAATCTGATCCTATCAACTACAATAAAGATTCAGAAGACACAGTTTCCAGTCATCCTGATCTGGAACCTGTTCAGACTAAGAAACCCTCCAGTAGTATTCCATTCTATACTTCAATTATTTTCAAGCTGCCCTCTGAAATTATTATTGGATCAGATGTTCGTACTACTCCCCCAGTATCAGTTCCAGTAGAAACTGAACCAGTACTTCAAGAAATGCCTTCAAATGAAGAATTTCATGATGCAAATCGTGATTTAAATGACTCAGATAAAGATATTGAAGTAGTCTGGCAAGATCCTCCTCCTGAAGCAACACCAGAGGAGACTCAACTGAACTCTTGCGCTGATATTGTTGTCAGTCGAGGGGTTCTGACCAGAAGAGCCTCCAGTAATCAATGCTTATATGTCAGTTTCTTATCACTGAACGAACCAAAGAAGATTGACGAGGCTATGGAAGATCCAAGCTGGGTGATAGCTATGCAAGAAGAGCTTCACCAGTTTGAAAGGAACAAGGTCTGGTACCTGGTTCCTTTCCCAGTTGGAAAGAAAGAACCAATTGGAACCAGATGGGTCTTCAGAAACAAGGTAGATGAAGATGGCCACGTAATCAGAAACAAGGCCAGACTGGTAGCACAAGGGTACTGCTAGTCAGATGTCGATTTTGATGAATCATTTGCTCCAGTGGCTAGACTTGAAGCGATCAGAATATTTTTAGCATTCGCTGCTCATCATCAATTCAAGGTCTACCAGATGGACGTTAAAAGTGCATTCTTGAATGGAAAACTTGAAGAAGAAGTTTATGTCAGACAACCACCAGGTTTCGTTGATGAAAAGCATCCACATTGGGTATATCGTCTGGACAAAGCGCTATATGGCCTCAAACAAGCCCCACGTGCCTGGTATGATACTCTGACTAAACATTTATTGAAAAATGGTTTTAAAAGAGGTGCAATTGACAATACCTTATTTATTCTTCATGAAAAAGGTAATCTTCTGATGGTACAAATTTATGTTGATGATATTATTTTTGGGTCTACTGATAACAAAATGTGCAAGAAATTTTCGAAAATAATGTCGACTGAATATGAAATGAGTTTAATGGGTGAATTAACATAGTTTCTTGGACTCCAGATTAAACAGACCAGAGATGGTATTTTTATTAATCAGGAAAAATATGTTAAAGATCTTTTAAAGAAATATGATATGAACTCTTCACCATCTAAACCCACTACAATTTCTGCACCATTAACACTGGACTCAGATCCAGATGGTAAACCAGTGAACACCACTGTCTATAGAGGCATGGTTGGTTCACTGATGTATTTAACTGCCAGTAGACCAGATATTATGTTTTCATATGTTTATGTGCCAGATATCAGTCTAATCCAAAAGAATCTCATATGCTTGCTGTAAAGCGCATACTGAAATACCTTAAGGGTGTCCCCAGTTTGGGTCTTTGGTATCCCAAAGGCTCAGGCATGGATCTAATGGGTTATTCAGATTTAGATCATGCAGGTTGTAAGATAGACAGGAAATCCACTACTGGTGGATGTCATTTCCTTGGTGGCAAACTGGTCAGTTGGACCAGTAAGAAGCAAACTTCAGTTTCATTGTCCACTGCTGAAGCTGAATACATGTCTGCAGCCAGTTGTTGTGCTCAGATACTCTGGATGAAGAACCAGTTGCTTGATTTTGGTATTAAGTATTCAAAGACCCCAATCTTTTGTGAGAATACCAGTGCCATTGCTATCTCGAACAATCCAGTCATGCACTCAAAGACGAAGCACATTGATCTCAGGTATCACTTCATTCGTGATAATATTGTGAAAGGCAACATTGAACTCCATTTTATTCCCACTGATAAACAACTCGCTGACATTTTTACCAAACCTCTGGATGTCAAAACTTTTGAATATCTTGTTGGTGAGTTGGGAATGTTAAACCCTTAAATCTGGAACCTTGGTATTGAACGCCTTTGTGTACTATCATGGATCCTTGATTTAAAGATTTATAAATCTATGACTGCTTAGATATCGAACGCCTTTGTGTACTATCTTTGATTTAATCGATTTTTGGATCAACATTCCAGGGGGAAGACTGAAAGATATATTTTTGTTCTTAAAATGCTTTAATTTCAAGGGGAATTTATTAATTTATTTTCTCACTGGACAAAATTTTCCAGAAAATATTACTGGTACCTTGTAAATGTGTCCCTCTCACTGGTAATTAGATAGGTTGAAGTGCATGTTTGAGGTGACTTTTGTCTCCTTTTAAATGTGTCCCTCTCATTTGTCTGTATTAGTTGACGTACATGTTTGAGGTTACCAGTCTCTTTCAAATGGTTTTCACTGGTACTTTACTGGAGTGTGCCTCCAGTGTACCATCAGTGCATGCTTCACTGGCATAATCCACCAGTGATACTAGAGTGTCCAGTCAACCTCCAGATGCACTGAAATGAGTCATGGTTTGTCAGTCATAATACTTTTTAATACTTGGTCTTTGTGCGTGCCACGTATGCAAAATCTTTGAAAAGATATTTATCTTGATATTTATCTTATTATCCTACGTGGCATGTTATTTTTTCAAAGAAATGATGGTATTTTTACTTTGGGAAGACAAAAAGTGCAAGTTGGTAATGTTTGTGGGCTGTAAACCGTCACACATTTATGTGTGATGTGATGTATTTAATGCGGATCTCAGAACCCGATCAAAATTATATTTGATAAATTCAAATTAACCGTTTGAGTTCCACATTCTCTCTCCTATATAAATACTCACTTTCATTTTCATTAGCATTTACTTCGAACATATTTACTCCAAAATTCTTCAAATTCCTTCATTTACTTCATTCTTCATTCAATTTCCAATCATAAATCTCTCTCATATTTACTTCATCAAATCTTCATAAACCCTAATTTTTTTTCATATCATCTATCTATCATATTCAATGGCACCAAGACAATCTAATTCACCGAAAAATCTGCTCGCTGCTGAATATGCTCCCGTTCCAAATATTGTAAAGGCACCTCATATTACATTAGAGGCAAAGGCAATAAGAATAAACATGAATAATTGGATGGCCAAACTCTCACTCTCTAGTGTTCATAATGCCCAATCCATTATTGGGAGATTAAATACCTTTTTTCTCTCATGTCCTCTTTATGGTGCATTGACCCTAAATCCTAGGAGGATGTACCACGACTATCTCTGTGAATTCTGGCACACTGCAGTATATGATGATGAAACTTCCTCAATTTCTTATTATCTTAAGCAAGGTACCAGATCCTTGGCTTTCACTGTTGATACACTCAGGTCTGTTCTTCAATTGAACTATTTTGAACAGAATGAGATGCCCATTGAACTTCCCTCTGGCATAAATACAAGGGAAGTGTGCAGATTGATGGGGCACACAGACATACTGGATGAGCATGGCCAGCTATCCAGAAAGGGAACAATCTACATGAGCAGGTTGTCAGACTCATGGAGATTCTATTTCACTCATTTAGTTGAATGTTTGGGAGGCAATTCTGGAGGACTTGACCAGATAAATCAAACACATCTCCAGATTGCTTACTGCCTCTGGTTTGGATACAGAGTGGATTTTGCTCAGATTTTATTTGATGATCCGGTAGAGCGTCTTAAGGTGAAAGGTAGAAAAGCATTTGTACCTTATATTCGTTTCCTTTCATTATTTTTCAAAAGAGCTCTAGGTGACCAGTATGATTTTGAAACCACTCACTTTTCTGTATGTGAGTATATGCGTGATCTGAGCAACCTTAAATCTCCACCAAATGAGGTTGTTATAACACGATTTCTATCACTGAATTCAATTCATCAATGGCGGTTTGGATAGTGTGTGTTCTTGGTGTTTGTGTGTGTTTTGAGAGAAAATCGAAGGTAACTGTGTGTGAATTAACAGTTATAAAAATTATGTGTAATGTTCTGTGTAATTGTTATGATCTCTAAGGTATGAGAGGGCTATTTATAGTCTAATTCTACAATTATGCTAATTGTCACAATTAGCCCCTCAACCTTAGTAATCATTTATCTATGAATTAATAACAAGAAATTCCTCTAATCTAGATTATAATTTATCACTATTTTTGGATTTCTAACATTCTCCCCCTTAGTGATACATTGTAATGAAGTACGTGTTATATTGTCTTGTAGGAATGAATTTGATGAGCCCGGTGGTGAAGACAATTGGTGTGTTGAAACAAGTCTTCAAAGCATTCTCTTTTGTCTTTGGAGAACTTGATTCAGTCTTGATCTTGGTCTTGAACTTCTTGAAGTTAAATCATGTGAGGATTCTCAATGTTCTTTTAGAACAGAGAATAATGAATGCGTGTGAGTCTTGAATGAAGAGAATAATGAAGTCGAACAAATGTGTGTGTGACTTGAATCTTCGAGAATTGTTGAATCATGAATCAGAGTTGTCTTTTGAAATGCGGAAGGTATAAATCTTGGTTTCGAATGTTTCAATCTTCGATTCTTGAGTGAAATTCAACTTTTCAATTCTTCAGTTTTAATTTTTGAATGAATTTCATCTTCTTGGAATGAAGTTTCATGAATATGAACTCTCCCCCTTGATGTATGCATTGGAGTTTCTTGAACAAAATGTTGTAGTATGACTTGAAGATCTTTGAATGAAGAGTGTTTGATGAAGACTCTGTTAAAGCTTTTACTTCTTTGACTTGAATCTTCTAACCA
>CM067170.1:97824672-97853540 GCA_034093135.1 Erigeron breviscapus | reverse complement strand
AATTCAATAATAAAAAGGGAGACCATTCTCATGCTTCAAATTATGTTTTCAAAAGTATAACCTAACTTATATTCGTTGGAAACCACATAAACATGATTCGTTATAAGCTTGGATTGAATGAATGTTAAGAATTAATCAATTAGATTGTGATGATTCACGATAACGAAAACCGAGGAATTGACACAATTAAATTATCTATTCATTAACTAGATTACAAGTTCATAAGAGATTCTTTCAATAATCCATGATTAACAAGAAATTGAAATCAAAAGATAGATGAATTTCATTCAAAGTCATAAACAAGTAATCATTCATTCAAACCAAACAACATTAGATGTAAAACACTAATTAAGAATTAAACATCTAATCCAACTTGAACATAAGAAAGGTTGAATACAATTGTCTTACATAACTGTTCACATGAGAATGATCGAAAGAAAATTAGCCTAAAGTCTTCATCATTGAATCTTCAATTTGGATTGTCATCTCCATGAATTTGTGATTTTATGATGAAATTGGGGTGTTGGGAAGGTTAGAAATTGCTCCAGGTATCTAAAGCATGAATGGTAACTTCCCCAAGTCGTGTTTTAATTAGATATAAACTGAAAATAAAACAAATCCACAAAATTCGGATTTTGCTCAGCAGGGGGCGTAACCTACGCCAGGACTGGGCGTAAGGTACGCCAGGCATATCAGGATCAGCGTAAGCTACGCTGGGTTCCAACGTAAGCTACGCTAGTTCAAATCTTCAGTTTTCTAGATTTTTCTTCCTTGGACTTCATTCGACTTGTTTGACTTGCTTCTTGACCCGATTAGTTCCATTTCATCACCTAGAGCCTGGAATCACTTAACAAACATAAAAACGCCCTAATCGTCTATTAACCTTCACAAAACAAGTCACTTTTACACATTAAAGTCATACGAATTAGGCGTTTATCACATTCCCCAACTTAACTCTTTTTCGTCCCGAAAAAGACATTCATCATGTGACAAGTTAAATTACAATCTCATAATATTTCCTATCATCAAAGAAACACCATATAAGAGTTATACCAACTATACATACTTGTAAAACTCAACCCTCAAGCAATCTTCAAAGTACACTTGGGCGAAACCAAATAATGCAAACCAAATCACATAACACAATCAACTAATAAGACTTACAACTATCAAAAGATTTACGACTAGCAAATAGAAATATATAAATGTGCAATTAAACCTAATAAACCTCAAGTTTGCCACAATACATGCATTACACTCTCACAATGTGCACTCTCCTCGGTCCATATTTTGAGTGAATTAGCAAAAGATGTGCTAATATAGATATATATAAAGCTCACAACCCATTATTGCAACACTAAAAGTCATAGGCTAGTACACAAATCGAATCAAGACCTCATAACTCAAATTATCACTTCGGCATTCATACAAGATTGATGGAAATAATGGAATGAAACACGGTAATGATTCTCATTTGGGCAATTTACTAGAATGATTTTGGGAACATTTCACTTTGGTTCTTTTTGATCAACTTACATGGATAATTGAATTGATTTTCACTTATGACCATATACTTTAACTTTTTCAACCGGATATTGCAATTTTGACTTGACTTTGTTCTTTCTTTCGATTCATCATCATAAACAACACAACTTTGAACAACTACACGAATTTCATGCCGAGGTAAGGTGGAATATGGATTGAATTGTATGATTGTTTTCATTTTAAGCACATAATCCGGGTTAGAGGTCTCGACACGGTAAGTGCACTAGTTCTAACCTAATGTACAATAATGGGCTCACACAATAGAATCATCACGAGAAATCATGCTACGCTAACAATCTAAATAAATCGTCGACAAGGCGTTTTTCTCTCACGAAATTGAAGGATATAACGGATATAAGTGTGATACATGCATTATGGCTCACAATTGGCATATTACCTTCAATTGTACATTTCTATGTTTTTACTTGCTAGCAACTCTATCAAGACGCTCATAAGTCAACCATGTCATGCAACCTAATCTACACTACCTAGCCCCACTTACATGTACAAATCCAATCACAAGAAAATCTCATTTTACAAACATGTATAGCCAATATAACTCGAATATTTTGCCCCTAAGGGTCAATTCCATACTACAAGAAAGTAAATTAACATCTAAACTAAAAACATAAGTTAAATTAACAAGAAAATGAAATCTACCTACGAAATTAAAATTGCAAAAACACAAAAAATAAACACTTATAATCACATAGTCACACAAGAAGAACAGAAAAATAAATAGAAGGTACCAATCACTGTCGTGGACCTTGCGGTCCAAAGATCGACTCCATCAAGCCCCGATATAGAGATTGGGCCTCAAATGGATCAGTGGCTGCTGATGGTGGATCACTCGAGCTCCCCTCAACCCGTCCAACACAAGAATGTCTCGGGAACCACTCAGAATCGTGGCTCTGAGGATAATATGGATGGGCTGTAGGAACATAAGTCTGCCTGTAGTCATATGGCGGAGGAGTCTCTCTATATTCAAGACCCGCAATGTGGTCCTGATGATGACGGACTCACTCTGAATACTCGAACTGATTCCTCAACTGCTGTTCCTGAGCGTATGCCATGGCTAGCTCATAACTCCTCCGCTGCACACCCTGGCTAGCAGTCATGTCCCACATACTCCTCTCATAAGATGTCCACTCATCATACTCTCTAGGCCGCTCAAAACCAAAACTCGGCCCAGTACCTCCTATCCCAGCGCCTAACAAACCATCCATCCTTCCTTCAAACCCCTCTCTAGCTGCACTAAACTCACCTCTTTCATTAACACCCCTTAGTTCCATTAGTGCTATCGCCTCCTCCCGACTAATCCCCTCCTTAAGAGCTATTAAATAACCATGGGTTTTCAGATCCCTAAGGAGTTTGAACTGTGGTTCATCTTTAAACTCCCACTCATTCTCTTTCAACAACCGTTTCATAGAATAAGAAGTATGACCCAAATTTTGCAACATGATCTCCTTTGGGATTACCTTATGGATGTGAAGAAGGCGGGAGATAAGTCTAGGATGGGGAATGATGAGCTTGTTTTTCTTGTTTCGTGCATCCCAAATGTTAGACATTACAAGTTGCCTAAATGATAAAGCTAGATTTCCCGTCACCAAAGCATACAACACAACAACGTCTTGAAATCTAATCAGGCCTTTATCACTAGTTCGAGGACACACATTCCAACTAAGAATTGACATAATCAAACGGGGCAATGGTTTCAACAAAGCACGCTCTAGCTTAAAATTTGCACTTAAAGCGTCTCGGTGAACAACAAAAACTTCAGAAAGCATATCATGCCAATTATCAAGCGTTTCTACCCCCGTTAGTACTTTCTCTGTCAATTAATCAAAATCCCTCCCTGAAGTGGCACCCGTATCAAACTTGGCTATTTTATCTAAGGTAGCAAAAGACATTGTTACCTTCTTTCCATTCACTGTGCCAACTAACTTAGTGGTCACAGGAGGGTTACTACCAGGAGTCATCTCTAAAGTACCCATCCAATTGATAATTCCATCCAAATAAATTTCAGAATCATCATTATTATTCCAAACCAAAGCTTGTTTCCAGCCCATATTTTCAAAAGCTTCAACCATCCCAAACCCCCTAAAGTCCGCCAAAATAAGTTTTCGTTCACCCACTAATTGGTCCATAAGATTTCTAGCCTCGGCCATCTTTTCTTTGAACAATATCAATTGCCATTCAGTGGGTAAAGTATGTAAAGCTATACCTTGCCTCCAGTCGGGTTTTTCGGCTTCCATGTCAACCTCCATCTCTTCACTTCTTGGTGGTGAGTTTTCTTCTTCTGCTTCTTGAATAACCAATTGCTTTCTCTTTTTCTTTTGTTCACTTGATGAAGTATAACCCTTCTTACTAAAGTTTTTCACTAGCTTTCCGGCTTTCTTGATAGCATCCATGTCAACAAAATTCAATCTCGAAAAATAGGCTGAAATTAGAAAAACAATTATGGGGGTTTTGTAGCCCTTGAAAAGTTATGCAATTTAGCCTCAAGAATTGTTGAAATTGATGGAGAATTGAAGAAGTTATGGTTGATTGAATGATTAGGGTTTTTGGAAAATAAATGAGAAAAGAAGAAGAGAAATCGATAGATAGATGGATACTGATATGTATGTGTGGGTGAAAAGAAAAGAACATCTGATTATGTGGCCTTAATTAAAAGTTTTCAAATTTTCGAATTTTTTATTGAATAAAAAAAAAAATTCCTGAACAGCGCCCACCGTAACTTACGCCGGAGGTTGGCGTAATTTACGCCTAATGAGTTTGTAATGCCGTAACCTATGCTAATCCTTAACGTAACCTACGCTAGGCAAAAGAGACCAACCGTAAGCTACGCTAAGACTGGCGTAAGGTACGCCGCTCTCCATTTGGCGTCTGGTTGCAAGTTTTTCAGCGTAAACAGAGGAGTTTCACTGTAAGGTCTATTTGGGCACTTCCAGGGCGCCGTAACCTACGCCTTGTGCGGCGTAATTACGCTGAAATTGAAAAACTCGTTCTCCTGAGCACCGTAAATTACGGTGGTGGTACCGTAGCCTACGCCACTTCAGAACTTTTTTTTTTTTTTAAACTACAGCCACACTTTTTAACAAATTCAGCGGCATCTTTAAAGATACTAGGCCAAAACAAACCACACATTAAAACCTTATAATCTGTCTTTTGACCGCTGAAGTGACCTCCACATGCAAATGAGTGTGCATGAGTCAACATATCTTGAATCTCCTCTTCTGGAACGCATCTTCTCACCAATTAATCCGGGCCAACTTTGAACAAATCCGGCTCATCCCAAATGTATTGCTTGGCTTGTGCAAGAATTGTTGAAATTGATGGAGAATTGAAGAAGTTATGGTTGATTGAATGATTAGGGTTTTTGGAAAATAAATGAGAAAAGAAGAAGAGAAATCGATAGATAGATGGATACTGATATGTATGTGTGGGTGAAAAGAAAAGAACATCTGATTATGTGGCCTTAATTAAAAGTTTTTCACTAGCTTTCCGGCTTTCTTGATAGCATCCATGTCAACAAAATTCAATCTCGAAAAATAGGCTGAAATTAGAAAAACAATTATGGGGGTTTTGTAGCCCTTGAAAAGTTATGCAATTTAGCCTCAAGAATTGTTGAAATTGATGGAGAATTGAAGAAGTTATGGTTGATTGAATGATTAGGGTTTTTGGAAAATAAATGAGAAAAGAAGAAGAGAAATCGATAGATAGATGGATACTGATATGTATGTGTGGGTGAAAAGAAAAGAACATCTGATTATGTGGCCTTAATTAAAAGTTTTTCACTAGCTTTCCGGCTTTCTTGATAGCATCCATGTCAACAAAATTCAATCTCGAAAAATAGGCTGAAATTAGAAAAACAATTATGGGGGTTTTGTAGCCCTTGAAAAGTTATGCAATTTAGCCTCAAGAATTGTTGAAATTGATGGAGAATTGAAGAAGTTATGGTTGATTGAATGATTAGGGTTTTTGGAAAATAAATGAGAAAAGAAGAAGAGAAATCGATAGATAGATGGATACTGATATGTATGTGTGGGTGAAAAGAAAAGAACATCTGATTATGTGGCCTTAATTAAAAGTTTTCAAATTTTCGAATTTTTTATTGAATAAAAAAAAAAATTCCTGAAAAAAAAAAAAAAAAAAAAAAAAAAAAAAAAAAAAAAAAAAAAAAAAAAAAAAAAAAAAAAAAAAAAAAAAAAAAAAAAATTCAAACAACCTCATAAGATGGTGGACTTGAGATGAAGTTCACCATTTCCTTTGTAGCTCCATTTATGTCGGTTGCATCCAAATAGGGCTTCAATCGGTGTCCGTCGACCATTTGCTTCACACCATCCTTTGGATCTTCAATTTCAATCTCACCAAAGTTCCCTACTCTTGTGATGGTATATGGACCCATCCATTTGTTTTTGAGCTTTCCGGGAAAAAACTTAAGTCTTGAATTGTAAAGCCACACTTTTTGGCCAACTTCGAACACTTTCTTCTTCAACTTTGCATCATGAACCGCTTTCATCTTGTCTTTGTAAGTTGATGCACATTCATATGCCTCATTCCTCAAATCTTCCAACTCACATAGCTGCAACTTTCTTTCTTTTCCTGCATTCTCAAAATCCATGTTAACGGCTTTAACGGCCCACAATGCCCTATGTGCAAGTTCAATTGGAAGATGACAACCCTTCCCATAAACCAGCCGGTAAGGAGTAGTGCCAATAGGTATCTTCAAAGCGTTTCGAAAAGCCCATAAAGCATCATTAAGTTTGGTTGACCAATCTTTTCTATCGGGTCTTACTGTCTTTTGCAAAATCTCTTTAATTTGCCTATTGGACACTTCTACTTGCCCATTTGTTTGTGGGTGATATGGAGTGGCAATCTGGTGGTTTATGCCATACCGTTTGAGAAGTTTTCCAAACTGAATTTTTTTGAAATGAGATCCCCCATCGCTTATGATCACACGAGGGATTCCAAATCTTGAGAAAATATTGCTTTGGACAAACTTGCACACAACGGTATGGTCATTGGTCCTAGTGGCAATGGCTTCTACCCATTTAGACACATAATCTACGGCCACTAAAATGTAGTAATTACCAAAGGAATTAGGGAAGGGACCCATAAAGTCAATGCCCCAAACATCAAAAATGTTGACAACTAAAATGGGTTGCATGGGTATTTCATTCCTCTTGGTAATACTACCTAGTTGTTGACACCTAACACACTTTTTAACAAATTCAGCGGCATCTTTAAAGATACTAGGCCAAAACAAACCACACATTAAAACCTTATAATCTGTCTTTTGACCGCTGAAGTGACCTCCACATGCAAATGAGTGTGCATGAGTCAACATATCTTGAATCTCCTCTTCTGGAACGCATCTTCTCACCAATTAATCCGGGCCAACTTTGAACAAATCCGGCTCATCCCAAATGTATTGCTTGGCTTGTGCAAGGAATTGTTGCTTCTTTCTCTTGGCCCAATGCTCCGGTAGCTTACCTGCGGACAGAAAATTGACAATGTTTGCATACCAAGGGACAAAAATTTCTAGGGAATCACCGACCATATCCGAGAAGATACTCATCATGCACCTTTGAAAGGTGGCAGGAGCATTACATAACCCGAATGGCATTCGCCTAAAAGCAAAAGTCCCATATGGGCATGTAAATGTGGTCTTGTGTTGATCATCGGGATGAATAGCAATCTGATTATAACCCGAATAACCATCTAGAAAACAATAAAACTTCTGACCTGCAAGCTTTTCGATGATTTGATCAATGAATGGCAATGGGAAATGATCCTTTGAAGTAGCGGTGTTCAACTTTCGGTAGTCAATGCATACCCTCCACCTGGTGATGGGTCGGGTAGCAATTTGCTCACCACTATCTCCTTTCACCACTTGAATTCCAGCTTTCTTAGGTACCGTTTGTGTTGGAATTACCCACGTGCTATCCAAAATTGGGTAAATAATTCCAGCATCCAACCACTTTAGCACCTCTTTCTTCACAACTTCACGCATATGAGGATTCAATCTTCTTTGAGCATCACGTGAAGGTTTTGCTTCAGCATCGGTGATGATTTTGTGCATCACAATTGATGGGCTAATTCCTTTCAAGTAGGCAATTGTCCATCCAATAGCCGCCTTGTATTCCTTGAGCACCTTTAGTAATGCTCTTTCTTGAACTTCTTCCAAATTTGATGCAATGATCACCGACAAAGTTTGCTCATCTCCCAAAAATGCATACTTCAAATGTGATGGGAGCTCTTTCAATTCCACTTGTGGTGGACTTTCAATGGATGGCTTAAGATGGGTATCAATATGATCCGGTAGACTTTCCACTAAATGAGTCCATGGTGGTCTACCTTATTGAACGGCCATGATTTCCCATTCTTTCTCCTCCTTTTTCAATGCCTCACTATGCTCCAAGATCAACCTATCAACCAAAGCACAAGTCTCCCGTGTGTCTTCCTCATTTTCATGAGGAATGCACTCATCAATGACGTCCGCCATAAAGCATTCGTCACTAACTACGGGGTTAGGAACACTAGCAAAAACATTTAACCTCAATTTACGGTTTCCAAAAGTCATTTCAACCGTACCCCTTCTACAATCAATTAATGCATTAGCGGTGGCCAAAAGGGTCTACCCATGATGACATTGGGCTGCCTAACATTACCACTTGATGCAAAATCAAGTACCAAAAAGTCTACGGGGTAATAGAAGTCCTCCACCTTCACAATCACATCTTGGACAATTCCTCTAGGAAGTTTTAGGGACAAATCAGCCATCACCAAGGTGGTGTCGACTTTTTCTAAAGGTCCAAAGTCATATTGGTCACACAAACTTCTCGGAAGAATACTCACACCCGCCCCCATATCCAAAATTGGGTAAATAATTCCAGCATCCAACCACTTTAGCACCTCTTTCTTCACAACTTCACGCATATGAGGATTCAATCTTCTTTGAGCATCACGTGAAGGTTTTGCTTCAGCATCGGTGATGATTTTGTGCATCACAATTGATGGGCTAATTCCTTTCAAGTAGGCAATTGTCCATCCAATAGCCGCCTTGTATTCCTTGAGCACTTTCAGTAATGCCCTTTCTTGAACTTCTTCCAAATTTGATGCAATGATCACCGACAAAGTTTGCTCATCTCCCAAAAATGCATACTTCAAATGTGATAGGAGCTCTTTCAATTCCACTTGTGGTGGACTTTCAATGGATGGCTTAAGATGGGTATCAATGTGATCCGGTAGACTTTCCACCAAATGAGTCCATGGTGGTCTACCTTATTGAACGGCCATGATTTCCCATTCTTTCTCCTCCTTTTTCAATGCCTCACTATGCTCCAAGATCAACCTATCAACCAAAGCACAAGTCTCCCGTGTGTCTTCCTCATTTTCATGAGGAATGCACTCATCAATGACGTCCGCCATAAAGCATTCGTCACTAACTACGGGGTTAGGAACACTAGCAAAAACATTTAACCTCAATTTACGGTTTCCAAAAGTCATTTCAACCGTACCCCTTCTACAATCAATTAATGCATTAGCGGTGGCCAAATAGGGTCTACCCATGATGACATTGGGCTGCCTAACATTACCACTTGATGCAAAATCAAGTACCAAAAAGTCTACGGGGTAATAGAAGTCCTCCACCTTCACAATCACATCTTGGACAATTCCTCTAGGAAGTTTTAGGGACAAATCAGCCATCACCAAGGTGGTGTCGACTTTTTCTAAAGGTCCAAAGTCATATTGGTCACACAAACTTCCGGAAGAATACTCACACCCGCCCCCATATCCAAAATTGCCTTATTCATTTTAAAATAACCAACTTGAATAGTAATTAAAGGCGCTCCCAGATCTTGGAGTTTAGGTGGGAGTATGCCCATCACAACGGCACTAACTTCTTCATTTAAAACAATTTTCTTTGGAAGTTTATGGTGCCGTTTTTGGGTACACAACTCCTTAAGATACTTAGCATAAGCCGGAACTTGTTTGATATATCAATAAGAGGTATATTAATTTTCACTTGCTTAAAAATTTCCCACATTTCTTCCTCATGCGGACCTCTTTTCTTAAGTGTAGGCCTAAGTTTTGGATCAATCAAAGCCAAAGGAAAAGGAATGGTATTACCCTTCATATCCTTTCCTTGTTTTTCAGAAAATTTTTCACTAGACATATTGTTTTCTACCTCTTTAAAAGACACTTTTTTATTTGATTTAGGTAGAACAAGTTCCGGTTCATGCTCACTATCTTCATGCTCATCAACATCCTCCACCACACCATCAACAAGTGATGATGGAGGCATAACTTTATTATCATAAACCTTACCACTACGAAGAAGACTTACATTGTTGATTTCCACATTCTTGACATTCTTTGAGCCGCCACTTTGGTGTTGTGGATTGACCTTGGTATCACTTGGTAGCTTCCCGGGATTCTTCCTCAATTCCGATACATCCTCCGCCAATTGGCCAACTTGATTTTGCAAAGACTCAACCGTCTTGTCCCGAATCTCATTCTTTCTATCCATCTCTTTCAAGTACTCCATGATCTCCCGGGTTGACACATCATTGCCTCCCGAAGGCCCACCTTGATTATTACCTTGTTGATAGTTCCTTGGGTAGCCTCTATTGATTCCTCCCTGATTTTGGCCACCTTGGTAATTCCCTTGGTTGTAATTTCGGCCTTGGAATGGTTGAGATGGTGCTCCACTGTTTTGGTTGTTTCCTTGAAAGTTCGGGTTGAGTTGATTTGAAGAATTTCCATACCGAAGATTTGGATGGTTTCTCATTCCCGGATGATAAGTGTTGGAGTTCATGTCAAATTGCCTCTTTTCTTCATACACTTGATTCACTTCTTTAATTTGCTCCGGGACCAATGGACATTGCAAAGCCGTATGTCCAAGCTCATCACAACTTTCACAAATATTCTTGAGAAACTTGAGCAACACCCCTATTTTCAGCTTTCCCCAACTTGGCAAACTTTCGTTCCAATGCTTCAAGTCTATCTTTGGTGGCTTGATCACTTGTTGATGAAGTAGAAGCTATTGGATGTCTTGCCCTCCTATTGGATTGTGCTTGCCTTTTTGAATTCACATTCATTTTCTCCAAGAATTCCCAATCAACATCTTCGGGATTTGTCAAAAAAGTTCCATTGCTAATTGAATTCACATCTCTTTTCTCCTCCGATAACAAACCATCATAGAAAGCCGTGATCAACTCCCATTTAGCAATTCCATGGTGAGGACATGTTCTCAACAACTCATTGAACCTCTTGAAAGCTTCATAGAATGTTTCACCTGATTATTGTTGAAAAGTTCTTATGGAATTCCTTGCATCACTAGTCTTTTGCATGGTGTAGTACTCATCTAAGAATTGTTGTTGCATTTCAGCCCATGTAAAGATACTACCCGATGGCAATGCTAAGAACCATTGTTTTGCTTTATCCTTCAAAGTGAACTGAAATAAGATAAGCTTGACTTCATCCGCTGAGAATCCTTGACCTCCAATGGTGCCACAAATCGCCTCAAACTCCGATATGTGCAAATAAGGCTCTTCCGATGCCTTCCCATAGAAACTCGGTAAAATGCTCAAACATTGCGGCCTAACCTCAAAAGCTCTACCCCTTAACACCGGTGGTACTATAGGTGAAGCATTCATGGCTATGGCGGGTCGGAAATGACTATCAACTCCTTGTGGTGGAGGTTGATAGTTCATGTGTGGCATGACACGGTTGTGTGGTTGGTAATTGGGTGGAACTCCACGACGGTATTGACGTGGTGGTAGACCATGAGGAACTCTTGGTCCTTGGTTGATGTATTGAGGTTGGTTATATTGGGTGTATTGATAGTTTTGTGATTGCACATAATCTTCCCCATCATTCCAATCATACCCATCCGCATGATCATCAAATCTCCCATCATCCCAGTTATCAACCCTATCATATACCGACTCCTCCGCACCTCGTGATGCATCTCCAACATAGGTTGGTGTTCCTTGTCGATTGGGGTTTGTGTAACCACTCCTTATTGATCGGGGTGGATGTGATGGTTGACGTTGATTTTGAAGTTGGGCATGTGGTTCAGGGTTAGTTTCTTGGTGAGTTCCGATGGGTGGGTTGTTTCTTTATGAGTTACCGGGGTCACTCATGGTTGCACGGTGAAGTACTCGATTCCTTCTAGTTGTTTTCTCAATCTCCGGATCAAACAACAAAGGTGACTTCTTCTTTGAATACCTCGTATGCATACACAACCTGTAATCTACACAAACAACACACCTCGTGTAACACTGAACTACAAAAATTCAAAAGGAAATAAACAAACTACTAACAAAAACTAAACTAATTCTTTTTGAATTTTCTGAAAATTTTTACTAAACTAATTTAAAACAAACTTTAACACTTTGCACACCGATTCCCCGGCAGCGGCGCCAAAATTTGATCGATGTCGTTGGACCGATCAAAAATAAAACTAAATACCAATAATTAGTACGAGTAAATAGAGTATCGTATCCTCAGGGAATCATGGGAAAGTGTTGAACAATTTACAAAGTTAATTAAACTAGGCATAAACTTAAAATCGATTGATTGATTGATTTGATTAAAAACTAAAATTGATTATGAACTTAACAAAATAATTCAATAATAAAAAGGGAGACCATTCTCATGCTTCAAATTATGTTTTCAAAAGTATAACCTAACTTATATTCGTTGGAAACCACATAAACATGATTCGTTATAAGCTTGGATTGAATGAATGTTAAGAATTAATCAATTAGATTGTGATGATTCACGATAACGAAAACCGAGGAATTGACACAATTAAATTATCTATTCATTAACTAGATTACAAGTTCATAAGAGATTCTTTCAATAATCCATGATTAACAAGAAATTGAAATCAAAAGATAGATGAATTTCATTCAAAGTCATAAACAAGTAATCATTCATTCAAACCAAACAACATTAGATGCAAAACACTAATTAAGAATTAAACATCTAATCCAACTTGAACATAGGAAAGGTTGAATACAATTGTCTTACATAACTGTTCACATGAGAATGATCAAAAGAAAATTAACCTAAAGTCTTCATCATTGAATCTTCAATTTGGATTGTCATCTCCATGAATTTGTGATTTTATGATGAAATTGGGGTGTTGGGAAGGTTAGAAATTGCTCCAGGTATCTAAAGCATGAATGGTAACTTCCCCAAGTCGTGTTTTAATTAGATATAAACTGAAAATAAAACAAATCCACAAAATTCGGATTTTGCTCAGCAGGGGGCGTAACCTACGCCAGGACTGGGCGTAAGGTATGCCAGGCATATCAGGATCAGCGTAAGTTATGCTGGGTTCCAGCGTAAGCTACGCTAGTTCAAATCTTCAGTTTTCCAGATTTTTCTTCCTTGGACTTCATTCGACTTGTTTAACTTGCTTCTTGACCCGATTAGTTCCATTTCATCACCTAGAGCCTGGAATCACTTAACAAACATAAAAACGCCCTAAATCGTCTATTAACCTTCACAAAACAAGTCACTTTTACACATTAAAGTCATACGAATTAGGCGTTTATCATTTATCCATGTCTATATTCCTAAACTTGTCCCACTCCACCACATTTGTCATGCTAAATGCTGACGATTGTGCCTCATCACCTGTACAATGGATCTTCAGTCAACGATATACGATGTTGCCAGGCATACAAACAAAGCGTGTGCCATGAAGATCAATCTAACGTCTTTCTGGAAGGGAATACGACTATAATTCCAAATTTATGTTATTACTCTAATTCTTAAAGTTCTTAACGATTTCTTATTTTACATTTATGCTAGATTTGGATCAAGTCTGATAAGCCTTCACCATCACCTTGCAAACCAACAATTAAAGCTCTATTTCAAGTTGGTTTATGTATGTGGACGTAATTATACTTAGAACCCCGATATCCGGTCTCAAGACTCAATGACCCCATTTATTAAAAAAATGGCCATTTATGGAACGCTTGATCTACCAGCACATGTGCAGTTTCACAGCCTGTTGGAAATATTATTTTGTATGGTCAGTTTTAGAAGGGTTTATGATTCTTCCAGGCCTGGGTTACCGTGGATGGACTGATTCTTTACAGATGAGAAGTATCTAATATTCAACATATAGATTATACTGTATCTCTATCTCTACTCCTTTATAAAGGATTTTGGGTTTTTTATTTATGGTATGTCTTAAGAAATTAAGCATATTTTTTTCCCCAAAAAGCCCGTTAAGCATATTTATGATTCCCAAAATGCCCCTCCACACACTACAACACTAAATTACCATATCTACCCTTATAACAAATTGTCACTCCTAAAACAAAATTCCGCCGCAACGCGCGGGTATTATGCTCGTATATATAAAAATATCAATTCTAAGTACTATAGATTAGAGAAATTGTCACAAATCGTCCCTGTGGTTTGCTCGATTCGCATTTTCATCCATGTGCTTTTTTTTATCATTAGGTGTCCCTGTACTTTTCATTTTCATTGCCAACCGTCCCTAACACTAACAGCCGTTAGTTTTGCTCCGTTAAACCCCTCATGTGCATTATCGTTAAGTTCGTAACCACATGGACTATTTGTAACAAAAATATTGGATTAAAAAAAATCTTTGGATTCCTTCTCCCACACAACTCCGACCACCACTTCTAACCGGCCGGCCACCACCTGCCACCGCCGGAAAAGTTCGTCGGAAACCGAGAACCACCACCCCACTATGGTTACCGAAACCGAAGAGAAAAACATAATAATCGAGCATGGTTAGATCTATAACGACATGTGTTGAAGCTTGAACGTCTCTTCTTCTTTCTAAACCGTCGTGAGGTGATGGTAGTCCGGTGGTGCGTGGCTGTGAGAGAGAGAAATAGAAGGAAAAAAGAAAAGGTAAGGGTTTTTTAGAGAGAGCGACGAAATGGGTTTGTTTAGAAGATCGATACTTACGTTTCATACTTTCCTCGGATGTTATGGAGTCGTGTAGTGGTGGCTGGAAAACGAAACAGCAACAACAGCGGCGGTAGAGTGGCGGAGCAGCAGCGGCGGCGACGGTTCTGTGGTTGTGATTAAAGATGAAACCCTAATTGTTGTTGGGGATGATGGCCGGAGTTTTTTATGGTGAAAAAGAGCGGCGGCAGGAGGCTGTGAAGGACACCTAATGATAAAAAAAATGTAACATAAAAATGAAAACTAACGGTTGTTAGTGGCAGGGACGACTAGCAATGAAAATGAAAAGTACAGGGACACCTAATGATAAAAAAAAGCACAGGGATGAAAATGCGAATCGAGCAAACCACAGACGATTTGTGACAATTGATGCTTTTTTCCTTATATAATTAATGTTAATTGTAAATTATTTAGTTTATTAATTCAAACAGATGGTTCGTAATAATATATATACATATATACTATACACTAAACTATAACGATATGTGATATCAATAAAAAGCAATCAAACAATTTTTTTATCCTCAGCATATACTTATACTAGTGTCCAGACCCGTCCAATGGACGGGTAGTCTCAAAATATATTAATCAAAGCTAAAAAGTTGGAATTCAAGTATATTAAATAGATATCAAATAAAATTAAAATACCTAACAATTAAACATAAAACGATTCAAATAAGGCAAAAAGTTGAAGAATAGTTAACCCTTTTTTTTTCCAACTTTAGTTAAATAAAAAATTTGTAGTTTGTTATATCTAAACTTAAGACAAACACAAACAACAATTTTAGACTATAATTACGAAAACTAAAGAAGGAAACATATGAAAATTAACTCCATATAAATATTGAATCTAGTTAACCCCCTTTTTTCCTACTTTAGTTAAATAAAAAATTTGTAGTTTGTTATATCTAAACTTAAGACAAACACAAACAACAATTTTAGACTATAATTACGAAAACTAAAGAAAAATATATAATTTGAAAAGTACATACCAATTCATCAACAAAGACCATCTCGAACGTTTTGATTTTCTTTGGGTTGTTCCACTCCGAAACAGTCCATACATGCACAACACGGAGTCGTAGATGATGGTTAACATGTGTTGGCTTAAGATCTTCAAGATGAACTAATGTGGTCTTATTTTTGTGGTTGAAGAAGAAGCCATGATGAACCTATAATGGACAACAAACGAAATTAATAGAGATAATAATAACAATAACATAAAGTATATCTCTTATATATAGCACGAATCAGAATATAGTCATAAATAATATGAATTACGATCATGAAAACCAATATAACACGAATTATAATAGAACCATAATAAAATACCAAAAATACCAAGTAAACAAAACAAATAAAAGTTAAAAAAAATGTGATTAATGAATTAGTCAATTGTCAAAATGCGAAGTAAAAGAGCCCATTGGGCCAGACTTAGTAAGTTGGTATACTACTATCAATGTATACGGCCACACGGGTACCATAAAATACCGACCTTCTAACATTACCGACTTTGAAATCTCGGGTTTTCAAATTGATTCAGATAAAAAAAGATCTTTTCATCATCAGAAACAACCTTATTTCCAACCTCTTGTATTGCATTACCATAACGAAAAGATAAAATAATTCAAAAAAAGAGAGATTGTTCTTGTTCCTGGATGCTCCATAGGAATCCATCGCTATTCCTTTCCTCCACGTAGAAATTTTGAATTATACAATAAATAAATATTATAATAGCGTACTTTTCTTTTTAATGTATATATAAATAGTCTTCATGCCCGTCCGATGAACGGATACTTTCAAAATATATGTATAACAGTTTCGTTTCAAAGATTAAACACAATAACTATCAGGCAAATAAAAACAACAAAACCTATTAAAAACATTAAATTCAAACTTATTTGAAAACAAACAACAATCTAAAAAGGTAAAACTTGAAATAAAATAAACATTATGAACTAATCCTTAGAAAGCCTATCGTACATATCAAATTCAGACCGACTATTATCAAAGACATCATCATTAGACAAAAGGTGAGATTCAAACTCGGCCGAATACTCTCATTCACTTTCTTTATCTGATTCGGAATCATCGAACGTGTCATCATCGACGTCTGTATAATCACTCTTTTCATCATCGGGATTGAAATTTGAATCCGAGCCCACTTCAACATCTAATGATATGTCAACCTCGTTTAAAAGAACAACACAACAAATTTGATAATTAATATTACAAATGTTGCAGGTCGATTACATCATAAATCTATTTGATTTTGACTCCTTTGGATATGTTCTGCTCAAACAAAGCCAAAAAAAAAACAAATAAAGGACAAAAGTAGCCCAATCTTGTTCATTTATGATTTTATGATACAACTCTTTTTTAGAAAGATAACTACATATAAAGAGAATACTTTTTTTTTGGTAACAAAACTTACAAAAGTATCCCTCGTCCGGAGGGATAGGTATTTTTTGACATCACATATTAGGACATCAAACTTGGGTTCTACTCCAAAAGAAAGTACCAACCTGTTACCTAGAAATAAAACAAAGAATTAGCATTATCATATATGGATAAAGGCTAAATGATGCACACCAAGTGTTAAACACTACATGAGATAGGTGAAGATTATCTAAACGTCACATTTTAAAATGCAGCATATTAAATATGCTCATTATGTCATTGACAATTTTATTTTTTGTGTATGCATCAATGTATATCATATGTGGATGAACTTATATCCAACTAAAATATAAAGTTGGCAGCAAATTGTATATATAATAAATAAAAAATAAGGCAAATGGAGCCTACTTATATACAAACAACTCAGTTAAACACAAATTCAAAATACATGAAATATATTTGATTTGCATATAAGCGACTGGTTGAATGTACCGAAAAGGTTGTACATTAGTCTTAGTTGCTCATCAGTTTGTCACAACCCAAACCATTTGTAAGAATTTCATTGATCCATTCTTGCATAAATATGTCACGTCTCATCTGCAATGACTATAATTGTTAATTTCTTTCTTTAAACAGATATAATGAGACATAGTCATCAAGGTGTGGATGCAAATTGAAACTTGAATCATTGGGCAAAGTCAATGGCACCGTCCAAAAACAGGAAAAGAGCCAACCACACCTATATACACTTTGTTGCAAGCAAACTTTATAAAACGTTAAGTACGTACTAAAGTGAAAAAGAATAGACGATGCCATTGCACATTTTCACACCCCTGCCTACACGGATTGCTACATTAGATGAAAGTGATTACATTTACATGGACTACCATGTAACGTGCCACACATTAGGTAAAAATTGTTTGCAGATAAACCATAGCTATTAGCTACTACTAAACCTACTGTCAAAGTGATCCCATAGGCAACATCTGTGAGTCCCAAACTCTCTAGATGGTTTAACCCAAAGTGTAAAATACAACAAGTCTAATAAGCACTAGATAAGACTAGTATTACTTGAATATAAATGCAAGTATATAAACAAAGTAATGCACGACTTAAAGTAAAGGTGGAACACAATGTAATTTTTCAAGTGTATTTTATTTATGATGTTAAATAAAATACAAGGTTGTGCGGAATCAAGATAATACAAATATGTAAGTATCCTAACAACCTATGAATTACAAATGATCTATATTTGCCAAATAAACTCTTTAGATCGAGATACTTAAAGTTGTGAAGTATCCCTGTTACGATCGAGAGTATTTAGACAAATTCACCTTTAATTGCTAAAAGTAATTTTAACAAGGAAATGACTTTGTATTTATAGGTAAACAAATTCACCAGTGAATTTGTGCCGTACAAATATGGTTGCATGCATTTAATGAACCGACAAGGTTATTAAATGCATTGGTTAAAGTACAAGGATAAAGTCACATTAATATGACTTTATTCTTTTAACCAACCACCTTTACACACGTATGTACTTTTGGTAAAGACAAGTGGAATGTCTTTTGAAAAGTGTGTAAAGGCAAAAAGTCAATACCTCGTAATCAGTGTTCAGACTTGTAAGGTCTAGAACACTGACAAACCTCCAGTCGTAGATCTGGTAAGACTTCCAGTGGACTCCGCCATTTGTCAGTCTTCTTTATTCTAACTTCAGTTTTTGACTTCAGTGAGAATGTCTTCAGTATAATAGATCTGGACTGGGGTGAAGTCCAGTGAGCTAATCTGGAAGATTCCAGATTTCTTATACAAGTATTTTGCTCACTGGTCTTCCATTATTTCTGAACAAATCTTCAGTGTCGCTCCAGTCAGCAAGTCTGGAGTGGGTCCAGTAAATATTATTTCTGGACAAGTCTTCAGAGACTTTCCAGTCTTCAAGTCTGGAGCGAGTCTAGTAAATCTGGACCTAACAAATTCCCCCTATTTGTTTAGAAATAATGCAAGGTTTTTCAAGCTTATATCTATACAATTTTTGTATGCTTGAAAAACACTTGTTTTGACTTAGTCTAAAAATTTATGTTACTGGGAAACACTTTATAGATCATCAGTGTTCAAGTTTCATCTTTTAATTCTAACTTAGACTAAATCTGATCATGTATTCAGTTTCCTTAGATACTTTCTGCTGTTCAATGGCAGACTGGAGTTCTTCACGATTGATTCTTTGTGAAGTATCCAAAGGAATGAATTTGTGCCGTACAAATATGGTTGCATGCATTTAATGAACCGACAAGGTTATTAAATGCATTGGTTAAAGTACAAGGATAAAGTCACATTAATATGACTTTATTCTTTTAACCAACCACCTTTACACACGTATGTACTTTTGGTAAAGACAAGTGGAATGTCTTTTGAAAAGTGTGTAAAGGCAAAAAGTCAATACCTCGTAATCAGTGTTCAGACTTGTAAGGTCTAGAACACTGACAAACCTCCAGTCGTAGATCTGGTAAGACTTCCAGTGGACTCCGCCATTTGTCAGTCTTCTTTATTCTAACTTCAGTTTTTGACTTCAGTGAGAATGTCTTCAGTATAATAGATCTGGACTGGGGTGAAGTCCAGTGAGCTAATCTGGAAGATTCCAGATTTCTTATACAAGTATTTTGCTCACTGGTCTTCCATTATTTCTGAACAAATCTTCAGTGTCGCTCCAGTCAGCAAGTCTGGAGTGGGTCCAGTAAATATTATTTCTGGACAAGTCTTCAGAGACTTTCCAGTCTTCAAGTCTGGAGCGAGTCTAGTAAATCTGGACCTAACAAATTCCCCCTATTTGTTTAGAAATAATGCAAGGTTTTTCAAGCTTATATCTATACAATTTTTGTATGCTTGAAAAACACTTGTTTTGACTTAGTCTAAAAATTTATGTTACTGGGAAACACTTTATAGATCATCAGTGTTCAAGTTTCATCTTTTAATTCTAACTTAGACTAAATCTGGATCATGTATTCAGTTTCCTTAGATACTTTCTGCTGTTCAATGGCAGACTGGAGTTCTTCACGATTGATTCTTTGTTAAGTATCCAAAGGAATGAATGTGCTCAGATCAGCATCTCTGATTTCTTTGATCTGTTTGGCAGTGAGTTTTGGTAAGCCCTTTATCTTCTTTCTGTACTCTATCTCCAGAGCACCAGCATTATTTCTAATCTTCTTCTGGAGGTTCACCAGTTCCTCCATTCTTTGTCTTATCAGTTCAACTACACTGACACCATACGTTACAGCATCATACGTTTTTTCTTCTTCAGAGTACCTGGAACGAATGTAGACATCATCTAATGCATCCAGACATTGATGAACTCTGGAGTCTTCCTTCATTCTTTTATAAACATCAATATGTATGCCCAACCTGCCAGCATTGTAAGAATCAAGAGTCCCCATGTTTGCCATCTCCCTTTTGTGGGCCAGCAGTTCATCCTTTTGATTTTTCTTAAAAATTTCTATCATAATGCATTCTTGTTCCAGTCTCTTAGAGGTGTCTTTATCAGTAGTTGGTAATTCTGATGATCTCCAGTAGTTTCACTTTCTTCTCCAGATACCATATGTTCCTTTCCTTTTACAGACTTCAGAGTTGTTGTGATATCTGGGAAAGATTCAAACTGGGGCTCACTGGCATCAGTACCAGTAGCCTCTTCAACCTGCACAATGGCTTCAGTGCCAAGTGCTTTCTGTGCTTCTTGTGCACTGGCATCAGTACCAGTCACTTCTTCTTGTTGCACAATGGGTTCAGTGCCAAAAGCCTTTTCGATAGCACTAACAACCACTTCTTTCTTTTTCTTTATCAACCCTCCTGGAACAGACAAAGTGAAAGACTTTTCAACAACTTGCGCTTCAGACTTTTCCCCCTTGGAATGTCCACCAGTTTGAGACTTGTGGGCACTCCATAATTGTTCAAGCATATATCTGTCTGTAGCACCAAAAGTTCTTCCAGCCACTGGAGTTGTGATGTTCACTGTCTTCCTTAGCTCAGTCACTTCCTTCTTAATGATTTGAATTTCTGAAGACAAGTGCTTTGGCATTTCATTTTCAATCATTTTCACCACCTGTGGCAACAACCCATCTTGAATGGTTCGAAGAACAGACCCAGAAATGTAATACCCGACTAAGGCGGAAACACGAGATGTCACAGAACGACATGGTACAAAAGATTTAAATATAAAACATCAACATAAAGTTTCAAATGTCATTCAAATTCAAAAGATTACAAGTTCAAGTTGACGTTTAATAAACATTACATAACCAAATTCATAATCAAAAGATCAAATGTTCGCATTACTAGTCCAACATGCAACAAACAAACACATCATCCAAGAGGCGGTCCATAGTGCTAACTTACTGCTCTAGACCTGAAAAGCATGAAGAAAAAGTGTCAACTACGAGAGTTGAGTGAGTTCATAGGTTTATACTATCAATTATACTTACAACCGATTCAAAAAGTGAAATAGTAAATCATCAAGTTTCCAAGAATTTCCATCATAATATACATACCCAAACCGTATGTTCAATCATATAATATCCATCCACAAATAATATCACTTACATTTAGCCAAAGGCATAATTTGATTAGTAAATGCTTGAGCCACTACTAAGACCATTTCCTGTCCCAACCAACATAATATTTCATTTCATAGCACAAGCTGTCAATCAAGTGCAATTAATAAAGAAGGGGATCGTGCCATGGAGACGACCGCCTAATATAAAGTAGATTAGAGCACCGCTCGGGTCGGACTGGCAATGAAAGTGGCCACAAAGGTAACCAACATTCCACCGTTACCTATTTTAGTGGGTGAGTGGACGACTCCTAGTTGCGCAACCCTCTAACTACAGGCCTCCCCTTTCGGAGTTAATAGTAGTGTACCGAAGTGATACAGTTTGACAGAACTCAAGCTCATCATATAACTTATAACACATTGAACATACAATATATCCCATTTCATAATCATTCTTTCAAGAATCATTCATATATATAAAGCAATTTTATTTATCATGCTTTTCACCCCGAAAGTAAAACACATAAAGAGTTTGAAAGGGGGCTATGACTCACTTGATTAGAGAGTGTTAGGGGCTGATCAAATGCGAGATCTTCGTCTAGTCGTGTTGCTCCCCAAGCAATCCTAAACCATGGTATTTATATATACACAACGTAAGTGTGTGTAGCATGAACTAGTGTGCTAGATCATGAGATGTATACTAGTAGACTTGACCATCTTTGGTTGTTATTAGATTATGGAGTTCAAGTGTATTATATTGTTCACATTATTTGGTTAGAAGATATTTGGTGGTGAAGGTCATTTCTCGTTATACATTTTGTACGTTTATTGGAATTTCGGTAGTTTGACTTTGATTTATATGATTTCCATTGTATACTTTGTTTAATCATAATATTTGACATTAGTTACCTTATAATATTGGTGTTTATGAATATTTTCTGATTTATAATTATTTCTTTAATTTATTATTATTTAATTAATTATTTATTCATTTTATTGATTTATTAATCAAATAATTCCTTATAATTACTTTTAAGTACCAAAGTTACTTTTAAAATTTATGAATAATTACATTTGGATTATATTCTGATTTTTATGCTTCTCATTCTATAATATTATGATTTACACATTTATTTGTGCATTATTTCTATTAATTCAATAATAGTGATTAATTAGTGATTTTTACTTAATTATTTACCTTTAAATTATATAACACTTGTTTCTTGGCTTTTAATTATTTTGCTACAGTAAGTTTAAGTTACTTTCACCATTGGTTATGTAAATTTGATCAAGTTCATGATTTACATAATTTATTTATTAATTTATATATCTTTTAAATTTCCATTTAGATTCATTAAATCATAACAAAATACTTAGAAATCACCACACAATATTTTGATCAAAAATCCTAGGCCTTTTAGGCAACTTTTATCAAGGTATTTTCATATCAATTCAACCTCTCTTGTGTATAGCTCAAATTGAGGACTTAATAATTAAAAATCGTTTACCGAAATAGTAATTTTAGCCTCATTTCTTAAGCTATTAAGGTACTTCAAAATGGATTTTCATTCTTATTTCAATATTTACAGTAAGTCCATCATATTTTGGTGATTCAAGTCGTGATAGTGGTGGTGGTGTGATATGTGCAATTTAGTGCTTCGGTTAGTGATTATTTGACCCGAAAAGGTGATTTTTGAGCTTATTCTTGCCATGCATCAAGTGACTTGAGTTTTATACTTTTGAAATAACTTATTTCCAGTAGTTTTATCATATTTTCTTGGTCATAAGATTATGGTGCTTGTGTGTGCTCAAAATGCATTTTTGCATGTTTTCGGTTTATGATTTCTAGCTTATTTTAACATGTTTTGATTCAAGCTTTATATCCTTGATATTTTATCAATTTTCCCAGAATATTATCATCAAGATTAACATGTTTTTCAGTTATGACAAGTCCATATCCATCTCATAATCCAACAAAAGATCCAACCTTCTTAAATCTAACATGCATGTAATCATCTCATCATTTTATCAACAAATCTTTATCCATCTTTAATCCATCAACATAAAAACATATTTTTATGAAAAATCCCAGAAATATATTCATCAAAATATATAAAAATATAATCATCTTTCAAAGGAAAAATCATTTTAAAAGCTACTTAATCTATAACAACACTTTTGGGTCTTAAACTTGTTGAATCCTTGGATTTTTCTTCTTAGATTCGACATGCATGAGCATGGGAAGAAAGATCCTATCAACTTTGCCCTCATTAAGTGTATATTTGAAAGAAAACATGAAGAAAACATGAACTTTTGATAAAACCTTTTAATATAAACAAGAACAAGATTAAATCTAGTAAAAAGGATGAAGATTATACCCTCTTGAACTTGGTTTTGATGATGGATTTATGGCAGAAAAATCATGGCTTGTGAGGCTCCAACAACCCTTAATCCAAGCTCATATTAACCCTTAAACCTTAGCTTGAGTTACCCTTTTACAATCTAACTTAAAACCCTTATTATTAATGTAAGTTTAGATGAATTTTTCTTCCTTTTTCTTGCTTGGAGGCTGCCGAAAGTAAGAGAGAAAGAGAGGAAGAGATGGAGTTTTTGAGAGAGAGAATTGATTAGTGTGTGAGAAAAGAGTGTGAAGTATGTGTTTGTGGTGAGTTCCAAGGCTAAAAGGCATGCAAAAATTTGAAATGAAAAATGTTTGTGGGTGAGTAAGGGGGCCGGTTCTAAGGGGGGAATTTTGAGGGGTTTTTACCCTTTTTTTATTATTATTTATTATAGTGTAAGTATATATGTGTATGTATATATTGGATGGGTATTTGTTTTGTAAGTGTTATATTAGTTTATTTGTAATGTAAGTGCATTGTTTGTCCTAGTATATGTATATGTGTATGTCGTGTGTATATATGTATGTATGTATATATCTTTATGTTTTTAATTTGTTACATAAGCCTTTATTTATAAACTTGTATTTATTTTAAGCATATATATATACTTATTATTATTTAAACACTTTTATGTACATATTAATTTATGAATATACTTTGAGATAGAAATCTTTATTCTCATGTCATATTTACTTAAATTGGCTTGGTGATTGATTTGTTGGACATTTATAAGAATTCTTGAATGTTATCTCAACTTGTGAGACTCACTTTATTATTTATAACTTGATTAATCATTAATAAAATTTTGTTCAATGGTATTTTATTAAATTGAATTTGGAACTAACCTATGGCTTTAGATTGCTAATTTAGGGGCATTATCTACTAGCTTCAAGTATAACTATGGCTTGCGGGATCATAGACAACATAACTAGCACATATATAATATTTAAAAGTAGGGTTGTTACAAGAAATTTCTTCAGTAATTTCTTTCAACATGCCATGTCTGAACTTCTTAGCACACTCATCACTGATAGTGCTAACAACAACATTCTGATCAAGTGTTGGCCTACTCTCCAAATTACTTATCCTGGTGATTAACTTCTGAACTTCATTTGTCAGACCTGCCAGTGGTTGAACAAGTTCAGCTTTTACTGCAGTCTGAACAGATTTCACCAACCTTGCTTCTAATCCCTGGACTGCCACTTTGATATTTTCAGAATTTTTATTTGTGGCCAGAACCAGTTCATTCATCTTTTCAAACACCAGCTTCTCATTCCCAGCAAAAATATTCATTTCAGATGCAAGATTGTTTGATAATAAAGACTTAAAATCAGAAACAACCTGTGATGAAGACTGGAGTGATCTCTCCAGGTCCGCCACCTTACTTAAAAGGCCTTGGACCTCGGCTGAAGACGAAGTGGAGAGACCACTGGGAGGTGCCAATCCAGAAGTCAATCTGGTCACCAAAGGTACTTGTGCCTGGACCTCTTCAGTTGAAACTTCAGATGTGACTATAGTTGAGTCCAGCACACGGTGTTCAGATAAATCAATTGGAGTTTCAAGTGGTGGTGGTTGATTTTGTGAAATTTGAATTGAAGGAGGATTGAAATATGGAGTGTTTTGTGGAATTGAAAGTGGTGGTGGCATTTCAGTAGATATAAGTGGTTGGGTGACTGAAGCAATAACAGATGTGACAACATTTTCTACTTCATCACCCAAGAAATTCATATTTACATCAAACATGTTTCCTTCAGACATTGGGGAATCTACCTCATCCCAATCTGGAGCCGTCCCAACTGTCTGATCGACCACTTCTCTATTTAAATCTATCTGAGCATCTTGCTCACCAGTCTCTTACTCAACCACCTGTACATTTTCTACCTGCTCAACATCATGTACAACATTCTCTATCTGCTCAACAGTCAGTGACCCATCTTCATTCATTATGTCAACTGGATGGCTCGATTCAGCTCTATTCGGATTTACCCGAACTCCACCCTTTCTAAGGCGTCTGGAAGTTCTGGGTCGAGTAACATTAGAAGTCTGCTGAACTTCAGGAGCTACCTGGGTTACTGGTTGCACAATTTCAACATTTAGGACTCTAGAGGATCCTTCACCAACCTGGTTCCCTCCTGGAGCCTCTTCTGGCTCATCAGATGATGATGCATCGTTTTCTTCCCTTTGGAAACTAAGCATGGTCTGAAGGATATTTACCTCTGTTAGAAATCCAAAAATAGTGATAAATTGTAATCTAGATTAGAGGAATTTCTTGTTGTTAATTCATAGATAAATGATTACTAAGGTTGAGGGGCTAATTGTGACAATTAGCATAATTGTAGAATTAGACTATAAATAGCCCTCTCATACCTTAGAGATCATAACAATTACACAGAACATTACACATAATTTTTATAACTGTTAATTCACACACAGTTACCTTCGATTCTCTCTCAAAACACACACAAACACCAAGAACACACACTATCCAAACCGCCATTGATGAATTGAATTCAGTGATAGAAATCGTGTTATAACAAGTGGTATCAGAGATAAACATCAATCTGATAACGATCCATAACTGAATTCAATCACAAATTCAACAAAATCAAAATTATTTACAATTCTGTTCGTATTTTTTTACCTACTGGTTCATCAAAATTCACACTTCAAATCACATAAAATCACAGTTATTTGTTCACCAATAGATTCGTGGTTATTGATAACATAATCCTGTCAAGTTTCAAGTTCCAATTCAATCTAAATCTCGAGATTGAATTTTGAGTTTTGGCGCGAATTTTGAGGGATTTGAATCTGTTGTGTTTTGTGTTGAATTTTGTTCATAAACTTGTTGCGGACATGAATTCAATCAGTTTGCAAGTGATTTCGTGATCTAACTCCCAGTAATTCAAAAGATATTGAAGTTTTTTTTGTTGTTAATGGAGTTTTTCTGGAAAACTGATAAAATGAAGAAGATGACTCCAAAACGATCTTCACTAGGACGATCTTCCTAAGATCGTCTTAGTCGTTCAAAGCTCGTTTTTCATTCTTGTGCATTGTGGCTTGTTAGACGATCTTCACAAGATCGTTCTAGACAAGTGTGTGTGGTGAAGTGTTTGTTTTCTGGCTAATTAATCCGAAAGGATTGGTTTGGTCAATTCAAATACTTATAAGTTTTGAGAAAGAAAACAAGACGATCTTCAACCAAGATCGTCTCATTTCCTAGAAACCTAAGACGATCTTCACCAAGATCGTTTCATTTCTTTGAAACCTAAGACGATCTTCACCAAGATCGTCTCATTTCTTCAAAATCTAAGACAATCTTCACCAAGATCGTCCCATTTCCTCTGAACTTAAGACGATCTTCAACCAAGATCGTTCCAATTCTTTGAATCATTTCAATCCAAATTCATTTCAATTCAAGATCGTTTTATCAAAAATCATTTACTTCAAAGTCATTTCATTTCAAGATCGTTTCAATTCAAGATCGTTTCAATTTCAAGACTTAATCAAATTTCATCAAAATCCTAAGACGATCTCACTCAAAACGATCTCACTCAAGACGATCTCACCCAAGACGATCTTACCAAGATCGTTTCATTTTCTGTTCTTCTCAAGATCGTTTCATTTTCTGTTCTTCTCAAGATCGTTTCATTTTCTGTTCTTCTCAAGATCGTTTCATTTTCTGTTATTCTCAAAGATCGTTTCATTTCCTGTTATTCTCAAGATCGTTTCATTTTCTGTTCTTAATACAATTCAATTTTTCAAATCAAATCAATTTCAAAATGACTTCTCGTGAAGCATTGGCATTGGGTTCAGATACAAGACCTCCAGTTCTCTACCGTGGTTCCTATGGACTATGGAAGAAAAGATTTATGGACTATGTGGAAAGTCAAACAAATGGTCATATGATGAAAGATTCCATCCTTAATGGACTTGCCGTTCATCGCCATCCCACTACTGATGCAATAATTCTAACTCCTGATCTTTTGAATGCTGAACAAAAAGATCGAACAGCTGCAGATAACAGAGCTAGGTCATGCTTATACAAAGCTCTACCGGATGAAATCTATGGCTCTGTTGATTCTTATGATACGGCCAAGGAGATTTGGGATGAGGTGGCTAGACAGATGGAAGGAGCTGACGTGACTTCGACGATAAGATTGACCAATATTTTGACTGAGTTTGACAACTTCGCGAAATTGCCTAATGAAACTCTTGAAGCTGTCTACTACAGATTCTGCAATGTCATAAATGAGCTGAGGAAGAACAATGTCAAGAAAATAGAGATTGAGCTAAACATCAAATTCATCAAAGCTCTTGGTCCAGAATGGGAAGATTTTGGAACACAGATCAAGCAACATCAAAATCTGACCAAGTTTACCATTCATACTCTTTATGAATCTTTCAAACTCAATGAAAACCAAGTCCTAAACAAAGCTTCATCAAACAAAATGCCAGAAGTTGTATCTTCTGATCCTTTGGCATTGATAGTTGAGAAGAAGATTTCTGAAGCTCTTAACAGGCAAATGGTAGTTGTTTCTTCGTCTGATGAGGAGGGAGATGATCTGATGGCTACAAGAGATGGTGTTTCAGATGAACTATATCAAGCTCTTGCCGCGGTAACAAAGCATTTCAAGAGGAAATTTTACAAAGCAAGGCCAACAAACAACAATCTCCGCACTTCTTCTACAAGTGCATTTCCCAAGAAGGAACATTATCATCCAAGGAGTAATGAGCAAGGTGAAGCTAATGGATCAAGGTATGGTGAAAAGAAGGAAATTTATGAGAAACAAGTTGTTGAGAAGGGTAAGGCATCAGACAAAAAGTGCTACAATTGTGGTATTCCTGGACATTTTGCTGTTGATTGCAAACAACCTCGAAAGCGGAACTATGAGTATTACAAGCAGAAGATGCTGTTAGCCAAACAAGTCGAAGCAGGACATGCATTGCTAGCTGAAGATGACAAATGGCTGTTACTCACAGATGATGAAGATCAAGATCTCTCTGCTAATGTT
>CM067170.1:97810913-97823672 GCA_034093135.1 Erigeron breviscapus | reverse complement strand
GAAACATTTATGTCATTGATATGAATCCATCTATCTCTGAACAATGTTTCTACACAAAGGCTGATGAAGACACAAATTGGTTGTGGCATAAGAGATTATCCCATCTGAACTTCAAGAACATTAATAAGTTGTTAAGAAAACAACTTGTTGATGGGATACCCTCTATGTCTTTCAATAAAGACAAGCCATGTCCAGGTTGTGAAATGGGTAAGCAGAAAAGAGCTTCATTCAAAACTAAGCAAAGCTTTAGTATAACTGAACCTCTTCACATGCTTCACATGGACCTTTTGGACCAGTGAATGTTCAGACCAGAGCAGGAAAGAAATACACCCTTGTTATCGTAGATGAATATTCAAGATATTGCTGGGTGATTTTCCTCAAGTCTAAAAGTGAAGCTGCTGCTGAAATCATTGCTCTCATCAAACAAATTGAACTCAAGTACAAGCGAAAAGTTTGTCAGCTCAGAAGTGACAATGGCACTGAATTCAGAAATGCCACTCTGGAGTCCTTCTACACTGAAACTGGCATATCTCAGAACTTCTCCTCAGCACACACACCAGAGCAGAATGGTGTTGTAGAAAGAAAGAATCGAACGCTGATTGAAGCTGCTAGAAGTATGTTGAATGAATCTGGTCTTCCCAAGAATTTCTGGGCTGAAGCTTTTGCAACTGCTTGCTACACTCAGAACATATCTATTTATGTCAAAAGACATAAGAAGACCTCCTATGAAGTACTCAGAAATAGAAAGCCTAATATTGGATACTTCCATGTATTTGGGTGTCCAGTATACATTCTGAATAACTCTAATCAGCCTCAGAAAGTCCAATTAGTTTTGGTGATTCTGATCCCATTGCTGAAACTGATCAGTCACCTGAACATGCTTCTGAACATCTCTGTTCAGAACCAGAAATAAACAAGCCAAGCAACATTCCATTTTATCCTCCAGTTAGTTTCAAACTACCTTCTGAACTAACTATTGGATCAGATGTATATGCTGCTTCTCCAATGATATCAGACTCCACTGAGCAACCTCAATCTGAAGAATTTCATGATGCAAGTCATGATCTGCAGGAAGAAGAAGAAGCTGAAAATGTATTTCTGAAGCTCCTCCTGAAGTTACTCAGAGAAGTTCTTGCACTGATATCATTTCACATCCTGGTCAATACTCTAAATGGACAAGGGCACATCCAATCGAGCAAATTATTGGAGAGTCCAGTAGAGGGGTTCAGACCAGAAGAGCTACAAGCGATCAATGCTTATACGTCAGCTTCTTATCTCTAATTGAACCCAAGAAGATTGACGAGGCTATGCAAGACCCAAGCTGGGTTGAAGCCATGCAAGATGAGCTCAACCAGTTTAAAAGAAACGATGTATGGGAACTCGTTCCTTGTCCAGTAACCTGAAGAAGGAACCAATTGGGACAAGATGGGTCTTCAGAAACAAGATGGATGAAGATGGCCATATCATCAGAAACAAAGCAAGACTTGTTGCAAAGGGATATGCACAAGAAGAGGGAATAGATTTTGATGAAACTTTTGCACCAGTTGCTAGACTTGAAGCTATCAGAATATTCTTAGCTTTTGTAGCTCATCATCAGTTTAAAGTCTATCAAATGGATGTCAAAAGTGCATTCCTGAATGGAGAACTAGAAGAAGTCGTTTATGTGTATCAACCACCAGGATTCATCAATGAAGAAAAACCACATTGGGTGTACAGACTGAACAAAGCCTTATATGGTCTGAGACAAGCACCCAGAGCCTGGTATGATACTCTCACTAAGCATCTTCTTAAAAATGGTTTTAAACGTGGTGCAATTGATAAAACTTTATTCATATTGCATGATAAAAGTGATATCCTTTTAGTACAAGTTTATGTTGATGACATTGTGTTTGGTTCTACTAATGAGAAGATGTGTGAAAAATTTTCAAAATCATGTCTTCTGAGTATGAAATGAGTATGATGGGAGAACTGACATATTTTCTGGGACTTCAAGTAAAACAAAATGAAGATGGTATTTTCATTAACCAGGAAAAATATGTCAGAGATTTATTAAAGAAATATCAATTTGATTCAGTCTCATCAAAAGATACTCCTATTTCTGCTCCATTAACTTTGGATTCTGATCCACATGGAAAACCAGTGGACCATACAAAATATCGTGGTATGGTTGGTTCACTGATGTATTTAACTGCAAGTAGACCAGACATAATGTTTGCAACATGCCTTTGTGCTAGATTTCAATCTGATCCCAGAGAAGCACATGCAAATGCTGTTAAAAGGATCTTCAGATACCTTAAGGGTGTCCCCAGATTGGGTCTTTGGTATCCCAAAGGCTCCAGTCTAGATCTAATGGGTTATTCAGATTCTGATCATGCAGGTTGCAAGATAGACAGGAAAAGTACCACTGGTGGGTGTCATTTCCTTGGTGGCAAATTAGTAAGCTGGACTAGTAAGAAACAGACTGCAGTATCACTATCCACTGCAGAAGCTGAGTACATTTCTGCAGCAAGTTGTTGTGCTCAGATTCTATGGATGAAGAACCAGCTGACTGATTATGGTGTTACTTACACAAAGACTCCAATCTTTTGTGATAACACTAGTGCCATTGCCATATCTCACAATCCTGTGATGCACTCGAAAACAAGCACATCGATCTCAGGTATCATTTCATTCGTGATCATATTCTGAAAGGAGATATTGAATTGCACTTTATTCCCACTGATAAGCAACTCGCTGATGTTTTTACAAAACCTTTAGATGTCAAAACCTTTAAACATCTAGTCAGTGAGTTGGGTATGTTAAATCCTTAGACTGGTAATCTTGTTATGAACGCCTCAGTGACACTGATCTGGTTCACCAGTCTGAGCGATCCATGCAATTTTTGCTCGCCTAGCTATCGAACGCCTTAGTGATACTATCTTGGCACTTATTAATTCATGGATCATCACTTCAGGGGGAATGTTAAACATTTTTCAAATTATAAAATAAACCTTCATTTTTTTTTTTTTTTGAGGGGGAACCTTTTTGCTCAGAAAAATGTATTTAACTGAAGCACTTCAGAATATCAAAATATTTCAGTTGAATTTTAATGACTGAGATGGTTCAGATCTCCTTGGAACTGACCATGCTCAGAATCTGTTTAGTCATCTCTGAAATACAAAAATCTTTTCAAAATATCTTTGATACTTGGTCAATTGTGTGTACACGTGGCATACTGCATACTAGGTTTTGAACTTAGGATTGGTCATGCTTATGTGTCACACAAGTGGCGCCGTAAAAAGAGAAGAAAATGAGTACTTTTACTGAAAAAGTGTACAGGGTGGGGTCCCTCAAACGTCTCTGCATTAAATGCGGACGTGACCCCAGAAATTGTTTTTAATTGGAAAAATCCTTTTTGTTCCATCCTAAATACAAATTCCTTATTCATTCTTTCATTTACTTCGTTTTTCATTTACTCTCTAATCATCAATCTCTCTCATCTTTACTTTCAAATTCATTAACTCCTCATATTCCTTTTCATTTTCACTCTCAATTTCAAAATCTAAAATGTCTCATAAGTCGCTTATAAACTTTGAATACACTCCTTCTAATGATGTGAAAACATCTGCTCAATGGCCAAAGAACTTCACTCCATCACAAATCCGATTCAATATGAGCAACTTTTTGGCTCAATTGAATGTAAAATCTGAAACCTTAATGGGAAGATTAAACAGTTTTTGGGAGCAATCCCCTTTCCATTATGCGCTGACCGCTAATCCGCAGGCAATGTATCATCGATACTTGCTTGAATTCTGGTATACAGCAGTGGTGAATATGGATGAACAATCCATCTCCTTTACTCTCAATGAAGGCACCAAGAAATGTGTCATCACTCTTGAGGGGTTCAGAACTTCCCTTCATCTGAACTACCTCGAACCTCCCCAGGTGTTTGTGAAAAGACTCAAAGGAGTCAATTTTAGGGAGGTTCTAGTCGCCACTGGTCATGGTGATATGGAGGATGCTGATGGAAATTTGAAGACCTCTGGACACATCTTCATGTCTGGTTTTGGTATTTGTTGGAGGTTCTTCTGGACTCAAATCGTGGAAAGTCTTGGTGGCACCCATGGAGGGTTGGACCAACTTTCACTACCCCAAGTGGAGATGGGGTATTATATCTGGAATGGGATGCAAGTGGACTTTGCTGAGATTCTCTTCTCTCAGTTGATTACAAAGTTAAAAGGGAAGAGAAGTCTGCATGTTGCCTTCCCAAGATTTCTGAGCTTGTGTTTTAAAGATATACTTGGAGAAGCTTATGATCAAGCTGGACCTGAAGCTTCGGTACCAGAATATAGTAGAGATTTCTCAAAGGCAACAATTACTGAAAATGAGCCTGAACTCTCCTCTGCTATGATTCAGGTATTTGCTAAAACTGTCTCAGCCACACTAGCTGGTTCAGAAAGGTTACTAAGTGGGCCACAAAAGAATGTGGGACCCGTTAGTGTACCTACGGTTGAAATAATTGAATCTGGTGACGATGCAACTGCTTCTGCAGCTGTTGAACCAGAATCTGGTGAGGGTACTAGTGACCCAAACCAGGGCATATCTGACCAGATCGCAAAAGTGAATGCTTTCTGGGATGACGATGAGCTACTTCAGGAGAATCTCGATTCTCTTGCTGACTTTGAGTTTGACGAGGGCTTATTGGAGGCGAATCAATCTGATTCTGAGCCAGCCCCCATCCTCGCAAACGCCCCTCCTCCCCAGAAATTCAAGATAATGCGCCTTATGTTCCACCACCACCATCTCACCAAAATCCTATCTTTCCACCAGGCACCACTCCCGCATATGTAACCGATCCTTCTTTCACTCCTTCACTTCAATTTCTACACCCACAAATTCACAACATACCACCACCGATTAACTATGATGCCCCATCAGAAAAAGACTTAGATTCTGAGACAGAATCTGAGAGTCCAACAGATGTTCAAATGAACAAAGTATTAAAAGGGAAGAGAAGTCTGCATGTTGCCTTCCCAAGATTTCTGAGCTTGTGTTTTAAAGATATACTTGGAGAAGCTTATGATCAAGCTGGACCTGAAGCTTCGGTACCAGAATATAGTAGAGATTTCTCAAAGGCAACAATTACTGAAAATGAGCCTGAACTCTCCTCTGCTATGATTCAGGTATTTGCTAAAACTGTCTCAGCCACACTAGCTGGTTCAGAAAGGTTACTAAGTGGGCCACAAAAGAATGTGGGACCCGTTAGTGTACCTACGGTTGAAATAATTGAATCTGGTGACGATGCAACTGCTTCTGCAGCTGTTGAACCAGAATCTGGTGAGGGTACTAGTGACCCAAACCAGGGCATATCTGACCAGATCGCAAAAGTGAATGCTTTCTGGGATGACGATGAGCTACTTCAGGAGAATCTCGATTCTCTTGCTGACTTTGAGTTTGACGAGGGCTTATTGGAGGCGAATCAATCTGATTCTGAGCCAGCCCCCATCCTCGCAAACGCCCCTCCTCCCCAGAAATTCAAGATAATGCGCCTTATGTTCCACCACCACCATCTCACCAAAATCCTATCTTTCCACCAGGCACCACTCCCGCATATGTAACCGATCCTTCTTTCACTGAAGAAGACAGAAAGATGCTGAAAGACTTAAAGGATCAAGAAGCACTGAACCTTAGTTCATCATTCAGACTAAAGGCTCAGTTTGCTACAATGGCAAAAGGTATTTGTGAGTGCCTAGAACAACAAAGTTGGGAACCACTGAAGGCACTTAAATCTACAATTGACCTTTATGCTCGATTGCCTTCAGAGATTCCCAAAGGGGGAAGAAGTGGTATGCCTATTGGTTTGCTCGCAAGTACTCAAGAGATAATTCAAGCAACCAAGAAGCAAACTGAGGTACCTTCTGGTAGTGCCTCAGTTCAGGGGGAACAACTTCAGAAGGACAAGGAAAAAGGCAAGGCCAAAGTGGGAGAAGAACCAAAGAAAATTGTTAAAGGTTCTGGTATGGTTATTGGAGAAGATGTTGATGAACAAGGCTATCCACTTCATGATCAAAATGCTGATAGCAAGAAGTTAGAGACTCTGCAGAAGCAAGTCTCTAACCAATTTATCATGTGGAATGAGAATAAGGAAAGGGAAAGGGTTCAACACAGAGTATGGGAACCCTTGATCACATTGATGCTGCATCTCTTGGTCTCTCACTGGAAAGATTTCAGAAAATCAAACATGATCCAAGAGTGCAGAAGGCAGTTAAAGAAATGCTCGATTATGAATATGGGGTGAACTACTCTCCTTTGGAACAAAAGCTGGACCATCTCACCTTCAAGATGTCCATTGATGACTAAGTGAAGAATAGAGAAAATGAAATGGCCAGAAAGAAGAAAGAGGTTCTGGCTAGAGTTCTGCAGGTAGAGAAAGAGTTGTTCAGACCACCCACAAAGCCCAGAACTGGAACAAGGACTGCAAAGAAAGATTCTCGTGATGTTGTCCATACTTCAATCAAACCAATTTCTGATGATGCTGCTGAGCTCCAAAGAAACCATGAAAAGGTTCAGTATGATCACTATATGAACCATCGATCGCATCCAGCCAAAATCATTGATATGGAAGTTGCAAAGGCTGATGGATTGAAGTTGTTTGATTTGGTTGTGAAAAGAGAAGGTAGGGCAACGAATATAGTCAGGTTTCAGTGCATGAATTTGGGATTTCAGAGCATAGGGAGATGATCCAGATTCTGAAAGGAAAGCCAAAGTCTGCCTTGACTGGTGCATGGTTAGCAAGAATTCAACAAAAGATGCAAGCCAAGGTAGAAATTGAAAGCAGGCTGTTTGGCAAAAAGGATCACTCTCCACTGAAGAGAAAACCTACTGAGGCACCTTCTGGTTCAAGGCCTGCCAAGAAGTAGTTTTCTTCTTCAGATTTATCATTTACTTGTAATATATCTACATTTGTAACATTCATTTCAGTTTGTATATATATGTTGCAACTTGTAACCAATAAGTAGATGATAAGTTTAAGTTAGAAAACCACAAGTAAAATTCTGAGACATCAATGATCTATAAGATGTACTTAAGAAATTTTTACAACTTAAACAAAACTTGCATTTCAGACTTACAAACATGTATAGATAGAAGTCTGAGATGCATGCACTATTTCAGAACAAATAGGGGGAATTTGTTAGGTCGAAAATCGACCAAGTATAATTTGTTCAGAAATAGCTTGAAGTTTAGTTTAGTGAAGACATTTGTATAGAATTCTGAGGTGTCTCAGAATTCCTTCACTGAAGCTTCACTTCAATTCAGATCGAGATAAATCTGAAGCATTCATTCTGAAGTCAAAGACTGAAGTATGAAGAAGAGAATCATCTCAGAAGCGAACATCAGAGTGATTCTACCAGATCGAAGACTGAAGCATCTCAGTGTAAAGTATTTACAACACTTTACACTGATTACGAAGAAGACTTTTACTTTACACCTTTATCCGGTTAATAGATTTATCTATTAACAAAAGGTACAAAGTATAGGCTTGGAACCTAGTACTCTAAGTCACATCAAGTGACTTATATACTCTTCCAAGTGCAGCATGTAAGGAATTATGGTTTAATTCCTTAAATGCTCACAACCACATTTGTACGATCTTGTCCACATCATCATGGACTTGGTCTATAAATACAAAGTCTTCTCACAACTTGCAAAATGCTTGAAACTTTGCATTGCAACTTGTGAGATATACTCTAAGTAAACTTACGAGTATTTCCAAGTCAATTAGATCACTTGTATTTCAGGATTGTTTAGATACTTACACTTTGGTGTTTATCTTTGTTCCGCAACAATCCTTGTATTTGTTTATACATCAATAAATCAAATACATTAGAAAACAACATGTCTCAATGCTACATACTTGATTATATTTATTTATATATCTTTATATAGTTTCTGCCATTTGTTCTTGCATTATTCATATTGTAAATTGTTTCTTGTTATCCTTATCTGGATCGTAAACTAAACTTGTCCATCAAGATTAGTTGTACTTGCCAGTCGGGTTTGTTAATCATCTATATATTTTGGGACTCACAGTATGTTAAATCCTTAGACTGGTAATCTTGTTATGAATGCCTCAGTGACACTGATCTGGTTCACCAGTCTGAGCGATCCATGTAATTTTTGCTCGCCTAGCTATCGAACGCCTTTGTGATACTATTTTGGCACTTATTAATTCATGGATCATCACTTCAGGGGGAATGTTAAATATTTTTCAAATTATAAAATAAACCTTCATTTTTGAGGGGGAACCTTTTGCTCAGAAAAACGTATTTAACTGAAGCACTTCAGAAAATCAAAAATATTTCAGTTGAATTTTATTATCTGAGATGGTTCAGATCTCTTTGGAACTGACCATACTCAGAATTTATTTTGTCATCACTGTGTGTACACGTGGCCCACTGCATACTACGTTTTTAACTTACGTTGGTCATGCTTATGTGTCACACAAGTTGCGCCATAAAAGGGAAAGAAATGAGTACTTTTTCTGAAAAAGTGTGTAGGGTGGGGTCACTCAAACGTCTCTGCATTTAATGCGGACTTGACCCCATCTTAAATTGGAAAATCACTTTTAATTCCATCTTAAATTCAAATTCCTTTTTCATTCTTTCATTTACTTCGTTTTTCATTTACTTCCCAATCATCAATCTCTCTCATATTCACTCTCAAAATTCCTTAACTCTTCATATTCCTTTCACTTTCATATTTCGATTCTTAAAAATGTCTAAATCATCATCTTCTTCGCAACACAAATCGCTCATCAATTTTGAATATACTCCGTCGGATGTTGTGAAAACATCTGCCACATGGCCAAAGAATTTCACTCCGAAACCCTAATGGGAAGAATTAATAATTTTTGGGAGCAATCCCCTTTCCATTATGCTCTGGCCGCTAATCCTCAGGCATTGTATCATCGATACTTGCTTGAATTCTGGTATACTGCTGTGTGAGCAAAGATGAACAATCCATCTCCTTCACTCTCAATGAGGGCACCAAGCAGTGTGTTATCACTCTTGAGGGGTTCAGAAATTCCCTTCATCTGAACTAACTCAAACCTTCCCATGTTTTTGCTAAAAGACTCAAAGGAGTCAATTTCAGGGAGTTCTTGTCGCCACCGGTCATGGCGATATGGAGGATGCTGATGGTAATCTGAAGACCTCCGGACACATATTTATGTCTGGATTTGGCAATTGCTGAAGGTTCTTCTGGACCCAGATTGTGGAAAGTCTTGGTGGCAACCATGGAGGGTTGGACCAACTTTCTTTACCCCAAGTTGAGATGGGGTATTATATTTGGAATGGGATACAAGCAGACTTTGCTGAGATTCTCTTTTCTCAGCTGATTACAAAACTAAAAGGAAAGAGGAGTCTGCATATTGCCTTTCCAAGATTTCTAAGCTTATGTTTCATGGATATTCTTGGTGAAGCTTATAATCAAGCTGGACCTGAAGCTTCAGTACCTGAATACAACAGAGATTTCTCAAAGGCATCCATTACTGAAGATGAGTGTAAGTCCCAACTTGTTAGATGGTACTACTGAAGACACCTCTATGTCGATGGTGGAGTTACTTTGCAATATACTTACTGAACTGGAGACGACCAGTTGCAGAGGTATATACCAAGTTCTAGATAGATTACTTATATAAAGGACAATAAGTAAAGAACAATGCAATAATACAAATAACTTGTAAACAATCTTGATGAGACAATATGTAGTTTTCAAAGTGTAATTTATTTATTGATATTAAACAAATTACAAGGTTGATACGGAACCAAGATAATACACGAATGTAAATATCCTAACAACCTATGAAATACAATTGATCTACACTCGGAATTTCTCTTCAACAATCGAAACACTTAAAGTAGTGAAATGTTCCTTTTAGCGATTGAGAGAATATTGCACAAGTTCACCAAGAATATTGCAGGTTTGCAAAGTATGAAGTTATCCGTTTTTGTGAAGTAACTTGAATTCTTGGTTGTGCAATGACTTGTATTTATAGACAAAGTTAACATTGGGATGTTAACTTTAGCCGTACAAATGTGGTTGGGAGCATTTAAGGAATAGCATTTAATTCCTTAAAAAGCATTGTAAAGTCGCATGTTAAAGTGACTTTACATAACCACCTTTATGTACCTTTTAATACTTAAATAATAAGATAAGGCTTATTATCCGGGTAAAGTACATAAAGTATACAAGTCAATTCCTCGTAATCAGTGTAAAGCTTTGTAAGGGCTTTCCACTAATGGTCTCCAGTTTGTAACTGACTAGAATGCCAACTGGACTTCGCTGCCATTGCCATTCTCTTTCTTCCATTTGTTGTCTTCGACTTCAACTGGAATGCTTCTTCAACTTGGTCAGTTCTCAACTGGAGGAAGTCTTCAGTTGCGTTAACTGTACGGTGCAACTGGATTTCAATATATTTCTCGACAAATCATCTTGGTCACCAGTTTACTGGTCACCAGATGCAACTGGTGAACTGGTCAGTGTGAACTGGTGACTGGCCAGTTCCTGGTGAACTGGTCCTAACAAATTCCCCCTATTTGTCTAGAAATATAGTCTAAGTCTTTTCTAGTTCTTGTATCTGTACAAGTGTGAACTATAGAGACTTGTTTGATTTAAATCTATCTAAGATATCTAAGGCATTTTTATAGATCAATAAATGCCTTAGGTTTTTCTTTTATGTTTGTTAGATTTTAATCTTTTATCTACCTTGTGGTTACAAACTGGTAACTTCATTTATACAAGGAATGAACTTTACACAAGTTACAGAATGTAAAACAAATTACAAGAAGATAAAATGAAGAGAGAACTTAAACAGATGGCCCTTCGCCAGTTCTTCTTCTTTTGGTCACTAGAGAAATAGGTTGAGTGTCTTCAGGGTCAATATTCAGCCTTTGCTCCAGATTCTCTTTATGTTGAATCTTGCCCTTTAAGAAATTTACCCATGCCTTCTCAAACCTATTCTTTTGTGCCTTCGCATCTAGCACATTTACCATCTCGACCCATTCGCTGAACCCAAATTGTAGCACACCAGGGTTATCAGTTCTAACCAATGGCCCACCAGCATACTTAACTTCAACTTGAAAAACCTTGGTGCCTGGCTTAATTGTAACATTGACATTAGTAATAGTACCACCATGTCTTCTGGTTGACATGATCTGGGAGTAGTAGTTTCTTGCTTCAGTTTCATTAGTGATTTTAATACTCCCAGCACCAGCAGCCAGTACAGCGGACTTAATATCTTCATTTGTGACCTCGCCAGTTGGTTCAACGAATGTTCTAAGGTCAGCATCCCTAGCAGCTTTGGTCAGTGGTCTTCCAGGTTGTGGAATCCTTCTTCTTGGTGGATTCATCACTTCCTTCACAACCTTCTTTACATTGGCAATTCTCTTCAGAATCCCACTGGCCTTAACTCCTTAGCCCTCTCCAAAGAAATGTTCAAGCTTCTGGCATCAAATTCAGCCTCATCCTCATGATAGTGTCTTTCCAGTTCAACATCTAGCATTTCATTTAACTGGTCAACTACCCTAGGATCATTCTTAATCCTGAGATACTCCTCCTTAGTGATACCTAGAAGATTGGCATCACTCATATCTAGCAATTTCAGTTGTGTGAGATGTGCCCTGGCTTCAGCTTGGTTCCTTTGTTTCATTTTCTTTCTCTCTTTAATGTCATCACCAAGTCTGGCCAGTCTTCTACTATCACTATCTGAAACTGGAGGCAGTACATCAGCATTACCAGTTTCAAGCATTTCCATTTCAGTGGCCGGCTGGGCTTCATCAGATATTTTACCCTTTCCCTTATCTAACACATTCCCCCTTACACTAGCCTCACCAGTTTGCTCACCAGCATCAGTACTGGTAGCTAAGCTCAATTCCCTTCTAGGTACAACTGGTGGTGCAAGGACTGTACTTCTTTCCCCCTTGGCAGCATCTAGACCTGCCCTAATTGCTTCCCATTCAGAGGGTTGTGATGGCAACCGGTCAAGAGGCTGCCATGACTGTACATCCTTGCACTCTTTGAAAATCCCACACATCATTCTGAAGGACCTCCAAAGGTGGTTGGTTTCAGTAGACTGGGCCAAGACATTTGCAACAACTTTGTCTTGACCAGTTTTCAATGCATTCAAAACCTTTGATTCTTCATCAATACCAGCAACCACCTTTTCCTTCATATCATCATCCTCTTCTTCAAATTCTCCACTTCATTGGTCAGTTTATTCAATGATTCAGTATGTAGAGATACTTGGGTGCTCAAACCTTCAATGCTGCCCCTCAACTGGTTGATCTCACTGGTAAGTGGGCCAGATCAACCTGGGAGTGGCCAGCTTGGTGATCTCAGATATCACCCTTTCAACCAAACGCTCTTCTCTAGCACCCAACGTATCCTCTATCTTCTGACCAACTGAAGATACCAACTGCTCTCCAAGGCCAGTTATATCTAGGCCAGGTCTCTCAATTAGTTCCTTGACCTGCCTTTCAATCTCCTTCAGATCTACTTCAGAAGTTCTGACAGTGTTGGTAAGTAGATTTGAGATAGAACTGGTGACCTTGGAGTGAGTTAGGTCAAAGGCTTCCTTCAATGTACCAGCCAGATTGTTACTGCCAGTGACCAACTCATTCAATTTATGAAACACCAAGTCCTCATTTGATGAGAACTTGTTTATCCCCAGATCAACCACCTTGATATTTGTCAAAGAGTCTTTGTGGTATTTGGAGAAGG